>JAWWNH010000014.1:27355000-27955000 GCA_034641385.1 Darevskia mixta
ATGCATGTTTATAATTTAACGCTTGTCTGATTTTTATACACATTTAAGCGCTCTCTCGTTCTCTTTGTCAGGATGCTGTCAGTGGCTCCCAGCTGGTTGTCCAGGAAAGTATAAAGACAAGGAAAAATTTCTTACCATCCTTTTTTATCCAATAATTACAGAGAGAGGCTATAGAACCCAGCCTCTTGGACAATGGCGTTGTCCCGAGTGAATCTCCAGCCGCCCGTCTCTCCCACTTCCTCATTTGCCAATCTCAACATCTCTCCTATGGGTGCTGCTACGTGCCTTTTGCCTTTGAGCTCTTTGCTCTCCTACTTTTAAGGCTCGCCAGGTTCTTGGAGATGGAGGGTCTGGAATGCTTTCTAAACACACTGTGTCAGTCAGCTGCCGTTCCGGTCCTGCCTCCTCTTCTCCCATTATTTCCCAACTTTCCCTCTCATATACCTCTGAGCTGTGACCTCCCTCAAACCCCTGTTGTAAATCTATACTGTCTTCCTCTTCCTCCTCCTCCCTGGGAGGGTCAGGATGGGGAGGGGGTCTCCACCATTCCTCCTCTGCCCAGTTCCTGACAATATATATATTTATTACATGGGGTTCTGGTTTGAATGGAGTGCACCTCTTAACCCAGCTTAACTAGGAATAAGCCCCACTGAATTCGTAGTTCCTTCTAGGCACAGTTGGAATTTCATTGTAAATCTCCCCACCTTGCTCTCATCAACCTTCTCTTCCTTCTCTTGACTGGCCTTCTTAGCATCTTCACTGTGCCAATACATTTCTTGTCACTAAATCTATCGTAGTTACTTATTCAACTGTCCTGGAAAACCCGGGACATCCTGTTTTTTTTTCTTGTGAGGGCACAGTGGCCATTTGGGGTGCCTCAATCTCTCGTGATTTCGCACCGTGACACCCCCCCTGGAAAAAGTGATTTGAATCTTGTGTAACATCCCAAAATGTGCATTTTAAGGCACTGTGCCTCAAAACCCCCACTTTTTGAGGGTGAGGGGAATCAAGGTGTGAAATTACATGATATTATGGCACTCCAAATGGCTGCTGCTACCTCATGAAGAAAAAAATGGGAAAACATTGTCCCAAAAGATGGCGTCCTGATTTTTCCCTTCAACATGTTGGAGTATATATTCTAAGTTTCACACCTGCCCCAGCCCCATCCTTTCGATTTTGCTGCCCTTTTCCTCTGGGGCTTACTGCTTCCCAGCATCCATGCCTCTCTCTCCTGGCACTTGCCTAAACTGGCCAATATTTCTTCAATTTAATCTAATAACTACGCAGATGTTACCTGTTGATGCATGTAAATACGCTGATGATGGAGATGTTTCAAAGCTTTGGATATTTGGTTTAAATCAGCTATTGTTATCTGCTAATCCACCTTGGGCACTGTGACCAAAATTTGAGCATGAGTTGAATTGAATTAATGAATTAACGGAACAAAACAAAACACACCACGATACCTGAGACACATGGGTATTTCCAAGCACAGAGTTATTTTAATGAATGAATGTTTCCGGGCATTTTCTGGCATTTCCCAAACCCAGCATCATAGATCAGATGTCTAGTTTGGAAAGGATTTTGGCAGAAAAGACCTTGTCTGGCAAATCTTCTGGAACTTAACATGTTACTCAGATGCTGATGACAAAGATCGGTTCTCATTAATAACGGCTCGCTGGATCTCTAAAATTCGGTCGATTACTAAATTGTCTGGATTTTTTATTCTGCAGCAATGACACAAATCATGTCTCCTTCACCTGGGTCCTACGGAAAATATTTTCCCTTTTCTCAGCTGGTAGAGCATGAGACTCTTAATCTCAGGGTCGTGGGTTCAAGCCCCAAATTGGACAAAAAGATTCCTGCATCCATTGAAAGGGCAGTTGAACTCCAAGACTCTTGTGGTCTCTTCCAACTCTCTGACTCTCTGAAAAAGAGTTGCCATCCAACTCAGAGCCGGTGAAGCTGAATGCTGAAAGACCTAGGACTGGCAAGAGAAAGTACTTTTTTGAACAGTGCATAAACAAGGGGTAGTGCTGATGGACAACAGTTTGGAGGGCTTTAAAAGAAGATTAGAAAATTCATGGATGTGAAAGCTATCAATAGCCACGAGCCACAATGGCCTATATTCTATCTCCATTGCTACCGTGTTTCTCCTAAAATAAGACACTGTCTTATATTTTTTTTCCCTCAAAAAACACAGTATGGCTTATTTTCGGGGGATGTCTTATTTTAACCGTTCCGCGTCGGTACGCTGCATAGCCACGCCTATCCAGGCCATCTTAAGGGAGAGGCGCCACATCACTATGTCTTATTTTCGGGGTATGGCTTATTTTCAGGGTATGGCTTATATTTCACAAATGCGTAGAAATCCTGCTACGTCTTATTTTATGGCTACATCTTATTTTAGGAGAAACAGGGTAGAAGCAATATGATTCTAAATACCAGTCTCTGGAAACTGCATGAGGGGAGGCTGATCTGGCAAGACTGAACACCAACAGCTGTGAGAAGATTCCTTCCAGTAGCACCTTAGAGGACCAACTAAGTTTGTTCTTGGTATGAGCTTTCGTGTGCATGCATCTGAAGAAGTATCTGAAGAAGTGTGCATGCACACGAAAGCTCATGCCAAGAACAAACTTAGTTGGTCTCTAAGGTGCTACTGGAAGGAATTTTTTTATTTTATTTTGTTTTGACTATGACAGACCAACACAGCTATCTACCTTTAGCGGTGAGAAGGGCAGAGACACCAGTTCTCTGCTGGGTAGGGCAGAGTTTAGGATGAAAGCAAGGGTTTCGTGCCTGCTTCTTTGGAGCCCAGACCCTGAAGGAGGACATGACATAGTTGGTCTGAAAAAAGTGTCCCCATGCAGTTAAAAGTTATAGAATTATAGAACCATAGAATTGTAGAGTTGGAAGGGACCCCAAGGGTCATTGAGTCCAGTCCCCTGCAATGCAGGAATCTCAGCTAGAGCATCCAGGACAGATGGCCATCCAACCTCTGCTTAAAAACCTCCAAGGAAGGAGAGTCCACAACCTCCCAAGTGAGACTGTTTTACTGTTGCACAGCTCTTGATGTCAGAATGTTCTTCCTAATATTTAGTCAGAATCTCCTTTCTTGTAACTTGAAGTCATTGGCTTGAGTCCTACCCCCCAGAGCAGGAGAAAACAAGCTTGTTCCATGTGACAGCCCTTGAGATATTTGAAGATGGCTATCGGGGTGCCAACTTGAATAAAATATTGGCGGGGGGGCAGGTAAGCCCCAATCCCACATAATCGATCATGTGATACAGTGCATGTACACCATTTGAATGGCAATGCCCCCCCTTAATTTTTTTATTGATGGGGCAAAGACCCCTTCACCCCTAGGAGTTGGCTTCTATGATGGCTATCACATCTCCTCTCAGTCTCCTCTTTTGCAGACTAAACATACCCAGCTCCTTCAACTGTTCTTCAAGTCTTTAGCAGGGAGAAATAGACTTGAATTTCTTTAGTTACTTTAAGGATTTTCAGGGAGAAGCACCCATTTTCCAAGGCGCTGTTGAACGTGGTGAGATACTGTGCTGCAGTACTTATTTCCGTTGTCTTAGTAAGGTACCTCCCTCTGTACCTTTCTTTACATTACTACCAGCAGATTAAGATTGCCAGCTTCGGAAGGGGTGTGTGTGAAGAAGAGTCAAGGCTGTGTTTTCCAGTCCTCCACACCTTGCAAACTGCCTCACCTGCTCCCTCGCCGACTCCCTCCTTGACACCACAGGTGTGCCAGGAAGAGGCGTGAGGGGATTTTTGGCCCTATCCGAGCCTCCTGAGCAGTCAGAAAGGGGTTCCTCTGAGTCAGTTCCTGCATGCAGAGGCCTGTGTTTACATGCTGCCATCTGTCAAATGCTGCAGACGGCCACAACTATGCTGACTGTAAACTGTGAGGCTCTGTGTGTGTATTTGTATGTGCCTCTTCATGCGTATGTTGTCAACTTTAAGTGATCTTTTCATGTACGAAATGGATGTGTAGAGAGTGGGCACGCACTTCTGGTGTCCTGTTGGACTGCTGCTTGAAAGGCTTGCCAATTGTACGTTATCTATTGGGGGGTAAATTACATTTGATAGGCTTCAGCTTCTACCATTCCAGACGGAAAAAAAGGGCGAGATCCAGGGCTTTTTTTCAGCCTGAACTCAGTTCCGGCACCTCTCAGCTGGGTGCCATTGCCATCCTAAGAGAACAAGGGAGGTGTTTGTGGTGAGTTCCGGCAACTCTTTTTCTAGAAAAATAGCACCGGCGAGATCCTACGTCAAGCGAGTGCCTAAAGCAAGAGAGTTGGCATTGTTGTGCAAACTACTTTCATTGTGCCAGCCGTGGCACAAGAGGAAGTAGCGGAGGAGTACAAAACAGTACAGATGTTTTCACTGGTCCAAGCTGTCCAATGGATTTGGCTGTTGCGCCACACTAGGAGCAAAACTCCAGCTAGTATAATGGCTGCTGCATTAGTGGGCTGTCCCAATTGGTTCTCAATTATTTCACAAGGTAAAAGCACCCAGAGAGACACAGACACACCTCATAAGGGGGCCTAATATGACCCAAGGCTCAGCTCTAGAATGCAGGAAGTATTTTTGCTTTTAAGTCTTCGTCTGAACATGTGCAGAGTGCATGGCCTTCCCCATTTTCTCATTTTCATGAATTTGGCATTAGAATCATAGAATCATAGAGTTGGAAGAGACAACAAGGGCCATCCAGTCCAACCCCCTGCCAAGCAGGAACACCATCAAAGCATTCTTGACAGATGGCTGTCAAGCCTCTGCTTAAAGACCTCCAAAGAAGGAGACTCCACCACACTCCTTGGCAGCAAATTCCACTGCCGAACAGCTCTTACTGTCAGGAAGTTCTTCCTAACGTTTAGGTGGAATCGTCTTTCTTGTAGTTTGAATCCATTGCTCCGTGTCCTCTTCTCAGGAGCAGCAGAAAACAACTTTTCTCCCTCCTCTATATGACATCCTTTTATATATTTGAACATGGCTATCATATCACCCCTTAACCTTCTCTTCTCCAGGCTAAACATACCCAGCTCCCTAAGCCGTTCCTCATAAGGGGCTTCTGGCTGGATCCGAGTCCTTATACTTTTCTTTTTACTGATTCATCTTTGCTGCACAATCTTTCTACAGTGATGTTTGGAAGGACATGAGTAGGGAGACTAGCTGGGAATCACAGACTGTTGCTATGGTCAGGTCCTGCTGGTTGGCTTCCCATAGGCATCTGGTTGGCCACTGTGAGAACAGGATGCTGGACTAGAGAGATGCTTGACCTGATTCAGCTCAGCTCTTTCTTGGGTCCTTATCTCCTAGTCGGAAGTTTCTATACTGCCTGTGTCTGGAATTAGTCAGATCCTCTCCTGACACGCTTTACAAAGTGCAACCGTGGGTGTTGCCAAAGCCTTTTCAACCTTGGGATGGGCGCATTCAGGTTACTGGATTGCTGGACATGAGGCTCTCCTTGAAAGTTCTCCAGAAACAGTCTGAGGGCAAAGTACACCATAACATATTCCACAGAATGAATTCATGGAAAGCAGCCAAAATGATAAATGGGTTGGAGCAGCACTCTTATCAGGAAATATTTGTGGCTTTTTAGTTTAGAGAAAAAGTACCCTGTTTCCCCTTTTTTAATACGTAGTCATAAAGTAAGCCATGGCAGGGTTTTTTTACCTTTGTGAGAAGTAAGACGTACCCCAAAAGTAAGCCGTGGTGCCGCCATTGTTCCCATCGCCTCCTCAGCCCCTCCTGCGTGCGCAGGGAGCCAGCGAATCAGCGAGAGGTGCAGGGGGGAAACGCGCCTCTTGCGGAGTTCTGCCCCGCCTGCTCAGCGCACAGGAGGAGGCTGTATCGTACCATACTGACGTAATAAAAATAAGACATCCCCAAAAATAAGCCACCCTGTGTTTTTTTGAGGAAAAAAAAATTATAAGACGGTGTCTTAAAAAGGGGGAAAGACGGCTAAGTAACAGGGGACCTGTTATGGGTGAATAATAATAATAATAATAATAATAATAATAATAATAATAATTTATTATTTATACCCCGCCCATCTGGCTGGGTTTCCCCAGCCACTCTGGGCAGCTTCCAACAGAATGTTAAAATACAATAATATATTAAACATTAAAAGCTTCCCTAAACAGGGCTGCCTTCAGATGTCTTCTAAAACTCTGGTAGTTGTTTTTCTCTTTGACATCTGGTGGGAGGGCATTCCACAGGGCGGGTCTCACTACCAAGAAGGCCCTCTGCCTGGTTCCCTGTAACTTGTAACGCAGCGAGGGAACCATCAGAAGGCCCTCGGTGCTGGACCTCAGTGTCTGGGCAGAACGATGGGGGTGGAGACGCTCTTTCAAGTATACTGGACCGAGGCCGTTTAAAGGTCAGCACCAACACTTTGAATTGTGCTCGGAAATTTTGCATAAAATTACGCAAAAGATTAAAGTGTGTGTGTGAAGTGATAGAGTCCAAAATCAAAGAAAATATTTGCCCCCAAACTATGTCATGACTGTCTATAATATCTTTCAAGACAACTGAGTATTCTTTTCATGAAACCGTAGTGGGTTGCCTCCAGACTAAGAGAGACAGTGTTGTGCCACAGTTAGGTTGTTGGACTAGACCCTGTTAGACCAGGAGTCAAATCACCAAACAAGCCATGAAACTTACTTGGGACTCAGCTAGATTGGTAAAGTAAAAGCGTTTATATGTGTTGTATATGCACATTCTAACACTAGTCACACTTCCTCAGTCTAACCTAGGTTGTTGTGAGGATAATATGCAGAGGGGCAGAATCATGTATTATTATTTTTTTAAATAATTTTTATTTGGTTTTACAATTTTATAGGCATTTCACATTTCTTCACGGTCAGGTTTTTCTTCCTGACCTCAATTGTTGTTTCCTTAACTATGCCAGGGCCTGGCCCTTTTCCAGGCCAGGTCACATCCATTATACTAACATTCTCATATGACTCCCTCACATCCACCCCATTGTTTCCATATTTTATATAATTTCAAATCTAGACAGGTTTCTAATTCATCTTAAATTGCTTCATCTCCAAATAATAAACTTTTACATTAACTTACGTCCTCCTCAGCATACTTATATTTCCCTTCAAATACATTTCCCCTTCCGCCTCCCCTCGCTCCCTGGGTGCGTAGCCTTAATATTAACTCTTTAACTTATCTTATCCTTAATAATATGCAATCTTAATAATGTCTCTTAGTCCTTTGCCGTGTCCATGTTTCTTATCCATAAATCCAAAAAGAGAAGAATACTTCTATAGTGTCTCTCACCCCTCCCCCGGCAGTTCTGCTGTCCAAAACCATTGTCTCTCTTGTGTGGCAATCTCCAAAGTCCCAGGCCAAACCTCCTCTTGAGTTGTCAGGCCCTTTGAGTCTTCTTCCTGCTGCTTTCTGTTGGTTTTAATTTTGTTGGTTTTCCTTATGATTACTTTCTTGTTGCTGCGGTTGACAGCTCCATTTTTCCTGTGTTTGGAAAGTTTCCTCTTGTAGCTGGGTACTGTTGACTTCTTCTTCTTTTTGGCCTTGACACAAAACTGTCCCTCCTCCTGCAGCTGAGCATCCAGTTTAGGATGCATTTTGTTTAGGCTTTGTCTTATCTCGTTGATGGAGTCTCGGGTTTCAGCGTTCCATTTCTTCATTTCCGCTCTGTATTCCTCCAGCACTTCCAAAATTTTCCACAAGTTAACATCACTTTCCTCCGCCATGTTTCAGGGCACAGCTTTCCACAGTCACAATAATCACTTTTCAAAATTTTCTTATCAATAAATCCAGTAATCCAAATCAATCCTTATTTCTGTCACTTTCCCTATTCCCCTCAGCTACCCCCAAGACCAGGGGTGATGAATGGGTTGAGTTTCCATTACAAAGTTTATCTTATGTTACAGTTCCAATGCCTTGGTTACAGTTTCCTGAATCAGTATCTCAATGGCAGGGGACGGACCTCCGTTTTGAAGTCCCAAGCCAGTCTCTAATTCTTTTCAAATTGGTTCTTTTTACTCACTTATCCAATTGTTGATCTTGGAGAAATCAGCACGCTCGGTCACGGACGGTCTCGCAGCTTCACCCGACGGGGGTTGCAGACCCTGGAGCTCCGCCTCCCGCTCGTGCTCGGGAGCCCTTACGAGGGTCTCCCGGGGAGCAGGATCGGTGTAGTGAGCTCAAACGGGTCCTGAGGACCCCGGGACGCCCTTCCCAGGGGTTTTGGGGGCCGCGGCGCTGGCGCGGACACCCCTTTTCCCAGTCGGATTGGGGAATGTCAGGACCGACATGTCCCCCCGACCGTCCGCTCCGGCGCGCCGACCGGAAGTGGGGGCAGAATCATGTATGCCACCTTGAACTCTTTGGAGGAAAGCTGGGATATAATTGTAACAACATCAACAAGTCAATTGGAATTCAGTCCCCTTGAAACCCATGTGAAAAGTTAGTCATGATGTATGCTGGGGTCCATTAATTTCAATGGGAAATGGACATTTACAACTTCCACATAATGCAACTGATTTAGCCTGACCTCTCCGCACCATCAGTAGGGAGAGCTTGAAAAGCATGTTTGTTTCTCCAACCTACTCTGTTACTTACTGGTAAAAGGGGGGGATGAAGGAGGAATTGGCTCATTTACAAAGCACACCTAAAGTTTCTTGCCATCTTCAGGCGAACCAGGCGTCTTATTGTGGTAAACGGCAAATGCTGTTATGTACCGGAAAATGGTAAACAAAGCCACATATTTGGCCTTCAGATCCATGGGTCAGTGTCAAAATTACTCTATCTCTGCTCGTTTCCTAAGAAGATTGTCTAAAATTTCCAAAACCTGCTGCAATGGAAAGGCCTGTGTTATTTATTTCAGCATATCTTATATTTGCAAATTAACGTTTTATTCAATTCTTCATACAATTGCTCTAATGATTTCTAATTTATATAGATCATAAGAATTCAGTCTGTCGGTCAAATGTGAGCCTGTCAAATACTAAATAGCAAATGGGTGGGTGGTATTCAATCCTAGTTATACTCAGAGTGGATCTATTGATGGTGATCTGACTAATTCCTTAATGTCAGTGGGTCTATTCTGAGTAGGAGTTAGTTGAATGCAACCGAATGTCTAGGGAGGATTGATAATACAAATAAGCATCGTATTTGAGTCGTGGAAGGGCTTGTCCTTATACTTTGTTTATCTTTAAAAAAGAACTATTCCCCTTCCCTTTGGTGAAAAAGTCCCACTTGACGAATCTCAGCCACCTTCATAGTAATTGCCAAATCAGGGTTTTCACACTTGGCAGCTCCTGCTGTGTGTCACACTGCTAAAAGGAGCATTTTCTGTGTTTGGCTAGTCAACGGATGTTATAATGTTGTGAGTCATGCTTCTGTTGATTTTATAGAACAAACACGAAGTATATATAGAGGTCGATTGGGAGCACACAGGCAGATCCATTGACAGAGGGACCGAAGTGTTCTAAGACTCCAAGGCTGGGACGCAGAAGCGAAAGAGACAATGAAGAGTTTCCTACTGGCGATTGCGCTCTATGGAGCACTTTCTTGTGCTTTGCCCTTAACCCAGGAAGCTGATCAAGTTGCAGAAGCGGACCTGAATTTTGCCAAGGTAATGGATGATGGTAGCACAGAGGAGAAACAGAATTCTGCTGGTAGATTGGCTAGCAGAAAAAGTAGTCAGTTACTAAATGCCTTGTGCAAAGTGGCATTCAATGCAGGGCTGGATTTAGGTTTGATGAGACCCCAAGCTACTAAAGGTAGTGGGGCCCTTTATATGTCCAGCTGTCCTTTGTCAACAACAAATTGCTGCTGTTTTTTGTGTTGAATATATGCTATGTGGTAATTTATGGACCTAATAGGCATCTAAAGCCATTTGCACATAACAAAATAGGAGCCTACACAACACAAAACACTGTTGCTGTATGTAGGTTTCATTTTATTTGTTTTTTTATCTTATATTTTGGAAATGTACATCCAGGTTTTTTTCCTTTAATTATTTTTTTGGGGCCTCCAAGAGAGTGGGGTCCTAAGTTATAGCTTGTTTAGCTTATACGTAAATCCGGCACTGGTTCAATATGATGCTTATAGCCTGGGTTAAATGTAGATTCAGTCCTCTCCTTCTCAGGGCTGCTGGATGGGTTAATTCTTCATGCAGTCCTACATAAATACACCTCGGAGCAACTCCCATTCAGCTGAGGAGGCATGGCTAGGATTGCATTGTTAATGTCTGTGAGATTCAGTTCCACCTGTGCAATAGGTGAATGACTTTCCTTTTTGCGAACGAAGGCAGAAAGTATGAATGGCTAATTTTAAAATGTGAATGAATATATGTGAAAAAAATTCTATAAGCAATCAAATATTTCTTTTCTTCAAATCAGAAATACATAGAAAACTACTATCCTGATTCCACATCGACGCCTGTCGTAAGAAGCAAAGGAAGTGACGATATTCCTGCTGACAAAATACGGCTGATGCAGGAACGCTTTGGGCTGAAAGTGACAGGCAGATTGGATTCAAACACGTTGGCTTTAATGAGGAAGCCCAGGTGTGGGGTTCCTGATGTAGCAGAATACAGCACCTTTCCTGGGAATCCAACATGGAAGAAAAGAAAACTGACATATAGGTAAGGTTTCAGTACACTTAATTGATTTTAAGATGCCGTTGGAAGATGCTAGGAATGTTGGCGTTCCTCAGTAAGAACAGTAATGGTCTTTCCTTAAAGTTGTCTAGTCCACCATGATTGATATTCCTGCATAATGAAGAGTTGGGGCACAATTAATTACAGTTGTACCTTGGTTCTCAAGTGCCTTGGTTCTCAAACGCCAAAAACCTGGAAGTAAGTGTTCCGGTTTTTGAACGTTTTTCAGAAGTCGAACATCCGATGCAACTGTTGGCTATTGTTTCTAGGGCACCTGCACCAATCAGAAGCTGTGCCTTGGTTTTCAAACATTTTAGAAGTCAAATGGACTTCGGGAGTGCATTAAGTTTGGAGCTTTTGTTTTTGCTATTTATTTTGCGTTTTTATTTTTGAGGCTTTTTCGGTTAATTTGTTTTTGTGGAACCCAGTTCAGCTACTGATTGATTGATTGTGTGACTGTGGAAATAGATAAAAGCCCCCCATCCAAACAATGGCTATCATCAGTGCAGGTAAGAAAATAATAATAATTTTAATTTTAATCATCTACAATACTGTCTTATTTATTTTATAGTACAGTGCATTGATTATTGCTTTCATTTTATGGATCAGTGGTCTCGCTAGATAGTAAAATTCATGTTAAATTGCTGTTTTAGGGGTTGTTTTTAAAAGTCTGGAACGGATTAATCCATTTTGCATTACTTTCTTTGGGGAAAGCGCTCCTTGGTTTTGGAAAGCTTTGGTTTCGGAATGGACTTCCGGAATGGATTAAGTTTGAGAACCAAGGTACCACTGTAATTCATAGTTTGCAAGAAGCATAAAAGCCTGCTCATCATTGCATCGCATTGATGCACCTAGAAATACAAGGAGCATGGATTTTGTGTCAGATGTGCTGAGATGCAGAAAGATGTCTCTCTTTCACCACAGACTTCGAAAGCTGTGTGGTGCCCTTTCTTTCATACGCACATTTTCTTTACAACTCTGCATTTCATCTACTACTGCGTGTTTCACAGTGTTCTGAATTACACGCCAGACATGGACCGCTCTGATGTGGATGTTGCAATTGAGAGAGCTTGGAAAGTGTGGAGCGATGTGACCCCCCTGACCTTCACCAGGGTTTATGGGGAACCTGCAGATATTGAGATCTCTTTTGCTGCTAGATGTAAGTAAATCACACACAAATAGATATAGGTAGTTTTACCCAGGTTCCTGGCCAGGCGATTTATATACATGTTCTTTGATTTATTTATTTTTAAAGCTCATGGTGACTATATCCCATTCGATGGACCAGGTGGGCAACTGGCTCATGCATTTTCACCTGCTTTCGGTGGAAATGCCCATTTTGATGAGGATGAATCCTGGGTGCGGGATTTAACAGGTAATTTATTTACTTTTGTCCCAACATATTCAGCTATACAGTTGCTTGTAATGGCTTTCAGTGTGACTCTTAGTTACATATACTTCAAAGTAGTGAGACACAGATACCATTCTAATCCTAGGGCATAAAAATGTGTACCATTATTTTTCCGTGTATAAGATGCCCCCATGTATAAGACAACCCCTATTTTTTACAGCCAAAATTAAGAAATTAAGTTGTTTAGCTTTTGGGGGGGTGGGGGAGGTCACTTCTGCCAATCACTCAATCACCTGCCCACCCCTGCCAATAGCTTGCCACAGCCACTGCTGATCGCCCACTTGCCACAGCCGCCAATCGCTTGCCTGCCTCGCAAGAGCCGCCAATCGCCTGCTCAATTTCCGCAGCCAATCTCCTGCTTGGTGCTGCCATTAATCGCACGTCCCCCCTCTGCATTCAGTATCTGTGTATAAGACGACACCCAATTTTTGCCTAGTTTTTTTAATATATATAGCAAAAAGCATCATCTTATATACAGAAAAATACGGTATGTGTTTAGGGGCCTTCCATTATGTTTCTGACATACAAAAGCAACCTGTCTTCAGACGGCCAAACTATGGAGTTCACTACTACAAAATGCCGCAATGGCCTCCAGCGTGGGTGGCTTTAAAGGGGATTAGACAAATTCATGGGGGATAAGCCTATCAGTGGCCTCTAGTGCATCCCAACTTCATGACTCTAATAGCAGTTGCTAGGAACTGCAAAGGCTTTGCTTCTCTCAGATCATGTTTGTGGGCTTCCCAGAGGCTTCTGTAGGCTGGTCCATTAGGGTGAATGGAGTGCTGCCTCCTTCGGGGCCAACATTCCTTCCTTTTGGCTTGCAACCATTCTGACGGGTGGCCCTGCCTTTCACCTTCCCCCTCCTTAATCTCAGTGCCCTTGCAGAACTCAGCAGGGAGGTGGATGGGGACAACCCTGGAATTAGTGGGCTCTGACTGTCATTGGCTCTGGCCATGTCTGCTGCTTGCCCTTCTGACTCCCACTTCACCAGTCCCAATGAGTGACAGTCACCACTGCCACTGTGAGCACAGCATGTGAGTTTAGATGGGTTTTGGGTGCTTATCTACCAGGACTCTTCTGATGTTCATGGCATTTATTCTTTCAAAAACCATGTCTGATAGGAACTTTTTCTTCAGAAGCCTAATCTGTAAGGATGGAGAAATGTAGTCCATGTCACGTACACATTTGTTCACTCATGGGGCTGTTCCATCCAATATTTCTATTCTTTTAAAAAAAAAAAAAAAATAAAGCTACAAAAAATTCTACACACACACACACACACACAGTTAAATGCATATTTTTGAATGCGCCAGTAGAGGTTTAGTCATGCTGGCCACATGACCCAGAAAACTGTCTGTGGACAAATGCCGGCTCCCTCAGCCTGAAAGTGAGATGAACGCCGTAACCCCATAGTCGCCTTTGACTGGACTTAACCATCCAGGGGTCCTTTACCTTTACCTTACCCCTAAATATATGTTGCAGAACATATTACCTCTCAATAAAACACAATGTAAAATGCAGAAAGGCATCTGCTGGCTAGATGCATTCTGCCACACATTAAGCCGGAAGAGGTTGAACTAGGTCATTCCAGTGGAATTTGCCAAAATCGAATTCCTAAACTCCCCCAAATGATATATATATATCACTATCTTATGCCCAGGTGAGCTTCACAAGTACTCACAATCTTCCTGTTTTCTTTTAGGAGTCAACCTTTTCCTTGTTGCTGCTCATGAGTTTGGTCACTCACTGGGTCTCAGGCATTCTGGGGTTTGGGGGGCTCTGATGTTTCCGACTTATCAAGCTATGGACCCGCAAAGCTTCAGGCTTCACCCAGATGACATTGAAGGCATCCAGTCCCTTTATGGTAAGTACAGAATCCCAGATGATTGTGTGGATTTATTCCATGCAAGAAGAGCACTGGTTTGGACCCTTAAGGACATTCCCAGAAGGGAAATTGCCCATCACTTCCTCCTGCCTGCTGTTCCAGCAAAAGAAACTCTGGAGAGTAGCCTTCTGAACAGTATGGTATGGACGGACTGTGGAAGACAGTGGCAGGAAACTTGACTTCCCTGAAATTCCTTAAAGTAACTTAGAGCCTGAAGGCAATTCCTTCCCCCTCCCCCTCCCCCAGCAACCCTTACATGCTCTTTCTCACCATTGCTATTTTTAGGAAAGCCCTTTAAACCTCCAGAGAGGTTTTTCAGGGGCACCGGTGGCTGGGCAAGAGAGGGGATTGGGAAGTTTCCTTCTGTGAATTTCCTTAGTTTAGGATTCTACCGGTAGTTCTGCTCACCACCTGATGTGAATTGGCGGAGCCAACCTGTTACTTCATCCGTTATCAGGTTTGACCATCATCCAATGAAGCCTCTTGCTCTGAGCTGCATCCTGCAAATCTTGCTTGTTCTTCAGCTCTTCTCTTTAACCCCTTTCCAAGGACCCCCTGAAGGTGGTGAAGATGGTGATGGCGATGACAGTTCATCGGGAAACCCAGAACCACCGACAGAGGCACCATCCACAGGCTTGTGTGACCCTCGCCTGGCTTTTGATGCCGTCTGTTCTCTCCGAGGGGAAACCATGTTCTTCAAAGACAAGTAAGTTACATCCAAAGCACTGACATGTTTCATTTCTGATTCAAAGTCATGCCCAACCCCCTCCAGCTGCATTTCAACCCAAAGCACTGGAAGATGATATCTGGACTGATGATATCTGGACTGATATCTTGGACTTTACTGCTACTTCAGATGGGTTTAATTGTTGACCTGTCATCTTGGTTTGCCATTCCTCTCTGGTAGGGACCTTGTCTTCTTTCCATCTCTGGGTTACTAGCATCCGGGCGGCTGTTGCTCCTTACATAAAAAGTCTATGCCGAAATGGCAAAACTGACTGGAAAACCCAGAAACCAAGAGGGTAAAAACATTATGAAAGAATGGGGGGAAATTATAAGTTATCTAGGAGACCACTGTAAGCAGATGGAAACATTGGCAGGATTTTAATTTAACTTGTAGTGTAACATTTACTATGGATAATATGGATTGATATAACACTTAAGAGTTTGGAAGAATATGCAGTTTTAAATGTTTAACATGGGACCCCATGGGGGGTGGTCCCGAGATTCGGAGTAATCTCTGTTTATGGATATATATTTGGATTTTTAAAAAATATATATACCGGTAACTTTGTATTTGTAAAATCAAATAAAAATGATTTCAAAATAATAATATTAAATTAAAAAAATAATTGTTGACCTGTGAGTAGCCCAGTGAATTTTACATATTTGTAGAGCTTGCCACAAATATGTGTAATAAACAGAGAAAACCACCTTATACTGAGTCAGACCACTGGGCGACCTAGTTCAGTATTGTCTACACTGCTGAGTAAAACCTTTCCTCGGTTTGAGACTGGGCACCTCTCCCAGACCTATCTGGTGATGGCAGGGATTGGATCTAGGAAGTCCTGCATGCTAAGCTGGTGATCTACCACTGAGGTTCCTGCATTGCAGGGGGTTGGACTAGATGACCCTCGGGATCCCTTCCAACGCTGTAATTCTATGATTCTGTGTTTCTAAACATTCACATTGTCTCCCCCAGCTTTTTCTGGAGAAAGAATGCCCAGAGAAGAGATGTTGAAAAAGTTCCTATTTCTGCTTTCTGGCCAGCTTTGAGCAAGGGCATAGACGCTGCGTATGAAGTCAAGGCTGATGACACAGTGTTTCTCTTCAAAGGTAAATGTTCCGAGTCCCTTGTGAGTGTGGATGAATGGCAAGTAAAGAAGCTAAGAAGGAGTTGAGTGGAGGGTGTTGTGTTATTAAGCAGAAATAGCTGTGTAAGAGGCTACAGAATGTTACTTACCAACTCCTAAGCTACAAAGTGTGGCTGTTAGAATGCCATATTAAGACCTTGGGAGGCCAGGGTTGAAGTCCTAACTCAGTCCTAACCTATCTTACAGGACTGCTGTCAGGGTTTTAAAACTCTTTGAAGGAAAAAGTGGAATATAAACACAATAATATATAAATAAAATAAATTGTGGGCTGCTGTTAGTGGAACTACTATGTGTTAGGATATCAGTCTAGGAATAAATAATAATAATAATAATAATAATAATAATAATAATAATAATTTTATTTTTTGTACTGCACCCATCTGACTGGGTCACATCAGCCACTTTATTTGTTTACTAAAACCATGTCAATGCCATTTTTGACATACCCATCATGAGGTTTTAAAGAAACATTACCTCAATATGACCTCAATATGTAACTTGCAAAATAAATAGATGAGCAGCCAGCATTAGGCCAAAAGAGACGTATTATTATAGTCAAGTGGTATCAATATCCTGGAAAGGCCTAAGGAAATCAATAAGTTTCTACCAAGGTACACAAATGCCACCTGTATTGGTGCCTGCCTTGATTCAGCGGGAGGATGATTCCAAACAGGATCTTTCTCGTGTAAGCCAAGAAAGGCTAGTAGATCACAGGGTGCTTCACAACATACAGGAATCCTGGGCTCTCTCATTCAGATTTGTTCCATCCTCATGCAAACATCTCTCAATCATTTTTTTGTCTTTTGCTTAACAGGACACAAGTATTGGGCCACCAAGGGGAATATTATACAGAGAGGCTTCCCCAAGAATATTCACAGCCTGGGCCTCCCCAAAAGCATTAAGAGCATTGATGCAGCTGCTCATGACAGCCACTCAAAGAAGACATATTTCTTCTCTGGAAACAGCTACTGGAGGTAAGAGGAACTTACCCAGCTCACGTGGAGCAATCCGGAAAGTTCATAGAGAAGCTCTTTAAATCAGAAATGATGAACTAGTGCTCTTCAAGCTACCATTGGGCTCCAAAACCCATCAGCCCCAACCAAAATTGCCAGTGAGCAGGGATGTTGAGAGTTGTAGTCTCAGTGACATCTGGAGGAGCAACCCTCCTTTAAATCCTTTGCAACTGAAAGGCAAATAATGTATCACATGCTTCTTGCTGCTTTGCCACACATCCCAGAACCAATGGAAGACACCTTTGTTTAAAAAACCCCAATGAAGGAAAGTCCTTTCATAATGCTCCCCACTTTACATATGTAGGTTCACATATAAGGAGTTTTCAAAGTGCAATGAATTCTCAACCCATTCATTTCTCTAGATATGATGAAGCCCAGAAGTCCATGGAAAAAGGATACCCAAGAAAGATAGCAGCTGACTTCCATCAGGTTGGCTCCAAGGTGGATGCTGCTTTTCTGAATCATGGTGAGCAGATGAGCATCTTGATGGTGCTAGCCTATTAAACAATATTTTCTTCAGTGTGATGGTGAGATCATAGGAGGACTTGACCACATCTGCGAATGTGGCAAGTTGCTCAATGACCGAGCACAATTCAAAGTGTTGGTGCTGACCTTTAAAACCCTAAACAGCATTGGCCCAGTATACCTGAAGGAGTGTCTCCACCCCCATCGTTCTGCCTGGACACTGAGATCCAGCGCCAAGGGTCTTCTGGCGGTTCCCTCACTGCGAGAAGGGAGGTTACCGGGAACCAGGCAGAGGGCCTTCTCAGTAGTGACACCCGCCCTGTGGAATGCCCTCCCATCAGATGTCAAGGAAATAAATCTGAATTTTAGAAGACATCTGATGGCAGCTCTGTTTAGGGAAGTTTTGAATGACTGATGTTTTAATGTATTTTTAATCTTTTGTTGGAAGCAGCCTATAGTGGCTGGGGAAACCCAGCCAGATGGGCGGGGTATAAATAATAAATTATTATAAAATTATTACGGTATTATTATTTTGAAAAATGACTGATGAGCAGAATATTGCTGCTGGGTATGGTCCCAAAGGGAGGTATTAGGGGGAACTCAAGGTTTGTAGAAGTACAAAGGAATTGTTGGAGGTGGGGGGAGGATGCAGAACAGCCCAAGGCTGACATGGGAAAGGAGGAGAAAAGGAAATTGGCAGGGGGAGGTTGGGTCGGAATGGAGCATTGTGGTGGAGCAGAGCGGTCGGGACGCGTGTATTCCTGGAAAAGTGAGTAGATTCATTCTGCACTGAGGTGTTCTGTAGGGTTTTGAGAATTTCCATCATCCATTAGATCCACAGTTTTCACTCTCCCTCATTTTTCATTTCAGGACATTTCTATTTATTCATTGGCTCAGAGCAATATGAGTTTGACAGCAGAACCAAAAGGTTTATTGCCATCAAGAAGAGCAACAGCTGGTTTGGGTGCCAATGATACGGGACAAAGAGTGATGCAACCCAGAAGAAGGGCATCTCCTGGGCATTGTGTTTGTTGGCCTGCCCTGTGGTTGCATGAGCCACGGAACAAGCTGCGTTTTGAATAAGGAGCTTCTAAAATGGAAATTCCCCACTGTTTTTAACTTATAATTGATCTTAAATATTTTTTAAAAAATTCCTGTTTCTATCTTTGTCTTTTATTTCAACGTTTATTTTTCTTTTTGTAAACTGTTTAAAGGTTTTATTTAAAATCAAGCAGCATATAACTTTTGTTACATAAATTAATAGATATTTAATATAAATTATTGCAGCAAACGATATGTATGTTGTATGCTACATTGTAATAAAGTGAATTTTTATTACCATTGTTGTTGTTGTTGCTATATGATTATTACTGTTATTGTTATTCGTGGTTTATCACGAGGTCTTAGGGCAAGTTACAATTATTTGAAATACAATTTGAAAATCAGTTAAAATGATTTCATTTGTGAGAATAGGGTGGATTCTAAAATCCGTATCCCAGGTGTAAAGGGTCAGGGTAAGGTGGGTCTTCAGCATATGACAAAACTACATAAATGAAGGTGTCGGAAAGAGTTCTGCCCAAATGGCCAGCGCTGGCTCTCCTCAATCTCTTCATGGGATCTAAAATTAACTCAGATTTCTAATCTTAAATTTAGTCCTCCACATTCCTCATATTAGCTTGGCTGCTGTGACTTCTCCTTCCCTGTAGCGTCGTGGATGAGCTTCTCCTGAATCATCACTTTATCTTTTTGCTAAAAGAGGAAACCTTCTTTTCAAGAAAAAAAGGAAATGTCTTTAAGTTAAAGAAGTAACCCATGAAACCATACCATTTATGGATGTATGAAATATATTACACAGAACAGCCTATAAGGCTGTACCGACAGCTACCAGCTACACATATTTTTTACACTGGGGGGAAAAGGTGTTTTTCGTAATAAAATTTCATTAATTTCATTTCAAGCAGATGCTCTACCACTGAGCTATAAGCAGCTAGGAAGAACGGATTAAAACTATGTCAACTTTCTAAGCAGCTGGTTAGGCTTGTTTATAGAATAATGTTTTTCACAAGTGCCGACAAGAGGTGCCTCTTCGATCTCAATAGGCAGGGAGTTCCAAAGTGTAGGCACTGCGACACTAAGCAATCAAGCTCTTACAATGCAGAAGAAGAGTTTGGATTTGATATCCCGCTTTATCACTACCCTAAGGAGTCTCAAAGCGGCTAACATTCTCCTTTCCCTTCCTCCCCCACAACAAACACTCTGTGAGGTGAGTGGGGCTGAGAGACTTCAAAGAAGTGTGACTAGCCCAAGGTCACCCAGCAGCTGCATGAGGAGGAGCGGAGACGCGAACCCGGTTCACCAGATTACGAGTCTACCACTCTTAACCACTACACCACACTGGCTCTCAGTGGTGCCCACTCTGCCGATCGAAGTGATCAGGAGTGGTGCATGTGGGGGTAAGCCTTGCTTTCCGGACCAGTAACAACACATGGTTCCACCAGGCTACCCTACTTACCAACCTAGCAGCCGTGTTCTGCACTAGTAGCAGATGGGATGTCAGATGGGATGTCGCCATAACATGAACAGCTGAGGCTGGACATCAACATTTGTGCACATGTGTTTCTATTCTTTATGTTTTCATAGTTCAATCACATTCGGCTATCTTCTAGGAAGTGATTCATTAACAAATTAGACTTCTGCATCCTTTCATTACATCATTTTCTTCCAGTTTACTATGAGTCTTAAATTGCCCCTGTTCCTGTTGAGTTTTTCTTCAATTAAAATTGCTACAGAATTATTATTATTATTATTGTCATCCCACCCCCAGCTTCTGTTTTTAGGAGGGATCATTCCAAATAGTCCATTACTGGCAACTGCAAAGTTTCCTGCTGGACATGGTATTTTACCCATTGACAGACTCAATTTCTGTATTCAAATACAGTGGCACCTTGGTTCTCAAACTTAATCCGTTCCAGAAGTCTGTTCCAAAACCAAAGCATTCCAAAACCAAGGCGCGCTTTCCCATAGAAGTAATGCAAAATGGATTAATCTGTTCCAGACTTTTAAAAACAACCCCTAAAACAGCAATTTTACTATCCAAGGAGACCATTGATCCATAAAATGAAAGCAATAAACAATGTACTGCAGTCACACAATCAATCAACCAATCAATCAGTAGCTGAACTGGATTCCACACAGTCACAAAAACAAAAACGCAAAATAAATAGCATAAACAGACAGACCTCAGTGTAACACTCAAATCGGACATGTAACACTCAAAAAGGAGCACATTCAGCTTCCAAAAAAAGTTCGCAAACCAGAACACTTCCAGGTTTGCAGTGTTTGTTTGGGTTCCAAGTTGTTTGAGTACCAAGGCGTTGGAGAACCAAAGTACCACTGTAACAGATTTATGAACTACGAATCTAAGTTACAGGTAAAATAATAGGGTTGTTTCCCTACAGTAAAGCATTTATGCTTATCTTTTGTGTGCACAGAGGGAAAGCCATAAATTGTAAGTGTATGAAACTTGAGAACATTGTTTACTCCTGTGCTGTTGACAAAATCCCAGAAGAGCTGCATTATAGGTCTAAAGGTAAAGGTAAAGGGACCCCTGACCTTTAGGTCCAGTCGCGGACGACTCTGGGGTTGCGGCGCTCATCTCGCATTATTGGCCAAGGGAGCCGGCATACAGCTTCCAGGTCATGTGGCCAGCATGACAAAGCCGCCTCTGGAGAACCAGAGCAGTGCACGGAAACGCCGTTTACCTTTCCGCCAGAGCGGTTCCTATTTATCTACTTGCACTTTGACGTGCTTTCGAACTGCTAGGTGGGCAGGAGCTGGGACCGAGCAACGGGAGCTCACCCCGTCGCGGGGATTCGAACCGCCGACCTACTGATCAGCAAGCCCTAGGCTCTGTGGTTCAACCCACAGCGCCACCCGCATCCCTATAGGTCTACTTCTGTATAAATTCTGCAAAGGAGAGAACCCCAGGCAGAGGCAGACTTTGGACTTTAAAATTTCAGCTGCGCCCTGTGAGATACCAAAATTTCTTTCCTTATACTGTAGTGGGAGAAGGCAAATACTGTTCTGTACCCAAAAATGATAAACAAGGTCACTTCTCAGACTTAGATGTGCTGATCAATGTCAGAATTGTTCTAACAATTTCTGCTGATTTCCTAGGAAAGTTGTCTAAAACTTCCAGAACTTGCTGTATTGGAAAGATCTGTGTTATTTATTTCATCCTATCTTATGGTTAATGTTTCATTCAGATAATGCCACAATTGCTATAATTATTTCTAATTTATATAGATAATAAGATTTCAGTCTATTAGTTGACATGATCCCAATATAATGGGATTCCTTCAACTAAAAAGAAAAAGTTTGGTGGCATTCACTGCTAGTCCTACACAGTGTAAACACTTTGAGGTTAAAGAATATAGCTAATTTGGGCTCATTAATTTTAGGGAGTCATTCTAATTAATTAATTACTTGGAGGCAAAACCCTGTGTGATGAACCCCACTCACATTCCCAGTAATTGCCAAATTAGGGCTTTTGAACTTAACAGACTCTGCCGCGTGTGTCACTCTGCTAAAAAGGACACCAGGCTCCACCTCTATTTGCTCCACCTCTGTTGAATAAATTGAGAATGATGTCATTCTAATTATTTAACTATTTGGAGGAAATGCCCCAGTGACTTTCTTGGTAATGGCCGAATCAGGGCTTTTGAACTTAACAAACTCTGTACGTGTCACTCTGCTAAAAGGGACATTTTCTGTGTTTGGCAAGTCAACGGATGTTATAATGTTGTGAGTCATGCTTCTGTTGATTCTATAGAAAACCATGAAGTACTGTATATATAGAGGTCCACTGGGAGCACATAGACACATCTATTGACAGAGAGACTGAAACTGAACACTTCTGGGACTCTAAGACTGGGATGAAGAAGCGAAAGCAAAAATGAAGAGTTTCCTACTGGCGATTGCGCTCTATGGAGCACTTTCTTGTGCTTTGCCCCTAATCCATGAAGCTGATCAAGTTGAAGAAGCAGACCTGAATTTTGCCAAGGTAATGTTTGATGGTAGCACAGAGGAGAAGCAGAATTCCACTAGCAGATTGATTGACTGGCAGGGAAGGTAGCCAATCACTAAATGCCTTGTGCAAAGTGGCACTCAATGTAATGTTGTACATGCTCATAGGCTGGGAAAATGCAGATTCCAACCTCTGCTCCTCCATAGACATGCTGAATGGGTTTGGGTAAAATAGACTGCAATCCTACATATAACCCCACATCCATACATCTTGGAGTAAGTCCCACTGAACTGAGAAAATTTTCATAGGATTCACTGTTAAGGTACGTTAGCTTCAGTTCTTATGTCTGTAAAATGGGTGCAATTAGACAAATGAGCTTCCTCATTGGGGGAAAAGGTAGAAAGATCAAAATCCTACAATGTGAAAGATTATATGTGAAAATAATTCTGCAACAATCAAATGCATCTGTTCTTCCCATCAGACGTACATAGAAAACTACTATCCTGGTTCCACATCAACGCCAGTCGTAAGAAGCAAAAGGAGTGATGAGATTCCTGTTGACAAGTTACAACAAATGCAGAAACACTTTGGGCTGAGAGTGACGGGCAGATTGGATTCACACACTTTGGCTGCAATGAAGAATCCCAGGTGTGGGGTTCCTGATGTAGCCGAATACAGCACCTTTCCTGAGTCACCAAAATGGGGACAAAAAAACCTGACATATAGGTAAAGTTTCAATACACTTGCCTGAATCTAAGATGTAACTTGATAATGCTTATTATTGGCTCCTGGCTGAGGAGGAAATATGGGGAAATAATGGAATGGATGATCTTAAAGAGGGTATGTCTGGCCAGCTGTCTGGAAGCCTGATCAGGAACACACCAGACTGCAGATTTTTGGGTAGTACAGAACCCACTTGCAAGCTATTGTTTTCAACTTGTATTCATAGGAATGCTGGGATTCCTTTGTCAGATCAGTAATGGTCTTTCCTAAAAGTTGGCTAGTCCACCGTTATGGATCTTGCTGTGTAACACAGAGCTTAATTCTAGCCATCGTTGCATCATTTTAATGCACTTAGAAATACAAGGGGCAGGGATGTGGAGATGCTCTGAGACGTAAAATGATGTCTCCTCTTGCACAGAGACTTTGAAAGCTTTGTGAACATTCTTTCAAACGTGCATTTCATCTACTACTGTGTGTTTCACAGTGTTCTGAATTACACGCAAGACATGGACCGCACTGACGTAGATGTTGCAATCGAGAGAGCTTGGAAAGTGTGGAGCGATGTGACTCCCCTGACCTTCACCAGGGTTTATGGGGAACCTGCAGATGTCAAGATCTCTTTTGCTGCTAGATGTAAGTAAATCACATGCAAGTAATTATAGTAGGTTTACCCAAGTTCCTGGCTGGGCGATTTATATATATGTTCTTTGATTTTTTTTAAAGCTCATGGTGACAATATACCCTTTGATGGACCAGGTGGGCAGTTGGCTCATGCATTTTCACCTGCCTTCGGTGGAAGTGTCCATTTTGATGAGAATGAACCCTGGGCACGGGATTTAAAAGGTATTTTTCATTGTTTTGTCTCAATATATTCTATTCACTTGCTTGTAATGATTGTCAAGGTGGCTCTTAATTAATTACTTTTACTGACAAACATTGAGACCCCAGCACCATTCATGTCCTAGGAGACTTACTCTAGAGTTTTAAAATAGTATCATTTTTATTAAGAATGACATGAAAAAATACAAACAACAAATAACAGGTGTTGGTCACCAGGTACAAAGCAAAATATAGTCATTATGTGTACAAGGCAGAAAATAATAGCAGCATGTTTATTAAAACAACCAAGCCAAAAAGATGCATACAGGGGGTCTAGGTTCATCCAGATGACAGTTAATAAAAGAAATAAATATAAACTAATCCACATAGAATATCCTTTTTTAAATTTCTCCATGCATCACTCTAAAGTGTTGCTAAAGTTTATCTGGCACACAAAGCAAGTCTTTTTCACACAGCTCAGCTATAGAATTTGCTGCCACAAGATGCCACAATGTCCATCAGTGTGGTTGGCGTAAAAAGACAAATTCATGGGCATTAAATCAGGGGTAGGCAACCTAAGGCCTGTGGGCCGGATGCGGCCCAATCACCTTCTCAATCCAGCCCACGGACGGTCTGGGAATCAGTGTGTTTTTACATGAGTAGAATGTGTCCTTTTATTTAAAATGCATCTCTGGGTTATTTGTGGGGCATAGGAATTCGTTTATTCCCCCCCCCCCAAAAAAAATATAGTCCAGCCCACCACATGGTCTGAGGGAAGGTGGACCGGCCCACGGCTGAAAAAGGTTGCTGACCCCTGCATTAGATGATCAGTGGCTACTAGTCTTCATGACTATGTTGCCAGACCTTTAGAAGACATCTGAAGGCAGCCCTGTTTAGGGAGGCTTTTAATGTTTTATAGATTATTGTATTTTAATGCTCTGTTGGAAGCCGCCCAGAGTGGCTGGGGAAACCCAGCCAGATGGGTGGGGTATAAATAATAAATTATTATTATTATTATTATTGCATCCCAACTTCATAGCTCTAATAGCAGCTGCTGGGAATCACAAGTGCCAAAGACACCGTTGCTCTTGAGTCATACTTGGGGCTTCTGGGAGACATCTGGAGGCTGATCTATTAGGGCAAATGGAGGGCTGCTTCATCCAGGGCCAACATGCCTTCCCTTTGACTTACAACCAGGCCTGTGGGCGGCCCTGCTTTTCAGCTTCCTGCTCCTTAAACTCAGTGCCCTTGTAGAACTCAGCAGGGAGGTGAATGGGGACAACCTTAGAATTAGCTGGCTCTGCCTGCCATTGGCCCTAGATCCTTCTACTCTTGGCCTTTCTGCCTTCCAACCCACCACTGGGAGCATAGGATGTGGGTCTTTGGTCCTTATCCTATAGGACACTTCTTGTGTTCATGACATTCATTTATTACACTCCACTTGCATATGATATTGCTCTCTGTTACATCACTGGTCTATTTGATTGCGGTTCTTGTATTTGCATTCTTTCTATGAGCTGCTTGGAGCACTAACAAACCTAACAAACAAATAATCAGGACTTGCATTGAAAGCAGTCGTTGCTATAATGAAACCAGTGATAACGATCATGTGTGCCAGGACCACTTATGACCAGGAGAGTGATTTTTTAGTCCCTTCTGACTGCAAAGAATAGGGATGTGGCTGATGAAATTATGAAAGCACCATTTTTGTCAATGTAAAAACAAAACAAAACACAATGTTCATTGGTACATCCTAACATCCTATGAACTGTTCTGTACATCCATAAATGGTATTAGTAAACTCACTCGGGTTATTCATAAGATTTGACTACATTTCCTTGTTTCTGGAGAAAGGGGAAGTGTGCTCTCTTTTTTAGCATGTAGTTGAAATGGTTTGACACAGAAGGTTCCATGTTGAATCCCGAGCATCTCCAGGAAGGGATTGCAAAGACCCATCTGAAATCCCAAAGAGTTGCTCTCCATCAGCACCCGCACTACATAACTAGCTGGTAAAAGGTAAAGGGACCCCTGACCATTAGGTCCAGTCATGTCCGACTCTGGGATTGCGGTGCTCATCTTGCTTTATTGGACGAGAGCCGGCGTACAGCTTCTGAGTCATGTGGCCAGCATGACAAAGCCGTTTCTGGCGAACCAGAGCAGCGCACGGAAACGCCCTTTACCTTCCCGCCAATGATCTAACTCTCCTATAAGGCAACTCTCCTGAACCTGGCTATCTAGTTTTCTGTGGAGATTTAGGAAGAAGAATAAAACCTCTGTGTTTCAGGAATTGAGGGTTTCCTGCTGTTTGTAATTCAAGATTCCTATTTCTGAAAGGTATAAGCAAAATATAAAAATTCCACAGCCAGGCAAAAAAAACATATCTGATAGGGGCTTTTTGTTCAGTAGCCTAATCTGTAGGGAATGAATTAGTCCATTCTGGTCTACGCCACTTTCAGGTTTGTTTGCTCACAGGTCTGTTCCAGCCAATTTCTCCATTCTTCTAAAAAAAAGTTGTTTTTTTTCTTTAAAAAAACCAGCAATAAATAAATAAATGCACTTATAGATGCAATACTTTCAAATGTGTTTCCTTTCGAATTATTCATTTCTAAACATATTTGCTCTTGAAACAAGCGACTCTGAATGCATTCTGCCTCAAAACAACACATTTTAAAATGTGAAATGGTGTCGGAGAAGCAAGAAATCTGCCAGATATATATACATTCCATCATGCCTTAGGCTGGGAGGTGCTGATCTGGGTCAGTCCTTATTGGGATTCGCCAAGATCAAATCCCCGAAGCCTGACTACCCATATGGGATTTTTCACTATCTTACAGCCAGGTTAGCTTTGCAAGTGCTCACCCCATTCCTGTTTCCTTTTTAGGGACCAACCTTTTTCTTGTAGCTGCTCATGAGTTTGGCCACGCACTGGGCCTCAGGCATTCCACCAATCCAGAGGCTCTGATGTTTCCAACCTACATCCATAGAGACCTTAAAAATTTTGGTCTTCACATGGATGACATTGAGGGCATCCAGCACCTTTATGGTAAGTACAGACTCCCAGATGATTATGTAGAATGAGACCTTGTAAGAGCACTGGCTTGCATCCTAAGGTCAGTTAGCTTAAGAATGTTCAAAGAGAAGACTCAAATAGATTCTCTGGAGGGTTTGGGTCAACCTTCAGAGCAAGGGAGGAGTGAGTAACAGGAAACTTTATTTCCATGAACTCCCTAAAGTAGTCTTAGATTCTGAGGGGAATTCCAGCCCCCACAACCCTCTGGAGAGACTTTTCAGGGAGTACAATGGCTGTGGAATGGGTGGGTGAGAAAAGTGACTGGAAATCTTTGTGAACTTTCTTATTTGGGGAGCAAATGATTGTCCAGACCACCTGATGTGAATTCGCAGAGCCAATCTATTATTCCATCTATTTTTACTGTCTTCCAATAAATTATTATTATTACCATTTATTACCTGGCCTTCAGCCTAAAGTCCCAGGTTGGGTTTCAACAATTAATACACAACATCAATATTAAAGCGCAATATTACATGATATTTTAAAAAAGTTTAAAGCAACTTAAAATGAAGTCTCTTGCAATGCCTCTGAACTGCATATTCCAAATCCTGCTCGTTCTTCAGTTCTTCTCTTTACCTCTTTCTCAAGGACCCCCTGAAGATGGTGATGACAATGTTGCTGACGGTTCATCAATTAACCTCACATCCGCAACAGAGGCGCCACCCACAAAATGGTGTGACCCTCACCTGGCTTTTGATGCTGTTACTTCTCTCCGAGGGGAAATCCTGTTCTTTAAAGACAGGTAAATAATATCTAAACACTGAACTTCTTATGTTCTAATTCAAAGTCATGCCCCACCTCCAAGAACATTTCTACTCAAACAGTACTCTGCAAACACAATGAATCAGCAATGACTTTTCCCTTATGATGCAAATAACCATCCATACTAAGCTCCAGTGTGGTGTAGTGGTTAAGAGCGGTAGACTCGTAATCTGGTGAACCGAATTCACGTCTCTGCTCCTCCACATGCAGCTGCTGGGTGACCTTGGACTAGTCACACTTCTCTGAAGTCTCTCAGCCCCACTCACCTCACAGAGTGTTTGTTGTGGGGGAGGAAGGGAAAGGAGAATGTTAGCCGCTTTGAGACTCCTTCGGGTAGTGATAAAGCGGGATATCAAATCCAAACTCTTCTTCTCGTCTTCTTCTTCAACATACTGCTCATTAAATTCATTCAACATGCCTCCTTGACGGGTAAGGTAAGAACAATTGCAAATAGTACTAGTCAGTATTGACTGGGCATCCTGTAGTATTTGTGGTGGTTCTGGAGATGGCTTTGTCTAGGGTGGCTCCCAAGTTATTGAATGCTCTCCTTTCCATGGTGCATTTGAATCCATTTTTGGCTCTCTTTCTACAGTGGGTCAAGATGCATCCTTTTTTACCCAGGTCCTTGAGGCTGGAAGATGATCTCTAGATGCTCCCTCTTCCTTTGCTGGTCTTTTTTTTCCTATTTAAAATAGTTTTAATTGCTTTGTTATAATAAGCATTGTATGGCTTCTTGTGGGTAACCTTCCTTGGGACTGCTAAAAATATGCATAATAAATAAATAGGCCCACAGGTAGGATTTAAACCTTATACACAAAACATTACCAAGAAAGAATTTTGATATAGTGAAAATAAGGAAACAGAGGGAATTGTCTTATACTGATTCCAGCCATTTGTCCACATAGCTCAGTATTGTGTCTACATTGACCAGCAACCACTCTCCTGGGTTTTATACTGGAGGAGGGTCTTTTCCAGCCCTACCTGCATGCAAAGCTGATGATCTACCATTGAGCCACAGCCCTTCTTCTGTAAAAATTCATATTGTCTTCCCCAGCTTTTTCTGGAGAAAGAATCCCCAGAGAAGAGATGTTGAAAAGTTTCCTATTTCTGCCTTCTGGCCAGCTTTGAGCAAAGGCATAGACGCTGCGTATGAAGTTAAGGCTGATGACACAGTATTTCTCTTCAAAGGTACTCCAAGTGTGAATGAACAGCAAGAGGCTGGAGTTACAGAATGTCAATAACCAAATCCTAGCTGTTCCAGTTCAATAAGTTACACAATATAGCTACAAAGACTTTATTAGTAGTAGTGGTGGTGGTGGTGGTGGTGGTGGTGGTGTAAAATTGAGAACTGGGGGTGGGGGGGAATGTGAAACTGGACAGATTCTCTCATCTCTATCCAAACAGATTTTTATTTCCTTTATCTATTTTTTCTTCCATCATAGAACTCAAGGTTCTTTAAATAAGGTTGCCCGGTAGTTCTCCATCAAGGCCCTGACCAGACCTCAACTTGCTTAGCAGAAGCAAAGTGGTCACATCATGTGCCCTCAATGTGCAGGATATTGCTTCCAAATCCCCATTGCCCTGAGCAGAAGGAATAAGATGGATAAATAATAATAATAATAATAATAATAATAATAATAATAATAATAATAATAATAATTTATTATTTATACCCTGCCCATCTGGCTGGGCTTCTCCAGCCACTCTTAGGATTAGGAATGGCCCTGCCCCACAATTGCAGGGCCTGGGCTTTCTCATTCAGGTTTGTTCCATCTTCATGGAAGGCTCCCTCAATTTCTTTTTTCCTTTTTACTGTCTTTTCCTTAACAGGAAGCAAGTATTGGGCCACCAAAGGAAATACAATACAGATTGGTTTCCCCAAGAATATTCACAGCCTGGGCCTCCCCAAAAGAGTTAAAAGTGTTGATGCAGCTGCTCATGATAGCAACTCAAAGAAGACATATTTATTCTCTGGAAACCACTACTGGAAGTAAGGGGAACTTACCTAGCTCACGTGGGGCAATTCTGAAAGTTCATTGAAAAGCTCTTTAAATCAATGAATTCTCAACCCATTCATTTCTCTAGATATGATGAAGCCAAGAAATCCATGGAAAAAGGCTATCCAAGAAAGATAGCAGCCGACTTCCAGCAAATTAGCTCCAAGGTGAATGCTGCTTTTCTGCATCATGGTAGGTAGATAACCATCTTCATTAAACAACCCCCCTAATCCAGTGTGGCCATATATAGTTGTAATGGTGAGATAGAAGGACTTGACCACAGATGTGAATGTGGCAGGTTGCTCAACCACCTGAGCATCTCAGGACTGCTACCATAGCCATGGTCCATGCCAGGATCAAGAATGTAGAAGATGGAACAAACCTTAACCCCTGCCATAGCTCTGATCAGGGAACATATAGATTTGCAGAAGCAGAAAGGAGAATGTGAGGGAGGGGGTCAGAACAGACCAATGAGGACTGAACATGCTCAGTGGCTTAACTTCAACAGTGGGGGGATAGGATATCTGGTGTGGGTGGGTGTGGAATGAACCATTGTGGGGGAGCAGGGGTGCTTGACTTAATGGAACAGTGACTAAGAGCATTCCACACTGAGATATTTTGCAGGTTTTTGAGAGTTTCCTTCATGCATTCGATTCACAATTTTTACTCTTGCTCTCTATTGTTTTTAGGACATTTCTATTTATTCAGTGGATCAAATCAATATGAGTTTGACAGTAAAACCAAAAAATTCATTAGCATCAAGAAGAGTGACAGCTGGTTTGGGTGCCAGTGACACAGGACAAAGGAAAGAGTGATGAAGCCCAGAGGAAGGGAATCTCTCTTGGTCTGGGCATCAGGTGATGACCACTAGGCACCATCTTTGTTGGCATGACTTGGTCTCTCCTGTGGTTTCATGAGCCATGGAAGAAGCTACATTTTGAATAAGGAAGTTTTAATGTACAGTGGTACCTCGGGTTAAGTACACTTCAGGTTAAGAACTCCGCTAAGAACAGAAATCGTGCTCTGGCGGCGCAGCGACAGCGGGAGGCCCCATTAGCTAAAGTGGTGCTTCAGGTTAAGTACGCTTCAGGTTAAGAACGGACCTCCGGAACGAATTAAGTACTTAACCCGAGGTACCACTGTTTATTTGTTTTTAACCTATGGTAGATTGCAACTATTCAATGATTCTTTATTTCTATTTTAAATTATTTTAAATATAGTTTTTAACTCTGCCTTTATTGATAGTCTTAACGTTTGTTTTACTTTTTTGTAAACTACTTGAGTTTTTATTTAAAACTGAGCAGGACACAATTTTTTAAAACAAGAAAATCAATAAATATATTTAATATAAATTATTTCAGCAAACCATATATTTTTGTACAATACTGTGAAATAAAGTGATTTATTAATATTACGATCAAAGTTGCTGTTGCTATTATTATGGTTGCTGTCATTATCCACGCTTCACCATGAGGCCCCAGGACAGGTTGCAACCGTTTAAAAATATAATATTTAAATCAGTTAAAACAAACAACAATCAAGGAAATAGGGTAGGTCCTGAAATATATCATGTGTAAAATATATACCTCATGTGCAAAAGACCTGGGTAAAGTGTGCTTTCAGCATATGAGAAAACTACATAATGAAGGTGTCAGATGCACCTCCATGGGAGACACAATCTGTGGGAGGAAACTCCACAATTTAGGGGCCACCTGTTATGGCGCCAACAGGATGCTGTGCCGAAGCCAGCCGCCGGATGCATCCAGAGCCTAGGTTTAACGGACCGAGTCAGGAACAGTAAAGTCAGGTATCAGTACTGGGGTCAAGAGAAGCCGAAGTCAGGAGCAGTCCAAGTCAGGAACCAGCCGAAGTCAGGTGTCAATACCGGGGGTCAAGAGAAGCCGAAGTCAGGAGCAGGCCGCGTCAGGAACCAGCCGAAGTCAGGTACACAGGATCAGGAGCAGGATGAGCAGGCACAACCACGTGCTCCAGCACAGCAGTTGCAGGTGCTGGCGAGGGAAGCAGTCAGCCTTCCTTAAGTAGCCAGCTCATCACCACGCCTTTTACGAGCTGCAACTGCCTCCAATTGCTCCCTCCGTTTCTCAGCTCTACGCTCTACAGCTGAGATGGGAGGAGGGGAGGGGGCCCTCCGGCTCCTCTCCTCACAAGAGCCTGATTCTGGCTCAACTTCTTCCTCCTCCTGTTCTGACCTTCCCTCTTCCCCATCTGCTTCTTCCTCTTCTGAGGAGTGTCACCACCAGTCTTCTTCAGGTAATAATCCCTCCATTTCTCTGGACTCTTCCGTGGTTGCCGCTTCACCTAGAGGGGCTTGCCACCACTCCTGCTCATCTGGTGCAACCCTGACACCACCACAGAGAATGCCCTCTCCCTGGCTGCCATCCTGTGAACTTCTGAGGGCTGTAGAACTGCTCAGAGGACACCCAATGCTGATCTTAACACCTGAGAGGATCCATAGGGAAGGAGGCAGTTTTTCAGATGGAGCGCCAACTCCAGGGGGCTGATTGTTTCTTGGGGGGGCCCTCCATAATTTTGGGGGGAGGATCCCCCAATGTTCCTTACCATCAGTGAGTGGAGTGCCAAGCACAAGAGAGGAGGAGTCACCACTCACTGCATTCGGCTTCATCCCTGGCTCCTCCTGAAATGTCACTTGACATCGCATGCTGCACACATGACATCACCCGGTCACCTCACTCTTCAGTTTAAGCTGGCACCTGTGCTTTCAGATATGTGGGGCCTAAGTCATTTAGGCCTTCAAACACTAACGTGAGCACCTTGAGTTGTGCCCAAAAATGACAACCAAACACTGCAACTGTTTTAGAGCAGGCATTATATGAGTTCTAGATGGAACCCGAGGCAGCAATCTGGCTTCTGCATTTTGGGCAAGTCATCTCCAGGGTAGTCCCATGTAAAGTGTTTGTAGCAATAATCCAGTATGGAAGTTACTAGAGTACAATGGCAGCCATAGTTGGAACTAGGCACTCCAAAACACCAAGACCACCTGAGCCTGGGTCCAGGAGTTTTCCCAAGCTGCGAATCTGATCTTCCCAAGGGAGTGCAACTCATGATCCTCCCAGGGGAGTAGTATGCTGCTACTGTAAATGGGGGGGGTCCATTTAGCAAGCATGGATTTGCCTGGTCCTACACATTATCACATTGAGTAGTACTGAATTCGGCAATTGCTCATTTCATGTTCTCAATCTACTCTCAACATCTTCCACTGCGTTTGTAGGAACCCAGCCATGGAGACATAACTGAAGAGTGTAAGCAAAAACAACTCTGTGGATTTCTGATTTTATTGCCAACAAGGATTCTGAAATCAAGTTCTTCCATGCCTGCTTTCTCTTATTTCGCAACAAAATAAAAAAAAAATTATTTCCAGTAGAACCTTAGAGACCAACTAAGTTTGTTATTGGTATGAGCTTTCAGGTGCATGCAGACTTCTTCAGATATACTTCGCAGTTACCTTCTGGTTGCATTTCGGTCTCTGTTTACTGATCTTGGGTTAAAGTCTAAGGGACCATGCATAGAATAATAATGCATAGAATAATCAGTCGCTCCTGTATGATAAGGGTATCCTCCCGCATGAATGAGTTTCACCATTGGAAAGGAATAACTACATCTGGTTTCGTTATGAGGAAAGGGAAAGAGTATTCAAGAACAACAGGTTCTGTATTTTACTTTGCATCAAACTTTGGCCATTTTGTCCGTCCACAAAAAGCTAAAACTTTCAGTGGAAAATATTCTTTTGAACTATGTACCTATTGTATGGACGTTAACAACAGGACAATGAAAATGGATTCTACGCATTCTAATGGTAGACAAGAGACTGATACTGATGAATTGGAAGAATAAAGATATGATCCCCTTTAATAAATGGATTGACCATATGATAACACACACAACTTATGAACGGACAGCTTACACATGTAGACTTTGCTTGGATAAATATGACAATTTATTTTGAATGAGTTCATACAAAATGCAGCAGGCTATCAATATTTACAAGTGTATTAGGATAATAATATGAAATTTATATGAGAATGTGTGGGTTAGGGTATTTTTTGTATTTTGTACATCGTTTCTTTCTGCACATTTTGTGCCTTTTAATTTTTCTTTTCTTTCTCTTTTTTTTTCTTTGCATGACTTAATTTCTTTAGAATCTAAACCTTTTGAATAAACTATAAATGGCAAAACAAGAACACTGGTCATTTTGTTGCCTCAAGGCATCACTGAGTTCCCTGAGTTCTCCTGAACTGCATTGTGCATTAGAGTGCATTGATGTGCTAGCTTAATGGATATGTTAGAAACAAGATATGTAAATATATATAATGATTTTTTTGCTGTATTTACTGTATAAAGATTTAGAAGTGCACTTAGTCCTTCACAGCACTGGAAAACTGGAGAGACATCTTTCTAAAGCTGTTTGGTACTTGGCAGCTATGGGATTGGTTATTGGTGGGAGGGCGAGGGCTTCATCCTTCAAATTTGGTTCCCCGATAAGCTGTTTGGTAAGCTGTAGTGCCTTCCACACTAAAGATGCTTTTTATTGGTCTTAATTTTATTGGTCCTGTTCAGGCAATTGGGGTACGATGATACCCATACCTGCATTAGGGTTACGGGTAGACCCTTTTATGTCATTACAGTACGTTTCCGAGCACAATTCCAAGTGTTGGTGCTGACCTTTAAAGCCCTAAATGGCCTCGGTCCAGTATACCTGAAGGAGCGTCTCCACCCCATCGTTCAGCCCAGACACTGAGGTCCAGTGCCAGGGGCCTTCTGGCAGTTCCCTCACTGCGAGAAGTGAGGTTACAGGGAACCAGGCAGAGGGCCTTCTCGGTAGTGGCACCCGCCCTGTGGAACGCCCTCCCACCAGATGTCAAGGAAATAAACAACTATCTGACTTTTAGAAGACATCTTAAGGCAGCCCTGTTTAGGAAAGCTTTTAATGTTTAATGGACTATTGTATTTTAATATTCTGTTGGAAGCCACCCAGAGTGGCTGGGGAAACCCAGCCAGATGGGCAGGGTATAAATAATAATAATAATAATAATAATAATAATAATTATTATTATTATTATTATTATTATTATTATTATTATTATTGCAGGGACTCACCTGCTGCTGAGGGCCTGAAGGGCCTTGCTTGCTTGCTTCCATCTGGGCAGAGAGGGCTCCATTTTTGTTTTTGTTTTTTAAACAGCTTTAATTTTTTATCTGTCATTTTAAATTGTAATTGATATTAATGCTGTATTCTTAGTTTCAGATTTTATGATTTATGTGGAAATTGTTTTCCATTTGGTTGTGTACTTTTTGATGTGTTTTTTTTTATTGCTTATGACTTTTGTTACATTGGTAATTATGTAAATCTTGTCATGTTGTAAGCCACCTTGAGCATTGTTTTAACCATGGAAAGGCGGCATACAAACAAAATGATGATGATGATGACTACAGGATCAACACTTTTAGTCAATTAATGCTCTTTTATCTTTTCAATATATAAGCAAACATGATGCAGAATTTAAAATATAAGTCACTTTGGATTTTTTTGCAGTAAGTGCCAAATAAACGCTAATAATAATAATAATAATAATAATCATCATCATCATCATCATCAATGGTTTTGACCAGGCATAGGCAGACTCGGCCCTCCAGATGTTTTGAGACTACAACTCCCATCATCCCTAGCTAACAGGACCAGTGGTCAGGGATGATGGGAATTTTGGTCTCAAAACATCTGGAGGGCCGAGTTTGGCTATGCCTGGTTTTGACATTAGTAGCAGGTCAAGGATATAAAATCACTGGAAGACTCAGATGTATGAGCTATGGCTCCTTTGTTATCACATTGACCTATAATTGTTATTGTGACATTACCAATTAGAGACAGCCATGTGGATGGAAAATGCACCCCTTTGTGGGATGTGATTGGGCTAGATGGAACATGAGACCTCACAACATTTCCTACAGGCTAAAACCTGTTCCTTGAGGATGGCAAGTCATGTTCATAGAGGGGTCGCATGCCCCTTCTTCAGAGAGGCCACAATATCCACCCACATGACCATCTCTGATTGGAGAAGGGATTCACAGAGCCAATCCCAGGTTGGCAGAGGAATTCTGACTCTGGAACATGGGTTCAGGGGTGGGCTTTCTGGTGTCAGAAGGGCCATGAATCATCTTTCAAGGTTGATGTTCCAGCAGTTGGACATAAATTATCCCATCTCTGCTATTCAGATTCTATCTCTTCTTCATGTTCTTCTGTGTATGTTGTTGTTTAGTCATTTAGTCGTGTCCAACTCTTCGTGACCCCATGGACCAGAGCATGCCAGGCACTCCTGTCTTCAACTGCCTCCCACAGTTTGGTCAGACTCATGTTGGTAGTTTTGAGAACACTGTCCAACCATCTCGTCCTCTGTCGTCCCCTTCTCCTTGTGCCCTCCATCTTTCCCAACATCAGGGTCTTTTCCAGGGAGTCTTCTCTTCTCATGAGGTGGCCAAAGTATTGGAGCCTCAGCTTCAGGATCTGTCCTTCCAGTGAGCACTCAGGGCTGATTTCCTTCAGAATGGATAGGTTTGATCTTCTTGCAGTCCATGGGACTCTCAAGAGTCTCCTCCAGCACCATAATTCAAAAGCATCAATTCTTCGGCAATCAGTGACCTGTGTATAAACAAATATTATTTATATGCTACATGCAATCTCTTTTCTTCCCCTCACCTTTTTTTGTTGTTGTTGGCAAAATTAAATTACAAATAAATTCCAGTGGTGCAAGTCATTAACACCTTGTTGTACCACAAACCTGGATGATATTCCCGTTTTAAATGAGAAAAATGGCTGTTCCATGTCTTGAAGCATAAACCTTCCGTCTTTATCCCAAGATCAGTTACTTAGTCATAGAAGATACAGATATACAACCTAAGGGCAATTGTATTGCAAAATACAAGGAAGCAGCTATGAAGCCAATGGCCTCCAGCCCTGCAGCTTATCTTTGCGTTAATTAAATCTTAGATCCTTGACACACTTTTTAAAAACAAACCGCTGAGTCATGTGCTAACATTTCAGTCTGTTGTGGCGGTGTATTTGATGCTCAGCTCGCCATTTTGCTTTGCCAGAAATCAGCACATAGCTCCTGGTTCCTACTGTGAAAAGTGAGTCTGTTGTTTTATCTGAACATTGACTTTCATGTGCATCCACTCAACTGCTAATTTGGCATGGTCTGCTGGGTGACAGTGACTGCTTTCAAGCCAGCTGTGGGATATGGGAACCGCAAGAGTCAGCCTGATGTGTAGTGCATGTGTAAATCTACCACATCCTGGATCCATGTAGCTCAGTATTGGGCTGACCGTCTACACTGCTGTGGAGTCAAGGGGCACTGAGAACAGGGAAGGCCTTCTGTGGCTCCCTCATACAGTGCTTCTCTTTATAGCACTGAGCGGTGGTTCAAAGTCTCCCTTTGATCAGGAACAGTGATTGCACGGGGTCCTCAACTACGGGGAGCCCCTGCCCCTAAAACGTTTGACCTCCCACCCTTTGAACACCTGTGCAGGGAACACTGTGGGGTTTAAAAGACCTTTCTTCTCTTACACATCAAATGGCAATGCTAGAGTCCCCTAGAAGAAGAAGAAGAAGAAGAAGAAGAAGAAGAAGAAGAAGAAGAAGAGTTTGGATTTGATATCCCGCTTTATCACTACCCGAAGGAGTCTCAAAGCGGCTAACATTCTCCTTTCCCTTCCTCCCCCACAACAAACACTCTGTGAGGTGAGTGGGGCTGAGAGACTTCAGAGAAGTGTGACTAGCCCAAGGTCACCCAGCAGCTGCATGTGGAGGAGCGGAGACGCGAACCTGGTTCACCAGATTACGAGTCTGCCGCTCTTAACCACTACACGCAGCATTCACACACACGTGCACACACAAAAACCTTACATTGGCCAGTGCTAGTTTTCACCAACTATATTGTGCAAATGCTTTCTGAAGAAGCAATTATGGAGGGCGGAGGGGAGGGGGAGCACAAATCTGCTTAGTGATAGCCCAATTGACAAGGAACAGTTGGGCCTGAGGCTCACCGTCTCTTTAGGGAACAGATATTCTGTTCAATGGGGGCTGAGGCAGAGATAAAAGAGTGGGTTTTGTTTGTTTGTTTGTTTGTTTGTTTGTTTGTTTGTTTGTATGTATGTCGTACCTCATAGTTTATAACACTGGGATTTCTAACCGTACTGCAAAAAAAGGTATTTAAAAATACTCTTGACTTTTTTATCCCAATATCCGTCTAATAAGTTCAAAGTAGCAAACCTGGTCCCTCCAGGCCAGGGGTCAGCAGACTTTTTCAGCAGGGGGCCGGTCCACTGTCCCTCAGACCTTGGGGGGGGGGGCAGACTATATTTTGAAAAATAATAATGAACGGATTCCTATGCCCCACAAGTAACCCAGAGATGCATTTTAAATAAAAGTACGCATTCTACTCATGTAAAAACACCAGGCAGGCCCCACAAATAACCCAGAGATGCATTTTAAATAAAAGGACACATTCTACTCATGCAAAAACACGCTGATTCCTGGACTGTTTGTGGGCCGGATTTAGAAGGCGATTGAGCCAGATCCAGCCCCCGGGCCTTAGTTTGCCTACCCATGCTCCAGGCACCCACAAATTCACTCATTTGATTATAAGGGATGAGTGGCCCCAGGCCTCTGGAAAACAGGGCAGTCACACAAGTCCCTACCCCTAGAAGGCTCGCTTCCACTCCTGTTTTCATGTAGGCAGAAAACAGCAGAGTCCCTTCTGAGAAACTCCTGTTGTTTCTTACCTTCTCCAAATCCTCCCATCAGATGTCAAGGAGATAAAGAACTACACAACTTTCAGAAGGCATCTGAAGGCAGGAAGTTTTTCAGGTTTGATATTTTATTATGTTTTTATATGTACTGGAAGCTGCCCAGAGTACATATGGGCGGGGAAATAATAATAATAATAATAATAATAATAATAATAATAATAATAATAATAATAATCCTGCTATCTCACTAGCAGGATCTCAAGTGCTTGCCGAGGATTTGGAGCACAAACTCAGTGGTGATGCCCAAAAATAATGGTTGGCTAGGAAGGCAACTCCAAGACCTGTGGACCCCTGGTTATTCCCCCTTTTCTCCACACCACAACCCTTTGAGCTTTCAAGGATCCACACCAAAAGCACAGTCAATGCACATTTAAAGAGCATCGCTTCTGCAAAGTATCCTGGGAACTGTAGTTCGTTAAGAGTAATAGGAATTGAAGCCCTGAAAGGGGGGATTGCAGTTCCCAGGATTGTTGGGGCGGGGGGGGGGCAATTGTGTGCTTTAAATTTATGGATCTGCCCTTAGGTTAGTGCTGAGGAAGTGTGACTGACCTGAAATCACTCAGTAAGCTTTGTGGGGATATGGGGATATGCACCCAGATCTAAATCTGAACCTTGAATCAATACACAACAGTGCATCTCAGTTTTAAAAGAAATGCTTAACAATGCAGTATTAAAAACAAGGGGAAAAATTGTCCAGTAGCACCTTAGAGACCAACTAAGTGTTGTTGTTGTTTAGTCGTTTAGTCGTGTCCGACTCTTCGTGACCCCATGGACCAGAGCACGCCAGGCACTCCTGTCTTCCACTGCCTCCCGCAGTTTGGCCAAACTCATGTTAGTAGCTTTGAGAACACTGTCCAACCATCTCGTCCTCTGTCGTCCCGTTCTTCTTGTGCCCTCCATCTTTCCCAACATCAGGGTCTTTTCCAGGGAGTCTTCTCTTCTCATGAGGTGGCCAAAGTATTGGAGCCTCAGCTTCAGGATCTGTCCTTCCAGTGAGCACTCAGGGCTGATTTCCTTCAGAGTGGATAGGTTTGATCTTCTTGCAGTCCATGGGACTCTCAAGAGTCTCCTCCAGCACCATAATTCAAAAGCATCAATTCTTCGGCGATCAGCCTTCTTTATGGTCCAGCTCTCACTTCCATACATCACTACTGGGAAAACCATAGCTTTAACTATACGGACCAACTAAGTAGTTGGTCTCTAAGGTGCTACTGGACATTTTTAATTTTTTTTATATATTTCGACTGCGTCAGACCAACACAGCTACCTACCTGAATCTAAAAACAAGGTGACGGCTAGTTCCAGCTACATACCTGTACAAGCTGTATCCTGCCCCATGTGGATGTTGTTAAATATAAACATCATAAAATGGGGTACATAATACTTTCTCTACCGCTCTCATCCTGCATATGATTACAGATGTGTACTTACATAGACTGGCCTCAGGGTCTGGCAGAAGCAGTACAAATTATCAGGTGATGCCAACCACTCTAAGGCAGAAATCATCCCTGGCAGTAATGTGCCCAAATTCAGAAGTAACATATATATTATTCATTTTCCTCCTGAAAATTCTTCTGCATTTTACTGCAAATGTATCCTGATAAACACTTTTTTTTTTTTTGCAGTTTCGACTGCAAAAATTTGCACATTTTTGCAAGCAACCTCATCTAATAAAGTACATTTTTGTTTGTTGTTTGTTGACTTACAACATCATTCCGTATCAGAACCCTTTTAAGCTTGGAAATGCCTGAGCTCTTTCTGAGCAAGAAGCCATCTGAGCAGGATCCCATCCTACCAAAATAACAGAAATGCCTGCTCCATCTTTCCATCCTCCAAAAACAAGAAATGTCCAGAAGAGATAAAAGCACAGACACTCCCTGTGACCAGGGGTTGTGAGTGTATGGACTCTCTCTGCACTTTGACTTTCCCATAGGAATGTAAGAATTGCCCTGCTGACTAAGCCCCAAGGCCCAAGAAAACTGGCAGCTATGTGAATCAGAGAAATGACAGGATGCAATCAGTACTTGAGACTTCGAAGGAATAATTTTGTAATCGAAAGCTGCCTCCTGGAAAAGTCTCCTGAAAACCATAGTGAAATAGCCTTTTGTAAACCACAAATTTCCTCTTTCTCTCATGAGAAATGATGGGACATAGCAACGGGGAAGATAATATGATTCAATTTGTTTCTGACACTTGGAAGAAACGATTTTGTCACCAAGAGCAAGGCACTTTCTTAATAAAATCTCTCACTTTATTTAAACAGTTATATGACACCTTTTTCCAACAAGGTCAAGACGGGGCTAACAGCATACAGTGGAAATGAAACAGTAATATAAGAAATGCAACAACAGTTGTTTTTTTAAAAGTAACCTCAGCAGTTAAAGCATATTTAAAAAGAGAGCAAATGTTTAGGGCTTGAAAGGGTTCCTAACATGGAAGGCTTCTGCTATCTTCTGGAAGGCCATTTGAGAAATCCAGTGAATATATCCTCTTCCTAGTACTAACTAGCCATATTTCTTAGGTCATTGGGACATAGAGGAGGACCTCAGTAGGACAGGTGCATTCAGGAGAAGGTGATATCCTTGTGATATCCTATTAAAATGGGCTTTGAGGGTCATCACCAGCCCCTTGAATTGAGCCTGGAAACAAAAATGAGTTTAATGATGTAGAATCATAAAGCAAGTTCTTCATAGGTATGTTGTGTGTGTATGTGTGTGTTTCTTTGTGTGTGTTGGGCAGCGCAGTCCTGTGCATGTTTACCTGCCGGATCAACCCAAAGGTCCATCTCATGGAACCTTGTTTTCCACAGTGGTCAACCAGCTGCTTCCCAACCCACATACAGGACATAAAGGAAGTAGCCTTCTTCTCTTGTCATTCTATAGAAATTGGTGACAAGAAAGAAGGCCTTCTTGGTGGTGTCCCCCGCCACACCTTTGGAATACTTTAGAAGCTTCTCTGGCCGTAGCAATGGGCAAATCTTGTCAATATCCATTTCTCTCTCTCTCATTTTCCCTGCGTCTTCAGTTCGACACAGCAAATGGTGCTTTTTAAAAAGTTTTAAGTTTTTAGGTTTCAAGTTTGATTTTCAGTGCAACATAAGAACATAAGAAGAGCCTGCTGGATCAGGCCAATGGGCTTTTTAGTCCAGCATCCTGTTCTCACAGTGGCCTACCAGATGCCCATGAGAAGCCCACAAGCAGAACCTGGGTGCAATAGCAGTTCACCTACCTGCAGTTCCCAGCAATTGTGGAGTGGAGGAAGTGATTAGGAGCTGCTGATATCTGTGTCCTCCGTGAATTTATCTAATCCTCTTCTAAAAGCCATGCATTTTATTTTATTTTAAAAAATCAATTAATTTATTACACACCCTTTAGCAGGACAGGTTTTATACATGTACAGAACAAATGAAACAGTTGCAACCATAAAACAAAAAAGTGAAAACAATTAGAAGCAGTTTGTTTATAAAAAGATTTCTATACTGCTGTATCGTAGAAATGTATTCCAGTGTTTTGCAGCAACATAAAAAACACCTGGGGGACCCAGGTGGCGCTGTGGGTTAAACCACAGAGCCTAGGGCTTGCTGATCAGAAGGTCGGCGGTTCAAATCCCTGCGACGGGGTGAGCTCCCGTTGCTCTGTCCCTGCTCCTGCCCACCTAGCAGTTCGAAAGCACGTCAAAGTGCAAGTAGATAAATAGGTACCGCTCCGGCGGGAAGGTAAACGGCGTTTCCGTGCGCTGCTCTGGTTCGCCAGAAGCAGCTTAGTCATGCTGGCCACATGACCTGGAAGCTGTACGCCAGGTCCCTCGGCCAATAAAGCGAGATGAGTGCTGCAACTCCAGAGTCGGACACGACTGGACCTAATGGTCAGGGGTCCCTTTACTTTAAAAACATAAAGTTCCATATATAAAACAGCTAAAGGCAATGTCATCCTTTAAAGACACAATACAAACGCTTCCATATTATTATTTTTTTAAAGAAACAGTTTAAAAATATTTCCAGTACAGGTGCAGACTGGGATAAAGATCTCCATTTAAAAGTCTTGGTGACTCTAGCGGGCGCCAACAAGGAACAGAGACGCTACCTGTAGATATTGATCCTGCAAATATGTGGATTTTTTTTTTTACTGTAGTGATTGCAAGCTGCTTTGTGGAGGGATTTTCAATGAAATAAAATCAACAAAGGCAAGGATGAGGGAAAACAATTTACGTCACGTTCACTGTAAATACACCAGGTATTATTAATGGTGCAAAGCAGAGTATGGAGGAGGGGAGAGGTGGGGAGCAGAGATCAGAGAGCAATTTCCCAAACAGATTGAAGAAAAAAATTAAACAGGGTTGCCATGCAAGTAATAAAGAAACCATATAGAAACTTGGTACAGTGTTGTGTTGTGGTTGCAGTGTCAGACTTGGAGTTGGAAGACCAGGGTCCAAATCCCCACTCAGGCATGAAGCTCACTGGGTGACACTGGGCCAGTCGCTGCCTCTCAGCCTAACCTACCTCACAGGGTTGTGGAGATTAAATGAGGAGGAGGAGGAGGAGAAGCACGTATGCCACCTTGATTTCCTTGGAGAAAAAGACAGGATATAAATGGAATAAGTAGTGAATAAACAATGAATTTATATTTATATTTAACATTTATATCCCACTGAGCTTCCATCAAAGAACTCACTGATTCCCAGTTTGAAAAAATCCCTTTTTTTCAAATCCGAAAGTTGACAGCTATGGTCCCTTCCAAGTCTACAATTCTATGATTCCACGCCATTGACAAAGCATGCAGTATGCCTTTACTGTGGAGGCTGGTTCATTAGAGAGAACAGGATACTGCTGCCACCAACCTCAATCTGCCCACAGTAAGTCCCCAACTACCTGCCTCCTTACTTGCATCCAGCAAGTGGTGACTCTGTCTGTCATTGGCTCTGGCTCCACCTGCTGTCCCCTTCTCTGCTTTACAGCCTCTCAGTCCCAATGAGTACCAGCCATAGCTGCATGCTAATAATAATAATAATAAACATTAAAAAATCCAACCCGTGCCATCAAAGTGCTGAACACATAATTAATTTTTACTTCAGCAATTTGATAGATGTTGCTCATCCAAACTCATTATCTGGAAGAACAGCTTGTGCCAGACGAATCAATGTTTAATTTATTGTTGGGTAGGTGGGTTGAATCAGAGAACATCAAAAGGTGTTACAGGGAGCTCGTGGCATGGAGCAGGTCCCTGCTTGCTAGTCATTATTAGGCATGCCCTGTTGTATAACTAAGTCACAAGTTCTTCGCTCTATTGCAGTTTGTGTAAGCAGGCATTAAAAAAAAAAATTGGCACAAACGTCCCATGTGAATGAATAACAGATTTACTTGGAATGCTCACAACGCAAAATGTCTATTTTGGGGACATAGATGGGAACATAATCAAACTATGACATGTCGGTTATTTCCAGCCTCTGTCATGTAGGGGTCCACATTGCTTGGAAATTCAGGATTGGTCAAGTTGCTAATTTTCATGACTGAAAGGACAAATTCTATAACCAGTCACCCGAAGCCCCTCTTAGCTATGATTGTGCTATGAATCATGGCCATCAATGATGCTTCTAATGGATCACTGAGTCTGAGCAACAGCTTCCTAGTTCGTATAAGTGGTAAGGAGAAATTGAAAGGAGCAAGCAAGCAAAACAAAACAAAATAAAACAAAACCCCCAAAACATCTGAAGATAGCAAATACATTTTTAAGGAAACATTCCCATGAAGTTCTTTGTTGCAGTGCCACACCTACACACCCTGGGCAGTGCCCAAATGTAATATGTGATTAATAAACTCAAGCAGACAATCATCTGGATTAGAAATGGCCACAACTTTATTGATTACAGATATAGGTGGGTTTTTGGCTCAGGCATTGGGTATATAGCCATTCCAGCCCGCCCGCCCCCAGCAGACAAATAAGAATAATAATTTCATTTTTTTAAAGGTTTAAAAACCCTGGAGGTTGTGAATGGATCAGATGTTTACCCACCTCATATTTAGCCATTCAACAGAGAACTGAAGTCTCCAAAGAAGGCCAGAGGACTTAACGTAAGATGTCCTTGTAGCTATTAAGTTATATAAACAGAGCATGGTGCAGTGGCGTCAGACTAAGATATGGTTACCAGACGTCCCCGTTTCCCGGGGACAGTCCCTGGATTTACAAATCTGTCCCCGGACAAAATCCGTCCCCGGAATGTCCCTGGATTTCATTTAATGTCCCTGGATTTATATTTTAAGTGTTGTAGATTTATTAGTAGGGAATGAATGTTGCGTGATTGGTTCAATGGCACCGGCGAGGCAAAATGGTGGCCACCACAGCAGCGAGCAGCTCCTGAAGCTAGTCAGAGCCAACTGCGCTACCAGTCTGTCTCCGGGCTGCTGAGACTGCCGCTGCCGCAGCTGAGGAATAAACGAGGATGCCCGGCGCGTCAACAGGGGGAACCGCTGACACACACCCTGCGACCCAAATCGAGCCGGGAGCGAGAGCGCCCGGCTGACTGCCCAGCGGTGCTCTGGGGCCAGTAAAAACCCTGGAGCTGGTGCAGGAAGAAGGAGGAGAGGAGAAGGAGAAGGAAGAGAGAGAAAGAGGAAGGAGAAAAAAGAGGGGAGCCCCGAGCTTGCCGTGCCACTGCCACTGCCGCCACTGAAGAGGAGAGGTAGGAGAGCACCAGGAGGGCAAGAAGAAGAGTAGAAGAGTTTGGATTTGATATCCCAGGCCCAACCCAAGCCTACTCCATGGTGGCGAATGCTCCAAGAGAGCAGGCCAGGGCCCAGAGGAAGGCCACGCGACAGAGGAGACAACAGAAGAGAATATATTACCGGTACTTCTTTTTCAAAATAATAATAATAATTTTTTAATAACATTTTTTTTTCTCTTTCCAAAAAAAGGTCCCCGGATTCTTTGAAAAAAGTCTGGTAACCTTAGACTAAGAGCCAGGAGATCAGGTTCAAATCCCTGCTCACATACCCTCCAACATTTCTCCGATGAAAATGGGGATGTCCCATTCCATAATGATAAGTTTACTATTTATACCCCACAACATCTTACTGGGTTGCCCCACAAACTAAACACAGTGAGACTTGCCTCTGTGTAAACAGGTACAGGATTAGCCTGGAGAAAATCTCACCATTCTTTTGTCAAAACTCTTTAAGGCAGAAGCACTATGCCCCATTCACAGGCACAGTAATCATGCAGCAAACTTAAAACAACTTTCTTTCTTTCTTTCTTTCTTTCTTTCTTTCTTTCTTTCTTTCTTTCTTTCTTTCTTTCTCTCTCTCTCTCTCTCTCTCTCTCTCTCTCTCTCTCTCATTTCTGAATTCACTTGATTATATTTTGGTGTCATTTGGACAGTCCTTTTGAGCTGGAAATGCATTTGTTCCAGCAGTCTGGATTCATCTATGTGTCATTTTAAAACAGCCAGTCATTTCAAGCTAGGAATTGGTCCGAAACGAATAGAATCAAATAAATTTGTATGCTCATTTCTGGATTATAATCAGCAGCCACCTTGTCTGTGCCCCATGAAATAAAATTAATCAAGTCTCGGATTAAAAAAATGAAGAATGATTTGTCACCCTGAAGCATGCCGTCAGCATCCTTGCAGCTAATTGACGGACAAACGTAGGCAACCGTTTCCTAAAACAAAATTATTTAAGATTGCAACATCTGCCAAGGTGAAGAGTGAAGCAACTATCTCCAGGCCAAAACATACTCTCTCTTTTTCCATGCCCTCTCCTGCTGATTGGGCAATATTCTTAACTGAGTCAGAACGCAGCTTATTTTATGAAGCCCCCAAAGTGCTATATAAGCAGGGACGGACAGTAAACAGGAGCAAAGACTGAGCTTTGGAAACTGAAACGTGCGTAAAGGAGCAACAGGATTCAGAATGAAAACCATCTGCTTTCTGCTGCTGTGCCTGGCCGTGGCATATGCAGCGCCAGTCAGTTCGCCAGGAAGAGAAGAAGAAAGCTTGCAGCTCGTTCAGGTAATGGTGGTTACGTGATGGGATAGAAACAGTGCTTTTTTTCTGGGGGGACGCAGGGGGTCGCATACCCCTAAACATTTTGTGAATCTTTGTACTTTTGTCCATTTACTGTATTTATTTTTCCCGATTTGAACTATAAAATGGTGATTTTCTTGAGTCAAAATGAGAGTAAAGGTAAAGGGACCCCTGACCATTAGGTCCAGTCGCGGACGACTCTGGGGTTGCGGCGCTCATCTCGCTTTACTGGCCAAGGGAGCCGGCATACAGCTTCCGAATCATGTGGCCAGCATGACTAAGCCGCTTCTGGTAAACCAGAGCAGCACACGGAAACGCCGTTTACCTTCCCGCCAGAGCGGTACCTATTTATCTACTTGCACTTTGACATGCTTTCGAACTGCTAGGTTGGCAGGAGCAGGGACCAAGCAACGGGAGCTCACCCCATCGCAGGGATTCTAACTGCTGACCTTCCGATTGGCAAGCCCTAGGCTCTGTGGTTTAACCCACAGCGCCACCGGGTCCCTTCAAAATGAGAGTATGTACCCCTAAACATTTAATTTTTTTAAGAAAAAAGTACTGGATAGAAATCATTTGCCCATGAATAACAAGAAGGCTCGAATGAAAAGTGATCGCTGGTTCTGCAGCTTATTGGTTTGGTCTTCATGATTTTGAGAAAAGTGGGTCTCCCCAGAATCCTATGCATTGTGTGCTCTGTTGGACTTAGGGTAGTCTTTAACAAAGTTTTATTCAGAGAAAACCCACTGAAATTAGTGGACATGGCCCCATTAATTTTAATATGTCTACTCTAAGTAAAACTTTGTTGTTTATTGTTTAGTGTTATGGATTTACTTTACAATCAACAACAACCTTTATTATGGTCGCAGACCAGTATAAGGTACTTTAGAATCTACACTGCAGAATTATAAGGATTTTCTGCATTCGTGATTTCTTTTTAGGTACAGGTATACTGGAACTGAGAATTTTACCTGATCTCACTGCATAGAATTGCTATGTTGCAAAAATGAAATGGACCTTGCTTGCAGAAAAGTCAGGCAATGGCACGTGGCTTAAGTGGTGGTGAGCTTGGAACAAATATATGCATGTAGATAATTCAAAGGCTGTTTTAACAATCTATGTCATGGAGCCAGGAAGAAAATAGCATGTAAAACCTAGCAATGGAGAAATATGTCAGTTTCAGATTTCTCTCAGTGCATTTCTTTCTTTTATTTTTTTTCCCCAGTCTTAAATTCCCCTTCTCCACATTTTTGCAACAATTTATGACACTTTTTTAAAAAAATCAAAATTTAACATTTCAGTGTGAATTTCACATGCAGACCATTCGACTTCCAAAACGTTCGATAACCAAGGATCAAAGGGCGGTTGGCAATGGAGAAAAAAGAAAAAAAACTCTCCAGAAGCCATTCAGCTTCCGAAAATTGTTCTAAAACCGGAACAGTTACTTCTGGGTTTTCGGCATTTGGGAGCCGAAACGTTCCAAAAAAGAGGTGTTTGGGAGCCGAGGTTTGACTGTATACACATCTTTGTATGCAGTTTTGAACATTATGCACACCAATCAATTAGCAGCCAAAATGAAAAAGTCGCCCGGCATCATGTATGGAACATCAATTTTATATCTGCAGAAGCTGTTTGTTCCTAGCATTTCTTGAAATGGTTTTTATTGTTTCTGTGTTTCAATCCGTGTATCTTGTACACCACACCAGTGGCTTTATGCTATGAAGCAGAATATACATTTGTTAATTAAAAGAAAATAAATAAATGTGCGCGTTTCTCTTTCTTTATCAGAAGTACTTGGAAAAATATTACAACTTCACATCAGATGGGCAGCCAGTTTTTAGACAGAAAGCCAACAGCCCTTTGGTTAAAAAAATCAAAGAAATGCAAAAATTCATGGGGCTCCAGGTGACGGGCAACATGGATTCTAATACGCTGGAGGCGATTCAGAAGCCCAGGTGTGGAAACCCAGATGTTGGGGATTTTGGCTTCTTTCCGGGACAACCCAAATGGGACAAGAAAGACCTGACCTACAGGTAATCTTTCAGCACTGGGTCTTAAGGGTGAAATCCACACATTTTATAGTGATTGACCACAGCCTGAAATGATAGCCTGCTTCTGTTTTGATTTGTGCTGCCTTCTTTTTCGAAGGATTGTGAACCATACGCCAGATATGGATTCAAGCGATGTGCACGAAGAGATTGCGAAAGCATTTAAAGTGTGGAGCCGAGTTACACCCTTGACATTCAAACCCGTTCAAGCCGGCGATGCAGATATTATGATCACTTTTGCTGAAAGAGGTAAAAAAGGGGGGGGGACAAGTTGGACCATTAAATATATTAAGGACAACCTAGAAACGCTGGACGCATATGACATCCCTAAACAGGGCTGCCTTCAGATGCCTTCTAAAAGTCAGATAGTTGTTTATTTCCTTGACATCTGGTGGGAGGGCATTCCACAGGGCGGGCGCCACCACCGAGAAGGCCCTCTGCCTGGTTCCCTGTAACCCCACTTCTTGCAGTGAGGGAACCGCCAAAAGGCCCTCGGAGCTGGACCTCAGTGTCTAGGCTGAACGATGGGGGTAGAGATGCTCCTTCAGGTATACTGGGACGAGGCCGTTTAGAAAGGAAGTTGCGTATACGGAGTCTGGCCATTGGTCCGTCTAGCTCAATGCTGTCTACACAAACTGGCAGCCGCACTCCAGGGTTTCAGGAAGGAGCTTTTCCCAGCTCTACTGGGAGCTGTCAGGGATCGATCCTGGGAGCTTCTGCATGCAAACCAGCTGCTCTATCGCTGAGCTACCGCCCTTCCTTCTAAACCAATTGCTAACAGTACTTCTGAACAACTTGTGATGCCCCAAACTGAAGAATCTTCCAGTGTAGCTTTTCTAGCAATTGGACATCAAGTGCAACACCTTGTTTTTGCAGTGCCAAGGGGAAGGGAGAAGGCAGGAAAAACTGGAGATGCCTGGTGCTCCATGGTGCATTAGTGTTATTGGTTTCATGGGTTACACGTTGGTTTGTTTATTTATAATTTTTATTAAATTTTCTGTTTTACAATTTAGAATATTCATTTAAACAACCTTAATATATCAATGACTTCCCTTCTTCTCTTTCCATCGTTTATTTTGCATAACATAAATCCCTGCATATTTTATATAAACTAAATCATTCAGTATTCCATTATTACATCCATCAAAACTTACTTACACTGTTGAATTTACCTTAATGCTGCCACAATCCCCCCCCCATATATTCTATAAACATTTTCTGTTCTTCTTTAAACGTATATTCTTCTTGTTCTCTTATTCTGTAAGTTAGGTCCACAAGCTGCGCATATTCCATCAGTTTAAGTTGCAATTCTTCTTTGGTTGGGACCTCGCTCGTTTTCCATTTTTGGGCTAACAAAACACGGGCCGCCGTAGTGGCATACATAAATAACCCTTTTTGACATGTTTACTAGCACGCTAGGAATAGTTACAGCATATTTCACACATTCTTGTTTTGTAAAAACTTGCTTCATGTTTTGTGAACCTTCAGCAGAATTTTATGGAGGAAGGGGGGAAATCAGGGCTAGGTGTTATCAGTGTGTTGATGGTGTTGCAATTGGAAACTCTGGGATGAAGGCACAATTGCTGAGTAATAACTGTAAGTGCAGCTCAGCAACTATGGCCAGCCAATGCGCAACCAACTGTTTCTTCTTGTGTACTTAGAGCATGGCGATTTCAATCCCTTTGATGGTCCTGGCGGGACTGTTGCCCACGCCTATGCTCCCAGCAGAGGTATTGGAGGAGATGCTCATTTTGACGAGGACGAAAAGTGGACCAACAGCTTGGAAGGTAATTTTAAAGAATGGAAAACTTTAAAAAAACAAACATACAAAAAACAACCACACAGATTTGCCATGTCATATCACAGATCTAGTGTGATATCCCTATCTCCAGTTGCAAACACAAAGGCATGCATATACTTCTAGAGGGGGAATTACGTGGTGTCAGCTGACTCAGACATGTTCATTTGCTCCTAAGTAAGTTCATAAACTTACGCAGGTGGCGCTGTGGGTTAAACCACAGAGCCTAGGGCTTGCCGATCAGAAGGTCGGCTGTTCGAATCCCCACGACGGGGTGAGCTCCTGTGGCTCGGTCCCTGCTCCTGCCAACCTAGCAGTTCGAAAGCACGTCAAAGTGCAAGTAGATAAATAGGTACCGCTCCGGCAGGAAGGTAAACAGCGTTTTCCTGCGCTGCTCTGGCTCGCCAGAAGCGGCTTTGTCATGCTGGCCACATGACCTGGAAGCTGTACGCTGGCTCCCTCGGCCAATAAAGCGAGATGAGTGCTGCAACCCCAGAGTCGGTCACGATTGGACCTAATGGTCAGGGGTCCCTTTATCTTTACCTAAGTTCATAAAGGAGAGAGAGTCCATTGTCTTACATTTTTCAAATCTCTGTGCACCAAACAAGGTCCAGAAGGCAGGCAATCAGTCAGCCTTTATGCTCTACAGTGTGCTTATAGATAACTCTGTGGTTTGCATGGGGATGGGGGATTTTTTATCACATCTTACTTTTGCCATCTGCTTGCAGAAATGCGAAGTTACTATAGTGGACAATATTCGAATCTGCATTTCCCTGAGAGCTCTCAGTTGTTATAAGATACCTTCTGAGCAACACTGGCAGACAGGTCGTGCTTAGACAGATTATAACTGTTAGAGGGTTTTTGTTGTTGTTTTTTTAAAAAGCAACCGTGTTTATTATTTTAACATTTTAATCTACAAAGGAGTGTTGATTGCTGCAGTAGGTGCTGTTGCTACCAGATCCTGCTTGCATGCTTCCCATAGGAACCTGATTGGCTACTGTGAGAGCAGGATGCTGGGCTATGATGAGCCTTTGGCCTGATGCAGCAGGACTTTCCTTACGTTAAACCTTGGAGATGCAAATCCGTGACGTGATGCGTCTCTCTTCTGCCTTTCAGGTTCCAACCTGTTTTTTGTTGCTGCTCATGAATTCGGCCACTCGCTTGGGCTCTACCATTCGCAGGACCCCCAAGCCGTGATGTTCCCAGTGTATAACTACCCCCAGCTCACTCAAGAAGTTCTCTCCCAGGACGATATCAACGGCATTCAATTCCTCTATGGTAATTTATGTTCAGTTCATTAACTAATTAAGGGATTTGTAATACCTTCTTTGAAAGGCTGATTGACAACGTAATAACCTTAAAACACACACACACAAACTTCAAGCAATTATTTCAGTACAACTCCTAGTAAAAGCATCATCATCAAACTATTCATAAATTACAAATCACAGTTCCCTTCACTCAGCCTGCTGGAAAAGGTGCATCTTTACCTGTTTCCTAACAGAAAACAATTACATGACTAGGTGTGCCTCATTGGGGTGCAAGCATCACACACACACACATGGCTGTGCCCTGCTTACTTCATGCATGAACCCCATATATCTCTTTCCTCACTCTTTATACCTCACCAATTCCACCACCATAACCCTGTGGTTTGAATGGATCACCCACCTGCTTGTGTCTCCATCTTCTGGTCCCCTCCTTCTCACCTTGCCTGAGCCTGCTGGTCCATCTTCTAAAACTCTCCTCCCCTTCTCTCTTTTGGCTGGGCTGCCTGCCCAGCCACTGGCCCAGCAGCTCAACATGCTATAGTGCCACCTGTCTGTGGCTAAGCAAACTGCAATGTGACAGCATCCTTACAATTTCATATATGAGAGAGAGAGAGAGAGAGAGAGGGAGAGAGAGAAAATCTAAAATAGTGTAGTCTCTAATAACTTTTGGGAAATGAAAGTTGACTGATGTTGGTCTTTGCAAAAAACCACTCTTTAATGATATGCTACAACGAAATACATTCTTCTTGGTCCTGCTAGCAAAAAACTTTGTTTACACATGCTCTGTGCAAATTAATGTCAACATATAATTAAGGAAGTGTTCTTTGTGCAAATGTTTGAGTATTCTTATATTCAGACAAAGAAGGTTGTGCTCTACTAATTTCAGACTATTCAATATCTTTAAGGATCAACACCTAACCCACCTGAGGAGGACCCAGTGGAAGACGACATACCAAGAGTACCCGCCAGGCCAACCCAACCTGCAATGCCAACTGCCTGTGATCCTCATTTGACATTTGATGCTGTCACTAACTTTCGGGGAGAAATGTTGTTTTTTAAAGACAAGTAAGACAGTAATCTTTAAGCCCCCTACCATCCAAAGAAAGTAAGCTGTGCCCAAGTCCCATAGAAATGAATGGGGCTTAGGGCGGCCATAATGAACGTGGCCCATTAATTACAATCAGATCTAAACGCAGGTTTGTTGAGTTGGAAGGGTCATCTAGTCCACCCCCTGCAATGCAGGAACATGACTCATAGTTCAATCCTAGCCATGTCTCTCAGAAGTAAGTCAATGTGGCTCACTCCCAGATTAGTGTTGTTAGGAGTGCAGCCTAATAGTACAATCCTATACATGTCTACTCAGAAGTAATTTCAATGGGACTTACTCCCTAGCAACTGGGTTCTTCTATAATAATATTTATTTATTTATTTATTTATTTATTTATTTATTTATTTATTTATACCCCACCCATCTGGCTGGGCTTCCCCAGCCACTCTGTACGGCTTCCAACAAAATATTAAAATACAATAATCCATCAAACATTAAAAGCTTCTCTAAACAGGGCTGCCTTCAGATGTCTTCTAAAAGTCTGGTAGTTGTTGTTCTCTTTGACATCTGCTGGGAGGGCGTTCCACAGGGCGGGTGCCACTACCAAGAAGGCCCTCTGCCTGGTTCCCTGTAATTTGGCTTCTCGCAGTGAGGGAACTGCCAGAAGGCCCTCGGCGCTTTCCATTCCATTTCCTCTCTTTAAGCCCCTCTCCTCACTTACCGGGGAAAAAGTTGCCATCATCATGCTGTCTAGATGGTACAAATACAAGAATAGCATGTCCCCAGGCACATTATATAAAATAAATGTATATGTTTCTTACAGGTATTTCTGGCGAAAGCACCCCCGTTACGCAGAGCTTGACTTTAGTTTAATTTCCACATTCTGGCCATTTTTAACATCGGGAGTTGATGCCGTTTCTGAAAATAGTGATAAAGATGTGGTGTTTCTTTTTAAAGGTAAGGATGCAAAAAATTATGATGATGCTGTTACACATTTACTATTTAGAGCTTTCAGCGCAGACCACTATAAGCAGCTGAAAACATTAGCAGGATTTTAATTGCACTTGTAATGTAAAAAAATACGATGGATAATATGGATAGATATGAAACATAGACTATGATATAATACACAGTTGGAAACGTTGGCATTAGGACCCACTGAGGAGTAGCGAGATTCAGAGAAATCTCTGTATATGTAAATGTACCTGGTTTTGTATAAAGCTATATTTGAAAAAATCTAATAAAAACGATTATAGAGCTTTCAGCCCACTCCATCTTGACGATTGCAGATAATAGCAAAACAAAGATTGGCAAGCAAGTGGCGCTACATTGATGGCACGCGCTTGCTGTAGCGAGAGGATTAGCGTGCCCATTTCCCCCCTCGATCTGGTGGCCGGATGCAAAACAAGGAACAGTGTTTCAGTCCCTTTAAAAGTTGTGGCTGTTACAAGTAGGGCCATAGCTCAATGGTAGAGCATTTGCTTTGGACACAGAAGATCCCAGGTTCAATCCCTCCATTGGGCTGGGAGAAAACCCTGTCGGAACTCCTGGGCAGACCAGAGCCAGGCCGTGTAGACAACTCTGAGGTCTATAGACCAGGTCTGACTCAGAATCTCCCTCTGGTCCTAATTCAGGGCCGGATTTAGGTTTGATGAGGCCCTAAGCTACTGAAGGTAATGGGGCCTTTTTTATGTCCAGCTGTCCTTTGGCAACAACAAATGGTCACTGGGTTTTTTTGTGTTGAATATATGTTATATGGTAATTTATGGACCTAATAGGCACCCTATATATAGAAATGAGCAAACCAGTGATATTTTAGGGCAGGGGTTGGCAAACTCACCGCGCCTCGGGCCGGTGCCTCCAGCACCGATCGCGCAGTGGGCCAGAGGGCAGGGGAGCGTGCGCCCATAAGCGTGCACACACGCTATTTCCGGTGCACTTCCGGGTCAGAGGAGCACCGGAAATAGCTTGTGCGCATGTGCATGGGCTTCCTCCGACCTGGATGTGCACCAGAAATAAAACTTGCGCATGCGCACAAGCTATTTCCGGTGCTCCTCCGACCCGGAAGTGGGCAGCCGCGCCGCGCCGGTAAGAGCAGGCGCCGGCAGCAGGCGGCGGGGGTCGCCGGGGGCCAGATAAATGAGTCCCCCGGGCCGTAGTTTGGAGACCTCTGTTTTAGGGAGCAGGCTAGCAGGCAGGGTCCATCATAGGAGCCGACACAACACAAAACACTGTTGTTGTATGTAGGTTTTATTTTATTTGTTTTTTTATCTTATATTTTGGAAATGTACATCCAGGGTTTTTTTGGTTATTTGGGGGGGGGGGCAAGAGAGTGCGGCCCTAAGCTATAGCTTGTTTAGCTTATACGTAAATCTGGCACTGTATAGACCAAGTCTGACTCAGAATCTCCCTCTAAAGGTATGGGAGCCTTGTCTCCTTTGGCACCCGACCCCCCTATTTCTTCCACATATGTAAATGGTATGAGCAATATCAGAGGGTGCAGGGGTGGGTGCTAATGCAGTCCCCACCCAATCTGCCCACCCTGTTGCTGAACCCCTGCAGTTATTGGAAGGGAAGGCACATCTCACTCATGCACTGTCCCCCACCCTAAAAATCACTTTGCACCTCCTGTGCTGTCCTCAGCGTTGTTTTTCTTCTATTGCCACCGCTGAGAAGCATTGGCTAAAATATGTCCCCTCACCTGCTTTATCTCAGGCAACCAATTTTGGGCCGTGAAAGGAGACTCCAGGCTTCCTGGCTACCCCAAGCGCATCCATACCTTGGGCTTCCCGAAAGACGTCAAGAAAATCGATGCAGCTTTTTACAATAGCAATGAAAAAACGACATACTATTTTTCATCTGACAGATACTGGAGGTAAGATATCGTGTCAGATGCAATTGGTAAATACTCGTCGCTGGTTTGAAAAGAGCTTCAGAAGAACCAAGATAAATAGATGGTTTAGATAGATGATAGATAGATAGATAGATAGATAGATAGATAGATAGATAGATTAGATAGATAGATGATAGATAGATAGATAGATAGATAGATAGATAGATAGATAGATAGAGATAGATAGATAGATAGATAGATAGATAGATAGATAGATAGATGATAGATAGATAGATATAGGTAGATGATAGATAGATAGATAGATAGATAGATGATAGATAGATAATCGATAAATGATAGATAGATATAGATAGATGATAGAGATATAGATAGATAGATAGATAGATAGATAGATAGATAGATAGATAGATGATAGCTAGCTAGATAGATAGATAGATAGATAGATAGATGATAGATAGATAGATGGTCAATAAATGATAGATAGATGATAGATAGATATAGATAGATAGATAGATGATAGATAGATAGATGATCGATAAATGATAGATGATAGATAGATAGATAGATAGATAGATGATAGATAGATAGATAGATAGATAGATATTGATAGATTGATAGATATAGATAGAGATAGAGATAGATGATAGATGATAGATAGATAGAGATAGAGATAGATAGATAGATATAGATAGATAGATAGATAGATAGATAGATAGATAGATAGATAGATAGATAGACAGATAGATAGATTCAAATATATGGCTCTGCTTTATTGTTCAAGTCCCATTTGGGAAGATTGACAGAATTGAATGTTCCCCATGGGCTGTCCCCAGGATTAAGTTCCACGCATTTATTTGAGCTGGTTTAGACCCTTGGGGTGCCTTCATGAGGTATGGCCTGCAGAGGAAGTAGCATTGAATGAGACCCACCCACAAATACAGCCAGTGCTTTCTAGCAATGATTTGCATGAGTGTGACAGCCAGACATCACATGGCTTCTTCCCACATGGCTGTAGGAAGGAGCAGTTCTGAGATGGGTGTTGCTCAGTGATTCACAAATCCCCTCCCCCCCCCAAAAAAAAAGAATAGTAGATGATGGGCAAAAAGCATTGCTATCTCTAATTGTGCTTTGTTCGTGAACAAATGCCTTCCTTATTTATTTATTTTTGACTCAGATATGATGAAGCTAGCCAAACCATAGACAAGAAGCCCACGAAAATAAGAGACGGCATCCCAGGTGTTAATGGGAAGGTTGATGCTGCCTTTCAGCATAATGGTAAGTAGCTTCTGTCATGAAGACATATGAAGTGTTTCCAGCCTGGTGTGAACCTTCCTGTAGAAACAGGAAATTCCCATGCTCTGGGTCAAAGTACCCATATTTTATTATTCATTTTTTAAAAGGGGGCAACTCTATCCAGGGGTGTAGGAAGCTGATTCAATGATATACCCATTGCATCTGGGCAACCCAGTCAGATGGGTAGGGTACAAATAAATTATAATAGTAATAATAATAATTTATTTATTTATTTATTTATACATACCCAGCCCATCTGGCTGGGTTTCCCCAGCCACTCTGGGTGGCTTCCAACAGGATATGAAAAACACAGTAAAAGATCAAACATTAACAACTTCCCTAAACAGGTCTGCCTTCAGATGTCTTCTAAAAGTCAGATAGTTGTTTATTTCTTTGACATCTGGTGGGAGGGCATTCCACAGGGCGGGTGCCACTACCGAGAAGGCCCTCTGCCTGGTTCCCTGTAGCTTTGCTTCTCGCAGTGAGGGAACTGCCAGAAGGCCCTCGGAGCTGGACCTCAGTGTCCGGGCTGAATGATGGGGGTGGAGATGCTCCTTCTTGTATACTGGGCCGAGGCCGTTTAGGGCTTTAAAGGTCAGCACCAACACTTTGAATTGTGCCCGGAAACATACTGGGAGCCAATGTATTATTATTATTATTATTATTATTATTAAGCTCTAAAAGTTCTTCACACTCCCTCCTCTGTCTATATCTAAATCCAGAAGTTCCAAACCGCTTATGGTTGTTTCTGTACCCCTTTATCTGATTCTGATGGAGGTTGTATTCCCAAGAGATACTGCAACATTAAACACAATTAAAACGCTTTTTTAAAACATCCCTGATGGCCAGTCAAGCTTCCCATAACTCAGAAGTGGAGTATCTGTCTTGCATGCAAAAGATCCCAGGTTCAGAGGTTCATTCCCCAGCACAGGATTGGGGAAAACTCCTACTGAGTTGGATGGACCAAAGTTCTGACTCAGTATAAGGCAGCTTCCTCTGTTCCCAAACAAAGCCATAGAATAGGCCCATAGTTGCTAATCATGGTCTAAAGGGCACCATAATAATGAGTACCTCCCAAGGCTGGGTCTTCAAAATGCATGTATGAAATTTTAATACTTATCTGCATCATGATATGAAGTTTGCTGTGCATATAAGTTGCAGCTCTAATTATGCCATTTTATCCCCTTTCCACGAGATTAGCAGCAGATCTATAAATGTTGTGCCTATAAGATGGTGCTTATCGATGACCATTGTCTTCCAGGAGGCTCCTCTGAGCTGTCACCCAGTGCTATGCAGACGTAGCAGTTAGTTTGACAGCAAACAGGGTCAATAGCAGGAAATTATCCCTTTCGTAGGGACACGGGTGGCGCTGTGGGTTAAACCACAGAGCCTAGGGCTTGCCGATCAGAAGGTCGGCGGTTCGAATCCCCATGACGGGGTGAGCTCCCGTTGCTTGGTCGAACCTAGCAGTTCGAAAGCACGTCAAAGTGCAAGTAGATAAATAGGTACCGCTCTGGTGGGAAGGTAAATGGCGTTTCCGTGCGCTGCTCTGGTTCGCCAGAAGCGGCTTTGTCATGCTGGCCACATGACCTGGAAGCTGTACGCCGGCTCCCTCGGCCAATAAAGCGAGATGAGCGCCGCAACCCCAGAGTCGTCCATGACTGGACCTAATGGTCAGGGGTCCCTTTACCTTTACCTTTATCCCTTTCATGTTCACCATCTCTCTGTTGTGATATTTGTCCAAGCCGAGTGGCAAACAGCTGCAGCGAGGCTGATATGACTTGTGCCTGTACCCATAAGAAAGCTAGCTTATCTGTTTTCTCTACAATGTGATGTTTATGTTCCACTGTACTATTGTACTCAATACTTTTGTACTTTCTCTTCTGTCTCGACCTGATGCCGGACGGATGCAAAATGCACAGCTCTGACTTACTGAGCTGGCAGCAGAGATTCTCTCTGCACTTTCCCTACAATAAATAGTTTAGCCTTATGCATGGCTTGTGTGTGTTGTTCTTCAAGCTGGAGAACAATCACATATGACTGCACCACCGGACTCCCTGTAGCCGGGGATGAGCACACGGCTTTGCTCTGACTTTGGGGCAGTCTCACAACCTGCCCCAGGCAGGGTAAATGCTGACACTCCCCCCCCCCCCCGCTGCAGGACTATTATGCCCCATGAAGCCAATGTCCCAGCCATTGCATTTTGCGCTAGCCAAAGTTTCCCAATACCTCAGCATGTTTTTTTTCTTTTCATATTTTCTTGCTGCATGTAACTTATAGTAACTTGACTATGTTTTGTTTTATAGGATTCTTTTACTTCTTCAGCGGAACAAATCAACATGAGTTTGACCCTAATAGCAAGAGAGTTACTCGGATCACAAGGGCAAACAGCTGGTTTCCATGCAGAGGTTAAACCACTGACGATACAGAAAACAACTGTTCAGAAATAACCGTATTAGCACTGGTCCACTGAAACTGGTTATATATTTATAACGTATACAAGTGGCAGCTTCTTTTTATGACTGCATGTGCAGGAGATCCAAACAGATGCAACCAGAGCTGTCCTTGAAATTTCAAACTTGGAAGCTGGCATACCAGTTAACTTGACCTCCGTTATCCATATTCTGGTTACTTCCAAGTGATTTAGACTACTGTAAAGTGCTTTGTGTGGGGCTGCCTTTGAAGACTGCTTAGAAACTGCAGTTAGTACAGGACCCAGATGCCATGTTACTAACTCAAGAATGTGTGTTAAGGTGATATTATACCTGTATTGGGCCAATTGCACTGGCTCCCAGACTCCCAGTGCTGAAATGTATATCAGTACTGTCTTGTCTGCATTTTTTGTGATGACCAGTGTTTTTTAGCAGATAAACCTGACTGACTGACTGACTTTCACCTATGTTAAGTGCCACTTTTTTACGACTTTTTTAAGTCTGTGAACTTTGTGCCGCATAATATTCTCATCTTCATTATTCCAGATGTTGACCGCTGGCGTTCACATATACAAACCTTCGCCACCTTGGTGCCATCCAGATGTTTTGGACCACAGCTCCCATAAATGACAGCTGGCTGGGGCTGATGGGAGTTGTGGTCCAAAAAAATCTGGGTTGATGAAGGCTGATCTAAACTAACAGCAATTTCAATTCTCCCCATAGCCAGAACAGTACCATCCATACAGCAGAATGGTTTTAAACACGTTAGAGATGATTCCCCATCCCCTGTTAACCACTTGGAGATCCTGGATGGGGAGCAGTCTGTACATTATTTGAGCTACTAAATAAAAGCAATAGACCCAAAGTTTTGCAAAAGGACAAAAAAGTTTTGGGGGGGGGGAATTGAAGGGGAGAGAAACCCCCTAAATGAAGACTGAGCAAATTCAGTAGCCACAAAATGGGGGAAATGGAAATCTGGGTTGAGAGGGGAAAGAAGTAGCCTGGAACCAAGAGCAATCCATACTGCAGCATTTTGTTGCAGGCCCCATTTCTTTGTTTATCAGTGGACATGTGGATTTAGCCCAGCTGTTTGTATGTACTTCTTTCTCATATGATGTTTGATAATTCATGAATAAAGTATTTTTTCCCCAAATTTTTGTTGCTGTTATCTACAACATGGCCATTTTTGCATATATTTCGGAGTCTTTCAAAGCAACTGAATATGTCACCCTAAAGAGCTGGGGCCTCACGGGATGTTTAAACTTCCATCCACTCAAAGCATTAAAAAGCTTGAGTTATTTTCAGACACATAGATTATGAAAACCAGAAGGAACCACTAAGGCCATCTGGTGTGATGTTCTTTTTAACATATTCATAACATTTTGCCCACTGTTTCCTGCAGTGAATAGAGATTAGTGTCGTCCCCCCCATATTCATAAACAAATTATTTCAGACCCAATAAATGTGGGTGAAAAGCTAGGACATATAATTTAGAAAGGTGTAATCACTTCCTCTCACAATTTCAAGTGAGATGAAATGACCACTTCCGCAGTAGAAGTAATCCAGTAAATAATTCTTCTTCCTTTATAAGCAATGTTTAATACCAACATACTGCCAGAGCCACAAAACATTATACCAAGCAGAACTTTCCATACGTCAGTTGTGTTTGTTTGTGCTGACAATTAAATGCATATGTTATTATTGGCTTGGTTACCTTCTAAATCTCACTGGGAAAATGAATATATAACAGTCATTAAGAATCCTGGGAACTGTAGTTTACTAAGGGTACTGGAAATTGTAACTCTGCACAGTCAGCACCCTTAACGAACTACAGCTCCCATGATTATCTGGAGGAATCCATGACTGATAGCGGTCTAGGAGTGTTTTAAATGTCTGGCGTCAGAAACAAATTGAATCGTATTATCTTCCCCGTTGCTATGTCCCATTGTTTCTCATGAGAGAAAGAGGAAATTTGTGGTTTACAAAAAGCTACTTCACTATTTGTTTTGAGAAGACTCTTTCTGAAGGCAGCTTTTGATTACGAAATTGTTTCTTCAAAGTCTCAGACACCGATTGCATTCGGCCGTTTCTCTGATTCACATAGCTGTCACTTATCTTAAAATATGAGTTGATTAGTTCATTTCTCACACTTGGGCCTCGGATGAGAAAGTCAAAGTGCAAAGGCAATCCACGCACCCAGGACCTCTGGGGACATTTCATTCTAAAAGCATAAAGGTAAAGGTAAAGGGACCCCTGACCATTAGGTCCAGTCGCGGACGACTCTGGGGTTGCGGCGCTCATCTCGCTTTATTGGCCGAGGGAGCCGGCGTACAGCTTCCAGGTCATGTGGCCAGCATGACAAAGCCGCTTCTGGCGAACCAGAGCAGCGCATGGAAACGCCGTTTACCTTCCCGCCTGAGTGGTACCTATTTATCTACTTGCACTTTGACATGCTTTCGAACTGCTAGGTGGGCAGGAGCAGGGACCAAGCAACAGGAGCTCACCCTGTTGTGGGGATTCGAACTGCCGACCTTCTGATCTGCAAGCCCAGGCTCAGTTGTTTAACCCACAGCACCACCCGCGTCCCTTCTAAAAGCATAAAATGTCACTATTTTCATGCAGAATGTTGGAGGGTAAGCCCTAACCCTGCAGGGTTCCAATCACAGCGTGTGTCTATGTGCTTTCCTCTCCTCTCGACATTTTTTGGTTTTTGAAATGAAAAGACGCAGCAGGCACTTCTGCTACTTTGGCAGGACGGAAACCACTGCAAAATGGCTTCTTGCGCAGAAAGAGATCAATAAAAGTAGCATTTCATAGCTTACAAGGAGCTGATTATTGGGAGTCAGAGACCTTTATCAATTGATACAGAATGATGCTGTTGGTCAAGGCTGCCTACGAAAAGAAAGAGTGTAATGAAGTGGGTCCTTGCAACACAATCTTGCAGCATAGAAAGATATATAAAGGTAAAGGGACCCCTGACCATTAGGTCCAGTCATGGACGACTCTGCGGTTGCGGCGCTCATCTCGCTTTATTGGCCGAAGGAGCCGGCGTACAGCTTCCGGGTCATGTGCCAGCATGACTAAGCCGCTTCTGGCGAACCAGAGCAGCGCACAGAAATGCTGTTTACCTTCCCGCCAGAGCGATACCTATTTATCGACTTGCACTTTGAAGTGCTTTCAAACTGCTAGGTTGGCAGGAGCAGGGACCGAGCAACGGGAGCTCACCCCATCATGGGGATTCGAACCGCCAGCCTTCTGATCGACAAGCCCTAGGCTCTGTGGTTTAACCCACAGCGCCACCCCTGTCCCAGAAAGATTACAACCTTAACCACTAATTAAAATGTGCATGTTAAGACATGGGCCACTAGATTCATTCAGAGCTTGTCTCCTTAGTTTTATAGCAGCAGCCCAGAATTTAGCCACTTTTAAGGTAATCTCTGATTCCTTCTATTAGATATTTTAATCTGCTTGGTTATTGTGTGTGACATGAATGCTTTAAATAAATAAGAGATTTGTTTTGAGATTATTTCAGGCGGACGGCAACGTTATTTCCTCAACGTTTCAGAAACAGATGGCTACATATCATCTCCTCCATAGTATGTCCCATCAAAATCTGCTCATGAGAGAAAGAGGATATTTGTGGTTTACGAAAAGGCTATTTCATTGTATGTTTTGACTGTTTCTCGGAGCAGCTTTTGATGAGAAGATTATTTCCTCAAAGTCTCAAGAATAGATTGTGTTCTGTCATTTCTCTGATTCACATAGCCGCAAAATGGGTTGAGTTCGTTTCTCACACTTGAGCCTTGGGTCTCATTCAGCAGGCCTCTCCTCGCATTCTTAGGAAAAGGTCAAAGTTCCTAGGTAGTGCACACTCTCGTGACCCTTGACCCTGAAGGGTCTGATTACAAGGAGTGCCTAAGTGCAATCACCATGTCTTGTGTAGGTGTATTTGTGAAATGCACGGAGATCAAGGGACGCACCAACGGCATCATGCGATGATGGAGGAAGACAACATGGCCTCATTTCTAACTACATGCATGGAACCTCTTCATGTGGAGAACACATGGTAGAGACTTAGTTTGGTTGTTGAATTATTGACTCACCCAGTTTGCCCAGCTTCCAGTTCTTTAGTCTTCCATTTTTCTTTCCCCAGGGGTAGAAATGAAAGGTGGCCACAGAAACAATGGAGAAATCTAGACTTTTGATTTATCTGTGATTGGGCCCCAGCATGCTTTAAAAACAAACAAACCATACATAGTAACTACTTTTGTTTGCCAATGACACTAGATCCATTCCCAGAAAATGAAATGGGTCTGACAATTTCAGGTTCTCTCCATTTCTCATTATTCCAATCTTAAGTTTTGTCGTCCGTCTTTCCACATCAGTTTGCGAATTTTAAAAAAGCAAGTCCCCATGAAAATTCATTTTGTGTGAATTTCTCCTAACATTCATATTTTTGCAAAGCAATTTCCCCTAATATAATGAAATTATGGATTTCAGTCTCTCTCTCTCTCTCTCTCTCTCTCTCTCTCTCTCTCTCTCTCTTAGCAGTGTGTCGGAAGATGACTGCGGAGGCCAATTCTGGATCCGCACAACCTTCCACAGTGGGGACATAGGTTTCTGGGTGGGAGTTGATCACAGTGAGGATTTGCCAAACGTGCCTTTCATCTTGATTTTGTGCTACTTCAAAATCCATGATGCCTTTGTAGAGGCTATTCTCACTAATATATGCATTCCTATGTGCACTGTACCACAGTATATGCATTTTTGTATTCTAAACAATCCAGCTTCTTTCAGTTAATGATGCCATGACTGGATGCAAGTCACTGATGCAAGACACAGTGTGTAACATGTCAGAAGACGGTCGGGTGTTGTTGTTTTTTCTGACTACAGCAGATTAATTATGTTGATAACAGTTTGTATAATAACTCAGTGGTGTATTCTTTGCCCATGGGCAATACTGTCTCAGTGTAAATGTGTGACTACTCTTAAGAACATCAAAAACAATAGTGCCTTGTTTTTGAAAAGAAAGTACCCAATTAATCATTTTCCTAAAAATAGAATCATTGGTGTGATTCGTTTGGAAACATAATGAATCATTTCTTTGCACAAAGGTACCCAAGGTTTAATACAACGAATTATATCAAATAACCCTTGTGATAGTGCATTGTCTGCTCCCAGCAGCAGCTGCTTTGGAGAAAAGCTCACCATCCTACAATGCCTTACCCAATAATGAATGCTTCAGTTTCTCCCCTTTTGCTATCTTTTAAAATCCAGCCTCAGCCTGAACCGATCTTTCCAATGGACGTTAGCACCAGACTTCCCCACAAGTCTGGGATATGTCACAATGATGTGTTAATGCCTACAAAGATAAATAGCACATATTTCAGTTCATCCGTCCCGTGCTGTCTGTTCATGCTTTACAAAAGCACGAAGGGCTTATATACTGGCCTGGTTCGGATGGTGATTCAAGACTTCATAAGCCATGATTTATGATGCCTTAACCATTAGGGCAGAGTTGCTCCCCTTCCCCCTCCTTCCTCAGGATTTCCCTCCCACCATGCGCTGGATTCCATCCCAAGAACCTGGCATGGGGAACTGTGGCTAGCAAACTAAGAAAATAAGTCAAGACGTGATCCCGGCTTACTTCCTTTGTTTCTTAGCCAATATTAAGGCAGAGTTCCACAGATCAGACATAACTGGGAACTTTGGCTTAAGTCAATCCAGGAACATCATACATAGGAAAGGTACTGTACTGGAAGAAGGTAGTGTACTGGAAGAAGCAAAGATCACCAGTGTCGAAGCGATGATTCTTCAACATCAACTTTGTTGGACTGGTCATGTGGTTCGGATGCATGATTATCGTCTCCCAAAGCAATGACTCTATTCCGAACTTAAAAATGGAAAGCGTAATTCTGGTGGTCAAAAATGAGGTTTAAAGGCTCTCTCAAGGTCTTTAAATGTAGTATAATGTAGTATAAACAACGACAACTGGGAAACACTGGCCTGTGAGTGCTCCAGTTGGAGAACAGCCTCTACAAAAGGTGTCATGGACTTTGAAGACGCTCAAACTCAGGACGAAACGGAGAAATGTACTAAGAGGAAGGCACGTTTGGCAAACCCTCACTGTGATCAACTCCTGCCCGGAAACCTATGTCCCCACTGTGGAAGGATGTGTGGATCTAGAATTGGCCTCCACAGTCATTTACGGAGTAACTGTTAAAATCGTGTTTATGGAAGACAATCTTACTCGGCTACAAGTAATCACTAAAGAAGAAGATAGGAACATACGTAGGATGGCCCACAGGACCTGAGCACAACAGTACTCTCCCTGCCTGCCATTCCTAGCAACTAGTATGAAGAATCATGGCAAAGCTTGTGCAAAACAGGAATACAGTGCAGGCTTAAAGATGAATATAGCACTCTGCGGAAGCAAGGGTTGGGAGAGGAGTGCTTGCCCTGTTGCCTGTTGGGGAAATGATTTTCCGAACTGTGATGTTCTGTTGTGGGTGCAGATGTGGACTCCGAGATTGCTGGCTAGAAAAGAACACATGGCTTTGGAACATCTTATGTAGTTCTAATGACACCAGTGACATTTAGTGTAACTGCACTTACTTTACAACTTCCAGATCTCTAGGGAGAAAGAGGCCTGCTTAGGGGCGTGTGGGGCAAAAATGTTTTCTGGAAAATGAAAAACACTTCCTTGTGCAAATAACAGATTGTAGACCGAGGCGGGGAAACTGAGACCTGGGGGCCAAATACGTCCTTCCAGACCTCTCTATCATCCCCCCCCCCCAACATGCCGCAGAGGAAAATCAGGATGTGCTTCTTTTGGGGCAGCACTCCTGCCGGAGCTAGGAAACTTGTGAGAAAGTGCGCCCCCCCCAAAAAAGGTATCTTTGTGGGGCACGCTCTTGTGGGAGCCAAAACAGGACATCCCAGGATCCAGTTAGAAGCTTCTGTAATTCTGGGATGTCATCATCATCATCATCATCATCATGTATTTATATGGCACCCATCTGACTGGGTTGCCCCAGCCACTCTTGGCTTAAAGCGAAACAGTTGAGGGGTATGCTCTGTCTGTCTCTTGGAGCTCAACCGAAGCCACACCCTCTCCTCAGGCCACACCCCTCACTTGGCACCTTCCGTGAGCATTTCTCCCTGGCTGGTATTTGCTGATGAGCTCTGTTCAAGTCTCTCGCTTGCATGGATGGAGGATCGAAAGGGCTATGTGAATTTACAATCTTTGCTCTGCTCACTTTTGTCTCTCCTGCAGGCTTTCCCAAACTTGGGTCTCTGGCTGTTGTTGGACTACAACTCCCATCATCCCTAGCTAGCAGGACCAGGGGTCAAGGGTTATGGGAATTGTAGTCCAAAACCAGCTGGAGACCCACGTTTGGGAAACCCTGCTCTACTGGCATGTGGCCCCAAGAAGGTTGCACAGAAGGAAAATTGGCCCCTGGGTTTTACAATGTTCTCTCCCCGCCCCTTGCATATAGTTGGAGGGGGGGATTTTTTGCTGAGTCAGAGAGCAACAGCGGAATGTGTTCCAGTGCACGTAGACCTATTTTTATTGATTCATAAAGTGTCACTGAATGAAGAGGGGATTTAAAGAGCCTTTTGGGGAAATGGAGGGTATGCAAGGCATACATAATGATCTACTTCTGCTTGGTCCCGGAAATTTAAACACAAGGTTGTCATGGCTGTTCCCAGGCATCCTTTCCTCTCGCTATTGCTCAGAGGAAAGGTGATGAAATAAATCAGAATACTCTCAGAAATTTGTCACCCCCATTTATGGTTTTAATGACTGGTGACTGTTATTGCATGAAGTCTGGAGGAAGCTGAGTTAGTATAGTCCTTGTGTGGTCCAGTAATGGGGACGCTGTTCCCAGGGTGACCTAGGTTCAAAGGGCTCCTGCAGGTAACCAATCAATTGAACATTCACCCTGATTTGCTTACACAAAACTTATAAAGAGGTAAGATTATATCCAGACTTCACTGAGCATTTGCTCTGATTACTTTTGCAGAGACATTATGTGGCAATGTACATGCATCCTGAATTATATGAGGGTGTTGGTACATTTCCTGTTAATCACTGCTTCTTCCCACACTTTTCAATGCATTGCCCCATCTCTTGCCTAACCACAAAATGTCTGTTGCTTTTTTAAAAATTGGATTTGCAATGGCACAGAATGTCTTGATCCAAAACAAAATTTCCTAGTATGTGCCTGAATCCTGCAAAATACCAACAGTTTAGATGTACCCAAAGTTTACTGCTGCTTTGGGACCTGTCACTATCTTTCAGTCTGACCTACTCCACAGGGTGGTTTTGAGGATAAACAGGGCAGATCCAGAACTCACTAGTGATGATGATACTAATACTAATACTAATACTAATACTAATACTAATACTAATACAGTGGGACCTCGACTTACGACGATAATGCGTTCCGACGCAATTTTCGTAAGTCAAAAACATTTGTAAGTCGAATCCCCATAGGAATGCATTGAGCGAAAAAAATTCGTAAGTCGAAAATTCGTAAGTTGAAAAAATCCTATTAAAAACGGCCGCGACTTCCATTCGTAAGTCGAAAAATTCGGTTGCGGTGGCCATTTTGTTTCTCCCGGAAGTCATTCGTAAGTCGAAAAACACGTAAGTCGAATCGCTCGTAAGTCGAGGTACCACTGTACTAATACTAATACTAATACTAATTTATTATTTATACCCCACCCATTTGGCTGGGTTTCCCCAGCCAATCTGGGTGGGTCCCAACAGAATATTTAAAATAGAATCAAACATTAAAAACTTCCCTAAACAGGGCTACCTTCAGATGCCTTCTAAAAGTCATATACAGTGGTACCTCAGGTTACATTCGCTTCAGGTTACATATGCTTCAGGTTAAGAACTCCGCTAACCCAGAAATAATGCATCAAGTTAAGAACTTTGCTTCAGGATAAGAACAGAAATTGTGCTCTGGCGGCGCAGCGGCAGCGTGAGGCCCCATTAGCTAAAGTGGTGCTTCAGGTTAAGAACAGTTTCAGGTTAAGAACAGACCTCCAGAACGAATTAAGTACTTAACCAGAGGTACCACTGTAGTTGTTTATTTCCTTGACATCTGATGGGAGGGCGTTCCACAGGGCGGGCGCCACTACCGAGAAGGCCCTCTGCCTGGTTCTTTGTAACCTCACTTCTCGCAGCAAGGGAACCGCCAGAAGGCCCTCGGCGCTGGATCTCAGTGTCCGGGCTGAATGATGGGGGTGGAGACACTCCTTCAGATATACTGGGCCGAGGCCATTTAGGACTTTAAAGGTCAGCACCAACACTTTGAACTGTGCTCAGAAATGTACTGGGAGCCAATGTAGGTCTTTCAGGACTGGTGTTATATGGCCTCGGTGGCCGTTCCCAGTCACCAGTCTAGCAGAAAGGCAGAGTTAAAATATGAATATTTATTTATACACAATTTCATACACCACTTGATTGGTTTTTTTATAAAAAAAAAAAAAAAAACACCCCAAAAGCTTCTAAGCAGTGTACCAAAATATATAGATACATTATTTGCCATAGATCAGATCTGGAAAAAATGTTAGGAGGAAAGCCCCATGAGAAAGAGATTGCTGGTGCCTTAGCTGTGATTTCTGAAAAATCGAGGGTTAGACTAGATGATAATTAATTATTATTCATTCAATTTCTTTACCACCCTTCACCTGAGGATCACAGAGCGGTTTACAATATAAAAACACAAAAATACATAAGACCAAAACAATATCCCCCCGCAACTTTAAAAATCCATAAATTGCTTAATCAGCAAAAAGGCCTGGGAGAAGAGGAATGTTTTTGCCTAGTGCCTAAAAATATGTAATGGACATGCCAGGTGAGCCTCCCTGGGGGAGAGCATTCCATAAACAGGGAGCCACTGCAGAAAAGGCCCATTCCCACGTTGCCAGCCCCAGAGCTTTTGTGGAGAAGGCATTGAAAGAAGGGTCACAAATGATGGTCGCAGGGTCCAGGTCAGTTCCTAAATCAAGGATGCTAAGTGTTATAGCTCACATCATTTGGAGGGCACTAAGTACTCAAGAGCATAGATAAAGTATAACCTCAAAGTTTTCTGAGATCATTTCCCCCCAATTACTTGTTAGGTAAAATGCATTTTTCCACACTATAATTTCAGCAGAAGACCAGTGAAGATCCCCACATCGGCATATGTTGAATGGTCTCCATGACATAGGAAAGCAATTAAATTTACATACTTATTTCTACAAACTATCTTTGTAGGTGACAAGCTTTTCCAAGTCAGATAGCAGAAATCAAAGGTTTTTAAAGAAAGTCATGCTAGCCTAGGAAAAAAACGGAAATAATATATGGGATGGTGTGATCAATTATATTCTAGCTGCTCACAAAGAAATGTTATTTTATCCTTGAGTTACTGCAGAAGCATGGGTTTGGAGCCCAACTTTTCATTCTCTAACTTGGAGGAAAGTTGGGCTCATGGAATGATGTATTCCGCGAAAGCAACTCTACTTCTTGGAACGGAGCAAAAAGTTGTCTGGAAAAACAGCCACGCAAACAGTTTTCTAAATAAAGGAGACATCAATCTGTGGGGATATAATTTCTGGGTGTGATTCCCCCCCCCCAAAAAATGGTGCTATTTTGTAAAAGGCAAATGTTGTTTGAATGCTCCCCAAATCCTGAAAGCTGTCTTTGCCAAAGTATCTGTCTTTCATTAGTTTTCCAACTGTCTAATTTCCTGCACCAAGCAACATTTCAACTGTCTCATTATACTCTAACAACCATGCCTCTTGATTTCATGATCAGCAATTATTGCTTCCACAGAGGGGCTTTTTAAACGGAGGGAATAGCAGTATTGCAATAATTTCCATAGCTTTAACTGGTAATTGGTGATAGGAATGGAAGGATCTGTCAATTCCAGTTCTCTCAGTTTTCTTCTCATTTTTTCCCCAATCTTAAATTCAGTTATCCACATTCCAGCACCAATCTGCTTTAAAAAAAAAAAAACTTTGTAAAAATTAACCAGGATCTTAGTACGAATTGTACCTAATAAACACATATTTATACACAGTTTTGAAAAAAAAAATATACACAGTTTCACAAGCAATTTCACCTAGCACAGTGAATTTTAAATGTTATTTCCACTAATACCTTCATTTTTATGCACCCTAGCACAGTTGTACATGTTATTTGGCTGGAGAACTACATTGCAAAATTCAGATAAGTGCAAATTTCAAAGGATGGCTGTGTTTCAGTTTGTGTGTGTTGTTTTGGAAAGTGCAAATTTGATTTTGTTCAGTCGTTCACTCGTGTCCGACTCTTCGTGACCCCATGGACCAGAGCACGCCAGGCACGCCTATCCTTCACTGCCTCTCGCAGTTTGGCCAAACTCATGTTAGTAGCTTCGAGAACACTGTCCAACCATCTCATCCTCTGCCGTCCCCTTCTCCTTGTGCCCTCAATCTTTCCCAACATCAGGGTCTTTTCTAGGGAATCTTCTCTTCTCATGAGGTGGCCAAAGTACTGGAGCCTCAACTTCAGGATCTGTCCTTCTAGTGAGCACTCAGGGCTGATTTCTTTAAGAATGGATAGGTTTGATCTTCTTGCAGTCGCAAATTTGATAGATTTGCCTTTAAATGCAAACTGAATCGAAGTTCTTCCCCACCCCTACCTAGAAGTCTGATGGACTGTCCCTCATTAAGAGTTTTCAAGGATCTCTCAGGACCGGTGTTATGTGGACCCGGCGGCCACACCCAGTCACCAGGCTAGCTGCCGCATTCTGGATTAATTGCAGTTTCCAGGTCACCTTCAAAGGAAGCACCACGTAGAGCGCATTGCAGTAGTCTAATGTTTAATTGGTTTTTTTTTAATGATTGTTCTTAGCTGTTCCTATTTTATCGGTATGCCACATTGAGTCCCTGTCAGGGGAAAATTGAGGTATAAATAAATATATAATAATAATAATAATAATAATAATAATAATAATAATAATAATAATGGTACCTTCCATTGCTGATGTTCACCCGGCAGTGGGATGGCCCTTAGTGCTGCAGAACTCACCATGTAGAATGCTTTTCCTTCCGACAACAGATACATGCCATAAACTTGTTGCATGCTAAAGATTAGGACCATGCAACTGCTCTGGCTGAATCTTGAAAAGAATTGGGTCAAGTCAGGTCAACCCAAGATTCATCCAGAATAGGTTGCAGCAGGTCAGATCAGGTCCACCTGGAGAGATCCAGAGATGTCAGGTGGCAAGGGCAGGGAGAGTAGGAAACCCTGATTAAACTTGCATTCAGAGAACGAAACATTTAAAATCTTAATTAGACACTGTGGAAGGTTCAGTTTGGGGTCCAGATCCAGGTTGTGTCACTCCTGGGCAATGCTATTTTTCGGGGGGGGGTGCCTGAACTCACCATAAATTCTCTTAGAACTCCCCCATTCTCTTAGAATGGCAATGGCGCCCACCTGAGAGGTGCCAGAACTGGGCTCTGGCAAGTTCCGGTTGAAAAAAGGCCCTGCTCCTAGGTCAGGGCAGCTCCGAATCACCAGATTTGGACCCGAAACAAATCTGGGAACTCTCCCTGCCATCTTGCACTGAAATGAATGGGGTGGAATAACAAGGTAAAGGTAAAGGGACCCCTGACCATTAGGTCCAGTCGTGACCGACTCTGGGGTTGTGCGCTCATCTCGCATTATTGGCCGAGGGAGCCGGCGTACAGCTTCCAGGTCATGTGGCCAGCATGACTAAGCTGCTTCTGGCGAACCAGAGCAGCACACGGAAACGCCGTTTACCTTCCTGCCGGAGCAGTACCTCTTTATCTACTTGCACTTTGACGTGCTTTCGAACTGCTAGGTTAGCAGGAGTAGGGACCGAGCAACAGGAGCTCACCCCGTCGCGGGGATTCGAACCGCCAGCCTTCTGATCGGCAAGCCCTAGGCTCTGTGGTTTGCCACCCGCGTCCCTTGGAATAACAAATATATATCCTAAGAACAAACCTATTTAAAACCAAACATGTTTCTACAGCTTCACCTTTAATTGGTGAATGTACTGGTGAGGTAACTTTTCATCTTTATATTCTTCCTAACTGACAACTACATCTGCACAGCAGTGGCTTGGCTTAGCTGTCCAATTACGATTTGTTGGAAGAAACTCTCCCCACTTCCTTTCATTTAAGTCTCTTTCTATTACAAGGTTACATCTTATTTCCTCCACTGAGCAAGGTTGATCCACTGTGACTCTTGCAATGAAACAATTGCTTGGGGTGGTGAAACAACTGTCTGGACTGATAAAACTTCCAATTAATATTACTCCGTCAAGTTTTCTTGGGTGTTCATAGATGACGCATGGCATGGTTTGCTCACCCACGTTTTCAGACATTTCGGCGGAATAACACCCAAGTGCTAGAACACGCATTTGTAATTTTCTGTGTTGAAACTAGTTCAGATCTGCCTGTTCAAGAAAGTACTTTTTAAAATTACTGGTGACAGGACAGTGTCTGCTTCTTTTATTATTACTTTCACGCCAGGCTCCATTGCCCAGGCAGGTGCAATCTGTGGCCCTGTGTTGGCTAAGACTCAGTCCAAGTCTTTACTGTCTTCGGTGGAAAGCAGGGCTGGCATGGCAACGGGGCAAGGATCCTGTTTCACAAACTTCAGGATTTGATTTGAATAAGAACAAAGTTATGAAGGGCATCAAGCCACAGAGCAAGAAAACAGAATGCCTCACAGTTTTTATTGACTGTTGGAGCTGGACTGATGTGAGGGTGGGGGTGGGCTGAAAAGGATATATTTGAATCTGATTTTTCTTTCTGGCTTAAAGGACTATGATGTTCGGATATGGTTACTGGCTTAAATGATTATATGTTTAAATTTGGAGTTAAGTAGGGGGGAATTTAGCTAAAAATTCCGAGACCAGAGGGAGGTAAGGGTGAAAAAAGTACAAAATTAGGAGTTTGTAATTAGGTTAAAGTAAGGGAATTGGATAAGATTATAGGAAAAGAGCAGAAGTACCAAGATGCTGAGGTTTGGAAAAAGGAGTGTTTTAAACAAAATGATTCTTGTATTTTATGATGTTTTAAAATTTAGGAGTAGGTAAACTGTTAGAGAGGAATGATAATGAATTCAACAGAGGGGGACTTGAGGAAGTCAACCGAAATATGAAATTGAGGAAAGAAGAAATACCTGGCCCACAGAATTGGGCCAGGCCCAAGCAATGATAATAAATAATGTTATTAAGGTTAAATGTACGATGATTGTGATTACCCTTGTGAGAGAAGGGGATGAATGTTGCTTCCCACAGTGAGAGGGGGGAAGTATGAAAATTTAACTGTTATGGTATGTGCTTAAAATTGTAAAATCAATAAAAAAAATTGAAGGGGAAAAAAAGGATCCTGTTTCACAATCCACCCACCCTTGCTGATGGAATGGCCCTCTACCAGGGATCAGAAGTGCCCCAAACCCCTTTCATGGAAATCAGCCAGTGTTGAAGAAGAAGAGGAGGAGGAGGAAGAGGAGGAGTTTGGATTTGATATCCCACTTTATCACTACCCTAAGGAGTCTCAAAGCGGCTAACATTCTCCTTTTCCTTCCTCCCCCACAACAAACACTCTGTGAGGTGAGTGGGGCTGAGAGACTTCAGAGAAGTGTGACTAGCCCAAGGTCACCCAGCAGCTGCATGTGGAGGAGCGGAGACACAAACCCGGTTCACCAGATTACAAGTCTACCGCTCTTAACCACTACACCACACTGGCTCATTGAGTATTGGCATGGTGCAAGTCAGGTGTCCAGGGTCTCACTGGGTGATCAGGGTGAGAGATTCAAGCTATACAAGAGCCCTAACCCAAGCTTAGGGCATGCTATGGTCAATCCTTCCCTCAGGTCCCTTGGAGGGGGGGCTTTACAAACCTGCCTAAAGGAATTTCCTGGACATAGCCAGCAGTCTGGAGGCAGTGTCGGAAGCAGTTTTGCAAAAAAAAAAAAAAAAAAAGCTCAAGAACTTTGCGAGAAAAAGCTCAACCAATTGGAACTAAGGTACCAATTAAGGTTGGGAGAGAAAAATATTTTCCAGCTCTGACCACCAATAGCCCAGTGAGGCTCTAACACTGGGGGGGGGGGGGTTGGGATGCGACGTGGATGAGGCATTTTAAAGGCATCACGCCTCCCTCCGCTCACAAGATCTTGCAGAAAATGCCACCCCACAAGAGAATCCAACAGAGGAGATGCAACTGGGCCTCCTTGCAGCCCTCTGGGCCCCACTCTGCCAGGTCAAGTCGCCCCACGCCTAAGTAGCACCCAGAGCGAGGCTAATCACAGTCACCTCGTATGTGTTGAAAGAGTGAAAAACATCCATCTTTTGCCACTCGTTTTGCCAGTACATCTATTCCTTTGTTTGTAGAGTTCTTTCCGTTTCTATGTACTCCAAGTAGGATTAGCATTGGATACAGCCCAATATTTTAAAGGGGGTGATGTTCTTATCTTCTCTCATATGTATATTTTTATACTAGAATGAAAAACAGAACAGTAATAAGTCATGTCCTTAAGTGCCCCTTAGCTTAGAATATCTCCCTACAGCCACATTCCACTGCTTGACCCTATCTAGTTAAAAATCCCCTTTAGTTCTGCTCTTTGGGCAAGGTGGCGTTGCTTATGTAGGCAAAATTGCACAACCCCACACAAAGGAGGCATCTGAAGACTTAGGAGAATGCCAAGCATCTTGTATATATTTACAATGTTTTTTTAAGGAAAAGAAAACTGATGGGGGAGACTTCAAAATAGCCCACTGCGGACTGAGTATGCTTACTGAATACTGTTGTAGGCAGGGGGAGGGAATAGCATGAAGGACGCCTCGGCACAGCAGCATTATGTTGTAGGCCACAGTTGCAGCCAGAATTCATAGCTGTCAACTTTCGGATTTGAAAAGAAGGGATTTTTTCAAACTTTCGGATTTGAAAATAAGGGATGCCGCGAGGGCGGTGCAATGGCACCAAATAGCTTCGCCACCCTGCGCTCCAGAGGCTGTGCGCGAATGGGAGAGCGAAAGAGCGAGCACATAGACGGGAGGCAGGCTGGCTGGCTGGTTGGGCGTGAGGGTCTGGCTGCGCAAGGCATGCAAGCTCCGCCCCCAGTCGGTCTCAGACTCCTTATTGGCAGCCGAGCAACGCAGCTGAGGAGCCTCCCTGGCCAGCGGGGAGGGAGAGGAGGTGCCTCCTTTGAAATCCGGGAAATTTAAGGGATATCAACAATCCGGGATAGCAGCGGGAAACGGCATTGGAATAAGGGAGTTTCCCGCCAAAAAAGGGAGGGTTGACAGCTATGAGCCAGATCATAAGCATTAATGCTTCTTGCTTTCTGTGCACATAGAAAGCAAGTGTGTTAAAGCAGGGCTGGCCCAGGACATTTTGGCACCTGAGGCAACCCACAAAATGGTGTGGGGTCCCCAGAGAAGAAGGGATGAGTGAAGATCATCAAGGGGTGGAATCAAATCAGCTTAACCAGATGGTTGCAGTGGGAATCAAAGGCTGTTGTGGAGGGGAAAGGGCCCCACTCTGGATCATAATGTGTGGATACAGACCCCACGAGACTCCAGGGGTCAGTCCCCTCCCACTTCCTCCCTAGGGATGGGATTAGACCAGCCAAGATTCACCAAGAGGCCTCTGTAGATGTGGCATTGGTGGGGCTGCTGAGCAGGCAGCATATCCAACCTCCAAGGAGTGCACCGAAGCCATCGCTGCTACCACAGCGGCAGCAGGAGCACCAGGCAAAGCATTCCTTGGAGGCTGGATTGGCTGCCCCTGTGGAGCCTGCCGCCTGAGGCAGCTGCTTCACCTTGCCTCATGGGTGTGCCGGCCCTATGTCAAAGATGAGAGATGAGGCACGCCAATTCCTGTCATGAAACTTTCCTATGGGAGATGCGGAATTTAATGCGAACATATCTAATTCATGTCTCCTGAAACTGAAATGCAACTGGGTTTTGTTTTGTTTTTAATCTGCACTCATCCGAATTTTTCAATGCAGTTTCTCCAACAATAAAAATGTACACAAAAATGGATTGTCAAGGGGGAAGTGTGATATGTACCTGCAATGAGCATAACATGCAAATGTGCATTGTGGTAGGAACCATATTAGGAAAAATGTGGGCTAAAATGCAGTCAAATATCTGTGGTGATTTTTCTTTTAATGCAAACTGATGCAGAAAGAGGCGAAATGACCTTGACCAGAAAAGTGAGGAGTAAAATGAAACACAAATATCTGATCATCACAGCATGTTCTGACATTGAGCAAAACATCTTCCCTTTTCTTTTAATTTTTTTTTTTAAATTACCCCGTCTAAGTCATGGTACCATTGCTCAATGATGAGCCTTTCTCCGGTTGCTAATCAGAGGATGTTGTAGCAGACGATGAGTCAGAGCAGAGGGAAGCTGTGAACTGCTATATAAATGGGGGAGATCCCGCTAATAATGCAAACAAACAAAGGGAAACGATTTACTCTACAGGCAAGGAAGACACCACCATGGCTGTAAGGATGAAGAATCTGCTTGGTCTTCCTTTCCTGCTGCTCATCATTATATCTTCCACTTTTGCTGCTTTACTGGATCAAGGCAACGAAGATGAGAACACCAGGCTTGTTAAGGTAAATATTCACTTCGAAAGTTTCATTGAGCAAAAACACGCTTTTCTGTGCTATTGCTTCTTGTTGTCGCGCCAGGACTAATTCAAAAACAAGGGCTCTTTGGCGCTCCTGTTTTATTTATGTTCGAATCTAGCCCTTCTTCTAAGACTTTCAGGACAATATGCACACAGTTTCCTCTATTTGCATGGAATTGTAGAGTTGGAAGGGGGTCTTAACAGTCATCTAGACCACCCCCTGCTCAATCTGGAGTGCCAGATGCAACAACAGCATCCCTGACAGATTGCCACCTTACATTCCTCCAGTGATGGGGGCATTTTACCCTTACATCCAACCCTCCCCTAATGCTTATGATAGACATCGGGATTTGGGGGTCTTGTCATTGGTTGTCACCAGCAGAAGGACCACTGGCAGTGATTTGTCACCTACTTGGGTGGATCTGCAGCACCCACAATAGTAGAGTGCACACACACACACACACACACACACACACACACACACACACACCATGAGAGAGTACACTACACAGCATCTGACACTCCCATCATCGACATACTACTTGGAAAAGTCAGGTATTGGTTGACTCTAAGAGTGCTATGCCATACCTATTTAGCTGGCCTGGATTTTTACTGTGCATTTAAAAAATAAGTCTCTGGGTTTAAAAGGTAGGAAGGAAAATGTGCCAGCGATATCCGGAAACATTCTCTGTTATCTGCATAAAAGGCCAAGATTGCATGCCACTCCCATTCCACATCTAGAACCTGACTGAATTGGCTGCTGAATATTACTTCCACTATCTCACATTGGAAACACAAAGAGTCTAAAAGCATCTCTCTCCATCCCTCCCTCCCTCCCTCCTTCCCTCCCTCCCCCCTTTTCTCTCTTTCCCCCTGGCAGTCCTATTTAAGTAAATTCTACAGCCCTGAAGGTGAGGCCGTTGCCACACTCAATATGGATGATGATGTCGCTGTAACAGAAAAGCTCAAGAAAATGCAGCAATTTCACGGGCTACGAGTGACCGGGAAGGTTGATGCCGAAACAATAGCAATGATGAAAAGGGACAGGTGTGGCGTCCCTGATGTGGAGCAATTCACCCTCAACCCAGGGGAGCCCAAATGGGACAGAAAGAACATCACATACAGGTAAAGGTTTGTGAGATTCCCGTAGGAGTGGGAGGCTTCAATAAGGAAATGCTCTAGACCTCAGTGTACTTGCTCAGGAGCAAATCCTATTAATAAACTTAGGACTTTCTGCCTACTGTTCTATGCAGAGTTCAGCATGCCTGAGGTTATAGATTTCACTGGGCTCAGCAAGACCTGATTTGTCATAGAACCATTGCAGCACATGTATTAGGATGATAGCCTATGGCCATGGTTGTGAGAGCTGTGCAACGAGGCTTACCCCCCCCCCAGCAACAACAGAATGAATGCATGAAAGTACACACTCACTCACTACCACTGCAATTGAGAGCGGGGTGTGTTAGGGATGTGCATGTACCCTGCCTCACACAGCAAATCAGGGAGATTTGGGCTCTGCTGCCTGCAAATTTCATCCACTTGTGTGAAAAGCGGGGGAAAGTTACAGCCGTTCTTAGATGCATCATTGCAGTCAGTGGGGACAAAACTCCTTCAGATTAACAGATCGAGTTGGGTTCCAAATAATGAGTCAAATCTAAGCCATCTCAAGAACAGTTTCTTCTCTAGAGCAATTTCGGCCTTAAATGGAAAGTTTGGACTTTGAAGTCATCTTATTTTACTTGTTGTATTGTATTGTATTGTATTGTATTGTATTGTATTGTATTGTATTGTATTGCATTGCATTGCATTGCATTGCATTGCACTGTTTTAATTAGTGTTTTGTAGTTATTTTAAATTTATGTAGAGTGCTTTATCTGAGTGGATAGAGCAACCAAGTAATTTCGTTGTTCCCGCAAGGGGACAATGACAATAAAGATTATCCTATCTTATCTATCATCTTATCTTAAATGACACAGAGTGGATTTGAAAAAAGATAGGGATGCTTCCAAAGGCTACAGGTATAGATACAAGGTGACTATTGTGTTCACTGCATGTCCCTAGTATATGCAATTATCAGACTCGGGTGATAAATCTTTTCTTTTTTCTTTAAAGTGCACACATTATGTGCAAAGGCACGCCTGTCTTAGGGCCAAAGTAGACAGGCATGTCTTTGGATTTAACGTGTGCATGTGTGTGTGAGTGTGTGAGTGTGTGTAACCAGACTCCACTCGCTTGACTCATCCACTGGGCTGCTATTTGTATTTGCTTTGCTTTCTTTAGATGTACAAGTCAAATGGAAAGACATATTCAAATGTGTCTCTACACCAGCCTTCCCCAACCTGATGCCCTCCAGATGTGGCTGGACTCCAATTCCCATCAGTACCAGCCAGCATGATCAGGGGTGATGGGAGTTGTAATCCAAAACCACTGGATGGCACCTGCTTGGGGAAAGCCTCCACCTCTGGGGATTGTGGTCTGTCTGTCCAACATACTGTTTCGTTCTATATTCTGGTTGCCTAAGCAGTGTTTCCCAAACTTGGGCCTCCAGCTGTTTTTGGACTACAACTCCCATCATCCCTAGCTAGCAGCTGGAGACCCACATTTGGGAAACACTGGCCGCCCTAAAGGAATGACCTAGCACCTTTTTTTTTTTTAAAGGATTGTAAGCTATACTCCAGATATGCACGAATTCTATGTGGAGAAGGCGATCGAGGCAGCATTTAAAGTTTGGAGCAAGGCAGCACCCTTGGAATTCGAAAGAGTCAAGGATAAAGTGGGAGATATAGAGCTCTCTTTTCAACGTGGAGGTAACTGTACAGTGCAAGAACAAAGTCACCATATGTCACACCATTGTCACACCATTTTAATGATGATGATGATGTATTGTTTTATATTCAGACCACTATGATAATTCTCCTTTCGATGGGCCTGGTGGGACACTGGCACATGCCTTTCAGCCAGGGCGTGACATTGGAGGAGATGTCCATTTTGATGAGGATGAAACCTGGACTGCAGGGGGGCCACAAGGTACCATTTTACAACCCTTCCTTTCTCAGCACTGAACTGTATAAAAAGACAACGCAGCGCATAGGTGATGCAAGGATATAAGCAGCTAGTTTATGCTGATGCTGGGTCCACGAAGGCAGGCAAAGGTGATTGGCGGAACAGATTATATCCTTCCAGAGCACGGTGTGTCCTCATTCTGAACACGTCACTACATAAAGCATTTCTATGAATGCCTCCTATGCAACTTACCTATTCGGAGCAGTGAGAGTCCCATTGAAAGAAATGCAAATGGGACTTAGCTGCACTAATTCACATCCCAATAGGACTTGAGGCTAAATTGCATACAATGTTAAATGCATTCATGAATGTAATGTGTGCAGGACATGGCTTTCTCTTCTGCCTGAAAACAAACTCCCAGGGGGATATCAGGATTAGCGCTGGGGCATGCTGGAAATCAAAGTTCCCCACTTGCCCCATCCCAACCCCAGCATGCTGATGAATATTTCCTCCCTGTTAACTGCCCTACAATCGAATTTTCATTTGCACCAAACACAATATTTTTATTTTATTTATTAAATGTGCCTGCCGCCCTTCCTCCAAAGATCATAGGGTGGTTCGCAGCAGGAGATTCCCTCTTCTGCCAAATAGCAGGGGGATGGGGGTGGGTTTCATCAGGACTGTGGAGCAGGGAAAGGGTCAAAAAGCATCTCTATGCATCGTGGTCCCAATCCTGAGCAGTGGCCACCTCACTGGGGAAGCCAGACATGTTAAATGTAGCTTGGCCTTTCCTTCCTTCCTTCCTTCCTTCCTTCCTTCCTTCCTTCCTTCCTTCCTTCCTTCTTTTATTTTTCTCCAAGGAGCTCAAGGTACTTTACGTGAATCTCCCCCTCCTCATTTAATGCCCAAAGTGACCCTGGGTTAGGGTGAGAGGCAGTGACTGGCCCAAGGACTCCAACTCCCATCAGCCCATCAGTGAGCTTCCTGGCCAAGTGGGCATTTGAACCCTGGTCTCCCAGGTCCTGGTCCGACACTAGCCCAGAGTTTCCCAACCTTGGGTCTCCAGCTGTTTTGGACTACAACTCCCATCATCCCTAGCTAGCAGGACCAGTGGTCAGGGATGATGGGAATTGTAGTCTGAAAAAAGCTGGAGACCCTAAGGTTGGGAAACACTGCTCTAGCCACTAGACCACAGTGGCTGGGTCACATTCTGCAACCCTGATATGAAGAACCTGTGCTCATCCTCTGAGCAGCAGCCCCTAGTGAAAGCAGCTCATTTTATTTCCATGCCTGCAGTCTATATTCCGACCCTTTTTCTCCCAGTCTCCCCCCTAACGAAACCATGACCTCCTTTTCAGGCCACAACTTGTTCATCGTCGCTGCGCATGAGATCGGACATGCGCTGGGTCTGTCTCACTCCACCGACCAGGGGGCACTGATGAACCCCACCTACACATACTCGGACCCCCGCACATTTAAACTCAACCAGGACGATATCGATGGCATCCAAAGCCTCTATGGTAAGGCTAAGAGAATTCACCATAAAGTTGAAACAAGTGTATTCTTAAACGAAGGAATTGGTTTTGCCTGCCCGTCCCTTAAGATGGGAGTGGGGAGCATTTGCCACCCCAAGGAAGACATTTCCTTCTTGGCAACCTTTTTTTTGGGGGGGCAGCATGGCACTGGTGGCCAGAGGTGAAAGAATTTAAATTCTCACTTGGCGAAGTAGAATTGGTCCTCTCTATCTTCTCATCTAGGCAAGCATGAGTCCCTGTTGCTCAAGGAGGTTGTGAAGCAATGTCAGAGGAGGGTCTGGTCTAGGGAGAGAGGAGGTGGCTTGGAAGGGGTGTAGCTTGTGGGGGGGGAGAGTCCCAAGAGTGGGCTGGAAGGCTGTGTTTGGCCTTCGGGACTGAGGTTCCCCATCCCTGTCTTCTGGTCTTCTGGAGAGGCACTGCTGCTCTCCTTTGTGAAAGTGTGACATCATCCTCTCTGCAAAAGAGGGAAGAATAATAGAATCATAAAATTGTAGAGTCGGAAGGGATCCAAGGGTCATCTAGTCCAACCCTTCGCAATGCAGGAATCTCAGGGAAAGCATCCATGACAGGTGGCCATCCATCTGTCTTGATGTTGTGCTTCTACAAAGGAGAAGGCCTTTTCCACTCTTGTTTTGGAATGACTTCTGGCATGGGAGCACATTTGCTGCCAACACTTCAAGTTTCTCGGTGCTGCATGAAGATTTTTGTAGGCACATAGGGTTTTGAGTTTTGGAATTTTGCTCTGGTTTTTTTTTTTAATAGTTTTTTTGTGAGGGGTTTAAAAAAAAACCTTGAATTTTGCCAATTTTTTGGGTTTACAATTGGATCTATATGTTGCACGAGTTAATTTCATTCACCCTTCTGTAAATCGCCCCTGGGATGTTTTGATGAAGGGTGGTTGCGAACATATTTTAATTTTTTTTAAAAAAAAGCTGATGAATAGATGGGTGGACCACAATATGGATGCTTTCAAGGGAAATTGAATGCAATTCAGAGGTGCTTTGCCATAGGTCCTCTTCATTTCAATAGGGTTTGCATAGATCTCTGACAGATTGGAACCACATCTGAAATATGCCTTGTTGCATCAAAATGAGACTTGCTTTGCAAATAAATAAATAAATAATTATTTACATTGTAGCAAAAGGCTTTTTTAAAAAAGTTTAACCTTCACTGAATGCTGCTGCTCTGAACATCACCTTGCTTGCTTGCTTAATTGCTTAATTACTTAATTACTTACTTACTGTATTTCCAAAGGTAAAGGTAAAGGGACCCCTGACCATTTGGTCCAGTCGTGTCCGACTCTGGGGTTGCGGCGCTCATCTCGCTTTATTGGCCGAGAGCCGGCGTACAGCTTCCGGGTCATGTGGCCAGCATGACAAAGCCGCTTCTGGCGAACCAGAGCAGTGCACGGAAACGCCGTTTACCTTCCTGCTGGAGCGGTTCCTATTTATCTACTTGCACTTTGACATGCTTTCGAACTGCTAGGTGGGCAGGAGCTGGGACCGAGCAATGGGAGCTCATCCCGTCGCAGGGATTCGAACTGCCAACCTTCTGATCAGCAAGCCCTAGGCTCTGTGGTTTAACCCACAGTGCCACCTGGGTCCATATGCTTAAGATTGCTTAAATTATCCACTTGACCTGAGGCTTCCTTTATTTTTCTTTCCATTTAGGAAAACCTGATATCCCAGTACGCGGACCCAAAACACCAGACGCTTGTGCCCCCAGCACCACTTTTGATGCTGTCACCACCTTACGTAGAGAAATGTTGTTCTTTAAGGGCAGGTAAGTTGCTTTCTTCAAAACACCAATTTGGACAAAATTTCCATCTCCAAACAGGACTTGCATCTCTAATGCCTTGATCCAGAACCCCACCTGTACCAAAGCATGCACTCAGACTCTTGGTTCTGCATTTCGAGGCGAGGTAACAACAAAATGAGCCATAAGAAGCCATAAACAAACGACATTAAAAACAGCAGCACCACATACCTATCTGTTCAATTGTATGTGTCATGATGGATCAATTCAGTGTTGTGTGACTCTCTCTTACACAGACAGACGACAGATCACTCTATGGTGACTTCACCCCACAACTCACAAAATCTGGCTAATGGTCTGGATTCATTTTGTCGCAAAAACAGAATCATAAAATTGTGCAATCATAGAATGCAGAGAAAAGCATCAGACTGAAGTCAGAGCCCTGGACCATGTACCCTGTTTCCCCTTTTTTAATACATAGTCATTAAGTAAGCCATGGCAGGGTTTTTTTACCTTTGTGAGAAGTAAGACGTACCCCAAAAGTAAGCCGTGGTGCCGCCATTGTTCCCATCGCCTCCTCAGCCCCTCCTGCGTGCACAGGGAGCCAGCGAACCAGTGAGAGGCACGGGGGGAAACGCGCCTCTTGCGGAGTTCTGCCCTGTCTGCTCAGCGCACAGGGGGAAGGCTGTACGGTACCATACTGACGTAATAAAAATAAGACATCCCCCCGAAAATAAGCCACCCTGTGTTTTTTTGAGGGAAAAAAATTATAAGACGGTGTCTTAAAAAGGGGGAAAGATGGTAGTTCAGTACTGTATTGTTTACATTGACTAGCCCTCCGGGGTTTGAGACTGGAGTCTTTCTCATCCCCTATCTAGAGATGCCACTTATGTGTTTCCATCTACGTTTTCAAATTAGGTATTTCTGGCGCAAACACTTCCAGTCAGGTGTTCAGCTCGAATTCATCGCTACCTTCTGGCCAGATCTGCCATCTGGAATACAAGCCGCCTATGAGAATTATGAAACTGATAACTTTGTTGTTTTTAAAGGTGAGTGGCGAACTTCGATTTCCTTGCAAAATTGCTGGGACTAGTTTATGCTGCAGAATAAGTACTGAAATGCATTTGGTCAGTGTTCCTTAGCCAGCATGGCCTCTGTTAAGAACATCCTACTCGTGTGTAGGAACCCAATAGAGACACATGCCCGACTGGCATGTTCTCTCCCTCCTGGTCGTTTGTTCGGGAGCTTCTAAAGCTTTCTCCAGCCCGAACATCACAGCGACTGATACCAAGTGGCATTAGCACGCTTAGGAACAGCAAAGTGTTAGCAGTTTGAGTAACAGACTCAGTAGCACAGCATTTTGGCTAAACTACTTTATTTACATATAATACACTCGGAGCATTCTGACTCCTTCCTCTTTCTCATCAGACAGCAGAGAGAGAACAAAGGACAATAGTCCCACATCACGGAACACAGTAACATAAACATCCTGTCTCTGTCACTTCTCACTATGTGGAATGAAAACATACACTGTCATGTGATAGACAACAATCCCATGACTGCAAGCACGGAGCAAGAATCCTAACATCCTCTTCAGGGTGCTATGTGAAAGCCTAGGGTTTGTAGGCAGTATTTATTTAATCGGCTGCCTTATCCTACATACTGTATACTTACTCTGAAGTAAGTTCTGTTGGGTTCTGTGGAACTGAATCCCCAAGTAAGCAGGCATAGGATGGCAGCCTGACCAAGCGAAACTTGCTCATATAATTTGGACTTCATGTTCTAAGTTCTGCCACGTTGCTGTCCTTCAGACTTAGCCAAGGCTTAGCAAAGGCTTCACACACTCTCAGCGACATCGCAGAATGGAAGCTAGGAAGGCCATAGTTTTTGTAATACTAGCTTCTTCCATCTATCAAAGCTAGCATTCCCAAAAACCTTTTCGAACAGTACAATACTTTTGGGGGGTGAACTATTCCACATTCTAGTCAGGAGTTACATATTTCACTTGAGTGTTGTTAGCACCTGCATTTCAGGGAGGTTAAATAGCTGCTGTTTGTCTTCATCCACCCCTGAGAAGAAAGGCAATATCTACCTCCGTGTTCCTTTGAACCAAGTAAAGGGAAATGCTTTTGCTGCTGGGAAAACATTATTTAAGAAACAGATAAAAGTTTCTGGAAACTTTAAAGAGGGTTCCAGAATTTTCTTTAGTGTGTAGGAGTGGCACGCCAGGCTTGCTTAGTGTCAGCTGGAGGTGCAAATAAAGGGAGGAAGTTGCAGGCTGCAATTTCCGCACAAGGAAAGCACACACACACACACACACACACACACACACACACACTGACAACAAGTTTGGAAGTAAGACAATGTGTGCTGCTGATACTGTGAGTTTTTCTGTGTCAGGATTGCTAATTACTGGACTGAGATTATACCGTGCTGGAGAGATGTAAATAGCTTGTATATAATAGTAACAGAAATGCTTGTGCAACCAGTCAAGCAATAAAGAAGCTCTTGACCAGGCATCCCCAAACTTCGGCCCTCCAGATGTTTTGGACTACAATTCCCATCATCCCTGACCACTGGTCCTATTAGCTAGGGATCATGGGAGTTGTAGTCTCAAAACATATGGAGGGCCGCAGTTTGGGGATGCCTGCTCTTGACTGTGAATTTGAGTATGACTCCTGTTCTTGTCTTCTGCCTCCGGGGAAAACTCTGCTGCAAACAATAAGAAGTGGTTTTGCTGAGGTGCCACCACACAAGCAGAAAAGCACAGCAGAAGAGTGTGGGCCTCTAATATTTGCCTCATCTGCTTAGTAGGACAGAAGAGTCCATGCTATCTCTCTCACAGGGAGAAAGCAATAATTTAGCACTCAATCTTCAGATCACCTTTTAATACCAAGCCACTTTGGATACAATTATTATGAGCATAGCCAGCAGTAACCATTAATTAATTAATTGTTAAAATATTTATATACCCTGACTCTCTATCAAACCTTCCTGAGGCATCTAACATAAAACTGTTTCCCTATTTTAAAAAAATTATTTAAACAAAATGGTTTCCCTTGAATTATATGGAATGTTAACCCCTCATTTTCCTCCCCAGGAAACAAATATTGGGCTCTAAATGGATATACCATTGAATCTGGCTACCCTAAGAGCATCTACCAGCTGGGCTTCCCAAAAACTGTGAAGAGAATTGATGCTGCGTTTAGCGATTCAGAATCTGGGAAGACATATTTCTTTGTAAATGACAAGTATTGGAGGTATGGCTTGACTATTCTGAAGTTCCAAATGAGTCTGTTTTCAGTCTGGTCGATTTTTCCAGCATTTATTCATAAGTCTGCCCTGTCCCATTTCCACATCTATCTGTGATTTATTTAAAAATGCATAGATACAAAAAATACATTCAACTGCAAACTAAAATATGTATTTTATTACAAAATGCCTATTAAATGCATATTTAAATGAGTATTTAATAATAACAAACATATTTAAATATGGATTTAAAACAAATTGCAGGAATGGGAATTGCAGTGTACACTTTTCTAACCCCATTTTGTCCTAAAACATGCATTTTTTAATGCATTTTGGTACATATTTTTTTTAGCTGAAACTTTTGAAAAAATTGGAGAAGCGAGAAATACGAAATACTGAACAATATTCAGATCTGTATATCAGTCTAGGATGTACAAATTAGGTTGGGGCCTGCTTAAAAATACAAATGGAAAACTCTCTTTTCCGAATGTGTCACTCTCAAAGTGTGTCCACTATATATTAATTTACTTGCATTTATATATTTCTTCTTGCTTTCATTGAGGAAACCCAAGGTTGCAGGTTCGATCTATGAGACCATATCCTGGTATTCAGGAGGAAACAATAGAGGGCTGCATACATGCCATATATTTAAAATACATGTAAAACACATAGATTCCCCCAAAGAATCCCAGGAACTATAGTTTGCTAAGGGTGCTGGGAATCACAGCCTATTTTCATAGCCACAATGTTTTCCGATACATTATTTTCGTACGTCGTCCCATTTTTTAATGGTTCTTTCCATCAATCCAGTTGATGGCCTTGTTTATAGAAATGAGAAGTATCCTTAGCTTTGTATTTCCGTGAATTGTGAATAAAACCTATGCTGAAGGTTGTTTTAGCTTTAAGTAACAAAGCTTGTCTTTGATCAGGTATGATGAAATTAGACAATCCATGGAAACAGGCTACCCAAGGCCGATAGCCCAAGATTTCAAAGGAGTTGGCAAAAAGATTGATGCTGCTATACAGCAAAATGGTAAGTAGAGGAATAAATTGGTGCCCTTTTTAATTTTAGAAATAAGATTCACCTGGAACACAGCATGGCTTAAAGAATATTCTAGGATTTCATATATTGTGTTATTAAAATGTATTAATTCCTTTTGTTTTGATGCATATTTTAAAGTTGGTTGAGCTTTTTTTGGTAAAATCACTGTCGACGTCCAGATTTTCCCAGACATTTTTAATGATTTCCACTTTGGCAACACTATACTTACTGTACTCAACTGTCGATTTGGGTATTAAGCACTACATTAATTTAATAACAGCAGGAACCATTGTAGGCATACCCTAAGACTGGACTTACTCCAATTTTACAATTTTGCCTGAACTTGGATACAGTCATGAAATCATAGCTTTATTTTTGTCTTTCCTTTGCAAGCCCAGCTCACTTATTCTGAAAGAGATTCGTTATCCCGCTTTTTCATTTATCCCTATCTCTTGTCTCCTTTTTTTAGGGTACATCTATTTCTTCCGGGGAACACGGGTGACTCAGTTTGATCCTCGGAGGAAAAGCGTTGTTCCGCCCATTCAAAAGAGCAACAGCTGGCTGAACTGTTAAAACATTTAATGAGTGCTTGCTAATTATTAGTTAGAACTGCTGTTGTGCCTAACCTTAATTTATAAACAGCAATTCCTCCTTTATCTACTGTCAACTAATGAATCAACAATGGCACGTGGAATTATCCCCTCACCCAAACGTACAGAAATTTTGGCTGAGTACAATGTGCCCTGAATATGCTTATGCAATCCACTAAGTTGTAACAGATTTGACTCTGCTTCTTCTATAAAAGACTTGTTATGAGGAACATCACTGTGTATGTTTCCTTTGTGATTTTCTGAATTGAACACCACATATACAGCTCTGTTAGATTCACAACCAACCCAGCCAGATGGGCGGGGTATAAATAAATTATTATTATTATTATTATTATTATTATTATTATTATTATTATTTAATATACCCATTTGCCACAGACCCAGAGGCTCTGGGAGATGGGAGATGAACCAGTCATACAACACTCCCCAGTTTAGCTGCTCTATCTCACTGGGTGGCCAGAAGGAGCGATGGGGTACAAAGGATTGGTTTCCCCAAAGCACACCATGGTTGTATATGGTGCATGCCATTCAACCCAGGACAGCACTTGATAATCCCAGACTGCACACACTGAGCCATATGTTTGTGTGTGTGTTCAGATCCTGATAACACTTTTTTTTTTTAAATTACCCGCCAAACCAAAATATTTTTTTGGCATATGAAATTACTATAACAAACAACAACATCGTTTTGAAGTTCAGGGTAGAGAAACAAACATTTGACGGGGAAAGCCGGAATATGAATTCACCTCTCATGAATGGGGTAGGGTTGCCATATTTCAAAAAGTGAAAATCTCCTCCCAAAACAAAGCTTTTAAGCTATTTTTTATGGAAATTCGCCAAAAAAATTCAACACTTCCGATATGGTCTGCCGTACGCCCGGGTTTCCCTGGACATTTAAACCGATTTCTGAAAATTCTGCCCGAACACCATTTTTGACGAACAAATCCTGGCTATGTCTGGGAAATTCCGAACATATGGCAGCCCTAGAATAGGGTGGATCCAATTCAGATCTAGTAAAGCTCCCTTCATATATGACCAGATTCAAATTGGGATTCACACTCTACCTCTACCGTCTCAGGGCCCCGGGGTGTGTGTTAAAAATTCTTACCTTAAAGAGGCAGGTAAGAGGTGACAGAGTGCTCTCACCCTGTCTGGAGAGATCCTGAGGGATCTTTTCTTGGCTGCAGATAACAAGCAGAACATAATTTGTAGCTGGACTGCATAGGGAAGGGAAGGGGGACAGGGGAAGAGGATACCCGTGGGTGAATCACGAATTTCAGGTGTTCCAACTGAGCACTAAAAATTCACCCACACCCACAAAGGATTTCATACGTTTGATCAAACAGCCCGGGAGGGGGGCGGATGAGGACATTGCTCAGTCCCAGTCCAGCAATTCTTAAAATAATGGAAATGTGGGGCATAGGAGATGCTTACAGGGGACCATTTGAAGGTGCGCAAGGGAGGCGTCACAATTCCTATATCCACTAGATCTACTTTGCAAATGCTCTCCCAGGACCCTTATCTCCCTGTTAGGTTCATTTCCAGACAGATTTGGAGACTAACTCAACTTCTTAGAAAAGAACCAGGGGAGGGGGGGGAGGACAGGGACGGGAGAGAATAAGAAGGAAGAACAGTGCGGAAGGGAATTTGGTAACGCGAATTGTGTCTTCCTGCATTTCAGTAGGAAGGCGATGTCACAACACAAAGCACTGGTGTGTAATCTTATCTCGTTTACAAGCAGCAATTATGACATCGCTCCATGTCAGTGGCTTACATTCTTTGCCAGTTTCCACTGTGGGATAAACATCAGTATGGAGCACACACCTCCTCTTGAGGCTATGTGCTTTTCAACATGCGTCTGGCATGCCTCTTTGGTGACCTGAAACTAATGAAAAATTGCAAGAGCGGATGCCTACCTTGGGAAGGGAAAAGTAGAGGAGGAGTCTTCATGGAAGAGAAGGCTATCAAAAGCTACAAGTCATGATGGCTATGCTCTGCCTCTGTGGCTGGAGGCAGTAATGCTTCTCGGCACCAGTTGCAAGGGAACACATTGCTGTTGTGCTCATTTCCTGCTTGGTTTCCCACAAGCATCTGGTTGGCCGTTGTGAGAACAGGATGCTAGACTAGATGGACCATAGGCCTGATCTGGCAGGTACTCAACTAGGGCCAGGGCCTTCTCAGTACTGGCCCCGACTTGGTGGAACGGTCTGTCACAAGAGACCAGGGCCTTGCGGGATTTGGCATCTTTCCGCAGGGCCTGCAAGACAGAGCTGTTCTGCCTGGCCTTTGGGTTGATTTCAGTTTAACCCTGATGTTTCATTCCTTTATGGTTTGATTGGTGGGCTACTTAAAAATGAGGCTGCTTTTTAAACTTTAAATTGTACTTTAACCTGCATTTTAACTGATTGTTTTGTATGTTTTGTTGTGATTTTATTGATGTTAGCCGCTCTGAGCCCGGTCTTGGCTGGGAAGGGTGGGGTATAAATAAAAATATTATTATTATTATTATTATTATTATTATTATTATTACTCCTTATGTTCTTATGGAAGAACCAGTGGAGAATGAAAGGTTGGCCAGGGTCAAGCCCAGAAACCCTAACAAAATATGGTGACAATGTAGCAAGAGCTAGGGAGAACAATGGCTGCCAAAGGATCAGGGAACAAACACAAAACCATATACAGTAGTACCTCAGGTTACAAACCCAATCCGTTCTGAAGTGCTGTTCACACCCTGAAAAGTCTGTAACCCGGATGGTGCTTTCACACATGCACGAACTGCGTAGAACGCTTCTGTGCATGCGCAGACCCCGCAGAACACTTCTGCACATGCGCGCACGGCGACACCCGGAAGTAAACACTTCCTAGGGTTGCCGCGTTCGCAACGCGAAAAAACGTAAGTATTTCATTTTTTAAAAAATTCCTTCCAGTAGCACCTTAGAGACCAACTAAGTTTGTTATTGGTATGAGCTTAGTTGGTCTCTAAGGTGGTACTGGAAGGGGAATTTTTTTTTTTGTTTCGACTACAGCAGACCAACACGGCTACCTACCTGGAACTAGAACATATATTTCAGAGCACTTTTTGTCTGAAAATGTTCATGGGCAAACACAATGTTCTTATGCACTTAAAGGCTGTTATAATACGATATATTAAGATGTACATTTTGTGATGTTCTAGAAGGGACCTTTCCAACAAGAGGTCTGCAGGGTGCCACATGGGAACGGGCCTTTTAAGCAGTGGCTTCCGATTTGTGGAATGCTCTCCCTGAGGAAGCTTGCCTTGTGCCTTCATTGCATATCTTTAGGCACCAGGCAAAAATGTGTCTCTTCAACCAGGCATTGGGCTGATTAACATTCTATGGCATTTTAAATGTGTTTTCTGGGAGGTGAGTTACTGTTTTGTTTTTGTTTTATTATATATTTTGTGTTTTCTTTTTGAATTTTTATGTTGTGAACAGCCCTGTGGTCTTCAGATGAAGGGCAGTATACAAATTTAATGAATTAAATTAAATTAAATTAAAAAGTCACACCAAGGCGACTTTTTCATTGCACCATCTTAATTCAAAATGGCGCTGGGAATCCAAAGGGTGAGGAAGTCTGCCACCCCAACCTCAGGACACCTTGTGCTGAGTTTGGCAATGATATGTCCAGAGCTATGGAGAACAAATGGAGAAACCAGTTCCCAAAATATGTTACTACATATAAACAACAAGTCACATTCTGCTGCTAAATTTGTGTTCTACTCCATGGGAACAGGATGGTGGTGAAGCAAGAACCTTAAAACAGAGCACAGATGTTGCCTCATGGTGATGAAAGTTGCAGCAAGGAAATTTAGTAACAGGCAATTTTGCAGACGATGGTGAACCTCCTCATCCTTTTGAGGTTCTGAGAACTTCATCTCCTCCTAGTACCTATAGGACCTTGAGAGGAGGCAGGGATGGGGAACTGTGGTCCACTAGAAGTTGTTGGATTACACCTCCGATCAGCCCCAGTCAGGATTGCCAATGACCTGGTCTGATGGGAGTTGTAGTCTAACATCAAGTGTTAGGTAGGTCCTCTGCGTGGGGAAGATGGAGAAATGCTATTGGGAGACAGAGAAAAGGCAGGACTACTCAGTACCTACTTTGCCCACCTTTCTTCACCCAAAAGAAAAGTGATGCCCAACCTGGTGATAACAGAATAAATTATATAAGGAGGGAGCTGCAGCCCAAGATAGGAAAAGAGGTAGTAAGGGAACACCTAGCTCCTTTAAATGAATCCAGTTTTTCAAACCAATGGCTTCAAGTTGCAAGAATGGAAATTCTGACAAAAAATTTGGATAAACTTTCTGACAATAAGAGCTATTTAACAGTGGAATGATCTCCCTTGGGAAGGTGGAGGACTCTCTTGGAGGTTTTTAAGCAGAGGTTGGACGGCCATCTGTCATGGATGCTTGAGTTGAGATTCCTGCATTGCAGGGGGTTGGACTAGATGACCCTTGGGGTCCATTCTAACTCTAAGATTCTATGATTCTATGATCATTTGGAGGACCTCAGGTTCCCCATCCCTGCTGAATAGGAACAGACAACCTCCTGCTGACAACAACTTGTTATGGAATATATGATTTTTGAAACATGTTTTGCAAACTTACTCAACAGAGGAAATGTCAGCAATTTGTGGTTGATGGATGATTTCCAGAAGATTAGTACCAGCTCCTGGAGTGGGAGGTGAGCTGGACAAAGGTCTTCTCCTCCAAGGGGCATACTGGGGACACCAAGTTAGCTTCTGTGGGATTAGATGGACTTCTGATCTAATCCAACATGTCTCTTCTTATGTAAAATTAGCTACCTTTCTCATATTCCTTCTCTCCCTGTTTTGGTCTCAGACCACATACAGGCAGCACCCAAGGCCAAGCAGAAAAATGTTTGAGGAGCCTCTGCAAGAATAGCAAATCCAAATCCAGAGAAACTGTTCCATATACACCTGGTGACCCTGTTGGCTCAGCATGCCATCATTAATTTCTGATATGTGTCCCTGGTTAAGAATTCTTTTGCCTTCTGGAGAAGATTTCGAGTAATCGTTTTTGAAGAAATTATTTATATACGTATTCATAGGCCACCGCTTGTGGAATAGCTCACACAAGGCAGCTTACATATAATAAAAACACACTGCAATTTTACCAAAGCAAACAAACAAACTAGGCAACTGGAATGACAAGTGGACAAAATTATTTACAACATATGCCAGTTAGAGCTAATTTACAAATAAAGAAAATCCAGCAATCTGGATTCCAGAAGCACAATCTATAAATGCTTACATTAAGAAAAAGCAGTCCAAAATAAACAGGTTTTTTTTAAACTGCAAAATGGAGGCCACCACACAAAAGGCCCTGCCTGTTGTACCCATCAATCAAATCAACTTCGCAGGCAAGTCTATGTGCAATGAACGTTTGGTTCCATTCCTCTCTCTCCCTCAAGATATGAAAGGCGCAGTCCTACATACAGTTATTCGGGAGCAAGTGTCACTATACAACACATTGCATGGGGAGATACAGCAGATATGGGGAACCTGTGGCCCTCCAGTGCCATTGGACTCCAACCCCCATCAGTCCCAGCCAGCCATTCACAGAAAGCCTGGGTGTGGAACAGCAGTTGGGGACCTTTTTCTTATGGTGCACAGGCACAGTCTCCCTTTAAAGCCAGTGTGGTGTAGTGGTTAAGAGCGGTAGACTTGTAATCTGGTGAACCGGGTTCGCGTCTCCACTCCTCCACATGCAGCTGCTGGGTGACCTTGGGCTAGTCACACTTCTCTGAAGTCTCTCAGCCCCACTCACCTCACAGAGTGTTTGTTGAGGGGGAGGAAGGGAAAGGAGAATGTTAGCCGCTTTGAGACTCCTTACGGTAGTGATAAAGCGGGATATCAAATCCAAACTCTTCTTCTTCTTCTAAAGGACACATGCTGACAGTGGATATGGTGCATGCCTTCTCTCTCTCTCTCTCTCTCTCTCTCTCTCTCTCTCTCTCTCTCTCTCTCTCTCTTCTATCAGTCCCTTCCCACTGTTTTCCCTTTCCTTGTCACCTATAGGAAATTAAGCTGAACTGGAGCCCAGGTTGACCACCTCTGGTGAACAGGATCTGCCTCGTCTGGCATCCATTTCAGGAAATGTCCGCAGCAAACCCAAAAGTACCAGAACAGGTTACTTCCAGGTTTGCCGCTCGTGCATGCACAGAAGCGCAAACCGCTCTCTGTGTGTGCGCAGACGCGGTGCTTTGTCCTGCACCCATTTCGGCTAGCAGCCGGGGCTCAGGAACGGATCCCGGTCGCAAAACAAGGTACGACTGTACATGGTAGGGCACAGGAATAAGCAATGGGTGAGGAAAGGTTGAGATGAAGACTCATTTTTGGGTGCTATGCTATTTTGTATACCCTTCCGTTGGCTGGCCTTGAATACAAGGTGCAGGTTTTCGTGTGTGTGAGTACATTGTTTCAGTAGTGAGTCCGCAGCAGAAATTCACCTTATTTTAGACACACATACTATCTTCCCCATATCAGCTTCACCAGAAACCTGTTTTTTTTCCTGGTTTGCTTCAGAAGACAGATGTGCAGAGCGCTGATCGGCCGGCCAATCTGTCAATCGTGAAACCACTTCACATTCTCACAGCAAGTCTGTATTGCAATGCTGATTGTCTGACCTTTGTATCCATCATGAGATCTGTACTCAAAGTAGATCTTCAAGTGGGGGAAAAACATTTGCAATTATGGCAATGTCTTGTCTCAGCTTCAGGACAAAGAGGCTTACTTCCTTGGTCGTTTTGTGGTTTTATTTTATGATTTTGATTTAAATTGTACTTGTTTTAATTGTGACATTTTGGGAGGCCATTTCACAATGATGATGTAGGAACAGGAGGAGAAGGAAGTGTGCTTAGATTGCTTATGGGTTAAAACAGCCACTCAAGAGTTGCAAAAAACGTTTCCTGTTTTACATCTTCATCCCAAGCATGCCTTCTTGTTAGCAAGTGTCACAAAAACTGGACGCAGTCCTTTCATTGCAAATATGCTTGCCAATATGGTGTCAGGCTGCTAAAGAAGCTCATCAGCAAGTGGGTTGTTTTGTGTGTTGTTGTTGTTGTTGTTGTTGTTGTTGGGGGTGTGTGTTTGGAGAACATCATTTATTAGCGGCAACAAAGGGTTACAAAATCAGGCTTTTTGAGTTTACTTGCATTGTGACACCCTCTAGTGAGCCCTATGTTTTCTGTTGCTAATCAGAGCATGATAAACTGTGAGTCAGTCCACAGCTGGCTTTATGAAACCTAAAGCAGAAAGGAGCCTGAAAGTCAGAACTACTGCAAGAGCAGAATATGCCATCGACCCTTCGCACAAAGCAAGACCACCCAGCTTTAAGATGACGAGTCTCCTGCTTGTCCTACTGTCGGTCACATTTTCGTACGGATTGCCCATTTTTTCAGGGAAACAAAGTGAAGAACAAAAAAGACAGCTGGCACAGGTAACAAACGTGATTGGCCCCTGAGAAACTTTGAGGTCATTGCTAGTGGATGCCTTTCTGATTCTAATTCCAGGGCCCTTCCTCCAGAGGCAAGGCTTGAGCCGAAAGATATTTCTGGCAGCTCTTTTGGGGCAGGGGCTAAGGCTTGTGTGGCTGATCAGGAACGGCAGTACTTTTGAGGTAGCGCGGTGTCTAAGAAACGGAGCTGCGAATAAGGAGGTCCCTGGTTCAAACCTCACTTTTGTTACGAAGGTGGTCTGTAGCAAGCCACTACCGCCCAATCTCTCTCCCTACATTTGCAATAGGGCAATAAATATACCGGATTAATTTGTTGCACAGTTGTTGTAAGAGATTGCACTGGAAGCACTGTGAGTCCTTGAAAGTTCTCAGCATTGTAATCTGTTGGTGTTGTTACGGTTGATTTGTATAAATTACTGAAGGACTTTCTTTACTTGAGCCTAAGTGCTGAAAGGTGATGCGTGGGCTGCTTCAAATGTCACCTGAGCCTCGTGATCTCGGTAGATCATAGAAACATTGAGTTGGAAGGGACCACAAGGGTCAACTAATTCAACCTCCTGCAATGAAGGAATTTTTTGCCCAGCGTGGGGTTCGAACTCGCAACCCTGAGATTAAGAGTCTCATGCTCTACCGACTGAGCTATCCAGCTGATGATCAGTCCACTGTAATCTCCATCCTTCTTTTGCACTAGATGATAGTTGGAATTGTATAAGAAATCTGTGTGTTTTGTTTGTGTTTTTATTTGTTTGTTTGTTTATTCATATAAAATAAATAAAAAGTTTTTTTAAAAAAATAGATTCCAGGGCCCTTCTATACTATACTATATCTATACTACAACCACTTCTAAGCAGAGCCATTATTTTCACCCCCTCTCCTTTCCTCGTTCTTTCCCTTCTTTTTCTTTGTGCTTTTTGTTCGGGGATGATGAGGGCTAGATTCAACTCATATCTGTGGATGTGGGTTGGAGTTGTTATTTTGGTGCACACCTAAGTTATTTGAACACCATTCAAAAGATCAGTCTCACTTTCCTGATCACTACTGTGCTTCACTTTTGTTCTCAGTATTTCAGATTTTCTCAATGTTGTACCTACTGTAGATTAAATGATTGGCGGGGGAGGGGGAGGAATGCCTCAATAAAATGCAACTGAGGGGGAAATTATTCTTGGCCTCAGGACCCTTTCTGGTATTTGCCTACCCTGAGACTTTGGAGATAGGAAAGGTTAAAAATGAAATAATTACTGTATAATAAATTCCCCTTTTTTGCAATCCTGCTCACTCATCTGCAAAGAATTCCTAGTCACCTATAGCGACCAAGCAGGAGATTGAATAAATAATAATAATAATAATAATAATAATTTTAATAATAATTTTTTATTTGTACTCGGCCCATCTGGCTGGGTTTCCCCAGCTACTCTGGGCGGCTTCCAACAAAGATTAAAAATACATTAAAATGTCACACATTAAAAACTTCCCTAAACAGGCCTGCCTTCAGATGTCTTCTAAATGTCAGGTAGTTGTTTTTCTCTTTGACATCTGTTGGGAAGGCGTTCCACAGGGCAGGTGCCACTACCGAGAAGGCCCTCTGATGGTTCCCTGTAGCTTTGCTTCTCGCAGTGAGGGAACTGCCAGAAGGCCCTTGGAGCTGGACCTCAGTGTCCGGGCAGAATGATGGGGGTGGAGACGCTCCTTCAGGTATACAGGACCGAGGCCGTTTAGGGCTTTAAAGGTCAGCACCAACACTTTGAATTGTGCTCAGAAACGTACTGGGAGCCAATGTAGGTCTTTCAGGACCGGTGTTATATGGTCTCGGCGGCCGCCCCCAGTCACCAGTCTAGCTGCCGCATTCTGGATTAGTGGTAGTTTCCGGGTGACCTTCAAAGGTAGCCCCACGTAGAGTGCATTGCAGTAGTCCAAGCGGGAGATAACTAGAGCATGCACCACAAATGACTGATGTAAGCCATTAACCACTTTGCTGGCAGCTCCTGTCACCCACCCTCTGTGATCATGGAAAGACAAACTCCTAACCATTTAGGCTATAACCTTTTTTTGTACCCATTTGCAAGGCTGGTATAATAGACCAAAAATCAAACTTTTTTTACAAAGTTTTTATTGTAGAGTTTTATGTACCGTTGCTGTAAACTGCTTTGATTTTTTTAATAAACGAAATAAAATATATAAATATGTTTATAAATAATAAATGGATCCTAAACAGCCATGCGGTCATTGTTGGTTTTATGCTGTATTTTTTTCTTAACATTAGCAGTACTGGAAAAAATTCCAGTTAAATAAATGATATATACTCATGGTTAATAATAATAATAATAATAATAATAATAATAATAATGTAAAATCAGCAGAGGTGATCAAATAATAACTAGAGAGGATTTTATTTATTTATTTATTTAATATTCCTAAGAAATTGTTTTTTGTTCCTTGGAAAATGCAAAACTCTTCATATTCTAACGCAGAAATCACAACAGGTGGTGGTGGTTGTTTTTAGAAGGCCCCTTCCCAATCCTGTAGCAAATTTACTATTATCTCTTTTTATCAGGAATATCTAAATCAGTTTTATGAGCAGGAAAATGAACCACAACAACGAGGCTGGAAAAGTAATAATTCTTCCTTTGTGGAGAAAATCCAACAAATGCAAGAATTTTTTGGACTGAACGTAACTGGAATGATAGACACTGACACCATGAAAGTGATGGAGCAACCCAGATGTGGCGTACCTGATATTGGACAGTACGTCCTGGCCCTTCCTGGGTGGGAGAAGACCAAGCTTACATACAGGTAACAAACAATTTGGGGTGGCAGTTAGGATGAATCATGGGAGGTGTGGGAAATTCCTTATTCTGAATGGTAACATGCACACCTAGGGTGGATCTAGACCAGGCACCCCCAAACTCGGCCCTCCAGCTGTTTTGGGACTACAACTACCATCATCCCTAGCTAACAGGATCAGTGGTCAGGGATGATGGGAATTGTAGTCCCAAAATATCTGGAGGGCCGAGTTTGGAGGTGCCTGATCTAGACACATTAAAAAAAAAAAGTGATTCGGTTAAACGCGTTGTAAACTTCATACAGGGAAATCCTGTTGGCGAAAGACAGGACTCCACAGCGCCATCTGGTGCCATGGTGTTATAACATATAAAGGGCTTTATCTTTATGAATGTAGCTGAGTCCAGAGTAAAGAACAATAGCCGAAGGAAGATGGGGAGTTGACTTATACTGAATCGGACCATCAGACCATCTAATTCAAGATCATCCACATTGACTGGCAGTGTTTTTCCTGCTTTCCAGGGGCGCATCTACACTTGTGGTTTATAACATTAAAAATGTGTTATTAAAATGTGACACCAGAGGGCGCTGCAGAGCCACCAGCAAAGGGAAACTGCATTAAAAGTTATAGAACGTTATATCTAATAACGTTTAAAAGATCAATGTAGCCAGCCCAAGTTTCCTGGTGTCTCCCAATCCTATATGGAGATGTTGGGGATTGAACCTGCGACCTTGTGTATGCAAGGCAGACGCTCTACCACTGAGCCACAGCCCTTACCCAGCCTGTGTATTTAAGATGCCCTTCAGTGCCCTACTAAAACTGCTTTGGAATGGTTTTTAGACAACTTGTCCTTAGTCTTAGACTTGCTTCCCATGACCATTGCTTCCATAGTGGAATCAACCCAGGAGAAGGGCTCAATTTCAGTGGATTTTGACATGCTAACCTGGTCTTGTGAATACACCTGCATAGACTAATTAACTACCTGTTCCTACCGGTATGCATGTTTTCTTAGAAGTAACTTCTGCTGAATTTGATGAGTTTTACTCTCCAGTAAGTGTGTTTATGAAGCAGGGCTAGCCCAAGACATTTTGGCATCTGAGGCAAACTACAAAAGGGCTTCCCTTCCTCCCCATCAGGGAAGAAGGGATGAATGGAGATCTACGTTGGCAACAAGGATGCAATATTGAGATCTGCTGCTCCTGTGGTTGCCTGACTTTGCCTCCTGGTGGGCCAGCCCTGTTACAAAGCTAAAATCCTAAGCACACAACTGCTTGGGGAGTGAGCCCCATTTAACTCAATTGGATTTACATCATACTAAAAATGCATAAGATTGATTAGTAAGACTGCAATAATTGAACACATTTACTTGCGTATGTGGACTTACTTCCACTGGCTGGGGAGCCACCCAGAGTGGCTGGGGAAACCCAGCCAGATGGGTGGGGTATAAATAAATTATTATTATTATTATTATTATTATTATTATTATTATTATTAAACATGCATAGGAGCAGATGATTAATCCTGCTGGCTGCATCAGAACATAGTCAACTGAAAGCTGGAAAATGTACAAAACCAGTTAATTGCAACAAAATGTCGGGGGGGGTGGAGATCAGCTTAAATTCATCACATTTGATTCAACAACAACAACAGCAGCAACAAAAGTAATGTGAATGGGGCCCATATTCTGGAACTGATCAAAAGTGAAATCTGGCAGAAATCAAAAGCTGCTTGGCAACTTCTCCAGCCCATCTCTGAACTTAAATAAAATCTTCGGTTCTTAAAAGCTCGTCGTGGATTGTGACAGCGACGATAAAGATGAGGGTGAAACCATTTCTTGCATTTTATTCCTTTAGGATTGTGAATTACACCCCTGATATGAAACAAGCTGATGTGGACACATCCATCCAAAAGGCGTTTGAGATTTGGAGTGCAGTGACTCCTCTGACTTTCATCAGGGTTTACGAAGAGACAGCAGACTTCTATATTGTGTTTGTAACTAGAGGTAGTATATGGGATTCGTTGAACTCTTTCCATTGCTATAGCAGTACATGAATAATGACTCCTCCCTATGCTTTCGATTAGCACATGGCAACTGTCCTCGGCGTTTTGATGGTCCTCTGGGAGTCCTCGGTCATGCATTCCCCCCCAGCCACCCCTTCCGTGGAAATGTCCACTTGGATGACGACGAAAATTGGACTGCCAGCTTAGTCCGTAAGTTGGACAAGTGTCCCTTGCAGAAATGATGGCTCCACGTAGGGTTAATGGGGGTGGGGTGGGGAACTTCAGGTCTGGAGGCCCAGTGTAGCCTTCCATGCCTCTCTTTCTGTACCACAGGGCTCTTTCTTCAATCCTGGAGAGAAAACATAAAGTGAAACTTAAAGGAGAAAAATCCTGCTGTCCCATCCTAATGGAAATTTTGTTGGGCAGCCAAGCACACCGTTCAAATGGGAATCTTTAGAATTTTCATTCCCTCCTTAGTTCAGGTTAAAGGTTATAAACGGTAAAGGTAAAGGGACCCCTGACCATTAGATCCAGTCGTGACCAACTCTGGGGTTGCGGCGCTCATCTCGCTTTATTGGCCGAGGGAGCCGGCGTACAGCTTCTGGGTCATGTGGCCAGCATGACTAAGCCGCTTCTGGCGAACCAGAGCAGCGCACGGAAACGCCGTTTACCTTCCCGCCAGAGCGGTACCTATTTATCTACTTGCACTTTGACATGCTTTCGAACTGCTAGGTTGGCAGGAGCAGGGGCCGAGCAATGGGAGCTCACCCTGTTGCGGGGATTCGAACCGCCGACCTTCTGATCGGCAAGCCCTAGGCTCTGTGGTTTAACCCACAGCACTACCCGCCTCCCATTCCCTCCTTAGTTCAGGTTAAAGGTTATACTGGAATGCAAATCCATAGCAAGTTATGGTGTGCATTATAAATACATTTTAAATATTTGCTATTTCCTCCATCTGCATACAAGCAATCACGGACACACTTACTTGAGAGTAAGACCCATGGAATTCAGCGGAAGGAAGAACACACGTCAGGCTGCACATGTAACTTGTCTCTCTGCACTTGTTTTGTCATTTAGAATTCAACCTGATGCTTGTTGCTGCTCATGAAATTGGCCATGCCCTCGGCCTTGCGCATTCTGGCGACCCAAGAGCACTGATGTTCCCCAATTACAAACTCATGGAGCCCATCGATTTCCCACTCACCCAAGATGATATTGATGGCATTCAGGCCATCTATGGTAAGAAAAGAGAAGATGTCCAAAATACATGGTAATAACCAAGAGCAAGAAATCAACATCTCTAAAGTTATAATGTATGCTTAGAATCCTAAGTTGTGTGCACAAATGTGTTTTCTCCAGTGAGTTGAAAAGGACAGTCGTGTGTGTGTGTGTGTGTGTGTGTGTGTGTATTTGTATGTATGTGCTTGTGTGTTGGTGTAACTAAACAGGCATTTTGGTTTGAAGTTGGTGCCTTGTTGTGGCCGGAGTTTCTGCAGAGTCATGGCACACACACACACACACACACACACACACACACACACACACACTTCCACTCAGGCCCATGCAGAGGGGAGGGCATATGGGTACACTTGCCCAGGTCTTGGAGGGCTAAACCCTCCGGGGGCACCTTCCCAGGGGCCTGCCGGATTTACGCTGTCATGTCAAGAACAAGACTCCCACCCTGGGCCTCATATAAGCTCTGCACAGCCTGCTTCCACTATTGGAAGCAAACTTGTGGGTTAAGGTGGATGGCTTCTGCAGTCGCTGTAGTAGCATGTAGCCTGTTTGAGCCAAATGGTCAGGGGCAGACTCCGATCTTTCAAATTTTAGCGACACCCTGTGCAAGGCCAGAATTCAGTGCCCCCACCTCCCATTCTTCTCAATTCACTATGCCATGGTTGTGGTGTCCTGTGGCGCCCCCTAGGCTCAGAGCCCAGTGTGGCAGAACTGGCCGCAATGCCCCAAATCTGCCTCTGCAAATGGTGAAATGCCAACTTGCAATGTGAGGCTGAGTCACATGGCCACATGCACACTGTAACTTTAAAGCACAGTTCGAACAGTCTCCACCGGGAGGTTGTGGACTCTCCTTCCTTGGAGGTTTTTAAGCAGAGGTTGGGTGGTCATCTGTCATGGATGTTTTAGCTGAGATTCCTGGATCACAGGGGGTTGGACTAGTGGACCATTGGGATCCCTTCCATCTCCATGGTTCGATGAAGCACATTCTTTCCCTCAGAGAATTCTGGGTGTGGCAGTTTGTTAAGGGTTACTGGGAATCGCAACTCTCTAATGTATAAACTACAGCGCCCAGAATTCTTTGAGCTAGAAAATGTACTTTGTAGTGTGTGCATAGCCACAATCCATCTGGAAGGAGGAGCTGCTGCTGGTTCAGCACATGAGCTAGAAACACCTTATGTTGTTCAGTCGTTCAGTCGTGTCCGACTCTTCGTGACCCCATGGACCAGAGCACGCCAGGCACGCCTATCCTTCACTGCCTCTCGCAGTTTGGCCAAACTCATGTTAGTAGCTTCGAGAACACTGTCCAACCATCTCATCTTCTGTCGTCCCCTTCTCCTTGTGCCCTCAATCTTTCCCAACATCAGGGTCTTTTCTAGGGAGTCTTCTCTTCTCATAAGGTGGCCAAAGTACTGGAGCCTTAACCTCAGGATCTGTCCTTCTAGTGAGCACTCAGGGCTGATTTCTTTAAGAATGGATAGGTGGTTCACCTTATGCAAAACCTCAAATTCTGTTGGTCACAATGCTGCAACTATCCATCCACCTGAACCTATTTGCCTGCTTGAGAGGTGATAGGATAAGCCCAAGCTCAAATCCCCACAAAGAAGCTCCCTGCAGAGCCTCGGGCCAGGTACAATCTCTCAGCATAACCTACTTCGCAGGATTGTTGTGCAGATAAAATGAAGGAGGACCACATCTATCACCTTGGACTTTTGGGAGGAGAGGTAAGTATTGTCGGCAAGAGGTTGAAATGCTCCTCCTTATTTTTAGGACCATCACGAAATCCACCCAAAAAGCCAGTGAAGCCATCAGTCCCTAAGGCCTGTGATCCGAAAATGACATTTGATGCCGTCACTACGATGCGAAGAGAAATCATTTTCCTACGGGGCAGGTAAGTAGCCTACAAGCACCCTTAAAGGTAAAGGGATGCCTGACCATTAGGTCCAGTCATGTACGACTCTGGGGTTGCGGCGCTCATCTCGCTTTATTGGCTGAGGGAGCCGGCGTACAGCTTCCGGGTCATGTGGCCAGCATGACTAAACCACTTCTGGTGAACCAGAGCAGCGCACGGAAATGCCGTTTACCTTCCTGCTGCAGCGGTACCTATTTATCTACTTGCACTTTGACGTGCTTTCGAACTGCTAGGTTGGCAGGAGCAGGGACCGAGCAATGGGAGCTCACCCCGTTGCGGGGATTCGAACCGCCGACCTTCTGATCGGCAAGCCCTAGGCTCTGTGGTTTAACCTACAGCGCCATCCGCGTCCCTACAAGCACCCTTAGTATCTGTTTAAAAAACTGAAGTTTGCATTTGCCCCACGGCCTAAATATGCAGACAAGTGTATGGATGGACAGCTGTAGAGATTCTTCTAATTAATTAAAATCATCATTATAGAAATGCATGTAATTGCGTTGAGTGGAGTATGTGTGTATGAAGAAAAAGCTCTTAGAAATGACACACACACACCTCGGAACATGCAACCCAGCAGGAACCTTGTCCGTGAGGGATAAGCTGGTAGTCTCACTGCAACTATGTCCCCAAGTACTTTGCTTTTCCTTTTAGGAGTAAATTGTATTCATTCATTCATAAGAGCTGAGTGGGGACTAGGCCTCCTCCTTGCCCTTGATGAGCCCAATCCTGTGTTGGTCACACTAGAGCGTGGACTTGGGATAGGAAGTTGACAGCTAATCTTGACAGCTACTTGTTGTTCAGTCGTTCAGTCGTGTCCGACTCTTCGTGACCCCATGGACTAGAGCACGCCAGGCACGCCTATCCTTCACTGCCTCTCACAGTTTGGCCAAACTCATGTTAGTAGCTTCGAGAACCCTGTCCAACCATCTCATCCTCTGTCGTCCCCTTCTCCTTGTGCCCTCAATCTTTCCCAACATCAGGGTCTTTTCTAGGGAGTCTTCTCTTCTCATGAGGTGGCCAAAGTACTGGAGCCTCAACTTCAGGATCTGTCCTTCAGCTACTTAGCATTCACAGAATGCATTTTGGATGTCTCAAAGGCTTCATGTGGTAGCTGGACTTGCTGAAATAGTTGATAATTCCATGTCGTCGTCCCCCCAGCCTCAGAGGACAGGATTCCAAGCGCTGGCACACATTCTAGAATGGACTGCAGGAAAAGGTGCCATGATGAGACACTCCATTGCTAAGAGGGATTCTTAAAAAGCCAATCTAGGAGCCGGCCAGATGGGCTGCAGAAGCACCAAACATCTGTGTTGTCCTCCTCATTAAGAAAATTGTTATTGTTGTTGTTGTTGTTATTTACAAGACAAACACAAAATAATCCTATTCATTTCAGGCACCTCTGGAGAGTGTATCCCAGTCATTCAGAAGTTGATTTTGAATCGATTTCTACCTTTTGGCCTTCTTTACCATCTAACATCCAAGCTGCTTATGAAAATATGAAAGATCAGCTCCTCTTTTTTAAAGGTAAGCCACCCTGAAATTATCCTTATTTGTCTTGTTGAAAGCGGTGTTGGCCACTGTTTCCCACAATGGCCAATGGGAGATCAGCACCAACAGGGTGCAAGGCATGTGGGCAATAGCCCTTTCCTTACTTGTGATGCCCATTTGGACACATGCTGCCCCTGAACTTGGGAGTGGAAAAAGCCATTGATGGGGAGACCTATTCTACTCTGGAGCACTGGGAAGGACTGTAGCTAAGCGGCAAAGCATCTGTTTTGTGTGCAGAAGATTCTAGCTTCAATCTCCGTCATCTCCAGGTTGAGTTGGGAAAGGATTTTCTGCCTGAAACCTATAGAGTCATGCCACCATAGCAGGACCAGCTAATTAAGGAGGGAAGCGAGAGATGGAGGTTTTATTCTCCTGTGCCCCCTCCGTCCATCTTATTAACAATGTGATTGGTGGCGCTCTGGGAGAGAGAGTTCTCCTGAGGTCTCCTGCTCTTTTTTGGAGGTGACAGGCAGGGACTTTGCTAGGTAGGTGAGAAAAGGACTGTGAGCATTGCATATGCTCATTTTAATGCACCACTGGCAAATTAAGATGGCAAGTGGCTGAGGTCTCCCTGGTGTGTGCCCAACACTCAATGTAGAAAGTCCCAGACCCAGCACAAAACATCTGAGGTTGGGAGAGGATGTACCCAGCTGGCGAGTTGGGAAGGGGAAGCTGGGGGTCTCTCTACAGGCTGGATTTTGATCCAGGGGCGTCACGACGGACTGCGCATGTGCGAAATGCCGTGCATGCGCACTCCGTCGCCAGGCCACCACCGCTGCTCCCATGGCAACCTTGTGAGCCGCTGCGTGAAAAGCAGCAGGGGCGGGGCAGCCCCATGAGCCGCCGATTGCGCGTGGCAGCCCCATAGCAGCGCCGGCAGGCCTCGCTCCGTGGCTTGCTCAGGGCCCGCCGGCGGGGCGGGGCGGGGCAGGGCCAGCCCAAGTGTCACCCTCTCTCCCCTGGAACCCAGGGCGCACCGTCCCCCCGCACCCCTCGTGACGCCACTCTTTTGATCCAAGCTGGAGAAGAATTCTAGGCCTTGTAAAACTCAATTTTCATTTTGAGATGGGCTTTCCCAGCTCCCATGTATGTTCTCCAGGCCATGCTCAGGAGAACTTTGCTTTTTCCTCAGCAGACCAACTGGTGTGTACAACATCCCCAGGAAAAAAAGTAGAATAAGCCTTGCTCTCTAGAACAGTGTTTCCCAACCAGTGTGCCTCCAGATGTTTTGGGACTACAATTCCCATCATCCCTGACCACTGGTATTGCTAGCGAGGGATGATGGGAGTTGTAGTCCCAAAACATCTGGAGGCACACTGGTTGAGAAACACTGCTCTAGAAGATGTAGACCTTCTGGAATTGGTTTACACTGTTTTGCAATGAGGACATTTACATCTATGTGAGCTTTGTTAAATGAAACCAGAAACTCTTTCACGCGACATTTTCCACCTGTTTGAACAGATAATCACTTCTGGGTCTTTAGCGGATTACAGATGCAGCCTGGCTACCCCCAAACCATCGACCATTTGGGCTTCCCACAACGCATTAAGAAAATTGATGCAGCTGCTTTGGATAAAAATACTGGGAAAACCTATTTCTTTGTTGGTAACAAGTACTGGAGGTAAGATCTCTGGGGAATGTATTTTGCAACAGTGCATGGACAGATGTTGCATTGGGCTATCACAGGGAAAGTTCTCTGAAGTCCTAATAGAGGTTCAGAATATATCAGTGATCTCACCATGTTTTCTGTGCTTGCGCTAAGAAGGATTTTAGGAAAGGGGAGTGGGGGGAAATAGTGGCCAAAACAGAAATGATAAAAACGCTGTATCTTTACATACTATATGCCTTTCGTTCAAATTTTTTAGGATGATGTGCTGAACTCACCTTAGGTTCCCTGCCTGATGTGAACGAACTCATTTTATCTAATTGTCTTCTTCAGATATGATGAAAACAATCGATCCATGGACAAGGGCTACCCGAGAAAATTAAGAGAAGATTTTCCTGCAATTGGCCAGAAGGTTGATGCTGCCTTTCAGCACAATGGTAAGGGGATATTTCTGCATAACTTAACACAGGTTCATGTATAGATTCATGGAGCTGATTGATAATTTCATAGGGAGAGAGAGACCTCATAGGAGCCTGGCTGCTTCTCTGTAGTGACATTCATCAGTAAAAAGCTAATGACACCAGGTTTGCAGATTCTGACAATTTGGTGGCATCAAAGCCCATCAACCTTGAACGCTTTCAGACACCTTCATGGGATAATTGCATCGCAAACATCACCACACAGTGGAGAGGAAACCTGATATGCTAAATCCATCAACCTTCTCCTATACTGGGAAATTCTGAAGACAAACAAAGGCTGGATGTAGACATATCAAGATAGCATTTCAGGAAAACGCATTGTAAACTTTATTATGGGAAATCACGTTGGTGAAAGCCAGGACTCCACAGCGCCATCTGGTGTCACAGGGTTATAATGCATATAAAGCACGTTTTCTTTACTAATGTAGCTGAGTCCACAGTTACAGCCACAGGAGCAATTTGCAAGGAGTTCAAAACTCTATTTTCTTGCATTTTAAACCCCACCTTTCTTCTGTCGTGGTCCCCAAAAGTGTTTTGGAACATTGACTCTGCTGTCTTGACACCAACCCTTAATAATAATAATAATAATAATAATAATAATAATAATTTATTATTTGTACCCTGCCCATCTGGCTGAGTTTCCCCAGCCACTCTGCTATAAATCTGCTATAATAATACAATCTCCTTTTGGTTCTAGGATCCTTCTATTTGTTCCGTGGGTCGAAGCAATGGCAGTTCGATCTGAATGCGAAAAGAGTGATTTGTGTCATGAACAGCAACAGCTGGTTTAGCTGTTAGCATTCTAAAAATCCATTTCCTATAAGGGAGAAAACATTAACATTTATGCCAGGACATCAAGAGTCGAGTACATCCAGAATTATGCAATCTTGAATTCTGTCTTCAAAACAAAATGCCTTTTTCAACAGTCAGTATTTAATCACTATACATATAAAACAGTGGCAAGACTTTAACTGCCTTTTTATAACTGCGCTAATGTATCTTCCTGAGATGTGCTGTGCAATCCTTTACATATCTGCACAGGAGTAAACCCCACTGATTTCAATGAGACTTCCTTTAAGATCAGTGTGTTTAGGCTTGCAACTTTAATGTGTTTACATTCTGAATGGGCTTGCAATAAAACCGGTTCACTGTTACAGTCTACGTTTAATGTTTTTTGACTAAGAGGAAATCTAAAGTACTAAATTCTAAGGGTGTTTTTTTTTAAAAAAGGAGGAAAGGAAAGAAATTTACGAAACTGCTCTGACATATTACACAACTTTTCAGATAAAGCACAGAATCCTTGCATTGCATAATGAGAAATGCAACGGTTCAAAGGGAAGAAAGGAAAGGTTATAGGAAATTAGAGCTTGGGGCAGCTTTTGGTCATAAGTGATTCAGTTTGTACTGGGAAAGTTTAGCAGAGAAGACACACAAGGGAAAGATGAAAAGACAGTTCAGAACAAACACTGCGTATGCGTCCGAAATGTGCATGGTGTAGAACGATCTCTAATCGCTTCCATATGCTTCAAGGAACAATTTTCACGGGCTTACGGCTGGATCAGATGAACAAGGGTGCCTTTATCACCAAGTTTCACTAAGGCAAGTGCACCCATTCACACTTATTGACTGTGGATCAGTGGCTGCCACAAGCGGACGCCATTCTAAGTGGCAGATATTGCAAAAGCAGTGAGGTGTTTGCATACGATAGGAAACTTTCAACACCTGAAAATGGGTTGCTATAGTGAAAATTACCTAATCCCCATGGTAAAGCAAACATCGTGTGGATAACAGCTATGCATTGTGCAACAGTTTGGAACAAGGTCCCAATCCACCTAAACAAGGAGCAGCTCATGGGAACATAGGGATGCTGCCCTATCCTTAGTTAGAACATTGGTCCATCTATCTCTATCTACTTGGAGATGCCTGGGGTTGAACCTGGGACCTTGTGCATCCAAAGCAGGGACTCTGCCACTAAGCTACGGCCCTTCCCTTCCTCAGTCCTGCCCATGTCTACCCAGAACCATTCCCCATTGTGTTCAATGGGTTATGGGATTAGAGCCTTGTTCCGCCTGGAACCAATGGAACAAAACTTAGCTTTCCTGCATTATTCCTATGTTAGAATGGCCCCGAGAGGTTCTCAAAGCAGCTTACAAAAGACTCCTGGACTAAAACTGCACTCAAATCCGGCACAGGAGCAGAAACTGCATGGTGTCCATATGGAACTGGGATTCTTCAGGCGCCTACCAAAGTCTTTTGAGACAGCTGGATCTTGCTCAGCCTGCGATGGAACTGCCTTGCTGGCAATTGATGGTTGCCAATCAACACATCCCTCTGGGGTCCTCTGAGGCAAGGGAATAAGGCTAAGCAGCTGGATCCTGCTCAGCCCATGATGGAAGCAGCTTCTGTTGCTGACAGCTGGCAGGTAATAATTCATCTGGGGTGAGGGAATGTGGCTGAGCAGCTGGATCAAACCCACCCTCCTCCCTCTTTATCCCTCCATCTATTGTTTTCATCATTGTCTGTTTGAGTCTGTAAGCTCCTCTGCCCTTTTGCCTGTGCATTTCTGAAAATGTGCTGGGTAATAATAAATCATAAAATAAGTTTCAAGGGCACGTAACCAATTGTGGCTGGGTTGGGACTGGTGGTTATAAGGAAGTTACAAGTGATTTGGAGGAGCTGGGTAGGATTAGCTTGGAAAAGAGGAGACTGGGAGGGGATACGATAGCCATCTTCAAATATCTCAACAGAAGATGGAGCAAGCTTGTTTTCTTCTGCTTCAGAGAGGTTAGAGCTCAAACCAATGGCTTCAAGTTACAAGAAAGGTAACTTCGGGAAGAACTTTCTGATGGTTCACCTGGAATACTGTGTCCAGTTCTGGGCACCACAGTTCAAGAAGGATACTGACAAGCTGGAACGTGTCCAGAGGAGGGCAACCAAAATGGTCAAAGGCCTGGAAACGATGCCTTATGAGGAACGGCTTAGGGAGCTGGGTATGTTTAGCCTGGAGAAGAGAAGGTCAAGGGGTGATATGATAGCCATGTTCAAATATATAAAAGGATGTCATATAGAGGAGGGAGAAAGGTTGTTTTCTGCTGCTCCAGAGAAGCGGACACGGAGCAATGGATTCAAACTACAAGAAAGAAGATTCCACCTAAATATTAGGAAGAATTTCCTGACAGTAAGAGCTGTTTGACAGTGGAATTTGCTGCAAGGAGTGTGGTGGAGTCTCCTTCTTTGGAGGTCTTTAAGCAGAGGCTTGACAGCCACCTGTCAGGAATGCTTTGATGGCGTTTCCTGCTTGGCAGGGGGTTGGACTGGATGGCCCTTGTGGTCTCTTCCAACTCTATGATTCTATGGCAAGAGCTGCTCCACAGTGGAATGGTCTCCCTCAGGAGGTTGCGGACTCACCTTCCTTGGAGGTTTTTAAGCAAAGGTTGGATGGCTATTTGTCATGGGTGCTTTAGCCGAGATTCCTGCATTGCAGGGGGTTGGACTAGAGGACCCCCCAAGATCCCTTCCAAGTCTACAATTCTATGATAATAGGCAAGCCACCCACTTACCAGGTTTGAGATACTGGAGGGAGCTGTGTTTCCTGTCACCTTCACTGAATTATCTTAACAGCATCTGCAGGGCAGAGCTGCTGTATTGTTTTTAATATTCGGTTGGAAGCCGCCCAGAGTGGCTGGGGAAACCCAGCCAGATGGGCGGGGTATAAATAATAAATTATTATTATTATTATTATTATTATTATTATTATTATTATTATTAAGAGCTGGGCTAATCTTTAGCCCTCTTCAGTTGTTAGCCTCCCACACCCCTGGCTAGCAACGCCCCAACATTGTAATCTTCCATAAAGTTAAGGTGTAATTCTACCCACTCCCAGATGAAACATCGTGTTTGATTAGACAGATGAATCCTCTAAAAAAGAACAATTACCTATACAATTACAGCTCAGTCATGGCTTTTTATGAGTCACGGCTATTGCTATTTTCTAAAGGAAAAAATGTGTTTAGGAGCAACTTGGAGTGGGATAGTAAATAGCATTGTAAGCAATTGCTATTTAAACAACCCTCTCACTCTGCACATGGCTCACTCCTATTCGTGACCAAACATGTAAGTTGATGTCAAAAGAGTGAAGCAACCAGCAAGATGCAGGAGTCAGTCATCACTTTGACTGCTCCGGGCTAGGAAATATGTGCTTCATGTGCATGTTGAAGCAAACTTTGTGCTCAAGTGGATGAGGAATTTGCACGACAGACTGCAATCCATCTGTTGGGGCCCAACGAAACTGCAAGTGCATGCAGTTAAACTATGGAACTGCCTTCCACAAGGAGGCCGTGATGGTCACCAGCCTAGATGGCTTTAAAAGAGGAGTAGACCAATTCATGGAGGAGAGGGCTATCAAAGGCCACTAGGCATGATGGCTTTGCTCTGCCTCTACTTCTGAATACCAGTTGCTGGAAACCTCAGGAATCATAGAATCCTAAAATCATAGAGTTGGAAGGGACTCTGAGGTTCACTTTGGTCCAACCCCCTGTTATGGAACGGTCTTTACTTATGAGGAAAGACACAGCAAAGACACATGCCCGACTGGCATGACCTCGCCTTCCAGGATCGTCCGGGAGCTAATCAGCTTCTTTAACCCGAACATCACAGCGACTGGTGTCGGCAGACATCCAGCACACTCAGGAATCAGCAGAAATGTGCGCAGTAGTGTAACAGACCACAGCAGCTCAGCATTGTAGCTAAAACTACTTTATTACATATCTACACACACGGAGCTCTACATGGTGACCCCTCTCTCTCTAGCATCAGGTAGCCGAGAGAGAGAACAAAGGACAAGAGTCCTATTTAGAGGATACATAGCAAGATGAGACTTCCTGTCTACCGTCACTTCCCTCTTTCCACTCTGTGGAATGAAAACATAAATACAGTCATGTGATAACAATAAGCCCATGACTGCACACAGGGAATGATTCTTATAACACCCCCTGCAATGCAGGAAAATGCAGCTGTCCCCTACAGGGATCAAACTTGCAACCTTGGCGTTTTCAGCACCACTCTGTAACCAACTGAGCTATCCAGGCTTAAGAGTGCTCTTGTGCTCAGGTCTTGCTTGAGGGTTCCCCACAGGCATCTGGTTGCCCCCTGTGAAAACAGGGTGCTGGACTCGATGGGCCATTGGCCTGGCCAAGCAGACTCTTATTATGTTCTTATGCACTGATCAGCTGTCTGGGAGAGGGAACAGGGAGCCGGATGCAGTCCCATCACATTTGGCTGCCCACCAAGCCCCAAACTGGTAGTGCTGCAGCTGCTTCTACAGAGCTAAACATGTGTGGCCTGGTCTGCTATGTAAGTCAGAGATGGGCCAAGGAAATAAAGTATTTCAAACCCAAACAATGCCCTTAACAGCCACCTGAAGCCACAGTAATATGAGCCACCAAACCTTGAAAAATTTAAGGGCCCTGCTGGATCAGGCCCAGGGAAGAGGAACCTTTAGCTCTCCATATGTTGGGGGAGGGACGCGGGTGGCGCTGTGGGTTAAACCACAGAGCCTAGGCTTGCAGATCGGAAGGTCGGCGGTTCGAATCCCTGCGATGGGGTGAGCTCCCATTGTTCGGTCCCTGCTCCTGCCAACCTAGCAGTTCGAAAGGACGTCAAAGTGCAAGTAGATAAATAGGTACTGCTCTGGCGGACAGGTAAACAGCATTTCTGTTCGCCTCTGGTTCGCCAGAAGCTGCTTAGTCATGCTGGCCACATGACCTGGAAGCTGTACACCGGCTCCCTCAGCCAATAAAGCGAGATGAGTGCCGCAACCCCAGAGTCGTCTGTGACTGGACCTAATGGTCAGGGGTCCCTTTACCTTTATGTTGGGGGAAGGGGTTGTTTTGTTTGGTTTGTTTGTGTTTTGTTTGTTTGCAGAAACAGAGGCAACCCAGCTACTTTGAAGATTGGGGGTTCCATGACCCACCTTGACACACCTTGTTAATGGTGCGATCCAATTCAGGAACATGAGAGCCAACCCTGATTCACCACACTGTTCAAGATAACATGCTCAGCTGATGCATACCCTCCAACATTTCTCCGATGAAAATAGGGACGTCCCATTCCATAATGATAATTTTACTATTTATACCCCACACATCTTACTGGGTTGCTACAGTCACTCTGAGCAGCTTCCAACATATATTAAAACATTAAACATTATTTTTTAAAAAACTTCACTACACAGAATTGCCTTCGGATGGCTCAAGGGTTGGATAATTCCATACCCTCCAACATTTATCCAATGAAAATAGGGACATCCTAAGGAAAAGTGGGACATTCTGGGATCAAATAAGAAACCAGGACGGCTTCTCCAAATCAGGGACATCCTTGGAAAATTGTGACACTTGGAGGGTCTGCTGATACACACTCCAAATTCTCGCTTAATGGCCCTGTCCAATGAGCTATACCGTGTTTCCCCTATTTTAAGACACCGTCTTATATTTTTTTCCCCTCAAGAAAATGCACTATGGCTTATTTTGAGGGGATGTCTTATTTTTATTACGTAAGCACGCCTTGGCAAGGCCACGCTTGAGTTCTGGGGCTGCGAAGGACGGGACGGGCGCGGAGCTCTTGGTTTGCTTGCTGGCAGCAGGGGGAGAATCCAAGCTGAGCTTTGAGGAAACAGGCACCAGAGAGATCCACTTTCGTTGGGCGCTCTCTCCTGCTGCTGCTCCTCCTCCGCCGCCTTCCCTCCTCGAAACAAGCCTTGTTTTCCAAGGGGCCTCTTGGGTGACGTGCGGGACGGCTCGGGGTATTTTGTGGCGGTGAGCAGGGAAAGCCCGCGCCGCCTTCCCTCTCCGCCATGGCGGCCGCCCCGTGCGCTCTGCGCCGAGCGGAGTTGGGCGAGCGTGTGGGCGAAGAGACCTTCGGAGTGCCTTTGTCGCACCCGCTGCCCCTTCCTGTGCGCCCTGCTCTGCAGAGTTCCGGAGCACTGCTTCTGGGGCTTCTGGGGTTTTGGTGGCGGGACTGGACGCCCAGCCCCGCCTTTTCTTTGGCGCCCTCCAGAACTGCGCCTATCACTATGGCTTATTTTTGGGGTACGGCTTATATTTCGCAAATGCGAAAAAAACCTGCTATGGCTTATTTTATGACTACGTCTTAAAATAGGGGAAACAGGGGTACCAGTGATGAAGTCTTCCAGACATTGTTTGACTCCAATTGTCATCAGCCCTAGCTAGCATCCCCAGTAGCCAGGAATTGTTGGAAACCAACAGCTTCTGGAAAGCACCAGATTCCCTATCCATCATCTACATGACTAGGGAAAATAAGTGGTGTGTTGTTTTCAGTGATGCTGATCACTAGATCAATGTTTTTGTTTTTTTAATGGGTAAATAAAATAAACTGTAAAAAGTACAGGAAACCTGTGCAACAAATGCCTTTCTTGGTCTTGATGGAAAGCCATGTTCTTTTTTGGACATAAATGACTGGCTAGACAATCCCTGCAAAAATATAGCATGCAAAACTAATAGACGGGGATGGTGTCATCTCTGAGCATTTTAGCATGCAAAAGAATAAACAGGTTGATTTTCAGAAAGCAACAGTGCCAACAAGAATTTCCTCTGGCTCTGTGTGCTGTATGAAGATCTTCCTCTGCCACCTAGTGGGCTTGTTTGTTGCAAAAGTCTTTCATCGTTTGGCCAGTCTAAGCCACTGAAATGTGTTCCCTGCCGAGGCAGGAAGTCGATACTTCTGAATCTCCCCTTTCTCGACCTTTGATTCTTAAAGCCTGCACTCTGTGATCAGAAAAAAGAATGCAGTCTGGGTGTATTTGCAAATATATAATTTTGCTAACGCATTCTGATTGCAAACTTTGAAGTAGGGTTGATTGGACATGTTGTTGCATAGGAATAGAAACAAACAAACGAAAAATTGTAGAACTGTAGAACTGTAGAACCAGCAATGAATATTTTTTTTTTATTTCTAATCATTTTTATGTCCATTTTCTTATTTATTTTTTTTTTCTCTTTTTTCCCTTTCATTTTTTTCTCTTTTTTGCATGAGATATAAGTTACTTTGTATTAGTGAACAAATGAGATGTATAATAAGAGATATGAAAGTATTATACTATAATGATGTTTATTACTGTAAATTATGAAGTTATTCAATAAAAAAAATTGGGGGGGGGGGAGGAATAGAAACAAACAAACGAAAAATCATAGAACTGTAGAACTGTCCAACCCCCAGCAATGAATAGAGACATTGTTTTATGACCTTGTCTTCTTCAGATTTCTTGCCCATCCTTCACCATAAGGTCGCAGGGTGAATATCAAACATTTACTTTTAAGAAGTGTGCATGCACACGAAAGCTCATACCAAGGACAAACTTAGTTGGTCTCTAAGGTGCTACTGGAAGGAATTTTTTTATTTTTTATTTTGTTTTTATTTATTTTGTTTTTAAAAAAGACTTGCCCATTGCAATGTCATTAAAAAAGGATCAAATCAGTGTACAACTGTTACATCTGTACAATAAAAACCACATAACAATTTAAAATCACATGTTATCAAACATCTATTACAGATGTTTTCTTATGTGGAAAAAGTCCATGTCAAGGGAAATGAAGGTACGGAGATCAGCATTCTTTCTAAGTAAACATGCCAACAGGAAAAAAAGAGAAGAGATAGCAAAAATCCAACACTGTAATTAAGTTATGGGAATGAGGTTCTCTGCTGTGAATGTTTTTGTGTCAAGTGCTTTTAAGGGAACATAGGCAAGCATTTTCTTTATTTTGCACTTTATTTTGCAAAATAAAGAACTTTTTGCACATTCAATGGCAAGTGGCCGGACATATTGTTGGCATATTGTTTTTTTTCCGTCTTTGCCCCTCTATGCTGAGAATGGGCATCATTTAAATCTCTTGTCCCTGCTCTGCATATAGTTTCATGGAGGACTATGTAACCCTTGGGTCAGCCCCCAGGTCTGGGGTCAGTGTCTAGAACAGCCTTTCTCAACCTTGGGTCCCCAGATGTTGTTGGACTACAACTCCCATCATCCTTAGGTAGCAGGACCAGTGGTCAGGGATGGTGGGAGTTGTAGGCCAAAAACATCTGGGAACCCAAGGCTGAGAAAGGCTGGTCTAGAGGGTATTCTTATTATATTAATTTCTGGCTCAAGGCCTACCCAGAAAACTTCAGACTCCAATATGGATGTCGGAGGAGCAGCCTTCCCTCAGAGCACACACATTCCTTAAGCCAGTGTTCCTCAACCTTGGGTCCCCAGATGTTGTTGGACTACAACCCCCATTATTTGTAACCTTTGATTAAGCTGCTTGAGGATGATGGGAGTTGTAGTCCCACAACATCTATGGACCCAAGGTTGAAGAGCATTGCCTTAAGCTATGTGCAAGTAATGACTTTATTCAGCTAACAAGCAACAGGGGTTCAACAAGAGATTAGCTAAATAGGGAACAGTACAAAACCATATTTTAGTCCCCCAAGGCCCAGCTGTGCCAAAGCACAGGAGTGGATGCAAAATTCAAGACCATTGTAATTTGAAAGGCTGCCGCAGCCACCAAGCTGCATTGCAATAAGGAACTCCAGACAGCAGGTGGCAGCAGTGGAGTTTCTGCAGCTCCAAGCCAGGTCCAAGGTCCTAGGGTCCAAGGTACTAGCAAGGCCTGGCAAAGGCCCACGGCAGCTGCAGCAAGGCTTGGTGAGGCCCATCCCCCTCAAGGTTGGGGGGGGCTCAGCCCTGTCCCATTTGGGGGGGGGAGGTGAGGGTTGGTGCCTATGATGGCTCTGCAACAGATTCCATTTTATGCTGCTCTGCAGTTTCAGTATGTTGTTTTTCTTGCGGTTTTTCGTTTCTCCATTTTATGTGAGCGCCTCTCAAAAGTCCATGAGATGAAGACTAGGATTCAAGCGTTCGAAGAAAGTAAATAAATAATGGCCTTGTGCCTGTGTCGTTCATTCTCTCTAATAGAAAGGTATCTGATCTAATGAAAAGTGTAGCATAAAGGGGGGAAAGCACATCACTGAATCTTTTTGATCTATGCCTGCGTTACTGGAAGGGCACGTGACCGTGACTAAACCTGTGGTTCAGAAACGCAAACACGCCCCAAGGTATAATTACAAGGCCTAAAATGGACCGCTGCAAAGGACAGCCTGTCAATTTGTTTGCTTTTTTAGATGTACCACCGGAAAACAGCTGAGATGGTACATTAAGTGCTAGGATGCGGATGAAAGAATGACACCCACATCTGGAATGTCAAAATATGCCCTCATCAAGAGAGTTTCAGGTTATAAGCAACAAATGCATCTTGATGCTGTGGATTCTTCTCGTAGATCCTGAACCAGTTGGAACATTCCCAACAGAGGAAATATCTATATCTATCTATCTATCTATCTATCTATCTATCTATCTATCTATCTAGGGGGGGAGCTGCAGTCTCTGACTTGGATCCAAATAATCCGAGGAGAAAATGCATGCACGATCCTTCACAAATTCATGCAGGTGTGCTAACTACAGCTCGACACAAATGGCCTCTTGAAATGCTCCACCTATCGCTGTGCAGTTGATGAAAGAAGGGAAATTGATGTCATTCTGGAGTAACGTTTACCTCTGGAGTCTGTCACAGGAGCAGGGCACCGATGGGGTGAGAGAGGCCTGTAGGACTGACCTCTCTTTGGCCTGTTTAGTTCAGTATAGTGTAAACTGGCTGACAGTGATTCTCCAGGGTTTGGTGCAGGAACATTCCCAGCCATACCTAGAGATGCCAGGTATTGAACCTGAAACCTCCTGCCTGCAGACCAAATGCTCTATCACTGAGCTACAAGCCCATGGCAGGTGGAATTGTGGTTGGAAGAATATTCAGATTCCCTCCCCAGTGGCGATATCATCGTTATACAAGTCTGCCCGAACCATCATAATACTTTTAGGACGCAATTCAGGCTATCCCTTTTCTGCAGTTCTTCCATTTCCGTATCTCTCTTGGTGTGAGGAGCCAACAGGAGAAAGGGGAACCCCAACAGGACAGAAGTGGAAGACTAAAGAGTAACAGGAGAGGGAAAGAATCAGCCAGGCACTGAATTGTGTCCTAAATGCTCACAACATGCTTGACAAACATTACCTCAGTAATTCTTAAAACAACCCCCTACGGTGCCCTGGTGTTGTTATATTCCTACAACAGGATTTCTTTGTTTCTGAGGTACTCAGAAGAAAAGTGCTTAAGCAACGAACCCCACCCTTCCTCTCCACCCTGAGAGAGTGGGGATTGTAATGGCTTTCAAGACCCCACAAAGAGCTATTGCAAAAAAGTTTCTTCCAACTTTCAACTGCAGAGATGTCAACTTCACTTAGAGAAAATGCTGATTTATATGCCAAAGTACCCTATAATTTAGGAGACTGGTACGGTGGTGCGATGAACTGACAGCTTGCCAATGCATCCAGTATGTGATTTCTTTCATAGCACACCCAAACCCGGCTGTAATTGTAATGGTTGTTCATGGCCATCTTTCAGAATATAACCCAGTAAACTTACATTTAGGATAATTAACAGTAATGGGAGTTTGACAGACTTCAGATTTCTTAAAGAGCAAACACACTTTACCACCCTTCTCTGCAAAGGCAAGTGCTATTTGGAATATTGTTGAGTAACTGACAGCTGAAATTCCAACACAGCAGACATGTGTAGATGCAATGTCATGCAGTGAAGGCAACCTTTTATTTCACCAATCTTGACTATGTGTTGTGATTGTGAAGGATCTTTCAGCCATGTGTCATGTGCAGATCACTTTGCCCAACACCGATGGATCCATTATGTGTGAAATGCTTGCAGAATGCCACACACAAGGGCCATCTATTTACCCATTAGGGATGGGGGAGGGATTTGATTCAGTTCACATTGAAAAGCGGACCTACCTAATATGCACTTTCCAGAACAATGTGCAAACCAAAACACAATCATCTTTCCAAATCTGCTCTTCTCTGAATCTTTGAAATACAGTTCTGCAGTCATGTAATAGCTACAAAAATGAATATATTGGGGCAAAGTGTTTATTAAAGTGAATATATTAGCAAAAATATACAGTAGTACCTTGGAAGCTGAATGCCTTGGCACTCATACGCTTTGGCTCCCGAACGCTGCAAATCTGGAAGTGAGTGTTTTGGTTTGCAAATGTTCTTTGGGAGCCGAACGTCTCGGCTTCTGCAGCTTCCGATTGTGTGCAGGAAGCTCCTGCAGCCAATCAGAAGCTGCACCTTGGTTGCCGAACGTTTTGGAAGTTGAACAGACTTCCAGAACGGATTCCGTTCAGCTTCCAAGGTATGACTGTACAGAATCTACTTAGGAAAATTGCTTTGCAAAATGGTGTGTTTTAGGCAAGACATCTATAACAACAGATGATAATAATAATAATAACAATAATAATAATACCTTTATTGTCGTTGTACAAACTGTGTACAATGAAATTAAACGAGCCTCCCTCCCCCCCAACACTCAATCTCTTATCGAACAACACACCACCTCGCAAGTCAATTTCGCTATGTTATTTTCCGTTCAACAGCCTAACAGCCCACGGATAGAAGCTATTTTTTAGCCTGTTGGTACGGCTGATTATACTTCTATATCTCCTGCCCGAGGGTAGAAGATTAAAGAGGTGATGGCCGGGGTGTGAGTCATCCCTTAGAATTTTTCTCGCTCTCCTAAGTCAACGATCCCTTGCGATGTCATCTAGTGGACTCAAGGGACAGCCCATGATATCATGTGCTGTATTCACAACCCTCTGCAGAGACTTTCTGTCCGTGGCTGTCAGGTCAGCATACCACACTGTGATACAATGTGAAAGGACACTTTCTGTTGTGGACCAGTAAAAGAAGTCCATCAGTTGTTGTTTAACATTATTCTTTCGCAAGACTCTGAGGAAATGGAGTCTCTGTTGGGCCTTTCTGACCACCTGAGTTATGTTGATTTTCCAAATGAGGTCCTCACTAAGGTAAACTCCCAGGAATTTAAGACAGTTGCTTCTTCACATTTGGCAGGTGCATTATCTGAAGAATATAGGAAGCTGCCTTTCCAAAATAGTGACTGGTAGTGGCTTGCCAGAGTTTCACCCGGAACTCTTCACCAGCCTTACCTGGATATACTAGAGGTTGAACCTTCAACCGCCTACATTTAATTTCATTTGCCTCCATGCTGGCAAGAAAAAGTCAGCATCAAAGTTTCTTTTTTTAAAATTTTTATTTATACTTTTCAAGTTTATGCATTTCATTAGTTTTACAATCAATTTAAGATTTCAAAGTTTGACTTCCTTCCCCCTCTTTCTGCGGTTCCTTAAATTTATTTTTTAATATCTTCTGCATATCCAAATTCATTTAATGACCTACTCTTGTGAAACTGCAGGTTATTACAATAATCCTGCTAATGTTTTTATCTGTTTGCAATTTCTCTGTAAATATTCAATAAACCATTTCCATTATTTTATTAAAAGTTTGTTATCTTGATTTCCTATTCTTCCGGTAAGTTTCGCCACTTCTGCATACTCCATACATTTTTGTATCCATCAATATCAGAGTTCCAGGGCACATTCTGGGGGAAACGTTCATGGAGGGAGTGGCCTACAGAAAGCAGGTGTGACCGGGAAGAGTTCAAAAGACCAGAGCCTGTGGTTCACCACACCTGTAGTTCAGGAAGACCCTCGGGAACAGCTGTTTGGGAGGGGCCAAAGTGGCTGTTTCAGGAACAGAGAGGTGGAAAAGACCCATTGTGGAAGCGCTACTCTTGACTCCAGCCGCTGCATCTCCCTCGCTACTGTACAATGTTTCTTTCTTGCTGGTTCTTTTGATAAGTTCAAGAGGAATCCTGCTTTCCCCCCCATTTAAGTGCTATTGCGTTACCCCTTCATCAAAACACTGAGCTGTGTAATTACCTTCTGAGACATGAGTCACCTTGGCTCTGAACGCCCAGAGCTGCTTCCCTCTATAAAAGGGGCTGCAGGGTCCCTCTGCCTGCTCTTCTCAAGCCCCCCGTTGCACATCTAGGAAGAAATGGAGCTCTGTTGGATGCTGTGCCCGCTTTGGTATCTCGTGCTTTCATTGAAGTATTCAGCGGCCGCCCCTGCTCTTTTTGCACTGCCTCGGACAGCCGGTTGGAAAGACTTCTACCTGGCCCAGGTTGGTGGTGCTTTGCACATCTCAATGGCTTGGGGAGTGATGCTAAGTCCCTCCTAGCATAGCAAGGCTTTGGAGAGCAGCAGCCAGGGTGGAAGATGCTGGGGTGCACAGGCAAACCACTGCATTAGCCTAGATCTGGCACAGTAGTTAAGTCCAGCTCATGGACCACACTCCAGGAGAGCATCTCTTTGTGAGGAAAGGTTGCAACATCAGATGCTTTTTCGTTTAGATAAAAGGCAAGTAGAATCATAGCAGAGTTGGAAGGGACCCTGAGGATTATTTTCTCCAACCTACTGCACTGCTCCTGCCAACCTAGCAGTTCGAAAGCACACAGTGCAAGTAGATAAATAGGTACCACTCTGGCGGGAAGGTAAATGGCGTTTCTGTGCACTGCTCTGGTTCGCCAGAAGCGGCTTAGTCCTGCTGGCCACATGACCCAGAAGCTGTACGCCGGCTCCCTCGACCAGTAAAGCGAGATGAGCGCCGCAACCCCAAAGTCGTCCGCGACTGGACCTAGTGGTCATTGGTCCCTTTACCTATACCTTTTTACTGCAATGCAGGAATATGCAGCTGTCCCATACGGGGACTGAACCTGCAGCCTTGGCGTGATCAGCACCACACTCTAACCAACTGAGCTATTCCAGGCAAAGTACAAATGCTAGAAATGGTGGGATTTTTATTTCCTGCACTACATTGAGTGGAATATCGCCCCTCACTTGCGTGGGTGGAGAAAGGTGTCCCCATTCCCCAATGTCATGGAATTCATGGGCACCCAGAGAAACTGAACGCCAAAGATTTAGTACAGACAGGCAATGGTCCTTCTTCACAAAGCACAGTTATACTATGGCTGGGGGGTGGGGAGTCCCATCGCGCAAGCAGAAGTCATTTCATTTAGCTGAATGCTGAAGACCCAGAGTTGGTCTTGCTTTCCTTTTAACCTGAGGAGGAGAAGCCAAAATATGGACTTTCCTTCTCAGGAGCCAAAACATCTCAGCAGTGTCCTGCCTTTCATAAGTATGGATGTCAAAGAGGGGGGGGGGAAGAAGGTGGGGATAAAATGTCTTCCTTACCCCTTTCTCTCTCTCTCTCTCTCTGCCTGTAGGAATACCTGGACAAATATTACACACCGAAAGGAGAACATCACCTTGGAGAAATGACCAGCGGTAGCAATTCCATGACCAAGAAGGTGCAGCAGATGCAGGCGTTCTTTGGCTTACGTGTCACAGGGAAACTGGACTACAGCACCATGGGAGTCATGAAGAGGCCTCGGTGTGGTGTCCCTGACGTAGCAAACTATCGCCTTTTCCCAGGGGAACCGAAGTGGAAAAAGAGCACATTGACATACAGGTAACAGGCTGACATCAAGTGTACTTGAAATGTTTCAGATCGTCCCCTCTCCCCCGGAGTTTTCTTCTCGTTGTGTGGCAATCTGCACAAGATGCAGCAATGGCCACCAACTTGGTCAGCTTTGAAAGATGATGGTGAGTATGACTACTCATCATAGTGTGTAGCATATTTCATTAGGATGTGCACCCAGGACCTTTTTTTTTTAATATCATTTTTATTTATTTTCAAAACATTTTTGCAATAAAGCATACACATACTTTGTTCACAACTTATACCTTCTTGGCTTTTTACAGCCTTGACTTCCTTCAGTCCTTCCAAGTTATAATTTCTATATTTCAAAGTTATAATTTCTATATTTCAACTTATATTTCTTATATCTACCGTTGCTTTCGTACATCTCACTCAAGACTTATCACTATAGATTCACATTTAACAACAATATTTCTTCTTTAATCTACAATGCCTCTTGTAGTCCTACCAATGTATTCAGTTCAGTAATTCCCTTTAAATAGTCTGTATACTTAGTCCAGTCTTTGACGAACTTCTGGTCCCGCTGTTCTCGGATTCTCCCTGTCATTTTGTCCATTTCTGCATAGTCCAATAATTTCATTCTCCATTCTTCTATTGTCGGTGTTTGTTCTTGCTTCCGTTTCTGTGCTATTAACATTCTTGCCGCAGTCACTGCATACTGAAAAAGCTTAATATCTTGCTTTTTAATGTCTGTACCTGTAATTCCTAACGGAAAGGCTTCTGGTTTTTTAGCAAATGTATATTTCAACATTTTCTTAATCTCACCATATACCGTATCCCAGAAGCTTTTCACCCTTTTACACTCCCACCACATATGGAAAAAGGTACCTTCTTTGGTTGGTTGGTTGGTTGGTTGGTTGGTTGGTTGGTTTCAACAAAGGAAGAAGGGGGGAATGACATGGTAAACAAATAAGAACAAGGAAGAGGTAAAGAGGCAAAAGGCTAATGAAACAAACACAACAAGTGGTCAAGAAGCCAAAATAGGAGATGTATTTCCTGCAGAGGCAGGGCAGAATGGGAGGGCCAAGGGCAGGATAGCTCCACCTTTGGGTTCTTCTCAGCATATCCAATTGATGTGTGATTGCCAATGCACGGATCCTTTGGGACCTGGAAGAAGGCAAAACTGGGGTGGGGCAAGGCATGCTCCACTGACACACGTGTCAGCCGCAAACCGAATCCCCGCACAAAATGCTTGTATACCTGTATACACCATGCATTTTCTACTGGCAAAATTATCCGACTGACTCTGGGCTTGTAGGTTGCCTGTTTGTCCTTTTTTTGAGGGGGGGGTGAACTACATGACACTATCCAGGTGGCATGTCAGTTTTCCTGCAGCTAAAACCCACATTTTGCCTAACCACTAGCAGTGCAAAAAAGCTTTTCTAAAACAATTACATTCTGCCATGCCATGTCATGCATGCATTTGGCATATTGAGGTTTTTGGATTACATTGGGTTTGTCTGCTTTCAGACCCTGCCTCCGTGTTGGTGCCCATAAGCTCTCTCACACACACCCTGCCACCTTGTTTCTTTTTCGCTGTTGCTGCAGTTCTTTTCTGGGTGCACCTTCCTCTCCTTTCTGGGTGTATTTACCTGGAAGGAAGTTCCTTTGCACTGAATAGGGCTCACATCTGAGTAGGAGTGCCTGAGATTGTGCTGTGAGTTGTGTTAGTCAATAAAAGAACACAGGCTGGATTTTCCTTTATTCACCGGATGGCAGCTGTTGTAAGACACACATCTCCCCCACCCCAAAAAATAAATTGATGTGCTATTCCCCTATGAATGTACTCAGAGCTGATAGCAGGGTGAGATAGCAATTCTGACTGCTGAAACACATTGTTAGGGAGTTGCGGGGATGAAAGTCAGAGCGTAGTAGCAATCTAACAATGCCTCAAAAATATGTGATGATGGGGAGAGAGAGAAACATTGTTTTCCTTATTTTATCTGGAAACACACAGGCTGTTTCAACAGTGCTGATGGGCTGCTTATGAAGGGTCCATGAGTGAGGGTTTTTAAAAAAAAAAAAATCATCGACATGACTCTTGATCTGAAATAGAAATTGGCAGAGTGTCTAAGGTAAAAAGGCAAAGGACCCCTGGACAGATAAGTCCAGTCAAAGGCGACTATGAGGTGTGGTGCTCATCAAGCTTTGCTCATCAGCTTACAATTGGTACGGGACTCCCTTTCGGACTCACCGAGGAGGGAGGGGTGCAGATGTACAGAATGCATAAGAACCCCCAAAGCAAGCTTTCTAAATATTCCATTTGCCGTTTGGGAAGCGCTTCAGCTGGAGGCAGATGTAGGGTGAACCATCCGTACAGAAGATGGTCTTGTATTTGGAGGGATGTATCTGGTTTCATAGAATCATAAGGAAAAGGTCAAAGGACCCCTGGACGGTTAAGTCCAGTCGAAATCCATTATGGGGTGCAGCGCTCATCTCGCTTTCAGGCTGAGAGAGCCAGCGTTTGTCCACAGACAGCTTTCCCGGTCATGTGGCCAGCATGATGAACTGCTTCTGGCACAACGGAACACTGTGACGGAAACCAGAGCTCACGGAAACGCCATTTGCCTTCCCGCCGCAGTGGTACCTATTTATCTACTTGCACTGGTGTGCTTTCGAACTGCTAGGTTAGCAGAAGCTGGGGCAGAGCAATGGGAGCTCACCCTGTAGCTCAGATTTGAACTGCTGACCTTCTGATCAGCAAGCCCAAGAGGCTCAGTGGTTTAGACCACAGCACCACCCATGTCCCTTCAATGTGGGTAGTCCTAGTACAATGCAATATGAAAACAGTGAACAACCAGCCCTGGTATGGAACCATGGAGGGCTGCAATCAACAAAACAGATTTAGAAAATGTGGATTTTCAACAGCGGTGCAAAAGAGTCCTCAGTCATGTTTGGAATGAGATAGAGGGCTGATCACAAAGTTACTCTTGGGTCCTTTGCTCCTGACATCATTGCATATCTGCATCCTGAAATGTGTCATTTCCCTCCTCAGAGTAACAAAATATACATCCAGCCTGAGTCACACAGAAGTTGACAAGGCCGTGGAGATGGGGTTGAAAGCCTGGAGCGCGGCTGCCCCTCTGAATTTTGTAAAGGCCACCTCGGGAGAAGCGGATATCATGATATCGTTCCAAAGCGGAGGTAATTGTTATCGCTAAAGTCTGTGATGCTAGCTACTCAAGCTTTGAGCTATTGTGAAGAGGTTAAAAGGTAAAGGTAAAGGGACCCCTGACCATTAGGTCCAGTCGTGACCGACTCTGGGGTTGCGGCACTCATCTCGCTTTAATGGCCAAGGGAGCTGGCGTACAACTTCCAGGTACAGCGAACCAGAGCAGCACACGGAAACGCCATTTACCTTCCCGCTGCAGAGGTACTTATTTATCTACTTGCACTTGACATGCTTTCGAACTGCTAGGTTGGCAGGAGCAGGGACTGAGCAATGGGAGCTCACCCCGTCACAGGGATTCGAACCGCCGACCTTCTGATCAGCAAGCCCTAGGCTCTGTGGTTTAACCCACAGCGCCACACGCATCCCTTGTGAAGAGGTTAAGCTGGGCAAAATAATAAGGTGATTTATTTATGCTGGTTTAGATGCACAGAACCGTCTCTGGGAAAGTGGCAAGTGTGAAAAATGGCTAGGGGGGGTGAAAGGGCAGCCATAACAAAAAGGGAACATTTCTAAATATTTTTAAAAGCTGGGCTCTGCCCTGAAAATGCTCGTGGGCAAGCACACTACATAGTTCTGCATGAGAGTGCTTCAGGAAAGCTGCCACAGAGCTCATATGGAAGTGCTGTTTGTGTGACACAGAAGTGTCTCCATGTGGTTTGCCTGCGTACAAACTCCCAAATTCCTGTGGCGGTGCTACTCCCCCCCCCCCCAAGCCTTCACTCAGTGTTAGGGCCAGGGTTCAGTCCTTAGCAGCAGCAGCAGCAGTCACAACAACAGCAGTGTTTTGTAAGCTGCATATCTACGTAAGCTGTGTTTTGTAAGTAAAGGGAGAAGAACCTGCCCCGAGGAGCTTACAATCCGAAATTTGACATTAGGGAGAGAATTGAGGCAGGGAGTAGGGAAAGAGAGAAAGAAGTACAACAACAGGAATGATGTGGGTGTATGCTGTATGGCTGACCTTGATTTTGTTGCTGTTGACCTGAGATTTTAACAGGAAATATTTGAAGTGTGCCGTTGCACCCTGAGGTGCCTTGAACGATGCAGTGGGCAACACTGGCCTCTGCCCCTCTTTCCTTCCCTCCCTCCTCTGATGCCCTCTCACATCTCTGCCTCCCAAAGGCTTGCACAGATGTTTGTTGCAGCAGCCCTGGCTGCAAGCTCCCCAGGTGAATGGTGCCTCTGGGGCTGGCCGGGGGTGCTTCCCAGGCCCCTGTGGAGCAGTGTGAGGAGACACCTCTCTTTGGGTTGGGGGGGCAGCTCAGAGACCAGGGGCAGCAACTGCGGCTGCCCAAAGGGCTCCCAAGAGAGAGGGGGGAGGAGAGGAGGCTGAGGGAACACTCCACAAGAGAGGGTATTCGAAAAAGGGTGAAGGGCTGCCAGCTCTGCAGGCAAGGGGTAATATAAGTGGGCTCCTGAGCCCCACAGGGGTGCCACAGACTACTGCAATGCGCTCTACGTGGGGCTACCTTTGAAGGTGACCTGGAAACTGCAATTAATCCAGAATGCGGCAGCTAGACTGGTGACTGGGGGCGGCCGCCAGGACCACATAACACCGGTCCTGAGAGATCTACATTGGCTCCCAGTATGTTTCTGAGCACAATTCAAAGTGTTGGTGCTGACCTTTAAAGCCCTAAACGGCCTCGGTCCTGTATACCTGAAGGAGCGTCTCCACCCCCACCGTTCAGCCCGGACACTGAGATCCAGCGCTGAGGGCCTTCTGGCGGTTCCCTCACTGCGAGAAGCAAAGCTACAGGGAACCAGGCAGAGGGCCTTCTCGGTAGTGGCGCCCGCCCTGTGGAACGCCCTCCCAGCAGAGGTTAAAGGGATCAACAACTACATGACATTTAGAAAACACCTGAAGACAGCCCTGTTTAGGGAAGTTTTTAATCTGTGATGTGTTAATGTATTTTAATATTTGCTGGAAGCCGCCCAGAATGGCTGGGGAGACCCAGCCAGATGGGTGGGGTACAAATAATAAATTATTATTATTAATTATTATTATTATTATTATTATGTAGTTGGTCAAGGGAGCCATGAATTCAAAAAGGTTGAAAACCTCTGCATTAGGGGCATCAAAGCCTTGCATGCACTGTATATGAAAAACGACCATTTCAGGCAATCACATAGTGACTTATAGGAGATCTTGGTCTTGGTACCCAGACACTGGCAGATTTGTAAGGGATTTTGCAATATGTGTCAGATTCCATTGAAATGCTCTTGTTTGTGGGAGCCGCGGTTGCTGAGAACACAACAGAGCGCATTGTGCAACTTACGTCTCTCTGATCTAACCGTTACACCACCTGCCATGATTGCAAAGTCACATGATGTTCCTTGTACTCTGTGTTAGATCATGGGGACTCCTATCCATTTGACGGCCCGCGGGGGACTCTAGCCCACGCTTTCGCACCTGGGGAAGGACTGGGCGGAGACACTCATTTCGACAACGCAGAGAAGTGGACGATGGGAATGAATGGTAGGCACAAAGCCACACAATGACCCGAAAGCACCCAAAAGAAGCCATTTGTCCCCAACTAATCAAGTATGGCAGAATGCACAGACAGCTGAATATGTATCAGAGAGAAACTCACCATTGCTTATATGAAATATATTGTTTTGTATCGTATAGGGTTTAATCTGTTCACTGTCGCGGCTCATGAATTTGGCCACGCCTTGGGCCTTGCCCATTCGGCCGACCCGTCAGCTCTGATGTATCCAACATATAGATACCAACATCCATATGGCTTCCATCTCCCCAAAGATGACGTGAAAGGGATCCAGGCCCTTTACGGTAATAACGTGGATGCTTGCTTTTGTTTATTTCAAGAGTTCTTCCTCCAGATCGAACTAGAAGGCAGTGTACAGTATAAACAGCAATCTAAAAGCAACAGAGAATAAAATCATATGTCAGTTACAAAAGCAGCAGCACTGAGGTGAAACTCCAACCTTTGCTTAAAAATCCAGCCACCAAGAGTGAGACGGGTGGCCAACTTCTTGGCCATGGCAGTGCTGCCACTTGTCAGGACTAGGATGGAGAAGAGCGGCCGAATAAGTGAGCAGTGGCAGTGCTTACCTTCCCCTGCCCTTGCTGCCCCCCCGCCCCACCCCATTCCAGGAAGCAGCAGGACCATCACAAATCCACTCACCTGGTCAGGCCATGTTGTGGGACGGCACCTCCTCCCAGCTGTATCTGGCAAGGGCGCAATTGTTTTGGAGTTTCCCCCCAGTTGTCATGATTCCCTAGACTGCAGGCATGGCCAACCTTGGCCCTCCAGATGTTTTGGGACTACAACTCCCATCATCCCTAAGCTAACAGGACCAGTGGTCAGGGATGATGGGAGTTGTAGTCCCAAAACATCTGGAGGGCCAAGGTTGGCCATGCCTGCCCTAGAGGTACCTCCCTCACACCAGCTGGGAAGCCATACTGTAGCCAATTGCAGGCAGGCTGCTAGGCTGGCTCCACCCTAGGGGCAGGCCCAACTGAGCCAACAGGTTCTGGAGAATAGTTGGCACAGGCCTATATTAAACATACTGTACTGCACAAGATATAAAAATGTGTAGCAAGAACTGCAAATGAGGTGGAGGGTAGAATCAATGGGTTGTACTCAGTTATGTTTTACTCAGAGTACACCCATTGAAATGAATGGGCATGACTAACCTAGGTTCATCAATTGCATTGGGTCTACTCTGAGCGAACTTTAGTTGAATGCAACCCAATATATTGGACGGGATAAGATGGGACTCACTCAGGATACATGGCCACAGGCAAGTCAATACATGTACTAAGTGCAGTTTTAACTTGGTTTGTGTGTCGTATTCTAGGGTCACGGCAATCTGGATCCAAGGTGACACAAGTGCCGCACCCACCTCTTCCCAAACCACCAACTCCGGCTGATCCAGACCACTGTGACTCCAAGTTTTCATTTGATGCTGTCACAGTGCTAGGGAAAGAACTTCTTTTCTTCAAGGATAGGTGAGATTCCCACTTGATCCAACCTGCAAGAGGCAAGGCTATATCAGCGCTTGTGTTTTCCAAAAACAACATGCCTTTTTGGGGTTGTTGCTTTTCTAAGGAAGCTCCCAACTCTGCTATCCAAATATGGCAATTGAGTTCAAAGTCCCTCCTTTGCAAAGAAAAATGAAACAATCCCTTGATTGCAGGACCAGGCATCAGACTTTCCATACCCCAACCTGTATAACAAGAGACCAATAAGACTGGGTTTGGGGTCAAAACAGGCCACAACTTTATTGAATACAGATGAACGAGGTTTGGCTTGGGCATGGGGCGATCTAAATACTTCCATCCCGCCCGCCGGAAGTGACGTGTGGTCAATCCAGGCAGGGGTTCCTAAGACTTACCCTATATACTCGAGTATAAGCCTAGTTTTTCAGCACATTTTTTGTGATGAAAAAGCCGCCCTCGGCTTATACTCGAGTGAGGCAGGCAGTGGCTCCTATGAAGCTTTCCCAGGTTTTTTGTGGTAAAATTGGGTGCCTCGGCTTATATTCGGGTCGGCTTATACTCGAGTATATACGGTACATCCAATAGGGTGACCCCCACAAAGACCGCTGTTTGGGGGAGTGCCTTTGTCCTGGCCCCACCTGGGCACACGGAAATGGCCACTCCCCCCAGATCCCTTCAACGGGACATCCCAGCATTTGGAGGGGCAAGCAGGGACTACAACCTCCCCTCCGTCCAAAATAAGGGATTGCCCCAATGCCCAACCAGTTGTGATGAATTCCTATGAGGTAGGCAAAACCACCAGGTCAGTGCCAATTAGCCATGTGGGCAAATTCCTACCCAGCCCCTTGAAGGATGGTGACCACCGTAGCCACAGCAAAGTCATTGACTATTGGCTTAAACTGAGGGTAGGTGGGTGGGGAAACCCGGCGCAGGAACAAACAGGCTGAGCCCCAGGTGCTGGCTGCTTAAATGAGCAAGGGGTGGATCAGAGGGAAGCCCACCATTGGCTCCATCTGCACAGCCCAAGTCGCAGCCTGCAGCCCCATTTGCCAAAGCAGGGTGCAGGCTAGGATTCAGTTCCTGATAGGCAGAGGGGGTTCATGCCCCCCTCCACCTATCAGGAAAGGCACAGCAGTTTGAATTCCCATGTTGGGGCCCCAGTGAAGCCTCCTCCATCCCGCAATGCCGCCGCATGCAAAAGGGGTGTGCGGGCTTGTTGTTGAAACCACATGGCATCACATACAGCTCTTGGTTTTGACAAGTGCACCTCATGTTAGCATTCCCTTTATCTGCTTCCTGTTGTCAAAATGACTAGTCTCTTGTCCCACATTTGTTAGCTCAAGCCTAGGAGTAGGGACGGATGAAATGTTTAAGTTTCTAACAGCAAAAAAAAGCTATCTACTCACCTCAGGTCTCTCGCTTAAAAATCAACAAGAGGAGACTGAGAGGAGATATGGTAGCCATCTTCAAATATCCAAAGGCCTGTCACATGGAGGAAGGAGCAAACTTGATTCTCCTGCTCCTTAAGGTACAAGTTGCAGTAAGGAGATTCTGACTATACATCAGGAAGAACTTTCTGAAAGTAAAAACAGTTCGACAGTGGAACGGACTTCCTTTAAAGATGGTGGATTCTCCTTCATTTGAGGTTTTTAGCATAGGTTGGGTGGCCACCTCTCAGGTATGACCTAGTTGAGATTCCTGCATTGCAGGGGGGTTGAAGTAGATGGCCCTTGGGGTCTCTTCCAACTCTACGGTTCTATCATTCTATGAGTAGGACATAATCTGGTCTTGCCTCCTTGATTTGTCGGGCAAACAGCCTGAAAGCAAAAGCATTGTCCAAGCTGGTAGCCGCACTTCTCGTTCTGGTTGACAAGCCAGTGAATTCTGACACTTGAAAACATATTGAGATGCAAACATTTTCTGTTCAGTTTGTTTTATCTTCTTCTCCCCCTAAATAGGCTCTTCTGGAGAAGGCAGGCTCAGCTGAAGTCAAGCGTACAGCCACTTGCCATCACAAGCTCTTTCCCTCAGCTCATGTCAAACGTGGACGCTGCCTATGAAGTAGCTGACAGAGGAGTTGCTTATTTTTTTAAGGGTGAGTGACTCTTGAAAGCTGTTGCACTTTGGCTCCAGAATATTAAGTATACCAAGGATTATTGTGCATCGTTTCCATATTGACAACACTTACTAAGGTTCTTATTCATCCTGAAAACAGCATTGTGAGAAATATCATTCTTGTCAGTTTGTCAAGTCAGAAATCGCCATGCCTAGCTGGGAGCAGCATTCAGCTTAGCAGTCTGCGTGGTACAGCAGGGAGTAGCCAACGGGGAGCCGTACAGATGTTGTTGGACTACAACTTCTATCCTCCATGAACACTGGCCGTGCTAGTTGGGGCTGTTGGGAACTTGCACCCCACAACATCTGGAAGGGGGCACTATGATGGATAACCTTGACATAACACCATTCTGAGAAGAGGGCTCTGGAAAAATAATGGAGGTCACCACCTCAGGACACCATTTTTATTTCCCCAAGTCTCCTCAGAATGTGGTCAGCAATGGGAAAGCAAGGAAGCTTTCAGCAGTGCTCTTCTCCAAGCAAATTTAATGGGTTTCTATTGGTTGTGGTCAGGGACCCAGGTGGCGCTGTGGGTTAAACCACAGAGCCTAGGGCTTGCCGATCAGAAGGTCGGCGGTTCGAATCCCCGCGACGGGGTGAGCTCCCGTTGCTTGGTCCCAACTCCTGCCAACCTAGCAGTTCGAAAGCACGTCAAAGTGCAAGTAGATAAATAGGTACCGCTCCGGCGGGAAGGTAAACGGCGTTTCCGTGCGCTGCTCTGGTTCGCCAGAAGCGGCTTTGTCATGCTGGCCACATGACCCGGAAGCTGTACGCCGGCTCTCGGCCAATAAAGCGAGTTGAGCGCTGCAACCCCAGAGTCGGACACGACTGGACCTAATGGTCAAGGGTCCCTTTACCTTTATTGGTTGTGGTTGATTTTCTCCACTTCCAGTGAGTGAATTCAATGGGTTCTTCTGTTCATGGAATTAGGCACAAATCCAAACTCACTTTGTAGAATACTCTTCACATTGACATCAGACATGTGTCAGCAGTTTTGGTCTTTCAACACATATTAAAGCCCTTAATAATAATAATAAAAACTCCCAAGCATTCCTGGGTTAGCAACCTAGCCACATTTTCAATCATATACTAGTTGTCCTGTTGTTCTAATTCAGCTATGGGGAACCACAGGCCTAATTAGGTCTTTCAGGACTCCCCACAAGGCCAGTTCAGCCAAACCACAACTACCTGACATAATATATTAGACAGAAGGGGGTTTGCAGGCTCCACAAATCAGCAAAGACCTGTGTCCCTATTATTATTATTATTATTATTATTATTATTATTATTATTATTATTATTATCTGCTGTTGGTTTTTTTATAATATTGCTGATATTGCTGGTTTTTGTATTTTACCGTACACTGCTTTGAAATTTTTGTGGTTATGTGGTCTATAAGTACTGTACACAACTAAATAAATCGAAGGTTAGATGTCGGGAGATTCAAGCTATAAATGCCCTCGAAGCAAATATATTGTTGTTGTGTTGTTGTTGTACTTGCTGTTGTTGATTCCTGTTTGCCAGGCCCCCATTACTGGACAACTCGCGGGTTCCAAATGCAGGGCTCTCCGCGGGCCATCGCAGACTTTGGATTTCCTAGGAACGTGCTACAAATAGATGCAGCTGTCTACCTGAGGGATGAAAAGAAGACGCTCTTCTTTGTAGGAGACGACTATTACAGGTTCCTTTATTATTGCCTCTTAATACAAACATTTTTTTTTAAAAAAATCACTTGTGAAACCAGACATCATCCCTTTGTGCTGAAAAGGAGAGAGGGGAAAGAGGACATGCTTTCCTTTCTCGTAATATTTGAACCTGGAGTCGCCTAGTTAAGGTGATTGGTTCAGAACCAATTAAGTGTAAGCTCTGGTGGGTTCTTTTCAGTTGCCCCTCCACATAACAGGTCTATGCATGGAGGAGAATGCAGTTGTAAGCATTTTTTTTTCCAAAAAGAGAGCAAGAGGGAGAAATGCTCAGGAAGTTTATCTTTTGCATGCCCATTCCCTGCCCCGGGGCTGTATTTTTAACAAGTTTACAGCTATGCTAGTCACCTTAAATTGTGTGTGTGTTTCGCTGCAGCTGAACAGACATTCAGATTGCAATTTTATACAGTGGTACCTCTGGTTAAGAACTTAATTCATTCCGGAGGTCCGTTCTTAACCTGAAACTGTTCTTAACCTGAGGTACCACTTTAGCTAAAGGGGCCTCCCGCTGCCGCCGTGCCACCGGCACACAATTTCCGTTCTCATCCTGAGGTAAAGTTCTTAACCCGAGGTACTACTTCCGGGTTAGCGGAGTCTGTAACCTGAAGCGTTTGTAACCCGAGGTACCACTGTACTCATCTAGGAACAAGTCCCACTGAACTCAGTGTGGCTTAGTTCTGAGTGGAAATGTCAGATACAGATTTCCATACCTTGATCAGGATGAAACTATGAAAGTGGCTTCCCCTTTTCTAGCATTACTTATTACATTATCCAGACAAGCTGTCCCGCCACCAATCCACACTTCTCAGTGGAGAATTTGCAAGGAGAAGCATGGATTGGGACTTCCGTTTAACTATTAAACCTTTGATTAGGTAAAATTCGCAAAGCACGCTTTTTAATGTGCACAGTCACGCGAGAGAGAGAGAGAGAGAGAGAGAGAGAGAGAGAGAGAGAGAGACTAGTGGAAGAACCGAACATGCACAAATTCCAGATTAACCCTAGACATTTTCCAAATAAAAATCCAAGGGCAGGTGGAATCAAAGGTAGGTAACCAAAGATCCGCTGAAGGCTAACAAGATGGAATGTGAGAAATCTGCCCACTGCCCAGAACAAAGAGTACTTTTTTACATAATGCACAATTCACTACCACAAGATACAGTGATGTCCATTGACACAGATGCTTCTGTCACCAGCTATTAGTCACGGTACCTAATGGAACTTACTTATACAGACACAGTATAGCTCTGTATATACCAGGCAACAGAAGGTAGGTATCACTACCTCCATGTTCTGTTCATGAAGACCCAAAGCTATCTGGCTCACTGCTATTCAAAATAGAATGGCAGGCTTGAGCTTGTTTGTTTGTTTACTAGATTTATTCCATGCCCCTCTACAAAGAAATACGGTATTACCTGTGTGCTAAGATGGACCTTAGCCTATTTCAACGAACTAAGTGATTAGGCAAAGATAAGCCTCAAGTCACAACTAAACAACAAAGTAGATGAGACCTGGCTAGGCAATTCTTTCACGCAATCAAAAGCAGTTTTGACTCAAAGCTTGCTGTCCTGTTGCAATCATTACAGCGAAACTGCTTTTCCAAGAACGTCTTGCATATGGTCTAAAAATAAACCTTCTATAGCGTGGGTCTAGACCTATTTATATCTTGACAGACAAGAGCAATAGGTTTGAATTTCTCCTTTTATGGCATTCCTTTCTCTCAAAAGCTATGATGAAGCCAAAAGAAAAATGGAGAAGGATTTCCCAAAGAGCATCGAGGACGAGTTCTCGGGAATCAGTGGCAGGATTGATGCCGCAGTAGAAGTAAATGGTGAGTAGTTACTGCATCATGATGCATCATCGATACAGGGTAGCTAATGTTGCCCTGCAGACTACATCTGGACCGCAGCTCGCATTATCCCTGGGCAATGGCCAAGGTGGCTTGGGCTGATGGGAACTGGAGTCCAACAGCAAAGGGTACCATATTGGCTGCCCCATCTTAGACAAAAGCAGGACTTCCTGGCAAAGGCATCACTGCCACTTACCAGGACACAGTGGGGTAGGATTAGATTAGATTAGATTAGATTAGATTAGATAATTTATTTGTCATTGCACCAGTACAAGCACACGCTATACCAGTGCAACGAAATTGCAAGCCATCCTGTAAAAAAAGAGGGGGGGGGGGGGACAAAAAAAAAACCAAAAAAAAAACCACACACAAAAACACAAAACACACACACACACACACACAAGCCACACATACGCACAGCACAGCTCTCCAAGGTCACATCATTTGGTTACGTCATTTAAGAAGGCTATAGCTCTTGGGTAGAAGCTGGGTAGGACAGAGGTACCATCCCAGTAGGTGGCAGAGAGGCACGCCAACTGCTCCTAGGAGTGTCAGACACATGGCCTTGGTGTCCCAAAGGCCACAGCCCACCCATCACATAGTTGGCTGAACTATCTTTTAGGCTACTAACGCATTGCTGACTCGTCCATCTTACTTCCCCTACAATTCCTTCTCAGGCCCAATTAAAATGTGGCATTGGGGGCCATGGTATGGCCGTGTAATACTGGTAATTCCATACGGTTTATATAATTTCAATGCACCTACCCCATTTGGTGTGGGTGCAGAATTAATACACCCATGATCTGTGATCCTGGACAGCAGAATCTGCTTCTGAGGTAATGCCCATATAAATGTTTGCACGGGATAAGTACATTTGTACCGAGCCCTTATACAACAAAGTGCTTTTACCTCATACTTTAAATCAGGCCACAGAGGACAGATTTTTGCAAGCATGTGCAAAGTAAAGGAGAGCAGAATTGAACGCAGTAAAGTGCAGTCATACAAGTCCACTGGAGACACAATCTTTCCTTTACCGCTCGAGAAGACAGGGTGGGTTTGGGGGAGGCGAGGAATCAATGCATTTGAATGGTGAATTGGGAATTTTCAGTGAAAAATATATAACACCCCAATTTTGCATGTGTTCAAAGCACACATGAATGTGCACGTGTGGGCCATTTTCGGATCCAGAAGAGAGTGGGGTGGGCTTTTGCACATTCTGCCGATGCATGTGATGACCGCGAAAGCAATCCCCGTAAAAGTCAGGGGTTGCCTGTACCTAGATGCATATCATGTAGGGGATTTGGTACTTTAACCCTTGGAATAAGAAATGCAATCACTCTTTCAACTTTAAGATCAATAAAGCCTAAGCCTAAGACTCTGAAGAGCTGCTGCCAATCAAAACAGAGAATGCCAAACTAGATCAACAAATAGTCTTACCTGGTGTAATGTAGCTTCCTTTGAGAAATTTAGTCACAAGCTGGCATCTCCAACCATCCATGGTCAATTTCCCAGCTTCCCTCAAAGGCAAAAAGGATTCGTATTTGAAATAAGTTATTAAGTGCTGTGTACGCAATGCAGAGGGACCCAGGTGGCGCTGTGGGTTAAACCACAGAGCCTAGGGCTTGCCGATCAGAAGGTCGGCGGTTCGAATCCCCGAGACGGGGTGAGCTCCCGCTGCTCGGTCCCTGCTCCTGCCCGCCTAGCAGTTCGAAAGCACGTCAAAGTGCAAGTAGATAAATAGGTACTGCTCTGGTGGGAAGGTAAACGACGTTTCCGTGCGCTGCTCTGGTTCGCCAGAAGCGGCTTAGTCAAGCTGGCCACATGACCCGGAAGCTGTACGCTGGCTCCCTCGGCCAGTAATGCGAGTTGAGTGCCGCAACCCCAGAGCCGGACACGACTGGACCTAATGGTCAGGGGTCCCTTTACCTTTACGCAATGCAGAAGTGCTACTGAGGCCAGTTAGCAAGCACAATCTCCCATAAAAGCCTTTGGAATTGATGTCATCTCAGGCGGCTTTCCTCAGGGAACCTGTGAAAACTTCTCCGGTGAGCATCTGAAATCTGGTCTTTTCAGTGGTGGCACCGAAAAACTGTGGAACCCCCATCCTCTTGGAGGCTTGTCAAGCCGCACCTCTACAGTTTTGCATAGCTTGTGACACACTTTTGGCATGAACATTTCCTTGCTGCTGTTGTGTTACTTTGATGGATGTTCTCACATAATTTTCTTTTAAAGGTCGGTTTTATCATTGTCTCTCCTTTTTTTGTTATTGTACACTGCTTAGTTGTTTTTTTATGGAAAACGGGTACATCAGTTGATTAAACAAAGGGAAGAGAGGTCGTATTTCACAACTGTACCAAGAAGTCTATGGTATTGTTAGGTTTCTCGAATATTAAGCCCCCTGATTAGTAGTTCCTACTTTTGTTTCCTTTCCTTTTTAGGTCACATTTACTTCTTCTCAGGCCCCAAAGCCTATAAATACGACAAGGAAAAGGAAGATGTGGTTAATATTGTGAAATCCAGCTCCTGGGTGGGCTGCTGAACTGAAGTGGGAAGTGGATTATCACAGTGAGCTAGACGATAACTGGAAACTTTGGAGCCTGTCAGCCAAACTCACATTCTGTGGATTTGATTCCAGAAGCACAATGGCAAAAGGATGTGCCCGTTATTGCTCAAGCCCAGAAAAAATGAAGAGGGGAAGGCATCGAAATAAATGACACAATAGCATTTCAGATAGCTTGGGGAAATCCCTGTGGGGGTGAAATTCCACGTACTCATCTTTTAAAAGTCTGGTATCTTCAGGGATAGAAAGGGGAGATGGACCCCAGTGCTCTGCTGACACTTCTACCCCAACAATGTTTCCTCAGAACAACGGTCGCATTATGCCAGGGGATAGGGATAGGGGGTGATAGCCACCACTGAGGGGGTGCCATTTCCATCCCATAATGCCCCTGGAACCACACTAAGCACCACATAGCATCACTGAAAGCGCGTGATGATGTGTGGAAGTGCAATTGATGGCAACAGGTTGTGTGTTTCAGTCAAGGATGGGAGAGAAGTTCCATTCAGGCCCCACCTGCACCGTACATTTAAAGCAGGGGTAGGATGCAGCCCAATCGCCTTCTCAATCCAGCCCGTGGATGGTCCAGGAATCAGCGTGTTTTTACATAAGTAGAATGTGTCCTTTTATTTGAAATGCATCTCTGGGTTATTTGTGGGGCCTGCCTGGTGTTTTTACATGAGTAGAATGTGTGCTTTTATTTAAAATGCATCTCTGGGTTATTTGTGGGGCATAGGAATTCGTTCATTTCCCCCCCCCCAAAAAAAAAATAGTCCGGCCCACCACATGGTCTGAGGGACGGTGGACCGGCCCCCGGGCTGAAAAAGGTTGCTGACCCCTGATTTAAAGCATTATTGTGCCACTTTAAACCATCATGGCTCCCCCCCCCAAAGAATCCTGGGAACTGTATGGGTGCTGAGAGCTGTTAGAAGGTTCCTTTCCCCACACGGTTCTACAATTCTCAGAATTGCCTCTTCCTGGATTTTTTTGCTCTGTGAGGGGAACTCCAAACAACTTTAACACACCAGTTTGCGGGGAAGCTGTGGTTGTTTGAAGTGGTATGATAATACTTTAAATGCATAGTGCCAGGGGTAGGCAACCTAAGGCCTGTGGGCAGGACCGGTGCTAGGGATTTTGGCGCCCTAGGCGAGGGGGCGGGCCACGTGACATCATTGCGCATGACGTACGGTGCCTCGCACCGCCACGGTTTTCGCTGCTGGTTGGGGCGGCACCGGGCGGCGGCGGGGGGTGAGGGGCAGGCTGACCAGCGCCCCCTCCATTTTGGCGCCCCCGCCGCCACGGTTTTCGCCCCAAGCTGCTTGCTCTGCCGCTGGTTGGGGCGGCACCGGGTGGCGGCGGGCGGCGGAGGGCCGGCTGGCCAGCGCCCCCTCCATTTTGGCGCCCCCGCCACTGCGGTTTTCGCCCCAAGCTGCTTGCTCCGCCGCTGGTTGGGGCGGCACCGGGCAGCGGGGGGGCGGGGGGCAGGCTGGCCAGCGCCCCCTCCATTTTGGCGCCCTAGGCAACTGCCTAGTTCACCTTAATGGACGCGCCGGCCCTGCCTGTGGGCCAGATGCGGCCCAATCGCCTTCTCAATCCAGCCCACGGACTGTCTGGGAATCAGCGTGGTTTTTACATGAGTAGAATGTGTGCTTTTATTTAAAATGCATATCTGGGTTATTTGTGGGGCATAGGAATTTGTTCATTTTTTTTTCTTTTCAAAATATAGTCCAGTCCACCACATGGTCTGATGGACGGTGGACCGGCCTACGGCTGAAAAAGGTTGCTGACCCCTGCATAGTGCAGATGGCACCTCAGTTAATATTTAAAGACAGATTTGCCTAAGTCATGCTTTCTGAAACAATACACAAACCGGTACCTAAAGCCATCCTTGGAACATTGCCCTTCTCCTCCCAAGAAATGTATACAATAATACAAAAGTGTGCAATCAAATGCATATGTAAGGCTGGAATGTCCCTGTAAAATTTTGGAATGCAGTGAGGGGGCTTTTTATTTGCCTTGAAAATGAGGAAGGTGTCTAGGAAAATGAGATGGGAGAGCAAACCAAATTGTTATCCAGAGGAATGGATGCAAAATAATTCGTGAGGGAAAGTATAGATTAAAGACTTGCCTGATCCTTGGATTTTTATGTTGTGAACCAGCCTGTGATCTTCGGATGAAGGGTGGTATGCAAATTTAATAAATAATAATACTAAATAATATATTGATGAAAACAACATATAGAGATGTATTATATTGGGGAAATTGCTCTGCAAAAATGTGTATATTAGGCAAAATTGCATGGGGAAATGCATTAAAATACTGGAGAGTTTTCATGATAAAAGTAATTTGCGTAAAACTGATGAGAAAATGTGGAGAACTGGGTTTAGGATTGGGGGGAAAATGAGAAATGGTCAGAGTCACCCATCCCAAGTCGCAGCTGCTGCTTGCAGCAGAAGTAACAAAAAAGAAAGCCTACTGGCACCCACCCCCCCATACGCCATCTCGGGAAAATAATCTCCCCACTTCCTCCTGTGAAAAGAAAATCAGCACATGATCCACATTCTCTGCTTGCAAATGGGGTGACATGTCTGTGGTGGCCATTTTCCGGTCAGATGCCTCAACCCCACTCTGGTTCCAGATCACAGGTGAGTATTCATTCCTGGAAGAGTATGTGAGGCCAGGTTGCACTCTACACCGGAGTAGAGAAAATTATTGTGCTGAGTCTAAGGGCGGCATTCGCTCCTGGGCAACCTTTCAGTGGCAGAAGAAGAGTTTGGATTTGATATCCCGCTTTATCACTTCCCGAAGGAGTCTCAAAGCGGCTCACTTTCTCCTTTCCCTTCCTCCCCCACAACAAACACTCTGTGAGGTGAGTGGGGCTGAGAGACTTTAAAGAAGTGTGACTAGCCCAAGGTCACCCAGCAGTTGCATGTGGAAGAGCGGAGACACGAACCCGGTTCCCCAGATTACGAGTCTAGGGCTCTTAACCACTACACCACACTGGCTCTCAAGGTGGACATTAGTGGTGATCCTTGTACCCAGTGCTTTTTTTTCTAGAAAAGCAAGTGTTGGTACTCACCAGCAAGCGGGGGGGGGGGGGCATGGCCTGACATCAAAGAAAATAAGCATTTCTCCATGCTTCCCAGTTTATTATACCGGGGAAAGGAACCTAACACAATATGTACTGAGAATCACAGTGATGGTGGCAAGCATGCTCACTGAACTCTCCAGTGATTGCAACCTCAATTACTGTGTGTGGGTTGCTTTTTTTTAAGCTGCAGAGATGGCGGAAATTGTGCAATCCTGATAAAGAACCCAAACACTCGAGGAGGAGAAACCGCAACACTACATTGGATAGCCTTGCCCAAGCCACAGAGATGCACAAACTTCCCCCGCCTGCAACTTTGCAGCTCTCTAAACCGTACCAATGTTTAGGCACAGCAGCCCCGGTCCTAGACATGTTTACTCAGAAGCAAGGCCACGGAATTCAATGGGGCTCACTCAATGACAGCTGTGGCCCATTGAGAACGGTAGGGCAAAATGCAGGGAGCCCAAACAGTAGGTGGGCGGCACTGAGAATATAAGGGCAAGAAGGCCGAGCTGCCCCCCTCTCTAATCGTTCCACGTATTGCAGGCAACGGAGGGCTAGCTGAAGGTAGTTGGTGGCATAGGAACCAATTCTATAGGACTGAGGCATCTTCAGCCCCTGCAAAGTCTGTTGGGATGGGGCTGAGCCCCCTCAATCTTGAGGAGGCAAAGGAGGCTGAGTGCAGAGTGTTCCGGGGGTGTTTCGCCAGGGGGTGGGGGCATCACAAGATTGCTTGGAGTGGCAGTGAAAGGATGTCTCCCCTTTCCAGCGCTGTCGCTGCTCTGTCTCCCAATGGGTCACCCACTGCCTCTTCTGTGCCTCCCAGTCCAGGGCAGGGCAAGCGGGGATAAATAAAAATAAAAATAAAAATAAAAATAAAAATAAAAATAAAAATAAAAATAAATTATTATTATTATTATTATTATTATTATTATTATTATTATTATTATTATTTATTCCCCGCCCATCTGGCTGGGCTTCCCCAGCCACTCTGGGCGGCTTCCAACAGAATATTAAAATACAATAACGTATTAAACATTAAAAGCTTCCCTAAACAGGGCTGCCTTCAGATGTCTTCTAAAAGTCTGGTAGTTGTTGTTCTCTTTGACATCTGATTGGAGGGCGTTCCACAGGGCGGGTGCCACTACCGAGAAGGCCCTCTGCCTGGTTCCCTGTAACTTGGCTTCTCGCAGCGAGGGAACCGCCAGAAGGCCCTCGGCACTGGACCACAGTGTCCGGGCAGAACGATGGGGGTGGTGACGCTGCTTCAGGTATACTGGACCGAGGCCGTTTAGGGCTTTAAATGAGTCCCATGATGCCTCGGCCCCATCCTCTTCATCTGCCAAGCTCACTTCTCCTTTCCCTTCCTCCCCCACAACAAACACCCTGTGAGGTGAGTGGGGCTGAGAGACTTCAGAGAAGTGTGACTAGCCCAAGGTCACCCAGCAGCTGCATGTGGAGGAGCGGAGATGCGAACCCGGTTCACCAGATTACGAGACTACCGCTCTTAACCACTACACCACACTGTCTCTCCATGTTAAACCATGTCGCTTCGATTGCTGGGATCAGGTGCAATCAGCCAGTGCAGGATTTAACCCTACCCACCTGTCGGATGACACCACAAGTTATTACAGCTGATGGATTACTGATGACATCACAAGTTATGACAAGCATGGGTTGGGGAAAACAGCCTTGCGAGCAAATTTTGACCCCCTGGTAGACCAAAAGTCAACCACTGATTGAAAGTTTCCCATTCCTGTTTCATAGTATTACTGCCCAGGCCTGTTCTTCAGAATTCCCTTCCTAGAAAGACATGTATAAGTCCATTTTTGCTGGGTTTTTAGCCTTCCGTTCTAATTTAGGACAGTTAGTGTTAGTTAAAACTCCAGTACACTTCTGTTTCGCTTGGTCCTTATTCCCAGCTTATTTTTCTCCCTTCTAAACTTTTTGTTGTTGTTGACAGCAGCCTTGTGCTAATGAGTTATTTTGGAGTGTGCTTAATGCATTCTTTCATAAATGAACACATGTACACACACACATACACATTTTCAAGCTGCAATTCTTTCTTTTTACATAATTTATTTGGCAAGATTTACACTTAGTCGGTGTTGTAGCGTGGGTTAATGATTTCAGCAAGTGATTTCAGCTCTCTGACATAGTAGGCAGGAGACAGCTTCTTCATGTAACAACTCTTTATTCAGGCAAAACAAGACTGAGGGAACTGAGGGTAGGGAAGCTACATTTATAGGAACAGAGGACTGGCTAGGAAAAGATACATTTTGGAGGGAACAATCTCAAGCAATCACACAGCTGCTTTTTGGTGGGAACCAATAAGACTGAAGATCCAAATTCAGCAACTTGAATGCACCAATAGTAACTGTTCCTTCTGGGACAGGAAGGCAGTTACTTTACCCTAATGTGATTACAGACAATAGTAATACAGATATGATAACACTCTGAATCAATACACAACAGTCGGAACTGCATCTCTAAGCAGTTAACAGGAAACAGTCATGTAGATAAAAGCAACGGTTTTGAAAGCAAATATACATGATAGAATGGCATGGGGGCAGTGCTGGATTTACGTATAAGCTAAACAAGCTATAGCTTAGGGCCCCACTCTTCCTGTAAAAAAATTAAAGGAAAAATAAAGTGGATGTACATTTCCAAAATATAAGATAAAAAAACAAATAAAATAAAACATACATATTGTTAGAGCTTAATAATTATTTCACTACAGTGGTACCTCGGGTTACAGATGCTTCAGGTTACAGACTCTGCTAACCCAGAAATAGTACCTCAGGTTAAGAACTTTGCTTCAGGATGAGAATAGAAATTGTGCGACGGTGGAGAGGCAGCAGCGGGAGACCCCATTAGCCAAAGTGGTACCTCAGGTTAAGAACAGTTTCAGGTTAAAATCGGACCTCCAGAACGAATTAAGTTCTTAACCCAAGGTACCACTGTATTAATATACTTCTTCTACTTGTATAATTCTTAATTGATGCAGGTGGCGCTGTGGGTTAAACCACAGAGCCTAGGGCTTGCTGTTCAGAAGGTCGGCGGTTCGAATCCCCGCGACGGGGTGAGCTCCCGTTGCTCGGTCCCTGCTCCTGCCAAACTAGCAGTTCGAAAGCAAGTCAAAGTGCAAGTAGATAAATAGGTACCGCTCCGGCGGGAAGGTAAACGGCATTTCTGTGCGCTGCTCTGCTTCACCAGAAGTGGTTTAGTCATGCTGGCCACATGACCCGGAAGCTGTACGCAGGCTCCCTCGGCCAATAAAGCGAGATGAGCGTCGCAACCCCAGAGTCGTCTGCGACTGGACCTAATGGCCAGGGGTCCCTTTACCTTTACCTAATTGTATTCCACTATTAATACACTTCTTCTTAATTGTATTTCAGTTCAACAATTACTTTGATAAAATACATATTTTGTTATGTGCAAATGGCTTTAGAGACCTATTAGGTCCATAAATTACCATATAGCATATATTCAACCCAAAAAAGCGACAATTTGTTGTTGACAAAGGACAGCTGGACATATGAAGGGCCCCATTACCTTCAGTAGCTTAGGGCCTCCTCAAACCTAAATCTGGCCCTGCATGGGGGTAATGCAGCTCCTTTGATCTACAGGCCAACCAAATCAAAGGCAGCATACGAATCAAGTGAGATTGCAATCTAGAATCCCTTCTGATGTCACAAAGGCTTACAAAAGCAAGAAGAGCCCTGCTGGATCAGGTCAAGGGCCAGATGCTAATGGGGAACCCACAAGCAAGACATGAATGTGATCGCTTCTGGTGCATTGTCTCCATTTCCACAAAGCAGGGCTTTCTTCCACTTACTAGGCAGGTGGCAGCTTCTCTCCTGATCTCCAGCATATAGATAGTTGATGTGACATTTACATCCCACTCATCCTCCAAGGAACTTTATTTCTTTCCCCACCCTTTCTTGCTACTACCATAAGTCACAATCAACACAGGCGAGGACCATCACCCTTTCGATCCTCAAAACAATTATACACTTCCTTTCTGCTTCCGATGAATGACCCTTCATGACTCTATAGCAGAGGCAAGGAACCTTTTTTGGCTACATGGGCCAGATGCTTATCAGGATTAGTCTTGAGGGCCAAATTTGACAGTGACACAGTGACATCAAATGCAAGGTGTTTTGAAGTCTCAAAGATGGGACTTCAAAGCACCTTGTAAAGCAATAGTCGTCTCCCCCTTCACCTTGACTGGGCATTGAAGAGGGACCACAAGGGGCATCTAGTTTAACCCCTTGCAGTGCACAATGTGGGGCTTGAACCCATGACCCTGAGATTAAGAGTCTCATCCTCTGCCAGCTGACCTATGCAAACTTCATGTTCATGCTTTACTTATGAGCATCTTCTTCGGATGTGATATTATTATTATTATTATTATTATTACTACTACTACTACTACTACTACTATTATTATTATTATTATTATTATTATTATTACTACCCATCTTTTCCCCAGACTAGGACTCAAGGAGGCTTACAAAAATTAAAATTACACTGTCAGCACACAGAAAAAAACGTATACAAGATAATAGTTAAAAAGTAATTAAACTAGAAAACGACAGCATTTTACTAATGCAGATTGAAGAGAAAGTTCAAGTTGGAAATGCACTAGAATCTTCTGCATCACCTGGAAATGAAATATGTGAAATTTCTATCTTGGGCACAATGAAGAAGCCAGGGACTGAACCTTTTCAGTGCAATGTGTGTGCCACTCGCTGGATGAGGGTCTCCCCATATAGGATTATAGCAATGATGCCTTAAGACCACAGAGGCACCTATCTAATCTTTCCCACCACTCTTGGAATTGTGTCAAAACGGGCTTCTTGATCATGAGCAGTTACTTCTCATATAGTTCTTGGTAGACAAGGAGAACTGAGTGACGTCCTCCTTTAGGCAACTCTGGGTGCCTGAAATGGCTCATCGGTCTCTCTCTTGTGCAAGAGGAATAACACAAATTCCTTCTTTCCCCCCTCTTGTGTGATTTTACAGACTTTGAATCATTTCCACCATCCCTATAGCTTTTAGAATTTACACTGTTCTGACTGGCAGCAGGGTCTGAGGCAAAGGTCTTTCATAACTATGTTAGAAGAGCCTGCTGGATAATAATCACAATCATAATCACAATCATAATCATTTAATATTTATACCTCACCCATCTGGCTGGTTTCCCCAGCCACTCTGGGCGGCTCCTAACAGAATATTTAAAACATGTTAAGACATCAAACATTAAAAACTTCCCTAAACAGGGCTGCCTTCAGATGTCTTCTAAAAACCAGATAGTTGTTTATTTCCTTGACATCTGATGGGAGGGCGTTCCACAGGGCGGGTGCCACTACCGAGAAGTCCCTCTGCCTGGTTCCCTGTAACCTCACTTCTCGCAGTGAAGGAACAGCCAGAAGGCCCTCGGAACTGGACCTCAGTATCTGGGCTGAACGATGGGGATGGAGACGCTCCTTCAGGTATACTGGGCCAAGGCTGTTTAGGGCTTTAAATGTCAGCACCAACACTTTGAATTGTGCTCAGAAACATACTGGGAGCCAATATAGGTATTTCAGGACTGGTGTTATATGGTCTCGTTGGCCACTCCCAGTCACCAGTCTAGCTGCCACATTCTGGATTACTTGTAGTTTCCAGGTCACCTTCAAAGGTAGCCCCACATAGAGCGCATTGCAGTAGTCCAAGCCAATAGCCCAGCATCCTGTTCTCACAGTGGCCAACCAGATGCTTGTGGGAAGCCTGCAAGATGGACAGGAGTGTAGCAGCCTCAGATAGTTCATCACCAACAACAACACCATTTTAGCTGGGGGAGCCAAAGCAGTGTCCTCCAGATGTTTCAGGTCTACAAGATCCTATAATCCCTGACCATCGACCATGTTGGAGGTCATGAGGGTGGCTATCCCTGATCTGGGACCTTCTGCATGCAAAGTTTGGTACACTCTGCAGCTGAGCAATGCTCCCTTTGCTTCTGAAAAAGACAAAATTAACCCACATATAGGTCACTGTGCAAGAATCAGGTCAGATGTGGGGCACCTTTTGCCCTCCAGGTGTTGCTGGACTTCTTCTCCCATTATCTCTGACCATTGGTTGTTGCTGGCTGGGGCTGATGGGAGCTAGAGTTCAGCAAAATCTGGAAGAACACCAGTTCCCCATCCTTGAATTAGGTGGTTCCTTGGTGCTCACTGTCTTGCATTCATTAGAACTCTCTTCATCTGCTAGTTTCATGATACTTCAAGTCATCTCTTTGGCATGTACTGAGGTCCTTTGAGGCTACTGGCAGCCCTTTCTACCTAAAATCTCTTCATCCTTTTTTCCCCCTGATCCTTTTCCCCCCTTTGTCATTCCCCTAATAGCCAGCTGCTCAGAAATGGATTTCAACATGCCTGAGAGATGCCTGAGTCACTCTTGGCAACAGCACATCAACTGCAGTAAAGCTGTGAGATACAATCAGAGAGATAAATTGTCACCAGAGGGTGTGGGGTCTACTTGGGTACGTTTCTTCAGTTTATGAAACTCACTGTCTGCTCTTGCAAAATGGACTGGAATATAGGGCATGGTGTGGTTTCATTTTTGCAGAGGTAGTAAAAATCTATCTTGCAGGCTGATAAATGAATAAGTAGCTGCCTGATTTGCCCAAAGACTGCTTTACAAAATTCCACCTTATGTCATCACTGGAACATTACTGAATGTACTTACTATTTTAAATATCCACAATCCCACCACTGGCTGGAACTCTAGAAAAGTGCAACATTTTGTTTCAGGTCTCACTTGTTAAGGGATAATAGACATTTATCATATGAGCTACTCAAGGCCTTAAATGCAACTGCTTTAGTACACAACTGTGATTAATATGCACTCATTTATCTGAACAAAATAAAAAATAAAAAAATTCCTTCCAGTAGCACCTTAGAGACCAACTAAGTTTTTTCTTGGTATGAGCTTTCGTGTGCATGCACACTTCTTCAGATACATGCACACGAAAGCTCATACCAAGAACAAACTTAGTTGGTCTCTAAGGTGCTACTGGAAGGATTTTTTTATTTTTTATTTTGTTTTGACTATGGCAGACCAACACGGCTACCTACCTGTAACTCATTTATCTGAGTATGTGCTTTGATTTAATTTCTGCATTTTGTGTCTTTGTGGCCAGGGACTAAATTCTTCCAAAAATAAATTCCGGAAGTATGGAAACAGTCGACATAAACCTCAACTGCATGCGAACTGGTTTCTTTTATCTACAGTTTAGGATTTATTTAAGATCTACAGTTTAGGATTGATTTATTTCCAGTTTGAGCTGAGCTGCTGAATATTTCACATACAGAAGTACTTCAGCAACATTTATCATTAGTATTATTATTATTAGGCTAATCAACATAGCAAATAAATAAATCATGCAGAATAGCAAAAATTGCAGAATTAGGGGAAATGATTGTGCAACTTTCCATGGGCCACAAAATTCAGCTTCTTTTGCTGCAGATTTTTGATTTCTTGGATGCTGACTTTTGAATTCCTGGTGCCCACAGACCATCTTATATTCTAGTCAGGAGCTCTAAAAATCAATAGTAAAAAGAAAGAAAGAAAATCACATGGGCTGCCTCATACTGGGCAGAAGAAAGTGCTTCCTTCCAGAGAAAAACAAAGGACCTATAACCCAAAGCCTGCCTCGTGATTTTAACTCATCCATGTTGCAGAATATTTAACCACAAACCCAGTGCCTTCTGTAAAATTCTTTTCCGTGTGCTCTGTTTTGATGGAGCACTGGAAGACAAAAATTATACGTTTCTAGCTTTAAAGCGTTTCAGAGACAAGTGCTTCAGCTTATTTGCTCAGTGTGCAAATTCCAGAAAAACCTGAGAGCTACCCAACTGCACAGGCCTGTGCTAGGCATGAAAATGTACTGTGTACAGAGTAACGTCCCTCTTGGTTTGATCTTTCAACCTAGGTATTAAAAGCTCCCTTTATGAATGTTTATGTTCAGTTGAACTCTTATCTCTGGCGTTGCCCCTACAGGAATGGTCAGATGCTCTGGAGCTGGAGACATATAAACAGCAATTTACCAGGCGGAACCTCAAGTAAATGTCTACTGACCTCACTCTGAGTTTTTTTTTCTCATTCCTTTGAGTTTCAGACAAGCCATGACAAGGTGCTGAAATGAACGAAATTGTTATTTTTCATTAGCAAGAAAACAAAACATTTCTGGGCTGTTTCTTGGGCCCTTTTAAAAAAGGAAACAGCTGCTAGTATTATTATTAATTAAATCTGTACACCGCCCTTCATCCCAAAATCACAGGGCATAAAAATACAAAAACAAAACACAAAATACATAATAAAAAGCAAGAACAAACCAATAACCCCCCTCCCACAAACATATTTAAAAGGACATGTGCAGTTCTGTCTCCCAAACTGCACGACAAAATTTAGATGTGCAAATTTCAAAGGATAGCTGTGTTTTGGTTCATGTGTTGCTTCGAAAAGTGCAAATTTGATAGATCTGGCTTTGGATGAGACCTGAACTGAATTTCTTCCCCATCCCTAATTAAAAGTGAAAGCTGAGCTTAATTTTTCTGCACTGTAACATGTTATGTCCTAACGAGGACATGTCTGCAGGGGGAAAAGGCTTCCTTAATCTCCATCTGGGTACTGTTTTATTGAGCAAGTGGGGACTTCTCAGAAAAATCATGTTAAGTGCTGCTGAGTCATATTAGCAGCCATAACAAATGCAGAACAGCTTGGCTGCATGGGAAATTGACAAATTGTGACACATGTAGCTAAGTTCCTTCTGGGTGCTAAAGGCTTAGCAGTAGCTGATTATTTGTTTGTTGTATTTTTTTAATATACCGGTAACTGCTTTTTAGGGTTCAATGTGGCCAAGGTGGCTTCCAACGATATATCGCCACTACAACTTAGTAAATTTAAAACAAAAATGAAAGAAACCCACATTAGCAATGACATGAAAATAATAGTAGCAGTAGCATTAAAACAGGACTTACCTCGGAGAATCCATTGCAAAATAGAAGAATTTGTGTGCCGTAGTTCTTTACAGCGTTTGGAAATGCCAGTTGACATGTGGAGCTTCACTGACAACCACAACTTCCCATTTGCTTGCTATTGATGAGGCAGATCCTCAAGAACAAAAAGTCTGAAGACCTACAATGCTTTCCCTGTGAATATATGCAGGGCTGTCCTGTTCCACAGTGGAAGAAAGGCAGATCTCTATGCAAGAAATATCAAACTACAAAAATAAGAAGCTGCCTCCTACAAGTCATGCTGTTGGGCATCATGTATCTCAGTAACATTGATAATGATGATGATGGTGATTTTTATTGTTTGTACCCCACCCATCTGACAGGGTTGCCCCAACCTCTCTGGGTGGCTCCCAACAGAATATTAAAAATATGATAAATCACCAAACATAAAAGTCAAATACAGTCGTACCTCGTGAGACGAATGCTGCGTGTTGCGTTCATCATGGGTTACGAACACGCCGAACCCGGAAGTGCTGGAACGGGTTACTTCCGGGTTCGGCAGTTCGCACATGCGCAGACACGCAATATGACATAATGCGCATGTGCAGAAGTGCGTCTTCGCAGATGTGCAGATGTGGCGCTTCATGTTACACGCTGCTCATGATGCGAACGGGGCTCCGGAACGGATCCCGATCGCATCCAGAGGAACCACTGTAGTTGTTTGTTTGTTTGACATCTGATGGGAGGGCATTGCACAGGGCAGGAAGACAGTGATGGGCAACAGCTCTCCAGCAATGCAGACAGCAGTCTTTCCCAACCGTATCTGAAATTGGTGCATTCCATATTCAAACCCCGGGCACATGTTGTCACACGGCTGCGCCACTAACCTGAACACTCTTCAACCAAGTCAGTGCTGCCTGGATGGAGAGGGGCTGGTAAAAGATGGTGTTGAGGGCAGTGCAGTGCAAACACAGAAGCGGAACCCATCCAGTGCTCCAGCTGGCACATTTGCACCATGCCTACCTCCATCCTGAAGTGCATGAGGGAGGTCAGGTGAGTGGCACATGCTGTGCACTGCTTTAGAATATAAGAAGGGCCTGCTGTATCAGGCCAGTGGCCCATCAAATCCAGCATCCAATTTGAAACCCACAAGCTGGATCCTAACACAATAACATCCTCCCCTCCTGTGGTTTCAGAGGCATTGCTGCCTCCAGCTGCAGAGGCAAAGCATAGCCGTCATGGCTAGTAAGCACCAATAAATAGCCTTTTCCTCCATGAATTCATCTAATCTTCATTGGAAGCCATCCAAGTTGGTGGCCATCACTGCCCTCTGTCAGGCAAGTTCCATAGTTTAGCTCTGTACTGCATGAATCTTTCTTTTATCAGTCCTGCTGAATCTTCCAATATTCAGCTTCATTGGATGTGTTAACAAGAGGGGGGAGGGACTTTTCACCATACACTCTTTCCATGCCATGCATAATTTTATAAACTTCTGATCAGGTCATTGGAGACAGTTCTGGGCTAGATGAACCAAGGGCTGACTCAGCAGTGTAGGCATCTCCATGGGTTTGTATGTTTCAGCATCCTCCAATGCAATTGCTGACGTGTGTTTCCAGCTTATCCCTGAGACTAGGATAAAAAGCATGCAGCACAAGGGTGGACAATGTGGTTACCTTCCGTGTGTCTTTGGACTCAATTTCCCAACATCCCCTGCCTGTATGGCCAATTGCCAGGGGTGATGGGAGCTGCAGTTCATCAACATCTGAAGAGTACCACATTGACTACTTCTAATGCAGCATATAACCAAGCTGCTGCCACAATATCTCATGTCTGAGGGGTAGCCAATGTGGTCCGCTCCAGATGGGCATGCTAGCAGTGGCTGATGGAATATGTAGTCCAGCAACATCTGGAAGGCCCTGCGTTGGCTACCCCTCAAGTAAAGAAGGCTGGAAGACTTATTTAGAATATGGATTCGCCTATCAGCTGCAGGGTTTGTTGACAGATCAGCTCTGGATTCACACAGCTATGTTCAGCTCAGATTGAACATGGCAGCCATAACTTGCGTATCATCTGACCTCACCTCCAGTTCAATGCTTTTCAGTAGAAACAGTTCAGCTGTGATTCATCAAGCGAAAAACCAAAGACACCTGGACCAGCCCCAAGTATTGTGTGCACCATATTCAAACTTCACTTTTCTTGCTCACATTGCAAGAAAGATAAACTGCAGACCCGTCTCTCTCTCAAACACACCCTTCATTCCGCTCGTATGATCTCACTCAGTCCTGTGGTTTAAGGTGCTTTCATATTGCATAATTTAACTACGTTTGTGCCACCAACCAACACTAATTTGCTAGAGAAAAGTCACAGCAAGCACCTTAGGAAGCAACCCTGTAAAACCAACTTTTCAAAGAATCCTAGATGGAAGGCCTCATGGCCATTTTAACTGGAGCAGATTCAAAAAGTAGTTGCCTCATTTGGACTTAGCTGTTGTGATTGTTGGAAGAATCCATGGGAACATATAAAAGTGCCCTTGGGCTATTGGTTTGCCTAGCTCACATGGCCTACAGCAGTGTTGACCAAAATTGGCCCTCCAGCTGTTTGGGTCTACAGTTCCCATCATCCCTGACCACTGGTCCTGTTAGCTAGGGATGATGCGAGTTGTAGTCCCAAAACATCTGGAGTTTGTCTATGCCTGCCAGATGCCCACTGACCCTCCAAGTGCCCCTGTTTTCCAGGGACAGTCCCAGATTTACAGAAGCCATTCCGATTTCTGATGTGATCCCGGAATGTCCCACTTTTCCTTAGGACGTCCCTATTTTCATCAAATAAATGTTGGAGGGTATGGAGCTGTGTGACCCCTGAGTCAAGGAGGAAGTAACTACCAGACCTTTAGAAGACATCTGAAGGCAGCCCTGTATATGGAAGTTTTTTTAATGTTTAATGTTTTGTTGTGTTTTTATACATGTTGGACGCCGCCCAGATATAATGATATAATACGATATAATACTATTTAAGTATGATTTCGTTATAAAATATGCAATTAGGTTCATATTTAGATATGAATTTTCATTTAGATGTTTTTTGTTTAAATGACTTTAATGCAGGAATAGGATAGGTCAGACTTATGAGCTATCATGTGTGAAATGGACTTGGTTCAGAAACAGACTCAGCTGCCTATCGCTTAGTCACACAGGGCTTTTGTTAGGACAGATCATTGACTTTTTCACACTTTTGCTACTTAATGTCTTTCCTCCATTTCAGTTAGCTACATGGGGCTACAAGGAAGGAATGAAAAATGTCACAAGGATCTGTGGAGAGGCTTGAGATGGTTATAAAATAAAGTGGTTTCTTGATGACGATGGAGCACGATGGCAGGAATCCACTCTAGACTTTGGTGGACAAAAGACTAACTCATATATATTTTTTCCTGGTTTGTGGCTAACAGATAGCTACAGTTGCTCAACATTACACAAAGGGATCACGTACGGCTGATGTTTCAGTCATGATGAAATTCTTCATTTTAAATATCAAGGTATGTTGGCATCTGAAGTGTTTCTGACCTTATTGGTTTAGTGCATAATAAACCTGCCAACTTTCCAAGATGACTCGCCGAAAATTCCTAGGTAAAGTTGGCAATTTAAGTCAAATAAAATCACACCCAAAACGGTTAAGCAAGAAGAGCAGTCACTGAACAATCTGTTGTTAAACATCAGCACAGATTTAAAGTAACAGTCGCATCAAACAATGCTTAGAAAATTTTAAAAGCATTCATCCTCCTATAAAGTTCCTGCGCGGTGGGATGTGAATTGTTCAATTTGTTTGTTTCAACTATTATAATCTTTGATCTTGAAGGCCCAAAGAGTCTGAAAAAAGCAAGGATAGCAAACTTGTCACCATCCAGATGTTGTTGGACTACAACTCCCATCAGCCCCAGCCACCATGGCCAGTGTTCAGGGATGATGGGAGTTGTAGTCCAACTACATCTGGAGGGCCATAGGCTCCCCATTCCTAAAGCGTTTTTAAAATTTGGATTTGAATGAATTTGAAGTTGAGTGAAGTAGACATCATTCAAAGTTCTACCCCAAAATCTATGTTCAGTTCATGCAGCAATTATGGAAACTACTTCCAGCTGTAGTTCAGGCATTTTTGAACTAATTCGCTGAACTTTATGAACTGGCTCATTCCAAGCACTGAGAATGAGAAATGTCGCCTGTCTGCCAGTGATGGTGCTGGAGCTGTATGTGCAGAGCAAAAATTATAAAGCTTCAATTGCACGGATCAGCAGAAACGCAATATAGCCCACCCACTGGCCCATCTCCCTTTCCAAAAAGGAAGTGGACATATAAGGAGAGCAGGATGCAGATCAGCATTATTTATCCCTTATAATTTCATTTCCTGTTTTCGGCTATTAGAAAACCTTGCTTTTGTCCCATAAATAATAAAACTTTTGAAGAAAGTGATGTCTACAACTTCTAGTTCCCCAGTCTTTTACAAGCGTGTAAGTTTAGTCGTTAGTGTTTGTCACCATTTCCTTCCAACGTTTTGCAACCAATTGTACGTGCAGCGATGTGCCTTACAGTAACACGATCGCTCTACACGCTGCAAAGCTGCCTATACTTGATTGCATCTATAGTTTAGTTAGTTAGTTAGTTAGTTAGTTAGTTAGATAGTTAGTTGTTAGTTAGTTAGCTATTTCTCCAAAGGGACTAAAGGCAGATCGAAAGCAGGAACAGGAGAAAGCAGACATAATCTCATAAAAATCCAATATGGGCTCAAATTAATGGGTTGACAGTATCCAACCCATTGAACAGAATCCAGGAATAAAGAGAGAGCACAGAACCAAATCAGCAAACAGTACATACCGTATTTTCCGGCATATAAGACGACCCCCAACTTTTCCAGTTAAAATATAGAGTTTGGGATATACTCGCCGTATAAGAAATACGACCCGGCGTATAAGACGACCCCCGACTTTTGAGAAGATTTTCCTGGGTTAAAAAGTAGCCTTATACGCAGGAAAATACTGTAATTGGAAAACACAGGCATTGCTTTATTTTAAAGTAGTTTACCATGAAATAAATCTGAGCTCAGAAGTAGAGAGGCAGGCAAAATCAATCTTTCAATATAGGTATAATATCAACAATTCTGGCTGTATCTATCAAAATTGCAGCAGATGAATTCTGCATCTGTTGTTGTTGTTGTTATTCAGACTTGGTGAATAAAGTCTCCCTCGAAGGTTTGAGAACCACGGATCTATTTGCAACTCACAAATTGCTTTTCCACAAAATGGGGAGCCCAGCTCAGTGTCCTGTTCTCAGAGTGCCTGTAGGAGGTCCACAAACAGGTTCTGGTACATTTCCATCCACAAGCTCTAATGGGTACCTTATTCAAACGCAAGGGAAGATTACCAAGGATCTCCCACCCACCCATTGGCTCCTATTGCTTGCATGGGCAAACTACTACCAGCATGACAACCCTGTTTGACAGATTTGCACTGGCTGCCAATATGCCACCAGGCCAAGTTCAAGGTGTTGGCAACAGATAAGGCCCTATACAGCTCAGGATCAGGTCACTTGAGAGACTGCCTTACCCCCTACATACCCAGTAGGTCACTGCAGTCTGCAGGAGAGTTTCTTTTGCAAGTTCCAAAGATTTCAGAAGCCTGCTCTGCAGTAACTCAGAGCACGGATTTTAGTGTGGTTGCCCCTGTTCTGTAGAATATCAAGAGATGACAGCAGACCCTCCAAGTGTCCCTGTTTTCCAGGGACAGCCCCAGAAGCCATTTCAGTTTCTGATTTGATCCCGGAATGTCCTGCTTTTCCTTAGGTAAAGGGACCCCTGACCGTTAGGGTCCAGTCGCGGACGACTCTGGGGTTGAGGCACTCATCTCGCTTTATGGGCCAAGGGAGCCGGCGTACAGCTTCCAGGTCATGTGGCCAGCAGGAATAAGCCGCTTCTGGCGAACCAGAGCAGCGCACGGAAATGCCGTCTACCTTCCTGCTGCAGCGGTACCTATTTATCTACTTCCACTTTGACGTGCTTTCGAACTGCTAGGTTGGCAGGAGCAGGGACTGAACAACGGGAGCTCACCCCGTCGCGGGGATTCAAACTGCCGACCTTCTGATCGACAAGCCCAAGGCTCTGTGGTTTAACCCACAGCGCCACCCGCGTCCCTATTCCTTAGGATGTCCCTATTTGCATTGGAGAAATGTTAAAGGGTGTGGAGTTATCTGACCCCCAAGCCAAGGAGATAAGTAACTATACAACCTCTAGAAGACATCTGAAGGCAGCCCTGTATAGGGAGGTTTTCTTAAATGTTTAATGTTCTATTATGTTTGTATATATGTTGAAAGCCTCCCAGAGTGGTTGGGGCAACACAGTCAGATGGGTGCTGTATGAATAGTAAAATAATAATAATAATAATAATAATAATAATAATTATTATTATTATTATTATTATTATTGAATAAGATGCCCCTATTTTCATTGGAGAAATGTTGGAGGGTATGTGACAGGTGCCCATAATCTGCACTTTCCAGAACCAGGTGAAGACATTTTTTCCCCGATGGACTTAATCAGTTGGCTATATGGCTCTTTGCCACAAGTGTTTGTTTCGTTTGGTTCTAGTTTTTAAAAATATATTTCTGATTTTATTTGTGTTTTCTTTTCTTTTTTTAAATTCGTTTTATTCATTTTATAAGAATAGAACAAAACAAACATACAAAAAGACAAACAAAACATGAATAAAGGTAAAGGTAAAGGGACCCCTGACCATTAGGTCCAGTCATGTCCGACTCTGGGGTTGCAGCGCTCATCTCGCTTTATTGGCCGAGGGAGCCAGCGTACAGCTTCCGGGTCATGTGGCCAGCATGACAAAGCTGCTTCTGGCGAACCAGAGCAGCACACGGAAACGCCGTTTACCTTCCCGCCAGAGCGGTTCCTATTTATCTACTTGCACTTTGACATGCTTTCGAACTGCTAGGTTGGCAGGAGCTGGGACCGAGCAACGGGAGATCACCCCGTCGCAGGGATTCAAATACTTCTTATACAAATCATACTTTCATCACATTATAGGGTGACCTCCTGCAGTCCCCCACACCTGAGCTCCAATTTCAATATTCTTTGTCAATTACATAATGCTAGTAATTATACATAACTATTTAATTCCATAAATCTTAACAATTAAAGCAATTTCTAAAACCTTTTAAAACTAATTAAACCTACAACCTACATCTGTACTGAAAGCCTATAATTAACTTCCCTAGGGAATATAAAATTTTAAATATTACTATATTTTTTTCAAATAATTTTAAAATTTCTTCCAATCTTCTTCCACCGTCTCCTCCTTCTGGTCACGGAGTCTCCCAGTCAGCTTGGCAAGTTCCATAAAGTCCATCATCTTCATTTGCCATTCATGAACAGTCGGTATCTCTTGGGTCTTCCAGTTCTTTGCAATTAATATTCTCGCAGCTGCTGTGGCATACAGAAAGAAAACAATGTCCTTTTTGGGAATTTATTTATTCCCCTAGTAGTCCTAATAAGAAGGCTTCTGGTTTCTTGATTTTATTTGTGTTTTCAGCTGTTATTTTGCTGTTTTATTGTACATTATTTTGAGATGGTTGTATGATGATGATGATGGAAGAAGAAGAAGAAGAAGAAGAAGAAGAAGAAGAAGAAGAAGAAGAAGAAGAAGAAGAACTGTGTCCAGTTCTGGGCACCACAGTTCAAGAAGGATACTGACAAGCTGGAACGTGTCCAGAGGAGGGCAACCAAAATGGTCAAAGGCCTGGAAACGATGCCTTATGAGGAACGGCTTAGGGAGCTGGGTATGTTTAGCCTGGAGAAGAGAAGGTTAAGGGGTGATATGATAGCCATGTTCAAATATATAAAAGGATGTCATATAGAGGAGGGAGAAAGGTTGTTTTCTGCTGCTCCAGAGAAGCGGACACGGAGCAATGGATTCAAACTACAAGAAAGAAGATCCCACCTAAACATTAGAAAGAACTTCCTGACAGTAAGAGCTGTTAGGCAGTGGAATCTGCTGCCAAGGAGTGTGGTGGAGTCTCCTTCTTTGGAGGTCTTTAAGCAGAGGCTTGACAGCCACCTGTCAGGAATGCTTTGATGGTGTTTCCTGCTTGGCAGGGGGTTGGACTGGATGGCCCTTGTGGTCTCTTCCAACTCTACGATTCTAAGAAGAAGAAGAAGAAGAAGAAGAAGAAGAAGAAGAAACCTCAGCTGACCATCTCTCTAGCAAAGAAATTGCCTGCAGATGGGTTTGGGGAAGTCTATTACTCTGAGGTTTCAGCTGACAACGTAGTAAAGAGGAATAAGGTAGGCTGCTTCCTACAGTATGTAAGGCTGACAATCGAGGAGCGGTGGGGGGTTTTCTTTAGAGAGTTACCACTTCATGCCCCCCCCAAAAAAGTATGACACAAACTCACAAAGCCACAGACAATGTGACAACACGGCATGAGTCATTGGGGGCTACCACCAGATGTGCGATGTCTCTATATAAAGGTTCCATGTGCGCTTGGCAGACATCACAGGCTGAAGATCTTCTCCTCTGATATGGGTCCTTCAGGAAGATCCACAATGAAAGGCGCCCTGATCTGCATGGCACTTTTTCTGCCTTACAGCTTGGCTGCCCCAATAGCTCACGGCCCTGAAGCACAGAGCATTGCAGATCTGAAGTTTGTAGAGGTATGTGACGTCAAAGCTTTTATCGGCTGTATTATGCAGTAAATAATAGCTGTCCTGCCACTATATTGTAGGGAAGGCTTTATTTTTAATCATGTATTATGTTGCTGTGAAGGGTGGATGTTTGTGGGCTTCTAGGTGTGCATTATTTCTTCCAACGTAAAGCTGCTGCCCTCGGCTCCTTTGGGAGGAAGGGTGGGATGTAAATTCAGTAAATAAATGTATATTGGACTTTTTCACATGATCTTCCATCCAGGCACTGGCCAATGTCAGACTCACTTAATTTCTGCCCACAGTCCTAGTCTGAAATTGAGATTTGCAATGGAATTGGTTGCATCCACACACTTTAATTGAAAAGGATGTGGTGGTCTAATTTGTCCAAACTACAGCCAACCTAGATAGGACTGTGGCAGCCATGCATCTACATGTGTGTGTTTATAGTGGGGATCTGATCCTGCCATGATCATCATCATTACATTATTCAAACAAATAGGCCATTTTTGCAGAGTGTGGAACAAAGAAGCAGGGGCAACAGAGCACAGAAGAGTTAAACAGGGGGAGAAAGTTCAGCTCCTCTCACTGATAAGTCCCTTTTCGTGTTGAAATGGGACTCCTCTCCACCCACCACCCGCTGTATACGCAAATGAGACAAACACATTAATCAAACATGGTGATCACAACTGGATTGCTGCAATTGCTCTGGAAACTGCAGCTGGTGCATAATGCTGCAGTCTGGTTGCTTTACAGTATCCCAAAGTAGAGCCATGTAACACCCAGTAGGGCTGGTCGGGCACAAGGCAGGGAGACCAACAGTGGAGGGAGCCAGAGCCAATGGCAAGCAGAGCAGCCTCACAGCTGGTTGTAAATAAGGAGGCAGGGGATTGACCAAGGGCAGACTGGGACTGGTGGGGCTGCTCTGCCTGCCCATTTGCCTTAATGGGGCAGCATCCTTCTGATAACACCAGTTGCCTTTACGCTACTGGACCTGATCTGAGGGTTTTACTCTGGTGTACAAAACCCTGAATGCCAAGGACCCAAATACTTGGTGGAGTCCTGTATCTCCCTGAATGCTCAGGCTTTAAAATCAGTGGCGAAGGGCATTCTGGTGGTACCAGGGATGGGCACTGCCTGTTACAAGGTGATGCAAGGCTGTCCCAATGGTGAAATGCCATCCAATTGGAGGTACCATTGGTCCCCTTAGTATCATATTTCCATCACCGTTCGAAAGGCGCAGAGTTTATTGAGATGATTGGTGGAGGCCACTACACAATGTGGTTTATAAAATTGCACCGTATTTATGTTCTTATTGTAAGTAGGATTTTATGTGTTGGTGTGCATATCATCCTGGGTTAGAGGACCTTCCAGAAAGGGTGCGAAGGGAGGGAGATTGCCAAAAGAAATCACTTCCCTGTTCTGCCAATGAAAACCTTTCATTTTCCTGAAGGAAAGGAAACAACTCAAGTGTCTGGCCCAGGTGCCTCCATCACACCATCAGTAAAATGTTATTTGCAAGGTGCAATAAAGGCATGATGAAGCGCTCTTAATCTGGCTTTCTTGCTTCCTGGTACAGGCTTATCTCGATAAGTACTTCCCATCATCATCATCCCATCTTAAAAGTGGCAGTCAAAGCATAGAGGAGAAGCTCAGACAAATGCAAAGTTTCTTTCATTTGACTGTCACTGGGAAAATGAACCAAGAAACTATGACGACAATGACGCAACCTCGGTGTGGAGTCTCAGATGTCTCAGAAAAATCTGCAGTTACCAGTAGATGGGGAAAGACATTGCTCACATACAGGTTAGCCCTGCTAAAGTCTCCTTTCTCTCTCTTTGAAATATCAGAAGTGACATTTCCTGGATACTAATATTTTGGTTTTCCCTGTTGCTCACAGGATTAATAACTACACCCCAGATATGCCGAGGTCCAAGGTGGATGAGGCAATAGCAAAGGCATTCAAGGTGTGGAGCGACGTGACCCCGTTGCAGTTCAGGAGAACTAACAGACCTGCTGATATTGAAATTTTTTTTGCGACTTATGGTAAGGGCTGCTTATATTTATGAACTACCCAAACAAAACATGAACATGGAATGGATGCATTTTTATTTTTATTTTACACATAGAGTGAGTGGGGCCTTTTCTGGAGCATTACTTGGGGGCAGTCATCAGAAAATTGTCTCTGAGTTAACCATGGGGGCAGGGAGACATGCTTTCACTGATCAAATTCTAAGTAGTCTTATTGGTCCATAGGTAAAGGGATCCCTGACCATTAGGTCCAGTCGTGTCCGACTCTGGGGTTGCGGCGCTCATCTCGCTTTATTGGCTGAGAGCCAGCATACAGCTTCTGGGTCATGTGGCCAGCATGACAAAGCTGCTTCTGGCGAACCAGAGCAGCACACGGAAATGCCGTTTACCTTCCCGCCAGAGCGGTTCCTATTTATCTACTTGCACTTTGACGTGCTTTCGAACTGCTAGGTGGGCAGGAGCTGGGACCGAGCAACGGGAGCTCACCCCATCGCAGGGATTCGAACCACCGACCTTCTGATCAGCAAGCCCTAGGCTCTGTGGTTTAACCCACAGCGCCACCTGGGTCCCATGATTTGTCCATAAACAGGGACAAATATGTTTTGCAATGGTGCTCCCTGCCTCTACTAGGGCTAACACTTTAGAAATGCTTGCTGCACCATTCAGACCTGAGCTGATTGTTTCAGCCTGAGGCATGGTCGAGGCAGCCCTAATCTTAACATTAGTGCTGTCCGGAATCTGTCGGTCCTTATGAAAAGAATTAAGCCCTGACTAGCTCAGTTAGGAGGGACGCGGGTGGCACTGTGGTCTAAACCACTGAGCCTAGGCTTGCTGATTGGAAGGTCGGCGGTTCAAATCCCCGTGATGGGGTGAGCTCCCGTTGCTCGGTCCCTGCTCCAGCCAACCTAGCAGTTCGAAAGTACGTCAAAGTGCAAGTAGATAAATAGGTACCGCTCCGGCGGGAAGGTAAATAGTGTTTCCATGCGCTGCTCTGATTTGTCAGAAGCGGCATAATCGTGCAGACGCCGGCTCCCTCGGCCAGTAAAGCGAGATGAGCGCTGCAACTCCAGAGTCGTCCACGACTGGACTTAATGGTCAGGTGTCCCTTTAGCTCAGTTAGAGACAGTATAGTTCTGTTTTAAAAGGATGTGGGTCAGTGAGGGGCAAACTGTATATATCCCAAAATCACCACCCCAAAAAGCAACTACCACCACCTAGACCTGTGGCCGTCCCAATGTTGTGGGACTCCAACACCCATCGGTCCCATCCAGCAGCATCAGTGATCAGGGATGGCAACAACTGCTTTCCAATGACATCTGGATGACACGTTGACTTCTCCCCAGTCTAGTCCCATCACTCCCTTTACTCAGACATTCCTAATTCTTTGGAAACATGAGTTGTGGAAGCACAACGAACAGTGCATTTCATCCAAAGGTTTAATCGCTGCCGCCACTGCTGCCACTGATATGGAGCGCCTGCAGACAGCCTTTTTCATGTGCGCTCATGATGATATGTGCTCATGATGCTATTGGTGTGGTCACACCTGAGTCTGCTTTCAAGACTGTTTGTACCTGAAATTTTTTTAGGTTGGTCGTGCCGCTTTCTTTCCTGCCATGGCATACTCCATAACTTCCGTTGCATACTACAAATTTTTGGGGGCGAGGGGTTGGTTCCACTTTTGTTGTGCTAGAGCCCCTCTGGACAACCATAATGGACTAGGGCAGCATCTCAGGTCCTCCTAGTGGTGCAGCAATAAAACTGCTAGCACATTTGAAAAGCGAAGCAGGGTCCAGTATAGTTTCAACTAATAAAGCTGAACGAATCCACCACTGGTGCCCTGTTACCGTGCCAAGAACATGCTGCAGGTATATTCCTGCAATGAAATACCAATCAGGAGGGGAACCATGTGATGTCCATATATGGCCATTTGGAGAGTCCAATAGCTGCAGGGTGATTGGGGCTAAATGAGCAGGCAGAAAATGTCAGTGTATTGGGACTACTAACCTAACTGCAAGTTTTGTGCTGACAGTAGCTGTTTCTTCCTTTCAAATGCAGGCCATGGAGACTCTTCTCCTTTTGATGGAAGAGGAGGGACATTGGCTCATGCCTATTTTCCTGGACGAGGCATAGGGGGAGATGCTCATTTTGATGACAGCGAGCACTTTTCGGAATTCAACAGAGGTATGTGATTTCCTGCTGAGCGTTTTTGTTGGTTGGTTAGTTTCATTTCTGTTCTGCCTTTCCAACACCCAGTGTAACAAGGCAGCTTGCAAGCATAAGCAACAATCAAATTGTTTTAAAATAGACCTTATGGAGATAAAAGCACAGCAATGACAAAACAATAGACGAAGCAACAAAAGTCAGTTGAGAAAAGTAGTAACCTGAAAATAACTGCTGGAATAATACCATTTTGTCCAAAAGTGAGCAGTGATGGGGTCAGGCATGCCCCTCTAGGGAGGCTGTTCCATGTTCTAGGTGCCCTCAAGGAAAAGGACCCCCAGGGATGATTCTGAAAACCATTATTTGTGAATTCTGATATGAGGATCAGAACCAAAAACTCAGTCCTAGTCATAGCTACCCCAGTCCCGTTGAATTGAATGGGGCTCCCTCCTGGTTGGCCACCATGAGAACAGGATACGGGACTAAATGAGCTTTTGGGCTGATCCAGCAGGCTATTATTATGTCACTATGACAGTTTTCTATGTGCAATATTTTCATTTTTCAACATGTGCCAGGGGGATGTGTCCGTGGACTGGAGGTGGACACATGCCACCATATACCCCCTTGGGATATGTACTCAACACTCATCTTACTCCCTTCCCTGGTTTTCTTCTTCTGTCTTTTAGAAATCAACCTATTCCTTGTTGCTGCACATGAATTTGGCCATTCCTTGGGACTGGGCCATTCGAATGTCCGTGGTTCTTTGATGTTCCCTTCCTATTCCTTTGTGAACCCAAATAACTTCAACCTCCCAAACGACGACAGGCGAAGGATTCAGAGATTATACGGTAAGTTCCCTGTGAAAAGTCTTGTTTCCCACAATTAATTCCACATACCATATTCCTGTATACCTGATACAGGTAGGTAGCCGTGTTGGTCTGCCATAGTCAAAACAAAACAAAACAAAAAAATTCCTTCCAGTAGCACCTTAGAGACCAACTAAGTTTGTTCTTGGTATGAGCTTTCGTGTGCATGCACACTTCTTCAGATACCTGTATACCTGAAGGAGCATCTCCACCCCCATCGTTCAGCTCAGACGCTGAGATTCAGCGCCGAGGGCCTTCTGGCGGTTCCCTCATTGCAAGAAGTGAGGTTACAGGGAACCAGGCAGAGGGCCTTCTCGGCAGTGGCAGGGAAGTTTAGGGAAGTTTTTAATGTTTGATGTTTTATTGTGTTTTTTAATATTCTGTTGGGAGCCGCCCAGAGTGGCTGGGGAAACCCAGCCAGATGGGCAGGGTATAAATAATAAAATTATTATTATTATTATTATTATTATTATTATTATTATTATTCTACTTACTGGTACCACACACCATAAAACTGAATACAGGGTAAAAGGGAATTTTTTCATACTGCGTACAGAAGTCTTATGGCTGTGTCCACAAAACTTAAAACCAGACATAAAATATAGTCTGTAATCCTATACATCTATTTACCTAGGCATAAGCCCCATTGATATGTATAATAAATAAGGGTGGAAACCTATATTTCCTTACTGAGCAAATTTTGTCTGAAGATACTTGTGTAGATATTGGTAGTATTTCTTTGGATATTTTTACTTAATTGCATAATTTATTTATTGTCTCCTAAATATCCTTATTTTTCTTCCTCAGGACTGCCAAAGTGAAACCCTCAAAACATCACAGATAAAATTCATCTTGTACCTTTAAACATATTTGGCAACCCTAACAAGCAGTAGCACTAGGGCCAACTTGTGTATTTGGCAACCTAGTAATGTTTCTCAGAGACATTTATGTTTATGATATATTCACATATAGGGGAATTCCTTCACTCTAGTCTCTATTCCCCTTTTCCAAGGCTTCCCTTTACAAGGGAGAAAAAGTCCTAAAATCTGCAATACTTGATTAGGTGATGAAGCTTTGAACTTTCATTTTCTGTCTGGTTATTTATCTATGTATTCGCTTGCAAAGGAATAGTCCAGGTTATGGTCTGGTTGTCATTGTGTTAACTTTTACAAAGAAAACATTGTGCTGGGTGTCTCAGGCCTGATCAACTTTGACACACACAGCAAGGCTGTTTTTTTAAAGTTCTCTGTTCAATTCCACCCACAAACTGGGTTGTAATGGACGAACCAATTACGTGTTTCAACACCATGAACTATTTCCACCTTGTTAAGTTCACATTTGTTTTAGGGCAGGAAAGCCCTTTTTAATAATAAAGCAAAATATCTTAAATTTGTGCTATTTATTTACATAATATTTCCCCCCGGAAATTTCTACCTCACCATTCAAGCAAGTTTGTGGCACAGCTTACAAAACAGAACTAAAGCAGAGGGCCAAAGTTCCTTCTGGAGAACCTTCTAAGGGCCACATTCCAGTGATGGGCGGGGCCAGAGCTAACAGTGGGCAGAGCAATGAATGTAGACTTTATTGGGCTAGTTTCATCACACTTTATCCTTCATAAGCAAGAGGCATTATCAGAGTTTAAGGACATATTCCAGTTATGTAAAACCACTTGGCCCAATGAGGAGCAAAGTCTGGAGAGAGTTTCACAGGCCAGACAGAGAGGCCTGGAGACCCACATTCTGCCCCCTGGCCTGTGGTTTCCCAGCCACTGTGTAGGCCCTTTACCAATAATAACTTCCAAGACCTTCAAAGATGGAGACCTTCAAAGATGGAGGCACTCAAAGAAGGAACTCTGCTGAAAACCTTGGTTTTTTTGCTGCCTGTCAGGGACTGGGCAGAGGAGGACCCTTCCAGGGAGGAGGAAGAGGAAGACAGTATAGGTTTACAACAGGGATTTGAGGGAGGTCGCAGCTCAGATGCGGGGGAAAGTTAGGAAATCTTGGGAAAGCCAGAGCAACACCCAGCTGAAATGTTGTCATTAGAAAGCATTCCAGACCCTCCATCTCCCAGAACCTGGTGAGCATTGAAAGTAGGAGAGCAAAGAGCTCAAAGACAGAGGGCACATAGCAGCACCCATAGAAGTGACGAATGAGGAAGTGGGAGAGACGGGGGTGGAGATTCACTCGGGGCAACGCCATTATCCAAGAGGCTGGGTTCTATAGCCTCTCTCTGTAAAGACTGAAATAAAAAAAAAGGACTGTAAAAAACTTTTCCTTGTCTTTATACTTTCCTGGGCAACCAGCCAAGGGTCACTAACAGCATCCTGACACTGCCTGGAGTGATGGGCAAGAAGATGCACACCCCATTCCACCCTGAACTGGCAGATTGAATCTGACTGATAATGGGACAATGACCTCCACTGTGCTTGAAGATAGCAGGCTAACTTGAGAGTGCAGGTCAGGCTACCATGTTCCATCCACACATCGACAAACACCTATTGGTAGGGCCGGTCCAATGTCAGGGCTAGGCTGTGGGCACCAGTCTGTGGGAGAAACCCAATAGTCAGAACCAAGGACACAGGAACACAACTGCAACTCAGGAAGTCCTTTATACTCCTTCCTGCCATGAATGAGCCAATGGCCACTCTGGGTGGGTGGAGTCAACTCATGGCCTGGAGGTACATCACCAAACACTTTAATAGTTCACAACAGGGGCAGCCTGTCCTGTTTTGCCACCTGAGGCAAAATGGGAATTGCCATCTCCTGCCCACCAACACCACCTCTGCTGCCGGGGCACACCACAAAGCATGTGCCAGAACGCCTCCCTCTTGCCGAGAGTGGCCAAAACGATGAAGCAGCCAGAGTGCCACCTCTTGCACTTCCACCGTCTGAGGCAGGTGCCTCACCGTGCCTCATGGGCGGGCAGGCTCTGGTTAACAACATGGGGCCACAGCCCACAGATCTAACTCTCCTGACTTGTGTACAGGCAAATGTAGAGAAAGGCAGTTCTCCAAGTATCCTGGTCCCAAGCCATTAAGTTTGAATTTGAAATGGGCCCCAAAAAATGATGTGAAAACTCAACATTCAGATGAGGCTTCTTCCTCACAGGTGTGCAGAGCACATATGGCCTGCTTGTCTAAGAGACAAGTGTGGGATTCTGACTTCACTGTCAAAAGAGTGCGCCTCGGAATACCATTCGCTGAGGAACAACAATGGGAAAGTGTTGTGGTGCTCATACCCTGCTTGAGGGTTTCCTATGGGCATATGGTTGGCCAATGTGAGAACAGGATGCTGGGCTTAATAGGCCTCGATTCTGATCCAACAGAACTCCTCTTAGGCTCTGAATTTCATCATATTACACTTGTGCATTGTCAAATGTTGCCATGTACCTTGGCATATGTTAACCAAACCGAGGGATATCCCCTTGAGTCTGGACATCGGACTAAAGACATAAAAGGTCAAAGAAGACGTTAATGTTTCATTTTATAATAATAATAAATAATAATAATAAATTTTATTTATACCCCGCCCTTCCCAGCCGAAACCGGGCTCAGGGCGGCTAACATCAGTAAAATTACAATAAAGTATAAAAAGAAAAACCGTTAATTAAAATACAGGTTAAAAAGCCAATTTAAAATTTAAAATGCCGCTTCATTTATCGCCCATAATCAAAACCAAGGGGAGGAAAACATCAGACTGAGTCCGACCCGAAGGCCAGGCGGAACAGCTCTGTCTTACAGGCCCTGCGGAAAGATGTCAAATCCCGCAGGATTTGTGTTATATTTATGTGTTATATTTTCCCATGGTTCTAAAGTCATAAGGGTTAATGTGGTTCCTGCTGCTTTTTTGGAAAAACAAAACCCTCAGATGCAGTGAAATTGATGAGATGTTACTGCATTCTGATCCTAAAGTCACCCAGGGAATATTTCTATCCATGCAAGAAAATCGCAATGTACCTACAGGACATCTCTATTTCACCTCTTTACTACTATCGAAAGACAGATTACACAATGGCTACTAATACTTCCAGCCTCAAAGGCAACATGCCGCTAATGGAAATAACCAATATGGAGAATGCTTGTTGCTTGTGGACTTTCCATTAGGGCATCTAGTTGGCCAATGGACTAAATGGCCGGAACCTTTGGCCTGAGCCAGCAGGGATCTTCCTGTGTTCTTATATAACCGCCTGCTGTAACGTTGTGCAATGTCCAGAGAGAAGGGATCATCTGAGAGCCAGCCAAGGCCGAGAACAAACGTCTTCTTTCCTTCAGGCAAGGCACCACAACTTCCTGGATAAACCTCAAAGCCTTATGTTTGCTTGCAGGCAGAACAATGAGCAGCCACCAAGATCTGGTGTGAAGCATTAAGTACAAAATAAGAGTGCGGATCATGTTCATCTGAGATCAAGGAAATGTGCTAATGCCTAATAGTTAATGCAAGAGCAAATATGATGGATACAGACTGTGCTGGTTATAAACAGGAAGGGCAAGGCAGGAACTATTACCGGTATTATTATTATTTCTCGTTCATCAGTGTTTACACAGGGCACTTTGGCTTAAGAGTCATTCTGCATCCCACTAGGGGCTAGGCCTCAGAGTCCAGGGCAGTATAGCCTAGGGCCTCCCCCAAAATCATAGAATCATAGAATTCTAGAGTTGGAAGGGACCACGAGGGTCATCTAGCCCAACCCCCTGCAATGCTGGAGACTTTTTGCCCAATGTGGGGCTTGACCCTTGAGATTAAGAGTCTCATGCTTGCCAACTGAGCTATCCCGAATGACCATACAGAGAGTAGCAAATAAGGGGGGAAGCAACAAAGAGGTCAGAAATCATCACCAGAGCCAGCCTCTGTGTGTGTGTGTGTGTGTGTTATTTTAGGGTTGTCAAACATCCGGTGTGTGTGTGTGTGTTATTTTAGGGTTGTCAAACATTCAGAATTTCTCAGACAAAGCCAGGATTCAGCCGTTGGAAACAACATCCGGGGAAAATCCAGACGTATGGCAACCCATGTCGGAAGTGTAGATTTTGGCAAACTTCATTTTAAGAAAAGCTCAAAAACTTCTTCCTTTTGCGACCCCCCCCCCCCGAAAAAAGCTCAACAACTTGTGTCCAGATCTTCACGTTTTGAAATATGGCAACCCTAGCTATTTGCTGGTGCAACTGTTTTGCCTACTATTCTTAGTAGGCTTATTGTTCCTTTTATAGGATTTTAATGCTGTACTAATGCCTCTAGGCCATTTAGAAAAAGGCACAATATAAATGAATGAATGAATGAATGAATATTCACTCCATATTTAACTCAGCTGCTTACCTGTGATCACTTGTTGTTTCCTGGAGTGAACTGCATACTTCTATAACCACCCAAAGATGAAAACCTACACATTTCTGCCTACTCTCATTCCAGCACAGAAGTGTTCTGTGTAAATCAGACTTGCCGTTTAGCACATCACTGCTTAGAATGAAATGCCAGAATAATTAGTCATTGTGGTATTTTTTTTTAAAAAAAATTAATTAAAAAATCAATTTCTTCGCATTGTTGAAAGGTATTCCGCAGCATACAAATCAATGGATGAAACAGTGCAACTGTTAATAATTTAAAGTTTAAGCATGAATATTTAACTTTCCCAAAACAAATAAAGCTGAAGGGCACATTGTTGTTCTTTTTGAAGTAACTTAATCCCCAGCACTTCCTTGTGAGGAAAGGATTTTCCAAGTCTCATTCAGACGGTAGGTAATTAAAACAGTCTGGTTCCCACAAGATGGTTCAGAGATTGTTTAGACACCAGATACAGACACTCACCATTTGGCTTTATCTAAATTATGAGCTTGCCTTGAGTCAGAATCCCACCGAAGCTGACCAAACCAAATCCTGAAATGTCTAATCTCTATCACTTGCCTTCAACTCTTTAAGGCCTGTAGTCCACTATTGAGACTAGGGATACTGCAACATTGGAGCAACTTATAGTGGGGTCCATGGCCCCAGAAACTTCAAAATGCTTAAGAGCCCTTGAAATCAAGGGGATAAGTTAAGTCACTGCTAAATTAAGCCTCATTATGCTCTCCATAATTCTCTTTCTTTCTCTTTAATAAAAAAATGGCGGCTGTGGCACTGGTGCATTCCACCATTTGCAACCACCAGCTGAAGGTCAATCGTCTACATGGAAAATGTTAGGAAATCAGTAGCATCTGTGTTTAATTTCCAGAAAGACAAATGCTGAAGATAGAGACAAGCCATTGACCCCTCTAATGCGGAATTAAGAACATAAGAAGAGCTCTCTCTGTCACTTTCTGTTCCAGAGGTATCGTAATAAGTGCTGGAAGGCACATAGACACCTGCAGATCCCTGTCCTAAGGCATCGACTTGGTCTTTGCAGAAATCATTATGCTAGATCAACCTTTGATCTGACCTAGTAGGGATCTTCTGAGGCTCTTGTGTGCTTTAAGTCCAGTGCTTTTAGGTCCCTCTCAAAGAATATTTAAAGGGGGTCTTGTGGAAAAGAAGATGAGCACGTCCCAAATATGAAAGCAGCAGCAATAATAATAGTAAGAAGAAGCTGTAGCCATTTTCACGGTGAAGAAGAAGAAGAAGAAGAAGAGTTTGGATTTGATATCCCGCTTTATCACTACCCGAAGGAGTCTCAAAGCGGTTAACATTCTCCTTTCCCTTCCTCCCCCACAACAAACACTCTGTGAGGTGAGTGGGGCTGAGAGACTTCAGAGAAGTGTGACTAGCCCAAGGTCACCCAGCAGCTGCATGTGGAGGAGCGGAGACACGAACCCGGTTCCCCAGATTACGAGTCTACCGCTCTTAACCACTACACCACACTGGCTCTCTGGTGAGTGTGCCCCAGATACAAAGGCAGCAATAAGAATACAAGCATCCAATTTAATTGTGAGCACTGCATGGAAAGTGCAATGGATAGTGGCACAACTCATTTGGAAAACTAATAGAAATTGTTTGGCCAAAAAAAAAAAAAAAAAGCACAACTCAAGGGACAATCCTCTCCTTGCCACTAAAGCTGACATATACAGTAAGGCTACCAGTGGTTGCTAGCCACGAGGGATCCACTGTCAGAGGCAATAGGCCTCTGAAAACCACAGGAGGAGAGAGTATACCTGAAGGAGCGTCTCCACCCCCATCGTTCTGCCCGGACACTGAGGTCCAGCTCTGAGGGCCTTCTGGCAGTTCCCTCACTGCGAGAAGCGAAGTTACAGGGAACCAGGCAGAGGGCCTTCTTGGTAGTGGCGCCCGCCCTGTGGAACACCCTCCCATCAGATGTCAAGGAAATAAACAACTACCTGACTTTTAGAAGACATCTGAAGTCAGCCCTGTTTGGGGAAGTTTTTAATGTTTGATGTTCTATCGTGTTTTTAATATTCTGTTGGGAGCTGCCCAGAGTGACTGGGGAAACACAGCCAGATGGGTGGGGTATAAGTAATAAACGGCCCTAAACGGCCTCAGCCCAGTATACCTGAAGGAGTGTCTCCACCCCCATCGTTCAGCCCGGACACTGAGATCCAGCGCCGAGGGCCTTCTAGCGGTTCCCTCATTGCGAGAAGCAAAGCTACAGGGAACCAGGCAGAGGGCCTTCTCGGTAGTGGCGCCCGCCCTGTGGAACGCCCTCCCAGCAGAGGTCAAAGAGATATACAACTATCTGACATTCAGAAAATACCTCAAGGCAGCCCTGTTTAGGGAAGTTTTTAACTTGTGATATTTTAATTTATTTTAATATCCGTTGGAGGCCGCCCAGAGTGGCTGGGGGGACCCGGCCAGATGGGCGGGGTACAAATAATAAATTATTATTATTATATAATAAAGTATTATTATTATTATTATTATTATTATTATTATTATTATTATTATTATTATTTAGTGCCATTGAGCTCATGTCCTGCTTGTGAACATCCCACAGGCATCTAGCTGGCCACTGTGAGAACAGAATACTGGGCAAGATGGGCCTTTGACCTGATCTAGCCTGGCTCTTCTTGTGTTCTTGTGCTCTGGGAGGAAGCATGTTACAACAACCATTTCAGCCAACCCCTTCTAGATTTCCAGCGGTTCAACTGACAGCAGATCCTCAGATGGAACCCCTTCGACAGAAACCTTTCTGAAAGTGCAGAATTCTAACCACACAGCCTAAGCTGTGAACGAGTCACCTGCTTTTCAGTGCTCCACCTGAAAAGCTAGACAATGCAGAAGGCAATGTCGCAATGCGTCTCAGCGACCAACAAAGAAGATTGGGCAAGCCAAAGAGGGTGGGGTCGTACAGTAGGTGCTTTGGGTGGATTTAGAAGAGCCAACTTCCCTGTGTCCTGTGGTTTTAGAGAGTGAAAGGAAAGATGGGATGGGGACAAAGCGAAATGACATCAGTGGAAATGTCAACAACGAGGAGGAGGGGAGGAAAGACATGCCTTTAATGTTTCCTCGTAATCATTTTGGAGTTGTGACATTTGACCATCCAGAGCCATTCACGCACAAAAAGCAGGCGAGCGCCATAAAGTGAGTCACCTGGATTTTTACAACATGCCACACTGGTCAGGCATATATAAGCTTGCCCATTTGGGCTCCAAGATGCGATACACCAAAGGCTTTCTTCTTTCGGTGCAGGCAACCTCTCGGCAACCTCCACCATGAGGTGTGTGATGCTCCTGTGGGCTGTGATGCTGCTGCCTTGCAGCTCCACCTTTCCAGTTCAAAATCCGGCATTGAAAATCAAGGATCTGAAATTCATTGAGGTATGTAGCCATCCCAGCATTATCTGTTATGCCATAGAACTATAGAGCGAGGACCCTGCTGCTGTCAATCTGTCAATTCAGGTTTCTCTAAATTTCTCCTTTTTCCAATCTTAAATCTAGTTCTCCTCATTTCCACATAAGTTTGCAAATTTTCAAGTCTTCAAGAAGATTAATCAGCATGTTATTGCCGATTTCTCCTAATGTATACATTTTTAAAAAAATTAAAATATTGCGTACTAGACATGAATTTGCAAATATTTTTTTCCTAATATGTCCTTTTTTGCATATTCTTTTTACTAATGTATGCATTTTTGTATTTGACTGGAGAACTGCATTGCAAAATTCAGAGAATAGCAAATTGTATCTTCTCTCTCTCTCTCTCCCTCTCCCTATCTAATCTATCACATTTATATCCCACCTTTTTCTCCAAAGATCTCAAAGCGGCATACATTGTTCTCCCCCTCCTCGTTTAATCCCCACAACAACCCTGTGAGGTAGGTTAGGCTGAGAGGCAATGACTAGCCCAAGGCCACCCAGTTATCTGCATGGCCGAGTGGGAGATTTGAACCCTAGTCTCCCATGTCCACTAGTCCACCCTTTCTAACCACTACACCACACCAGCTCTCATGGTTGGGTTTTGGGTCGCATATTGTTTGGGAAATTGTGAATTAGGTAGGTTCGCCTTTAAATGCAAAGTGAATTGAATTTCTCCTCCATCCCTGATTTTGAGGAACATTTTCATTACTGGACTTCCTTCCATGGCATCTGTATACAGAATGCAACGAATGGTTTCTCTCTGTTCTTTGCCTTTTTAAAAAAATCACTGCAGGTGCGGTATTCTTTTTTAGGCAATAGATGGAGGAGGGTGATTGGAATGTAGATTAGACTTTATAATAAATGCCAGCAAGAGAACTGGCATGTTCAGAGGTTAAGCAATGAGCAAGCAATGAGCCAGAATGGGGAGAAGTTGGGAGAATGCTGTTTGCCCGATTCCCATAGACATCTAGCTGGCTACTGTGAGACCAGGCTCTTCACATGTTCTTAAAGATCCAAACTAAATGGTCCGTTTCTCCCTTTTTTTTATTCCAGGCTTACCTGAACAGGTTTTTCCCTGCCGTGAAAAAAGTATTGAAGCATACCCTGGAAGAACAAATCAAACAAATGCAGGAATTCTTTCACTTGAAGGTAACAGGAAAGATCGACACAGAGACTATGCAGGTAATGGATCAGCCCAGATGTGGCGTGCCAGATGTCTTGGAGTATCGTACTTTCGGAACTGAGGGATGGAATAAGAACTTACTGACTTACAGGTTAGTTGAGCTTCACCTTTCTGAAAAATGCAAAATAAAATAAAATAAAATAAAATTGGCTAAGTAATAATATTGTATTTTCCTCCACTGCTCGAAGGATTAATAACTACACCCCTGATATGACTCAAAGAAAGGTAGACGCGGCCATAGCAAAGGCATTTAAGGTGTGGAGCGATGTAACCCCCCTGCAGTTCAGAAAAACAACAGGACCTGCTGATATTGAAATTTCTTTTGCATATAATGGTAAGGCTGCCTTGGCTTATGTGTTTTGTTCATGTCTATGTCTCATAGCTCTTCAGAGAACCTGAGATTTATTTATTTTTATGGGGGGGGTGCAATTAAAATAAATATCCCCAACCGTTAAAAACTTGCTCAAGCCTTTGAAACTCTTAATATATAAATATTGGGGAAATGTCTGAAATTTGGTATGAAGGAGTATGGTATGTTTCGTAGCTAAGTAGTCATCATCAACTTTGCCTTTATATACGTTCACACTATTTATCTTTCATTTAATTTCGTGTCACTTTTAATTTGTCTAACACCTTTCTACATTACGATACACAAGGCAGTTGACAAGCTGAAGAAACACAAAACAGACATAAAATAAATCACGCACGTAATAACAATCTGATCCGATACCAAAAAAGTCAGACTAACTTTAAAATAAACAGCTTGTATCAAGCATAGCAATGTTCAATAATCCATTAGAATCTAATAGTAAACAGTAAAATTAAATATCAGCAAACAATAATTAAACAGTCTGCACTTATCAATGGAAGAATTACTAAACTATAATCAATGCTCGTATGGCACTGCCAAGAAGCGTCTGCAGATTGCAGTGACCATGATGGATAGGAGGCAATGCCTTTTATGGGACAAAGAATCGTGCCCTAAAGGAGCATGGTGTCAGTCTCCAAACAGTCTCCAAGGTCAGCCCCATCCTGGGATCATTACAGGACCATCTCTGTCCTCGAGATGGTCGAGGCCACTCTCCCATGATGCAATCCTACAGCGCTGGGGGATGTTCATGAACAAAAGAAGAGCCACATGGGCAGGGTCAATTGTGTAGCCATTCACACCTGTTTGATGCCTCATAGCTACACTACCAGTGCCGGATTTAGGTATAAGCTAAACAAGCTATAGCTTAGGGCCCCACTCTCTTGGGGGCCCCCCAAAAAATTAAAGGGGAAAAAACTGGATGTACATTTCCAAAATACAGTGGTACCTCCGGTTGCATACAGGATCCGTTCCAGAGGTCCGGTCGGATCCCAAGGTTTCTGCAAACTGAGGGCCACTTCTGCACATGCGCAGTAGAGCGGTTCATTAAAAAACTTTTTTTAAAAAATTCCTGCTCCAAAGGTCTTATCTTACTACACTAGGGATTATATAGCTATATCTGAAATTTCATGCATATCAGTTAATATCTTGACCCTGCTCCACTGAATTGATATTTCAGCCTTCCCGACATAGGAAAATGGCCAAGTAAACAGCTATTTTCGTGGAGGAGGGTCAAGATATTAACTGATATGCATGAAATTTCAGATATGGCTATATAATCCCTAGTGTACCTTTGGAGCAGGCAGTTTAAAAAAAAAAAGGTTTTTTATGAACCGCCCTAATGCACAGACTGCTTCTGCGCATGCACATGAGGCGAAACCCGGTAAAATACTTCCAGGTTTGCCGTGTGCGCATCCCAAAGTTTACGCAACCAGAGGGTTACGTAAACGGAGGTTCGACTGTATAAGATAAAAAACAAATAAAATAAAGCCTACATACAGCAACAGTGTTTTGTGTTGTGTAGGCTCCTATGGTGTACATATTTTGTTATGTGTAAATGGCTTTAGATACCTATTAGGTCCATAAATTACCATATAGCATATATTCAACACAAAAAACAGCGACAATTTGTTGTTGACAAAGGACAGCTGGACCCATTACCAAGAGCCCCATTACCTTCAGTAGCTTAGGGCCACATCAAACCTAAATCCGGCCCTGTACACTACCATTCACCGGTGCTACCTAAGTAGCAGATCCTGGAACACTCCGAAGCTGGTGGCATCTAAATTCCACCTGTGACAACTGCCCCCAAATGCTGGACCTGCCAACCACAATCCTTCTCTGTACTGAATTGCACCAGACTCATTCATACCAATTTCCCCACTGCAGGATGAGGTCGATTCGTATGTTACCGTCTGCTGACATTCACAGTGGAAGCAGCCATGTGATTCTTTCTACCCACTCTTCTCCTCTGTCAACACTACTGGAGTGACATAGGACAAGGGCATGGGGAAGTGGCGGCCTTGATGCTGATCCAGCATGACTAAGCTTTCTAATTTATCTGGGAGTGTCAACAAGCTTGTGGATAGGAATGATCCAGTAGACACCGTGCACTTGGACTTTCGAAAAGCTTTTGCCAAAACCTCTGACCAAAGGCTCATGTGCAAGCATACACTGAAATAAATAGCTATACCAAGAACTCTGGCCAGAAGTTTCAACAAAAGAAATAATATCTACATCTGGTCCTCATTTTGGAAGTCCTTACTTCGACTCCTATTAGACTCTTCATTTCAGCTTTATATACAAAACGCTCTCCTTGAACTTTTGGACACGGATTTATATTCAATGTATTTGGTATTTTGTGTGCCTTATATTATACATAATATCATACTACACATATTATTGTGAGTTTGAATCTGTATCTATGTTTGAAATTATAATTTTTGTTTTAATCTGCAACTGCATTTAAGACTGTAATTCTTAACAGAATATATACCTTATTTGATTTTGACTCACGAGTATATATTATTTCTTTTGTTGAAACTTCTGGCCAGAGTTCTTGGTATAGCTATTTATTTCAGTGTATCTTGTAACAAGAACTCCAACTTATTCATGTGCAAGCATAGCAGTCGTGGAATGAAAGGGCACATCCTCTTCTAGATCACTAATTGGTGAAGGGGCAGGAAGCAGAGGCTAAGACTAAATGGATAGTGGTTGGATGTAAAAACATTGGATCCCAGGATCCGGACAGGACAGGTGTTTTCTAACTTTTTTTAAAAATATTTTTTATTGGTTTTTCCATGTATATATCCTCTAACAATATTTCTCTAACAATTTTCCATATTCCTCCCCACCTCCTCCCCTGGTCTTCCCTCATATTCCCATTTTGTTTTATTTCCATATTACTCACCCTGCGTGCTGTTTTCCAAAATTTTCCCAATACATATAATCTTACTTTTTGATATATACAATTGTGTTTGTTTATTCAAACCCTGCCAGTGAGTCCAATTCTTTATGTTGTTTCTTCATATATGTTGTAAATGGTTCCCATTTTCTTTTAAAGTCTTTGTTATCCTTTTCATGTAATTTATCTGTTAATTTTGCCAGTTCTACATATTCCATAAGTTTCCCTTGCCATTGTTCTTTCGTTGGTATTTTTTCTGTCTTCCAAGCTTGTTCTTGCCGCTGTTGTTGCATACATAAATAATTTCCAATTTTATTCTTTTAAATCTTGATCTAAAATTCCTAGGAGGAATGCTTCTGGCTTCTTAACAAAAGACTTTTTAAACATTTTTTTTCAATTCATTGTATATCATTTCCCAATAATTTCTAACCCTTTTGCATTCCCATTTTCTAAGTTGTTCATAAATGACTTGGTGGTTGTTGTTGTTGTTTAGTCGTTTAGTCGTGTCCGACTCTTTGTGACCCCATGGACCAGAGCACGCCAGGCACTCCTGTCTTCTACTGCCTCTCGCAGTTTGGCCAAACTCATGTTAGTAGCTTCGAGAACACTGTCCAACCATCTTGTCCTCTGTCATCCCCTTCTCCTTGTGCCCTCCATCTTTCCTAACATCAGGGACTTGGAGGTAGGGTTAAGCTATAAGGCAGCCAGGGTTATTGATGTATCCAAATTATACAGGGTGATAATAAGAACAAAGATGGATTACAAAGAACTGCAGGATTATGGCAGGTGGCCATTTTGGAAAACGGCTTCTATAGATTTATGCCAATCTTCACATGATATCTACCCTTCCTCCCCCCCCCCATTATATATTATCCAAGTTTAAATTGCCATCAGTAACAACTTTTCTATGGAAACCTATTAGAAAGGCAAGTCTATAGTAGGAGTTAACTGATTTTATCCATGCTTAGTTGCTTAATGGGCATGATAAACTGTGAATATGGACTATGGTTCCATTTCATTTAAATAATAATAATAATCCCATAAATTCCAATTGGACAAGCTGTGCTTTTAACATCTATGACTCCACAAGCAACTTATTGTAGAAATATCTACGCCACACACAGCCCTCCTAAAAACCCAAAAGACTTTTTTGAGATTGGGTGTAGTAAGTCTGAGTTGTTGTTGCCGTTGCTGTTGCTGTTTTTACTGTTAACTGCAATTTAATGTAATGGCTCTGAGCAGCATACCTAAGCATTATTAAAATACAATATAAATAATTTAAAAAATACCATTACATTATAAAACGCAATCATAGCAGGGCAACCGAACACAATATAGCGCAGTCAGATCTTGAAGTTACAACAAACTTGGAAGTTGCCATAGTTGAATGAGTCTGAGCTAAGGAATAAGGCTGAAAATTCAGAGCCAGGAAGAGTTTGTTGGGGAAGGCTGTCCTTGCAACCTGTGTACTTCGAGACTAATGGATGTGGATCCCCCTGAACTGCTGGTAATACCTTGTTTTCCCTTTCCAACTCAGAGCATGGTGACAACATCCCTTTCGATGGGAGGAGCGGAGTTCTGGCTCATGCTTTTGCCCCTGGGCCAGGCCTTGGTGGAGATGCCCACTTCGATGAGGCCGAACGCTGGTCAGAAACCAACAGAGGTAAAGCCATTCTATATATATATTCAAAATGTGTGAGCCGGGTCCCTGTGGAGCATCAGTGTGTTGTGAGCAAATCCGACCCCTCAAAAACAACAACTCTGCACTGTTTTATATACAATTCATGCATGGAATGCGCTGTCACGCGCACAAAATGGCACCTATAATAGACGGCTAAAGGAGAACTGGGCAAATTCATGGAGGATCAGTCTATCAATGGCTTCTAGACATGATTGCTGTTTACTGCTTCCAAGTTCAGAAGTCCCTGGATAGCAGTTGGCAGGGAGCAACAGGGAAAAAAGGGTTTTGCGTGGACATGTGGTGTCCCCCAAACTCCAGGCGACCCCCGAGCGGAATGACTCAAGACAACGTGCTATTGGATAAAAATTGGCCACAACTTTATTAAGATTCAGATGTAGGGAGACCTTGGCTCAGGCATTGGGCGTTTATCCTTCCCAGGGATCTGGGAGACTTCAGGGTTATCCAGAATGTGTGGGGATTGGGCTGGCTCTGGAGAACATATGTTCAAGCAGAGAGCCCGCCCCCCGTTTCGCCGCTGCTGGAGGGGAAGAGCAATGACAACCTCTCGGCGTATGGCCAATGCCTCCCCTCAAAACCCCTTTAACGGGGAACCCTGGTATCACCGCCGCAGGGGGGGCATGGGTCATCGCTTCACGCCCCCCCCCATTTAGGAAGATAGACTAAAAGATTCCGCCCAAGGCCTGAAACCGTCAAAGTTGTGACGTTTTGCTATGGGGAAGGCAAAACCTGCCAATGCAGGAAAATTCCTTTCGGCCCTTCAACGGCGACCTTGATGTAGCAGTGCCTGTGTACCTGTGGAGAAGAGGTTAACCTGCAAAATATGACTTACTTGAGGGAGTGGAGGGTGGGGGAAGCTCTGGAGCTGACTGCCGCTTCACAGGTAAGCTTCACCTTCTGTTGTGTGGGCAGGGCGGTCCCTCCCCTTACCTGGCCAATCCCCTGGCAACACCTCCCCTGGCGGGATTGGGCAATTGACTGAGGTAGGCGGAGACCCCAGGTATCCAGCCTGGGGAGGATGAAGCCAGCCCGAACTACCGGGAGCCGCACTGGGATCCAGGGGGCTGCGTGCAACCACGCAAAAGTCCCCCCCCATTTGATGTGGGGAGCGGTCATTATTGACTACACTCCCTATCTGTATGCTTTCCGGAAGCACTTGCTAGCAACTGTAGGAAGCAGGGTGACCCCAGGGGTCATCCAGTGCCACCTCCTGCAATGAAGGAATCACATCTAAAGAATCCCCATGTGCTGGTCCCGTGGGGTATCCGAAAGGCGAGGTCCAAGTCCGTAAAGGCAGTCTGTAAAGGCAGTCCGTAATAACTGAAGCTGGGTGCAGGGCAGGGAGTCAGGCAAAGTCAGGAACAGGTAGGCAAGCAGGGAACCAGGGCGGGAAAGCAGGACAGGTTTCAAGCAGGAACACAGGCAGGAACTGGTCAGCAACAATGTTGCTCCTGCAACTTGGGGCTGGGGCTGGCCGGCTTTTATCGGCCCCGAGGCATAGGGCGGCCCCGATCCTCAGGTGACTCGCCTCTCCTGGCTTGGAGGCGAGCACTCCTCCTGCGGGAACTCAGTTCCCTTCGCCTCTGTGCCCTGAGCCTCTGCAGCTCAGGAGAGGCTGGAGGGTTACCGGACCCAGAGGCAACCTCAGCTTCCCCTGACAGGGCTGGGAGTGGAGCACCTGCAGGCAATGGGTCCTCCATCCCAGCAGGAGCCAGAGCAGACTCATCAGATGCCTGCACCTGAGGATCCAGCACAGGTGAGGCCCCTTCAGACTCAGGCCCCAGCCCTGGCTCTGCTGGTTCTGGAGGCAGGGAATCTTGTGCAGGCTGGGATCCCTCAGGTTCAGCGTCTGAGTCTGAATCCCAGGCCATCACACCCCAACAGCAACTTTGACACACGTGGGTCTCCTTCAGTTGCGCCAGGCTTATAAAATGCTCTGTGGAATGTCACCAGCTCCCTATACGCCATACATTTAAAGCACATCCCTTCCCCATCCCCCAAAAGTCCTGAGAATTGCAGTAGGTTAAGGGTGCTGGGAATTGTAGCTCTGTGAAGGGTAAACTACAGCTCCCAAGATTCTTTTTGGGAAGGCTGCTTTAAATGTATGGTGTGTGTACAGCCCTAGTCTAGGGGAATGCTTCCTCTCCCAGCATAATATGCCCAAGGCAGTTGCCTCACTTTGACTAATGATAGGACCGGCCCTGCTAAGATGCACCGCTCATCTGAGTTGTTTTCTGTGTTTTAGAAATCAACCTGTTCCTTGTGGCTGCACATGAATTTGGCCATTCTTTGGGGCTGGCTCATTCGAATGTCCGTGGCGCTTTGATGTATCCTACCTATTTCTATGTGAACCCAAATAACTTCCGTCTCTCAGATGACGACAGGGACGGAATCCAGAGTTTATATGGTAAATTCACTGTCTAAAGTTCCTTCCCTATGTTAAATTAGCTATAACGAAGTCTGCAATTAATTAGTCAATTAGAGAAATTGATGCCTGATTTTTTTTAAAAAAGAATTAATTATGTGACACTGAAAAAAAATGCAACTATTGATGAGCACAGGAACTGCTCAAGAAATGGAAGGATCGGACGGGGAAAAGTAAAAGCTCAATTTGAGCAAAGATATATGTGATGAAGAAATTTTATTTGGTTGTTATAAAGGAAAAAAGAAATTTTTAATAAATATTATATTTTTTTAAAGGAAATGGAAGGATCACAAACACACATGTTGAATGTTTGCAAAAAGCAGTTATTTCAGGAACAGGCTGTACTTCGGAAGTTCGTCACCTGTTCTTACTCACCCTAGCAGTAAAATGAATTAACAGCCTGGGACAAAATGTAACCAATCTACCCGAGTTCAGAAATACTCAGACGAAATCTACGTTTCGTGAAATGATACCTGGAGGGCTCAAAAAATCATTTATGGCCAGTTTTTCCAACTGAACACACTAGTGATTAGGCTTGCATTTTATTGTACAGTATTCAAATGTAGGTCTGTGCAGCAATTGGATGTACTACCAACATGATAAAGGAACAATAACATCAATATAACAATCAATATCCATCCAAATTGCACATGTGAACAGCAGCACCCTTCCTGCAAATTTCAAAATACATAAAAACACGTAGCAGTTCCTTAGACTAATGGCTTGGTGGAACAAAAACCTTCCAAGAGAAATGGACTTGGAACCTAGTAAAGAAGACCAAGCACTGGTCAGTAATGGATTGTGCGGTGGGGCAGCTGTGCTCGCCTGACCTCCCGACGGGTTGGTCGCTGCTGCTTACCAGGAAGGCGGTGGGCAGGTCAGCACAGCGCAAACACACCAGCAATGCTCTTGCACTGCACCAAACTTTCTGCAACCTTCCTCTCTCCTTCCCAATAAGCCACAGCAACTCAGCTGCTGGGAGGTCAGGTCAGTGACACCACCACCCCCAACATGCTGCCCACTGTGTTTATATCGTCCATTCCCAGTTAGCAATCTCACAGGTCTGTCCTGGACTAACTGAAATTTCCGGACGGCTTTTAAAGGCAGCCTGCACCCTATACAGGCTCCTTGGAGGGGAAGGGCAGGATATAAATTCTGTTACTATTAATTATTGATTGATTGATTGATTGATTGTCCAAAATTGCTCAACGAACATCCTGCTGCAAAAGGGCTAGGATTGGGGGAGATGCTCTCACGAAATAATTAAGGGTCTGCAATCTTATACCTACTCAGCTAAGAGTAAGCCCCACTGAACTCACTGAGACTTCCTTTTGAGTACTGAGTAAGATTACATCAATCGTCTTACATTTGAGATTTTCTTTTTTTTTATTCTATTATCTTTATTGAAAAACAAAATGTACAAAATTTCAAGTGCACAGCGTAAGATAAGACGCAGAAAAGAACAAGAAATAGTACCCATGTAGAAAACATAACGGGGCGGGGGAGGTATTGTGTATTTTTATTAATACCCTATTAGGTAAAAGTCTGGTTAACTACAATAACAATTTCCTCCCTTTTTTGTGTGTAATGTACACAATGTATGCATTTGAGAGTATCTTGTCCATTGTGATCTATATGGATTTTTTAAAATATCTCCTTCTAAATTTCTATTTAATTTTGTTTATATTGCTTCCACACAGGTAGAAGAAAATGAATCCCCTCACAACACATTCCAGAAGAAACAAAATGTCCACATTTTGCTCTTACATTTCTTTTTTTAATTGTTATTTTAATGAAGCAAAACTGCAAAATGGAGAAGTGTGAAATCTTTTTTTTTTTTATCGCTTAAGCTTTGTAAGTTAAGTATGTGTATTGCTTACAGTAGACAGGATATATATGCAAATTTGCAGACCTTTTTCTACCCTAATTTGAAGGATACATTCTAAGGGAATTGGTTCCTGTTTCTGATTACCCTAAAAGGCCAACGACTTCTGCTAGACTCAATCCAATGGATTATATCTAACTAAATTGTACTCAGAATAGACTTGTTGAAATGAACTTGCCTAAATTACTCACGTCCAACAATTTCAGCCGGTCTGCAATCAGTAGGTCTAACACTGGAGACAACTTAATATTTAAAGTATATTGTGATACTGGCATTGACATCCTTGCTCTTTTAATAAATCAAGGGAAATGGTGGAAATGATGCAAAAGTGAACCGAATGTTACGTGATCCTTTCAACAAATTTAATCTCTAGTAACTCTGAAAAGAGAATGCGTAAGTGAAATTTTGCTGTTATGTTTCAAAGCAGTGGGTAAGGAACTGTCGGTTAATGTATTGCTCTTTTGGAATCAGGAAAAAAGCTTCAAATAAAGCAGTTTAATTTATTAAAAAAATATCTGTAAGCATTTTTAAGGGTTAGTTTGTTATCTGGCATGGGAGCTGGATGTTTGGGGAACAGGTAACTGCCTTATACTGGGTTAGACCATTAGTCTACCTAGGTTAGTATTGTCTACACTGAATGTCAGCAGCTCTCCAGGATTTCAGCCCTACCCAAAAATGCTAGGAATTGAACCTGAGATCTTCTGCATACAAAACAGGTGCTCTGCCATTGAACTACAGCCTTGCCCTCATATATATACACAGTCCAAACTAGGACTTGCCTACTGCCAGGAGCGAGCCAGCAATAAATCACACTGAGTAAGTGAAGTTAACTCTTTATTAGAAGACACAAAGACAGCTCAGGAGTGCCAGGTCTAACAAGCACAGCAACTCTTCTCGGTAGGTCTTGCCGCGTAAGGCTGTTGTGGAGACTGAAGGTCTCCGACTTCCCACAGCTGTCTAAGTGCCATCCTTTCCTGGATCCCTCCCATGCAATCTGAGACTACGCCGGTGCACCTGTCTTTGGTCCTCCCGCTTTATACCTCTTTATACCCTAAGGAGTCTCAAAGCAGCTGACAATCTCCTTTCCTTTCCTCCCCCACAACAAACACTCTGTGAGGTGAGTGAGGCTGAGAGACTTCAGAGAAGTGTGACTAGCCCAAGGTCACCCAGGAGCGGGGAAGCAAACCCGGTTCACCAGATTACGAGTCTACTGCTCTTAACCACTACACCACACTGGCTCTCATTGAGTGCATTCAATTCTGTAATAAACTATAGTTCCCAAGATTCTTTGGGGAAAGTCATGACTTTGGGGGGTTTGTTTTGTTTTTATGATACAATATATATATATATGCATACAGTATGCATGTATTGCTATATATCTCCTTGCAGACCTTCAGATGACAAGCAACTAACAAGTCTGGATAACAACATCAATAGAAAATGCCCAGCAAATTTCCCCATTGTTCCCACATCCTGCCTCATACAACCCCAGCTTCCACTAAAAAAATGTCTCAGTCATTTGGAAAGACTGGTGTGATGCCTTCCAGTACCGACAAACAAAAAAATACCAGGAAATTAGTAGATCCACATAGAGCTTTAGGATTTAAGGATTTGGCAGCAGGTCTCTCCCTTTATTTGTCAAGCTGCCGCACTGTACTGCTTTGTGCAGGATGGGAAGCTGTTACATAAGGCATACTGTCTTATATCACAATGCATGTGATTGTGGGATTTCACAGGTCAGTACTGTGATGCAATGGAGGAGTTCAGATAACCGCAGGCTAGATGGCCCTGCTTCTCTTTATGTCTGCTTTCTGTCTTACCAGGAACCAGGAACAATACTATTCTGGGTAGCAGCCACGCTTCATGTTTTCAAAACTGGAAACCAGCCATTAGGGATGAGTGAATCTGTCCATTTCAGTTTCCTTCAGTTTCTCATTTTTCGACTCTTACAGTTCTGCTATATTTCAACTTCAGTTTGTGATTTATTTTCATTAATATACGCACTTTTATGCACGTTTTACTTTGGTATATGCATTCTATGCACACCTTACTTGGCTGAATAACTAAATCGCAAAACTTGGAGAAGTGCGAATTTCAGAGGTGCGAATTTCCCATCAGCTGTGTTTCGATTCACATATTATTTCAGAAGGTGTGAATTAGATAGAGCTTCATTTAAATGAGAACTGGGTCAATGACCCTTGGAGTCCCTTCCAGCTCTATAATTCTATGAAATGTCTCCCAAATCCCTACCATTATTTTTCCAACGCAGAATCCCAGATGCAACCTGCCACCTGCAAAACATTGGCTCCCAGTATGTTTCCGAGCACAATTCAAAGTGTTGGTGCTGACCTTTAAAGCCCTAAACCAGTGTTTCCCAACCTCCTCGGGGCAACGGCACACCTGTCCCACGAAAAAAATCTCGCGGCACACCACCACCACATGCACCCCGACCCCCCCGACCCCGTTTCATCTTGTAACAGCATGCTTATGTGTATTTTGTCAACATGCTCAAATCTACAACATAAACGAAGCCGGTCCCCCTTCCGAGCTACGCGGGCCAAGAGGCGGGGAGGGAGAGGAGGAGAGCCCCAGCTCTGAGCCCCCAAACCTCCAGGTTCTTTACCCCACGGACGGAGATAACCCCCCCCCACCCCGACTTGAGGAGGTGGCGGCACCGCCTTCGCAAGCGGGTGCGCCCACCCTCCACCCCGTCACGAAAAGAGGGTCCTCGCCCCTCCCCTGCCGAAGGGAGGAGGAGGAGGAAGGCGGGCCTTGGTCGCCCCGGCGACAGCAGCAACTGCCGCGGCCGCCTCGCTCCCCCACCGCGCCCTTTCCCCGACGTACCCGAAGGAGAGCGAAACAGCGGCGGCGGCGCCAGCGGCAGCAACAGCTGGGCGGCCCCGCGCACCATCCCGCGCCGGTGACCGGCGGCCGCGGAAGCTCCTCCTCCTCCTCCCCTTCGCTGCGGCTCCACAGGGCAACCTCAGGCGCCGCCGCCCGGAGGGCAAGAGCGGGAAGCGGCGACGCCAGCCCGGACCGAAGCGGAAGCGGCCCAGGGCGGCACAGCAGCCGGTGTCTTCCCGCGGCACAGGAGCCGGTGTCTTGCGGCACACTCCTGTGCCGCGGCACACCGGTTGGGAAACGCTGCCCTAAACAGCCTCGGCCCAGTATACCTGAAGGAGCGTCTCCACCCCCATCGTTCAGCCCAGACACTGAGGTCCAGCTCTGAGGGCCTTCTGGCGGTTCCCTCACTGTGAGAAGTGAGGTTACAGGGAACCAGGCAGAGGGCCTTCTCGGTAGTGGCGCCCGCCCTGTGGAATGCCCTCCCATCAGATGTCAAGGAAATAAACAACTACCTGACTTTTAGAAGACATCTGAAGGCAGCCCTGTTTAGGGAAGTTTTTAATGTTTGATGTTTTATTCTGTTTTTAATATTATGTTGGCAGCCGCCAGAGTGGCTGGGGAAACCCAGCCAGATGGGTGAAGTATGTGTTGTTGTTGTTGTTGTTGTTGTTGTTGTTGTTGTTGTTGTTGTTGTTGTGTTTCCTTCTTTGGAGGTCTTTAAGCAGAGGCTTGACAGCCACCTGTCAGGAATGCTTTGATGGTGTTTCCTGCTTGGCAGGGGGTTGGACTGGATGGCCCTTGTGGTCTCTTCCAACTCTATGATTCTGTGATTCTGTGATACTATTTTTAGATGACTGAGTCTGTAATCTTCATCTTCAGGCTGAGTCTAAATGCAAATCTCACGCCTTCAAAATCCAGCTTTATTTATTTTTACCCCCATCCTCCTCCTTCAACCCAATAACTCTTCCTTCCTTGCCTGATGAAGCATTCTGGAGGACTCAAAAGCTCACTTTGTAAAGATTTGTATAATGTCATTATATTCTCAGTTTTATTTTCAATTCCTTTCCTAATGATCCTAAGCATGGAATTTGCATTTTTTTTATGGCTGCCGCACACTCAGTCGACATCTTCATTGAGCTATCTACTATGACCCCCAGGTATGGCTCCCGGTCTATTACCTCCAGTTCTTTTACCTGCCTGGGAACTGTAGTTTGTTAGGGTGTTGGGAGTTGTTAGGAGACCTTGTTCCCTCAGAGAACTACAATTCCCATACAGGTTTAACAATCAATTGCTCTTCCCAGGGAACTCTGGGAAACTGTAGCTCTCCGCGGGGAATAGTGGTCTCCTAACAACTCTCAGCACCCTAAACAAACCACAGTTCCCAAGATACTTTGGGGAAAGTGATATGATACTGCTTTAAGTGTATAGTGCAGGTGGAGCCTTAAACAGTTGTCCAGAACTGCGAGCCATAGGGGAAAAACTGCCCTCCTGGACATAGAAAAACAGCAATCTACTATGCTCTCCCTAGATAGAGATTTCTTAGTCTCATTCTGCCATCTGATGGACAATGCAGCCATTGTCTCATAAGCATTTTACCTAGATTCTCAAGCTTTTGTCTTCTTCAATGACAGCCTGAAAATTGCGAACCATGTATTAGACCTTTTCAGTTCTACAAATCAAAGTGCATAATTCATATTTTAATAGCTGGCGTCTTCCATTTCTAATGTAGCAAATCTCCCTGCTCTGGGTGAGCAAAGTTCTGTAAAATTTGTCATCCAAATCAATCAACCAAATGCAGATATACTCAGCGGCTCTACAGCCTTTCTATAGACCACCTAAGTGGGCTTTTTCTCACCAAATACACCAGTGGTCCACATCCGTTGAGAATTTCTGAGAGACACCAGAAATAACTACTTTAAGGACCTCCTTTTCTCCCAGAACATGATCCCTCATTTCTTGTATTAAGACAGTTATGTTCATAAATAGTATGTGTTGTCTGTTAAACCTTGACTATTGGATTCAGCCTTCGCACAGATGGTGATAACAAAACTGACTTATTTTCAAGGTTATATACAGCTCCGTGGCCTTGTTCTAAAACACAGCCCTGAAACAGGGACCTTCTAGTTCAAAGAACAAACAAACAAGGAAGAATTTGGGGTTCAGCTGAACTTAGGGGTTGGGAAGAAATTTAATTCACTTTAAATTCACTAAATAAGGTAAACTTAATTCACTAAATAAGGTAAACTTATTTAATTTACACTTTCCAAAACTATATTCTTGTTGTATGTTTCCCCTCCCCACCACCACTAATATATGCATTTATATGCACACTTTCCCCCAGTACAGTATATCATTTTTGTACACATTACATGGAGGGAGAATTGCACCATAAAAACTGTCTGTGTGTTCCACAAGAACCCAGTGGGTGGAATGTTATGCTTGGAATCTATCCCTAGAATGAAAAAGGATAAAAACGCTATTGCACTAGGTGGCAGCAAAGCTGATGTTTACATCAAATCCGATTAACATTTCATTTACCCGAAGACCATTTTATACAAATCAGCAGAATTCATGGGCAAAGGTTTTCCCCGGATGAACAAGTTCAGAATTCAGGTTGGGGGTTGTCTGCTTTTAATTGTGTTGTCGTATATCTTCTTATTGCTTTGTTCTCATTGGTACTTAAAACATCCTGGGATAAATACTATGAAGGAAAGTATATAAATGCCACAGATAAGTAAATCAAGGCACATTCCCCTCGCACCACTACCTCAGAACAAAACCCTGGGAATACTATCTGTGCAAAGAAACATGGTGTACCAAGATGAAATTAGGCTTGTCACTACACACACACACACACACACACACACACACACACACACACACACTGCACTTAAGTAACTTAAGAAAATACAGAAGACATACAACAAAAGCAAAGAGGACATCTAGACATTCAGCCCCTGAACCTGAGGTTTCCCACCACTGCCCTACAGGGGTGATAGCTGTAAAATGGGTGTGTGTGGTTAAAAAATGAAAAGCGAGCTTTTTGTTGCAGGTGGTAGTGGTCTGCTTGAGTTTATTAATCACATCTTACATTCAGTGTGGTGTAGTGGTTAAGAGCGGTAGTCTCGTAATCTGGTGAACCGGGTTCGCGTCTCCGCTCCTCCACATGCAGCTGCTGGGTGACCTTGGGCTAGTCACACTTCTCTGAAGTCTCTCAGCCCCACTCACCTCACAGAGTGTTTGTTGCGGGGGAGGAAGGGAAAGGAGAGTGTTAGCCGCTTTGAGACTCCTTCGGGTAGTGGTAAAGCGGGATATCAAATCCAAACTCTTCTTCGGCCACTACCTGAGGTGGGGAAGGGGTGGCACTGCGACAGGGCCAACAACAACAACAACAACAACTTTGTGATGAGTCCCCACCAAGTAACCTGGTCCTTAGCTCTATAGGGCTGTATATCTTAGTACAGAGGGACCCAGGTGGCGCTGTGGGTTAAACCACAGAGCCTAGGGCTTGCTGATCAGAAGGTCGGCAGTTCGAATCCCTGCGACGGGGTGAGCTCCCGTTGCTCAGTCCCAGCTCCTGCCCACCTAGCAGTTCGAAAGCACGTCAAAGTGCAAGTAGATAAATAGGAACCGCTGCAGCGGGAAGGTAAACGGCGTTTCTGTGTGCTGCTCTGGTTCGCCAGAAGCGACTTAGTCATGCTGGCCACATGACCTGGAAGCTGTACACCGGCTCCCTCGGCCAATAAAGCGAGATGAGCGCCGCAACCCCAGAGTCGGACACGACTGGATCAAATGGTCAGGGGTCCCTTTACCTTTACCTATCTTAGTACAAACACCTTGAGCTTGGCCCAGGAACAGGTTGGCAGCCAGGGCAAATCCCACAGGGATTTATGTTATGTTCTGAAAGTAGTTCCCCCTCACCACAAGCAAGCTAGCAGCCACATTCTGCACCAACCCTCTGTCCTTGCCAGTTTTACTTTGCTTTTGCTGCTGTGTTTATAGTTCTAGATTTTTATGTTCTGTTTGCAACCTTTTATGGTTCTGCAATTGACTGTAAATCACCCGGCGAACTTTTTGTCCTTGGGCAGTGCACAAATATTGTCAATAAATCAATAGCTGCTCAGCCCCACTCCCTCCCTTCAGAGGACCTGCCGCCTGCCAACTCCCAGAAAAGCAAGACCTGCCTCCATCACGGGCTGCGTGAGGTCCAGCTGCTCAGCTCCGCGGCCTCTACTCAGAAGATTTTGGCAGGGGCAGGGCTGAAACTCAGAAGCAGAGCAGATGCTCAGCACACAAAAAAGGTCCTGGTTCAATACCTAGTGGTTCCAGGTAATGCCAGGAAATAACTCTGCTGGAAACAGTGGAGAACAGCCGCCAGTCAGGGTCAAAAATACTAAGCTAGATACACCAACGGTCTGGCTCAGTCTAAGGCAACTTCCTACATTCCTGTAGAACTTGAATTATCTTGGCTCTCTATTCACACCATGCAATGCAATTTCTGCCAGTTTTAGATTGTGCATGCGATTTTCAAGACTCGTTGCAAACTGCTTTGCCAGCCCCTAGGGGCTACAAAGTGAAACACAAGTATTCTAAATGCTCCTATGTTGAACTCCTTGCCCCAAGGTTTTAGGTATCACCCCCTCTATTTGTGTCTTGCTGGCATTTGGAGACATTTCAACTCTGTCGTTGCTGTACTAATCATGTACTGATTAGTAATAAAAGGTAAAGGGACCCCTGACCATTAGGTCCAGTCGTGACCGACTCTGGGGTTGCGGCGCTCATCTTGCTTTATTGGCCGAGGGAGCTGGCATACAGCTTCCGGGTCATGTGGCGAACCAGAGCAGTGCACGGAAACGCCATTTACCTTCCCACCAGAGTGGTACCTATTTATCTACTTGCACTTTGACGTGCTTTCGAACTGCTAGGTTGGCAGTAATTAGTAATAGTAATTAGTAATAGTACTACTCTATTCTGCCTTCATCAGACCACACCTGGAATATGGTGTCCACTTCTGGGTGCCACAATTTAAGAAGGATCTTGACAAACTGGAACGTGTGCAGAGGAGGAAAAAAGCAAGATATACATTTTTTGTAACAAAGAAATCAATAAATGCGAAGGGAGAAGAAACGCCATGGTGCATCTGCAGCAGCAAAACCGCATGCCTTCATTTGCCTCGGTTGCAACAAAACATGTCTCTCCTGTATCTGTCTCTATAGCCACTGCAGGCGCTGTAACTCTCCAGTGGTTTGACTTCACCCCAAAGTAGCACTCCTCCACTGTCTCCTGAGACAGACGGATGCCAAAGAATGCAAGCACATGTGGGCGTTAGGCTACTCTGGGCAAGCGTGGCTGAGGCTAGGACCTACTGAGCCCTCAACTTACTTCTAGGGTGGTCCCCCAGGCCTTTATTTGCAGAGGGCAGCGCTCCATGGAAAGGAATGTCGGAGGTCAACAACACCATCAGAGCACAATCATGGGAGGGGTTTTCCCAGCTCTCTCTGCCGCTGCTTTTGGAAGCTATGTGAGCTGCTGCAGGAGAGGGACTGTGAGCAACATCATGAGAGGGGTGTTTCCAGGGTTCGAAATTAGCAGGGCACCAGACGCATTTTGCACCTCGAGATTCTCCATTTGCAACCACCTCAAAAAGCCTGGCACCATTTTTTCCCACCTGGCTGACACTCAAGGATTACTGAAACGTATGTGCTTTGAAGCCTCAAGTTAAGGATAGACTATATGTTAAAGAGTTTAACGATAAAGAGTAGAATGCTTTGAAAACTGAAGTATGGTACCAATATTTTTACTGCAAACACCAAATTAAACATGTATTAACAATTTCCGCTAAAAGTGTGATATTAACAATGTGTCACTTCTGTGAATTGCGTATTATAGAATCATAGAGTTGGATTCATCCAGTCCAACCCCCTGCCAAGCAGGAAACACCATCAAAGCATTCCTGACAGGTGGCTGTCAAGCCTCTGCTTAAAGACCTCCAAAGAAGGAGACTCCACCACACTCCTTGGCAGCAAATTCCACTGCCTAACAGCTCTTACTGTCAATAAATTCTTCCTAATGTTTAGGTGGAATCTTCTTTCTTGTAGTTTGAATCCATTGCTCCGTGTCCGCTTCTCTGGAGCAGCAGAAAACAACTTTTCTCCCTCCTCTATATGACATCCTTCTATATATTTGAACATGGCTATCATATCACCCCTTAACCTTCTCTTCTCCAGGCTAAACATACCCAGCTCCCTAAGCCGTTCCTCATAAGGCATCGTTTGACCATTTTGGTTGCCATATTAATTTATGTTCATCAAAATAATAAATGAAAAGTGTGCTAACCCCCCAACCCCAGTGGCAAGTAGACATTCTATTTTGGCACTCATAACCCAGGTCCCAGAAGCCATTTGTCTCCTACCTTTTCTTTCTTTCTTTTTAATTTTTTTATTCGGTTTTTGAAATATACAGATAAATACATAGGTAACAAATACATACATTGATAACTTCTATATAAATCAAATAATATCAGACTTAGAAACCTTACATCTCAACATATATAAAAAGAAAAGAAACAGAAACAGAAAAAGAGAAAAGAAAAAGACAAAACAAAGACAGTAACAACAACAACAAAAAATCAATAAGTATCTTCTGTTAGATTCAATTCAATACCTTGTCTATCCCAGTTTATAACACTGGCTGTTTCTAGGACCAAGGTGAAACAAGCCCAGCTGTTTTGCTGTTACCAGGAGGTGCAATGTTGTGAGTGTAATCTTGCTGTATTTATAGTACCGAAATGTTTTCTTGCATGTTGCTATTTTCACTATCATGTTCCTGTTTTATTATGTTATTACGAAGCTCCTCTTGCAACCGTTGGTTTTGAATTGTATTCCTTTTTTTCTTTGCTGTAAACTGCTTAGAGCATGTTCATTTTTGTGGGCAGGTGACCTACAAATACTATAATCACAATGTTGATGATGTCAGCCCTCTCAATTCATGGGCCTTCAGCAGATGTGTTGGTACCCATTGCTAGCCCTGGCCTAAGGTGGATTGCAATAGCACTACCACCAAACAAATACAGGGGTCAAAAAAACAAGAACAAGAAATAAGACCCCAAACCCTTGTTTGGGTTAAAGGTGGGCCTGGTGTCTGAAAAGTATAACGACTACGGGTCTATTTCAAGGAGTCCAAGTCCAGTTTAAAGATTTTGTTTTCAAGAAACTGCAATCTTTGTTGCAAGTCCACGCAACATCTTTTGTTTTGTAGCTGTGTGATTTGTGCTCATAGTGTATTGCGATGGCCATTGGCTATAGACAATAAAATTAATTGATTGATTGATACAAGTCCTGCTCCCTGCCTTGCTAGCCTGTTTCCTGCCTTGCTAGCCTGGGAGGGCCCTGACTGACTCCAACTACAAAAATGCTGCAGAAGCCAGAGGTCATACTTGTTGTGGTTGTGGGATGTTGTTTAAGGGTTTAATGTTGGGGGTCATGATTTAATTTTCAAGGAGCTTACTTTTTGCTGCTCTTGGTATTACATTTTTGCAAGGGTTTTTGTTTTGGGGTTGTTGTTTTTTTTTGTGCCAGACCCTTTTTTATGTTGGGCCTGTTTCATTTTATTGTATACTTCTTGATACACTTTTCTCTATTGCTTATGACCACTTGTTATATTTCTGTAATGATGAGAAAATGTGAGTTAGCAGCTTATACAATGGCAAGGAGAAAGTGAAAAAAAATAAATCCTTCCAGTAGTACCTTAGAGACCAACTAAGTTTGTTCTTGGTATGAGCTTTCGTGTGCATGCACACTTCTTCAGATCTACCTGTACGGCTATCTACCTGTAAGGAGAAAGTGGGGAGAGAGTGGCTGGGGAAACCCAGCCAGGTGGGTGGGGTATAAATAATAAATTATTATTATTATTATTATTATTATTATTATTATTATTATTATTATTCTCCCTTCCTCATAAAGCTAAAACTCATGGACAGGCAACGAAGCCGAATGATGGAAGATTTAGGGCACCCAGCCATTCTTTTATTATTATTCCACCACCACCACAAGAGTCACAGGGATTCATAGTTTTCCTCCCACACTATTGACCCCGTTGCTCTTCATCAACAATAGCCGCCGTTCCTTACTGCACAACTTTTGCCACCACCGCCTCCTTCCTTCCTTCCTTCGCTCAGTCCGCAAAACGTGAGACTCTTCGCAGAATTGCAGAGTTGGAAGGGACCCCGAGGGTCATCTAGCCCAGCCCCCTGCAACGCTGGAAACTCAGCTAAAGCATCCGTGGCAGATGGCCATCCAAGCTCTGCTTTAAAACCTCTAAGGAAGGAGGAGAGTCCACCACCTCCTCCCGAGGGTTGTGCGTTCGATCCCCACGTCGTCGGACGAAAGATGCTTGCATCGCGGGGGGGCAGGACTAGATGACCCTCGTAGCCCCTCCCAAATGCTACGGTTCCCTCCCCCTTGCTCGCGCTCGGCGCTGCAAGTGGCCAGGCTCTCCCTCTCCAGGAGGGGCGCGCCGGAGACAAAAGGCCAATGGCGCGCCTCTCCGGGCTCCCCGCCCTGGCCCGCATCCGCCGCCCGGCCTCCTCCTCCTCCTCCTAGCCCGTCACGTGGGAAGAGAGCCCCGCGGCTCCTAGCAGCAACTGGGGAAGCAGCACAGCCGCGTGGGGTCGGAGAGCAGCGCCTGCTGCGATCGCCTCCTGTTCGTCGACCTTGTTCTCCTCGCTCTCTCTTCCCTCTCCACGAGGCCGCCATGAAGAAGCTGCTGGTGGCCGCGCTGCTGCCCGTCTGCTTTGCTGCCCTGTTGGGTAAGTCGCCCTTTTTCTTCTTCTGCGGGGGCGGGGAAGACCCCCGCCGCGAGCGAGAGAAAAAGGGAAAGTTGTCTTCGCTCCTCTCCACCGATCAGGTTCCCTCGCGCGCGCGCGCCTGCCCGCCCTCCCACGCCCTCTGCTTTTCGGAAAGGGATGCGTCCGAAGGAGGTTTGCTCATTTCCCTCTCTGTTGCAAGCGGGAACTTGCACGGGTTTTTGTAATGTTTTCCCGCCGCAGAGGCGGCTCGGCTCCAAGAAGTGGGGCCGCCAGTTTTTGAAAGGCCACCGCTTTCTTAACCGTGGAAGTTATTTGGAGACCTCGGCGTATCTCTCGTGTGTGTGTTTGTGTTGTGCGCGCCGTCGAGGTTGCGCGGCCGGCCGCAGGAAAGGAAGTGCACGTGCTTTATTTTCATTTTTGCACGGAGAAGGTCCCCGGTTCAGTTCAAACGCAAAATATCTCAACTTAAAAAAGAAAAGAAAAAAAGCGGAGGGAATAGCAGGTCTGGACGGTCCCCAAATCCCTGCCTGTCATAATAGTCAGTGCCAGAACAGATGGAGCAATGGGTCTTAGACTCTGTTTCATGTTTTCAGAGCAGATAGAACTGGGACGCCTTTCTTCCATCCCGGTCCGACATCCTTTATTGCACGGCAAAGGGACCTTCGTGTGAACGCAGCCAGAAATTGACCTACCACGCAAGCAGTTTGCTTCTTGTTGGAAAATAGGTTTAGGGAGGATTGAGGTCACTGAGGTTTGTTTGTGTCTGTGTGGCTTTATTGCAAAATAAAAAAATTCCTTCCAGTAGCACCTTAGAGACCAACTAAGTTTTTTCTAGGTGTGAGCTTTCGTGTGCATGCACACTTCTTCAGATACACTGAAACAGAAGAAGAAGAATCTGGAAAAAACTTAGTTGGTTTCTAAGGTGCTACTGGAAGGAATTTTTTTATTTTTTATTTTGTTTTGACTATGGCAGACCAACACGGCTACCTACCTGTAACTGGCTTTATTGCAGTTCAGTGAGTAACGAACAGCGTGGTCAGCGTGGTCTTCTTGTTGCTACCGAAAGAAAGAGGGTCGTTTCATTTCTAGTCCTTGGGAGGCTCTTGGGGGATGAAGTGTAAACCGCAAGCGCTTCGTGAGCAATCTGTGCGAAATCAAAGCAAAGGCCAGAGCATGTAAACAAAAGACTGACATGCTGAGGCACAACATTGGCTTGGAAGCAAACCCTTCCAAGTAAGGCTGCAGATCTTAAGACGCGTTTGCTAAGATAAGAATCTCACCGATCAAAACTCTGTTCTCTTATTTATTTGCCAACAAAGGGCAAGTGTTGGTTTCTAGAGCAGCTTTCGCCCACCTGGTGCCCTCCAGATGTTTTTAACTACAACTTCCATCAGGCTCCTCCAGCACAGCCTGGCTGATGAGAGCTGTGATTGAAAACATCTGGAGTGAAGTGCACCAGGTTGCCGAAGGCTAGAATAGCTTGAGCTACTAAATCTTAATCACGTGGTCTACTTTTTTTTAGGGGCAATAATTAGTATTAGCATTATTTATGTAGAAAGCTCTACTTTTGCTTTTAGTCAACCATGGCTTCCTGCTTTGTCCATGATTAACACCAACCATGATTTGTTTAAAGAATCCAGCTTCATAAGCTGTTGTTTAAAGTGGTCTTGTTTTGGAACCGACTGCTGTTAATTGTTAAAACTTTAAACCATAGTTTACGGAGCTGGCTTCCTTTAACGAGCCATAGGTATTGTTAACCATGGTTCCTGGTTTGGGCAAAACCAAAAGTTACTTTTTCCAAGTCCTTCTCCCAGATGCAGAAGAGGATGGAAGGGGCTACGAAACCTTGGGTTTGCTGCGAATCACGCATGTTGGAGTATACCATGTTTTAAATTGAGCATGACATGAGAACACAGTTCTGTGTTGCATTCTCACTTGCACTGAAGGAAGAAGGCAAAGGTCCACTGCCTTCGTGTCTTTAGGGGAACTTGGAGGAACCGCAGTTGGTGCTCAGCACCCCAGTTGGTAACCCCACACCATCAGGGGGCATGTGCTCCACTCCTGTAAAACCTGTCAGACTGGTGGTGCCAACAAGTCTGAATATCCACTTGGATATTGGATCATTGAGAGCCAGTGCGGTGTAGTGGTTAAAAGCGGTAGACTCGTAATCTGGTGAACCGGGTTCGCGTCTCCACTCCTCCACATGCAGCTGCTGGGTGACCTTGGGCTAGTCACACTTCTTGAAGTCTCTCAGCCCCACTCACCTCACAGAGTGTTTGTTGTGGGGGAGGAAGGGAAAGGAGAATGTGAGCCGCTTTGAGACTCCTCAGGGTAGTGATAAAGCGGGATATCAAATCCAAACTCCTCCTCCTCTTCTCCATTTGGTCCTGAGATTAGTGCCTGGAGGGTAGAAGGGCCTGTGAGAATATAGAGGTTTATTGATGTATAAAACACGTTTATAGACTGCTTCTCATATACCTGGCCTGTATACAAGAGAGATTGTTGGCATCCATCTGTCTCAAGAGAGAATGGTGGTGAAGTCAAACCACTGCATTAGCAGCACCGAAGTGACCTCTCTGGGGCACAAGCCTGGGCAGTGTGTATGGAGTTTCTGGGCTGCCCAGATGGCAAGACCCCCTCTTGGCCTCACTGATGTGGTCCAAAGGAAAGCAGAGCAATACGTTTGGCACCAGCTTGGCTGCAGGAGTTGCCGGAAGGTACAAGGTACCATCCAACCATCTGAGGGACTCTACTCCCAGATCTATGTAGGGTTTACTCCTTGGCCTTTACTTCTCCTGCAAGGCAGCCAAGGTTGAGGATCAGAGTTTTCCTTCTCCAAGATGGGCTGCCTTCCCAGGTTGATGAGCCCCACCTGCCCCTCACTTCCCTCTACAGCAAGTGCAGAAACCACCTTCTTGGGGCCACTATTGGTCTTGTCAGCTCAATACAGCAGAGCCTGTCTTTGCATGCAGGGGAAGTCCCTCACCAAGGGTTTGAGACCTGTCTGCTACCCTCACCTGGTTTAGCCAGCCAGTCAAAGCCGTTCCCAGGGTGTGGCCTCCGTTGCATGCTGACAGCTTCTGGGAGCCACAGGTGAGAGCTGAGTGCAGGGTAGGGGACCAAGGGTGGGCAAGCTACCAGAAGGAGCCTCATTCCCCCCACCAGAGGTGGTACTCCTCCCCTAAAACCCTTCAAAGGAGATACAATTAAACCATTAGAAGCAATGCAGGATGAACATAAAATGACTGGCTCATCTTGAAAGTTTTAGCCTCTGAATTGAAAGTCTTAAAGAGATGCCTGAAAATCAAAAGGTAGGGTACCTGACAGATGTGTGCTGCAAGAGTGTTCCACAGCATGGCACCAGTGGCACTCAACGCTCAACTTCTGGTTGAAGCCAAATGGGTTTCTGAAACACTGGGGGCAACTAACGTAGTTTCCTCTGGATGATTTCAGTGATCTTGCTGCTATATAAGACTCGGATGAATCAGCCCCACACAGATAGAGCTGATGGAACAGCTGGCCTGACCTTGGAAAAAGAGCTAGGTAGAAAATATTGACTAAGAACATAGTTCAAGATTACGTTATCTCTTTCTGGGTTATAAATCAGTCTTCCTTGACCCTTGAGAAGCCTGAAGGGAACTGTGCTAAATTTAATGTGCAGTGAAATACCTAGCAGCTGCGGGAGGTAGCACAGTAGCTCTGAAATAGATGCAACTTCTGCAGCATCTCAGGCAGCTTTTGAAATTCTCCAGGCGCATTTTGCACCTGGCTATCGGCCACTTGCGACCAAGTGAAGATGCCTGGGTGCCAGGATGGCGCCTGACGTCTCTACCATCAAAGAGGTGCGTGCCTGGGGATCCTTGGATCTGGGCTGTTTTCACACACTAGCAATGTAGAATTCTAACCATGGTATTTTATCTGCACAATCGGAATTAATTACAAGAACCAAAAAAGCTGTGTTGAAAAATACAACCGTCAAGCCATTTTGGCAACAGCAACCCTGGTGCCTAGTTTTTATATCTGAGTTTCTAACACTGACTAAGGATTCATTTGTGAAAAGGGGGGGGGACTTGCTAGTAATAAACATAACTTGCCTTCCTGTTTCTAAACAGAATTTATGACCCTTTGAGCTCGTCTCAAGGCCCAGACTGAAGTGGGCTGTAAAAAGCCACTGTAAGCCTAGGTCAGGCATGTCCAACAGGTAGATCGTGATCTACCGGTAGATCACTGGACGTCTGTGGTAGATCACCGGTAGATCAGTGGCTTCCCCAAAAGAAGCTAAAAAACTTTGGCTCCCCTAAAAAAAACTCAGCATCTTTGCCCTGCACCCCTAAAATGACCTGAACCACCAAAAACAGGGCTTTTCTTCCTTAAAAAAAGCTCAATGTTGCTTTTCTCCTCCCTAAAGAAGCTCAACAACTTTTACGTGAACCCCCCAAAACAGGGCTTCCCTTCCTAAAAAAAGCTCAACAACTTTGACCTGAACCCCCCAAAAGGGGGTAGATCGCTGCCAATTTTTAACTCTGTGAGTAGATCGCAGTCTCTTCGAAGTAGGTGATGTCTAGTGGAACTCATCTCACTGGGGACAAGGTGGCCTATTGTATCTTCCCCACCCCCCAAATCAGCAGATAATAATGTGAGCCTCATATGCAGGCAAGTGCAGAACATCTTGCAACAAGGTAAACGGCGTGAAGTAGACGGAACAAAAAGGATGTGCATCAGCCATTTTATGTGGTTGTATTTCCTGTAACATCTACCAGAAAAGTCAAGTAGCTTTGAAAAGGTTTGGGGATTTGCAGATTTCATTTGGAAGAGGCAAACAGACAATCTAAACACATCTTGCATGTTTTTGCTTGAACATTTAAAAACCACAGCGATGTTATACTTGGCTCCTGATATACCCGTATATACTCGAGTATAAGCCGACCCGAATATAAGCCGAGGCACCCAATTTTACCACAGAAAACCTGGGAAAGCTTCATAGGAGCCACTGCCTGCCTCACTCGAGTATAAGCCAAGGGCGGCCTTTTCAGCACAAAAAAATGTGCTGAAAAGCTAGGCTTATACTCGAGTATATAGGGTACTTCCTTCTGTCTTTCTACTCCTTTTCCACCCTCCCCGTGTATTTTAGTTTACTGTTCCAACAATCTTTCTCAAGCCTGTGTGCCAGAGAGCAGCATCTGTGTCGGAACCAACAGATCCGCCAGTGTGGCTAATCTTACATACAGTATTGTAAAACAGTGTGATTCATGAACCAGTGCTGGTCTTCAATGTCTTCACCCCACTTCCCAGGTTGGGTGGGATGCTTCAGGGACCAAATTTGGTACTGGTTCCTGGCCCATTGGGTGGGGGAAATCCCACTCCAGCACATCAGATAGCTTGAGAAGCACTGATAAAAATAATACTTTCACCACTTCAGTAAACTGCAGAAATATTGTTAGTAGGGCTAAGCCAAAGGGGGATATCTCATGAATTTTTTCATCATTGTAAGAAAGGCATCCCTTTGGGCAGGGGTCAGCAAACTTTTTCAGCAGGGGGCCAGTCCACTGTCCCTCAGACCTTGTGGGGGGCCAGACTATATTTTGAAGAAGAAGAAAAAAAGAACGGATTCCTATGCCCCAGAAATAACCCAGAGATGCATTTTAAATAAAAGGACACATTCTACTCATGTAAAAACATGCTGATTCCCGGACCATCCGCGGGCTGGATTTAGAAGGCAATTGGGCTGGATCCAGCCCCTGGGTCTTAGTTTGGGTAACCCAAATTGCTGCAAAAGAAGATGGAAAAGTTTGTCTCTTTAGGAAGCACGGCTCTCACTCTGCATGGGTGTCATTGACTGGTAGGGGAGAATAATGATCTCTCATTGAGTAGGATCTCTCAGTGCCGGAAGTATTAATAGTGCTCTGAACTGGTTTTGTCTGTGCTCAGAAACAACAGCAGGTAGCCAAATCGAATTGGGTAGCATTGCCGGGTGGTCTTGCTCACCACATAGGCATAGAAAGCATTAGCCAAGGAGGAAAGCGGTATCAGAATAGCAGTCGGGGAAACAATTGCAGCAAACAGCCTTAGGAAGAAATGGAAGGTGTACACTGCGGATTATTTTGGAAAACATTGCTCATTGCATTTTTAAACCCCTCTTAAACCCATTTTCCCAGGGTGTAACTTGCTCCCTCTCCTCTTCCAAAAGCACTACAGTGGAACCTTGGTTTTCAAACGTAATCTGTTCCGGAAGACCGTTCGACTTGCGAAACGTTCAAAAACCGAGGAACAATGGGCCGTCAGCAAAATCCATTGAGAAAAAAGAAAAACTCACAGTGGAAGCCATTCAACTTCCAGGGCACATTTGAAAACGGAAGCAATTACTTCTGTGTTTTCGGCGGTTGGCTTCCGTAATGTTCGGCTTCTGAGATGCTCAAAAACTGAGGTTCCACTGTATTTTGAAATTAAGCTTTGCCCCCTCTTTGCTTTAAACCAGGCGTAGGCAAACTCGGCCCTCCAGATGTTTTGGGACTACAACTCCCATCATCCCTAGCTAACAGGACCAGTGGTCGGGGATGATAGGAATTGTAGTCCCAAAACATCTGGAGGGCCGAGTTTGCCTATGCCTCCTTGAAACCTTGCAGCTTCTCCCAAGGTGATTTTGCAGCGATAGGGTGAGTGGCACCTGCTTAACTTGTCTCTGGGCTGCCGTACAGCCATTTCACAGATATCCTAGGTACCTAGGTCAAGTTTTCTTTGGGGGGGGGAATACACATTATACCTTAGAAGGAGGGCAAAAAGCCAGGAGAGCAATTTTAATTTTGGAGATTCCTGAGTGGGGGGCGGGGAGCAAGGGGGGAATTGATGGGGTGGGGGGAGAGATTTTCTGCATGCCACGAGTATTACCAAAGATGCCTGGAGAACCTTAGAGGTATTTGAAAAGGGTGGGTTAGATATGGAGCATAACGGCCTGCAATTTCACTGTGCCCTGCGGCATAAGTTGGACACTTGATCTCGTGCCACATCTCCAAAATAAAAACACAGACATCCTGAGGGAAAGACGTGCACCTTATTCTGTGGGTATGGAAACAAGATGGTGTCCCAGATTCCTGGTGTCAACAGACACCTCAGAACTTAAAAAGGAGGACAGGCTTCTTTTACCAGGGTGGATAAAAATCAATGATTTTTTTAAAAAAATCAGATTTTTTAAATTTAAATCGGATTTTTTTTATTTAAATTGGATTTTTAAAATAAAATGCTTTTGGAGGAAAAATCTTTCTAAATATAGTCTTCTATTTAAGTTACATTGTAGTCCAAAGGCTATTCATCAGGAAATAAGGATTTGTTTTAAGTTTATCAAGTGTGCTAAAACTCAGTCTAAGTTTTTTTTTTTAATGTTTAACCACATCAGTTAACAAACATGGATACATATGCTATCATGTTATTGTTTTAGTTAAATAAATTGTTTAAATGGTTATTAAGGAAATGATTATTTTTCTCCTTCCAATAAAGTACAGCAGAAAAGTTGTCCAAATATAAACAGTTAACTTATTAAACCTCACCATAATTTCATAATTATCTGTCTATGTATTTCTAGTAGTATAACCAAATCAGTAATTTTTGATATAACTGTAAAAACTACTCTGAAAATTTATTATTCCAAAAATGAAACCTTCATATGGTTGTAAATATTAAGATTATACCAGCAAGAATGAGTCTTTCTGTAAAAAAAATATTTAAATCAAGTCTTACTGACTAGTGATTTAAATCAAGCCTTACTGACCAGTGATTTAAATCAAATCCACCCTGAATTTTTGTGTTTGGGAAAGTACTGGTTGAATGAATCATCAGAATGTTATTGTTATTCTGTCTCTCACAGCTACAATAAACCTACCATTAAAATTATGGACTGGTCATTTCTTCATCAGAGAGCAAATGGGCAAATTAGGCAGGGGATCAAATACTTTTTTCCCCTCACTGTATATGATGGCACCCATCTGTCTCAGGAGACAATGGAGGAGTGTGTCTTTGGGGGGTAAAGTCAAACTATTGGAGAGTTTAGTGCCTGCTGTGGCTGTAGAGACAGATGGAGGAGAGACATGTTTTGTTACAGCTGGGGAAGGTGAAGGTGTCCGGTTGTGCTGCTGCAGATGCACCATGGCGTTTCTTCTTTCTGCGTTCCTCCCGACGGCCAGTCGTCCTCTGGTCACTGCTATACACACACAACTTGACTATTTGTCTCCAAGCACTGCAGTTGTCTGCAAGGGATTGTCACACGGCAGAGCTGATGTTGCCAGCTTTCGTGTCATGTTTGCAGACATCTTTGCGACACAGAGTTGGTTTGGCAATGGCGCTGGTGTCTGAAGCCAGCTCCCCATAGAGCACACACATATTTCAGAAGCGTAGATTTTGGCGAAATTCCTTAAAAGTAGCTCAGCAACCTTTGTGTGCGGATTTTCACTTTTTGAAATATGGCGGCCCTAACATCTACACATCTACACACATGATTACATTGTCTCATTTTTTAAATCTTGGCGGTGAGAAGGCAGTTTTCTGCTTCATATACCTTATAAAAGGTGACCAGGTTTTCTCATTTCTCTCAGTTCTGTGACTTAACCGCCCCCCACCTCCCCAAACCCTCATTTCTTTATTTTTACCAACTTCTTTGGGGAAAACAGCATGTTCCCCGCTCCTGGCATAGGCAAATGGAAGACGGATGCTGTTGCTTTTCCAGTGGCCCAGCCAGCATAGGAATCTGTTTAGCAGAGTGCCGGTTCCTAACTGCAGTATTTTGCCCTCTCTCGTTATGCAAGCTCTGCATATAGCCTTTATCTAATCTGCATCTCTTCCTTTTTCCGCTTTGTCGTTTTTTGGGGGCATGACAATCCGCTTACCGCATACCTAGCATGGGTTGCAGGAGCTCTTACCAAGCCGTCCGGGAGAACAGAGTGCCTACGTACAGACCTGCATGCTGCCGTGTTTATCCCAAAGCTGATGTCTGCAGGTGGCCCAGGCACCCTTTCCTTGCCCTCTGTTCCTCAAAGCGTTGGGAAAGAGATACTGGCGGTGAAATGTCTATGTGCTCTGCCCTTCCCCTCGTGTTCCTGGCTTTAGGGGGGATATTGTGGTTTGTTCAAGCAACGTTTCCAGTGGCAACCAAATAGGGAAACAATGGTTTGAGTCAGGGATGGGGAACAGGTGGACCTGCAGAGGTGGCTGGAGTCATAGCAGCGCCAGCCAACACAGCCAGTAGTCAAGGAAGATGCGAGTTGTAGTCCAGAACAACATCTGGAGGGCCACGGGTTCTCCTTCCCCAACAAGGACAAGAAATCTAAACCTGATCCGTTTCCTGATTCAAATGTCACTGACAACTGTTCAGCAAACCACAATATCTTCTCAAAGGAAAGTGTGGTTAATAGGGAGAAAGCACTGAGACGCAAAGCTTTTTCCGATAAAGCATGATTAATGATGTCTGAACTGGGTCACACTCAACGTAGCCCCAGATAGATCCCACCGGGGTCAATGGGATCTTCTCGCAGTTAAGTTTGTGTAAGATTGCATTGCTCTGGTGAAAGGCCCATCAAACAGGCATCGAGCATACTTTTCCAAAGCGACTCCTCTTCGTGGGCGAGACAGATCCCATCACATGGTTACTTAATTGTTACAAGACATTACATATGACACAGTGGACATTCTGTTTCAATGTATGTACAGAATTGCAGCCAGAGCGTTACGACCTAGGCTGGAGGGATAAAGATGTTCTTTTGAACCGGTTCGGTCCATGGTGTTAACGTTGCCAAATCCAAATTCTTGGAAATTGTCGTGAATGTCCCAAGCTTTATGAGCCTTTCACCATTGTACTTGTAGTTGCAAGATTCTTGTGTTTAGCACGGCCGAGGAACTGGATCCAGTTGGCAACCTAGATCTAATAATAATAATAATAATAATAAATTTATTACTTATACCCCACCCATCTGGCTGGGCCTCCCCATCCACTCTGGGCAGCTCCCAACAGAATATTAAAATCATGATAAAACATCAAACATTAAAACCTTCCCCAAGGGCTGCCTTCAGATGTCTTCTAAAAGTCAGGTAGTTGTTTATTTCCTTGACATCTGATGGGAGGGCGTTCCACAGGGAGGGTGCCACTACCGAGAAGGCCCTCTGCCTGGTTCCCTGTAACCTCACTTCTCGCAGTGAGGGAACTGCCAGAAGGCCCTCGGTGCTGGATCTCAGTGTCCAGGCAGAACGATGGAGGTGGAGATGCTCCTTCAGGTATACTGGGCCGAGGCCGTTCAGGGCTTTAAAGATCAGCGCCAACACTTTGAATCCTAGCTTCCCCCACCTCTGGCAGGCAACTTTGATAGGTGGATGGGTTCTGTCCACACCTCAGACATGAGGCATTGAAAGGTAAAATAATGCAAATGTATTTATTGTTATGTTATGTGTGTTTGTTTCAGTGACTTCTACAGAACCGATCGTGACCTCCTCAGCTCCCCATTCAAGTTCAATAACAAGTAAGTCTCTACTTAATCTTTTTCCCCCTTCTGCTTTACTAAGATGAGAGCGCTTGCTTCTGTGGCCCCCAGATCCAAGGCAAATGAAGTCATTTGCTTATCCAAACAGCTTGTGGAAGGGGGGTTGCCTCTTTGTTCTGAGAAATTGCATAACTGGCATTGGGAAAGAAGATTATGTTGAAGAAGGCAAGGATATCCTTGCTGGAGTCGCTGCTCAGGAATGCATGAAATACTTTTCACACATTGGACAGGGTACCCCAGAGAGCAGGTCGGAATTATTATTAGTATTAATATTATTATTTGGCTGAGTCTTAAGGTTGCAATTCAAATAAAGCACCCTTGCAAGCATAGGGGCAATCCTATGGCAAGAGCCTTGGGATGCAGATATCTGGCTCACAGGGCTACAATTCCCAGAGTTGCCTCTGAGATTGATCATTAAACCACTCTAGGAATTGCAGCTAGGGGTGCGGGGGTCTCCTAACAACTCTCAGCACTCCTCACAAACTACATCTCCCAGAATCCTTTGGAGGAAGCCATGATGGTTTAAAGTGCATGCCTGAAATTATGGTGTGTTGTTATATTTTGGGGCTGTTGTATTTTAAGCTGTTGTTGTTGCTATTTATTATGTCCTATCCTATCCTGCCTTCCAAAGGAGCCCAAGGCGGCAAACCAATAGCATCATAAAATAATGCCATTAAAAATATAATAAAATAGTGCCATTAAAAATATAAACATTAAGAACATTGAAAATGATCTAATTGTATGCATTCCTGTATCTGAAGGCCAAATACATACAAGTTAAGAGTAACTGAGTTCCCTATGTGCCCAGCACCCAATGAAATCCACACACGGCACTCCAACGACCTTATTGCTACTCAGAATACCGTATTTTTCACTCTATAAGGCGCACCTGGCCATAGGACGCACCTAGTTTTTAGAGGGGAAAAGCCCCAATTTTTTGAGGATCAGCTCAAATTTCTGCAGCTTATTTTGCAAAGGAGAAAAGCCCCATTTTTTGAGGATCAGCTCAAAGTTGTTGAGCTTACTTTGCAAAGGGAAAAAATCCTGTTTTATGGGGTTTAACTCACAGTTCTGCAGCTTCAGTAAAGGGAGCCATTTCTACAGTTTCCAGACAGATAATCTAATCAGCCAGTCACATGTCACTGGGGAAACAGCCTCCCTCTGCAAGGGGGCGGGGCTTCCTTTCAACACCCCCTTCTCTCTCTTTTTTTAAAAAGCACGATCTTCTTTTGCCCCTGGACAGTTCAGCTCCAGGGACCACACATTCGCTCCATAAGGCGCACAGACATTTCCCCTTACTTTTTAGGAGGAAAAAAGTGTGTCTTATGAAGCGAAAAAAACGGTAACTTCTTAAAAGTTCTTTTCTTTCTCCACTAAATCATAGAGTTGGAAGTGACTATGAGGATCATCTAGTTGTCCAACCCCCTGTAATGCAGGAAAATTTCACCCAGTGGGGGGCTCAAATCCATGACCCTGATCTAAAGTTGTAGGGTTGGTTGGTTCGTTCGTTTTTAATTATCCTGCTGACTTTTGAGAAACGTTTATTTTGGAGTTGTTGGTTCCAAACGTCTAGCTCCAGTTTCTGTGTTTGGACCTAGAACAAAGGCACCGGGGGCCAAAAAAAGAAAGAAAAGGGGGGAGGGAACCCCCCAACTCAAAACAACAACCCAGCTTTTGAGTGTTTCTTCATAGATTAATTACCTGCTTCGGAGAAACCACGGCTGGGCATGTTGCCATGTGCAAGTTAAGGCAAGATGTGGCACAAGTGATCACTCCTATGCCTTTCACTGGCAAAAAGCAAAAGTTGCCTTTTGTTTGTGAAACGCTTTCTTTTCTATATTCTGTTATTTGTCCTCGCTCCTTTTTGAACGCTTTGATGCTATTTTTGTGTTGTTGCTTGAAGTCCGGTTTTGATTAATTTTGCTGCTCTTGGAAACCTTGATGTTTTATTACGTGATTGAGGTTCAAGCGTTGTATTTGCAAAATGAGCTTGGCAATTGAAAAGTATTGAGCTTAACTTTACCCGCAGCCCCATTCCTCAAGGCTGTGTGTGTGTGTGTGTGTGTGTGCTAAATGTTGATATTTTTATCTCAGAACTTTGCACATGTTCCAAGAGGGAACAAAGAGACAGCCTTAACCTGTGAAGGAAGCTCTGTGTAACTGGGGATGCTTCACTCTGCAAGTTCCCTAATTGTACAGACAGAGCCTACACACAAGCACTCTGTACATGTTCAGGCTCTTTTACTAGTTGCTCTGAATATGTCACGAGGGCTGAATGGACAAATCCACTAGACTCAAGGCAGATAGAAGACTTCCCATCATGGGGCTGGGTGTTCTGGTCTCCGGATGGAGGCGTGGGTTCAAACTGCATTTCTGGCACATCTGCTTTGGAGACCCAGTGTGGTGTAGTGGTTTAAATGTCAGACTAGGACCTGGGAGACCCGGGTTCAAATCCCCATTCAGCCATGAAGTTCATTGAGCGACTTTTGGCCAGTCAGTGCCTCTCAGCCTAACAGACCTCACAGGTTTGTTTGGGAGGTTAACTGATCAAGGGGAAGAACAATGTATATCACCTTTGTGCTCTTTGGAGAAAAGCTGGGATATAAATAAAATAAAGAGAAGTAGTGAGGGAGGGGCAGAAATTGTGGTTCCACTTCCTTCCCTATGCTCAAACACAATCATTCCCTGTGATAGGTGGAGAGCATCGTTGAGCATTTCCATGAATGAGTGGAAATGTTCTCTCCTGGTATGCCCCGTGTAGGACCTTAAGGTCCTCAAATAATAACATTTTGGAGGTCCCGAGCCACAAGGATGCTAGGTTGGCCTCAACTAGGGCCAGGGCCTTCTCAGTACTGGCCCTGACTTGGTGGAACGCTCTGTCACAAGAGACCAGGGCCCTGCGGGATTTGGCGTCTTTCCACAGGGCCTGCAAGACGGAGTTGTTCCGCCTGGCCTTTGGGTTGGTTTCAGTTTAACCCTGATGTTTCATTCCTTTATGGTTTGATTGGTGGGCTACTTAAAAATGAGGCTCCATTTTAAACTTTAAATCGTATTTTAACCTGTATTTTAATTCATTTTTTTATGTTTTGTTGTGATTTCATTGGTGTTAGCTGCCCTGAGCCTGGTTTTGGCTGGGAAGGGCGGGGTATAAATAAATAAAAAATATTATTATTATTATTTGAGGAGCTTCAAGCATCTACATTGTATTGACCAAGCAGTGTGACTTGTTGTGGGTTTAACACGAGCATTGAAAGTGCTGTGTGAAATAAAGCACGTTTTGATCCCCCAAAAAGAGAGCACATTTCGATGTTTAGTGAAAGCCATCCTTTTTCTGGAGGGTTTTGCTTTCCGGCATTCGAAACCTGGTCTGCCCCATGTGTCTGATATGTTCCTATGTTTCACGCATGCTTCGCAAAGGAACGCCGCTTCCTAATTGCTGCAAGGTGAGTACATCAGTGAAAGAGCCCGATGGCTAGCAAGCCTTAATTAACACTGTCTTTTGCATTTTGGGGTGTGTGTGTCATCAAGCACACTGACTCAAGAGATGTTTGAGGATGTGTGCAGTTTCACTTGAGAAACCACAATTTGCAGGGTGCTGAAGAACTTCCTTTTTAAAAGTTTGCGGCAAAATGCGTCGGAGCAGTTTCTGCAACAGGCCTGTTAGCTTCTCGTTTGAAAACAGGCCTTTCCCCCTTTCACCTAACACCCTCACTAAAATGTGGGTGCTGAACTGTGGTCGGCTTGGCATGCAATAATTTGTTCAGTCTTGTGCTGTTAGGCACCAAAGAAAAGTCCCCTTTGTTGCAAAACAGAACACTCTGAACAACAACAAGCAACACGTCAGCTAATAAAATACTGACAATATTTTTATAACACTATACTGCTTCAGAATTCATAAACAGAAGACATATACCGTATTTTTCACTCTATAAGGTGCACCTGACCATAGGACGCACCTAGTTTTTAGAGGGGGAAAGCCCCAATTTTTTTGAGGATCAGCTCAAGTTTCTGTAGCTTCTTTTGCAAAGGAGAAAAGCCCCATTTTTTGAGGATCAGCTCAAAGTTGTTGAGCTTACTTTGCAAAGGGAAAAAACCGTTTTATGGGGTTTAACTCACAGTTCTGCAGCTTCAGGAAGCCATTTCTACAGTTTCCAGACAGATAATCTAATCAGCCAGTCACATGTCGCTGGGGAAACAGCCTCCCTCTGCAAGGGGGCGGGGCTGGAATCTCTCTCCCTTATCTCTCTCCCCGATCGTTTGCTGACCAGCTGCTCAGCGGGCTTCCTTTCAACACCCCCTTCTCTCTCTCTCTCTCTCTTTTTTTTTTTTTAAAAAAGCACGATCTGCTTTTGCCCCTGGGTAGTTCAGCTCCAGGGACCACACATTCATTCCATAAGACGCACAGACATTTCCCCTTACTTTTTAGGAGGGAAAAAGTGCGTCTTATGGAGCGAAAAATACGGTAATGTGTGCATGGAGTCACAAACTAATAAGAATCAAATATATGTTCCATGAACAGGAATGGTAGGAGTGGTAAGTCACTGTCAAAGATCACTAAAATGGAGGCAAAATGCCTTTCCACAGTCAATATCCTGCAAACGTCAGATGATGGGTGCTCCAAACGTCGCAATAGGGTGCTCCGAACACAGCAGCAACAGTTCTTCTAGGATAATGAACTGTTTCAGTGATAAATCTTCATCAGCTTCATCATTCATATGAAATGAAAACCTTTATATTCAAATACAGCCCAGTGAAAGAAATGGCGGGCCTGTATGTTAACCAGCCAATAAGAAATACATACCAAATTAATAGTCCCCAAAGGTGCATCAAATGGCCACGGATCAGCTATCACTAAAAAGTGTAGTAAGCTGATGCTGTTGGCAAAACCTTAGTGGCATTATAAAGGCTCTCAACAGGTGCAATGAATCACATAGAATTACAGGACATTTAAAGGTACATTATCTGAAAGATAGCAAATAACATGCAAACAGTAGCCATCTTGACAGAAAACTTAAATGAAACAATTAAAATCTAATTCAGTATTTGTGTTGTTAGGCATCAGGGGTCATGAGCCCTGAACAACCCCGGTGGTCACCCGCCAGGGGGGCAACAAATGTTTTGTTTTGTTTTTCATTTGTACAATAGGCTAGTCCTAAGGGTCAGATATGGGACGCGGGTGGCGCTGTGGGTTAAACAACAGAGCCTAGGGCTTGCCGATCAGAAGGTTGGCGGTTCAAATCCCCATGACGGGGTGAGCTCCCGTTGCTTGGTCCCTGCTCCTGCCAACCTAGCAGTTCAAAAGCACGGCAAAGTGCAAGTAGATAAATAGGTATCGCTGCAGCGGGAAGGTAAACGCCGTTTCCGTGTGCTGCTCTGGTTTGCCAGAAGCGGCTTAGTCATGCTGGCCACATGACCCGGAAGCTGTACGCCGGCTCCTTCGGCCAATAATGCGAGATGAGCGCCGCAACCTCAGAGTCGGTCACGACTGGACCTAATGGTCAGGGGTCCCTTTACCTTTACCTTTAAGGGTCAGATAGAGCCTCGAGCTCCAGATCTGAGGTTCCCCACCTCTGATGTAAATAATAGCAGAAATAAAGAAATTTGAGGGTTGGCAAAAGATGCTTGGAAATTCCTGGGAATCCACTGAGTTTTCTCAGTATCCTCCCAAAATGTGGATAATTGCCAGGAATCGGTCAACATTCACCAAGGCTCTGCTTCTTATTGTAACAGGCAGTGCATACCTTCGTTCAAGCTGCTGTGCTATTTTCTACCTGCTTTTCAAAACACATCACTAAGGAATGCATACTTGATGTGAATTTGATTCCCTGCCCGCCGAGCATTGATGCAATCCATCTTCTTCCCGTTGATGAAAATTCAGCTGCAGCGGAAAGGGATGGGGGGGAGGTGTTTGTGGGTCTCCTTCCCAAAGGCTCAGCTTGGCTCCCCAAGGTTAAAACAAGGAACGGAATGCCGTTTCACAAGTTCTGGTTGACATCTGGTACTTTATCTTCATTGAGGCGGCTTATATTAAGGACGTTCCTGCTTGCTAAGTGGTAATCAGCAGTTTGATATGCGAAAGGCCGTGGGGGGTGAGGTTGGGGAAGGTCATTGTGAAAATGTGGAGTGCGGTCTCTAAATACACAACATGAGTACAGTGGTCCCTCGACTTACGAATTTAATCCGTTCCAAATGGACATTCGTAGGTCGAAAAAATCGTAAGTCGATTTCCCATAGGAATGCATTGGGAGAAAAATATTCGGAAAAATTCGTAAGTCAAAAAAACCCACATCTAAAATTCGTAAGTCGAGGAAACCGCATCTAAACCGGCAACGATTTCCATTCGGAGGTCGAAAAATTCGTAGGCGTGCGGCCACTTTTTTTCATTCGTAAATCGAAAAATACGGATGTCGAGTACTTCGTAAGTCGAGGGACCACTGTATTATGCTGGATCAATCTATTGGGTCCCATCAGCTCCAGCCAGGACAATTGTTCTGTATTCAAATGGTGTGCGTGCATCGCGTCATGTGACCAATTATGCAGCTCCGCTCCCCCCAATGTTTTATTCAAGTTGCCCCCCCTGTAGGGCGGTAGGCAAATTGAATAAATAATAATAAAATCCTGCAGAATTAAAATAAATAAATGAATTATTGCTTAAATCGAGTCCCATGCAGTCTCTTTTTAACATTGGCTACGGGGTAGTCATAAAACTACTGTTTTGCCAGAAGTCTAATTTATGCTGGAAATGTAAATGGAAGGAACATTGTTCCATATCTGGTGGAGCTGCAAAAAAAACCAAGACCTGCTGGGGTATGAAGAACTCAAAAAAATGTTAAAAACATATTTACAAAAGAAACCAGAGGCATTTTTATTAGGCTTATCGGGAAAAGACATACCACAGAAAAAGAAAAGAATTTTCTTATATGCTACAGCCACCGGCAGGATAGTATATGCCAGCAAATGGAAGAGCAAAGTAATGCCCACAAAAGAAGACTGGCTATACAAATTAAGTCAGACAAACCAAAACTCAGACTAGAGTGGCAATGTTTCAAAGAATACATGGACAAACACTGTTCAAGAAAGAATATGTTGATATGCTTAGATTAAAGGAGCAGAGTAGAAATTATTAATTAGGAATGTCATAATGAGATCAAAATTTAAAATTTAAAAAGGGTGTGGTGGTGGGAAGATAGGGGGTGGGAAGGATTTATGTGTATGTAAATAGTAGCCTTATTTTTGTTTGTCTTTGCAAGAAATAGGGTGCATTTCTTTTTCTGTATTACTAAAATTTAATAATAATAAAAACTTGGCAAAACAGTAGTTTTTTTTCTTTTTTTCTATGTCCGCAGGTGTTCTTAAACCGAACACTACCATCCCTGTCCACAGTGCGACAAACGCAACGACCCCGACTGCTCCTGCCACCACAGTTGGCACCAACATAACCACCAGTGCCCATCCTGAAAATAAAACGAGCGCAAAGCCCACCACAATGAAACCTGTGTCTCCTAAGGTGACCATAGTGACTTCCAAGGCTACTTTGCCTTCTGCTTCTGCGACAGGTATGTGCTGATATGCAGCTTACTATTATAAATATTATAATAGTAATATTTTTATTATGTGTACCCCGCCCATCTGACTGGGTTACCCCAGCCACTCTGAGTGGCTTCCAGCATATATAAAAACACAATAAAACATCAAACATTAAAAACTTCCCTAAACGGGGCTGCCTTCAGATGTCTTCTAAAAGTCAGATAGTTGTTTATTTCCTTGACATCTGATGGCCACAGGGCGGGCGCCACTACTGAGAAGGCCCTCTGCCTGGTTCCCTGTAACTTCGCTTCTCACAGTGAGGGAACTATCGCCCAGCATTCTGGGGCATAAAACTTTGGAGAATGCACCTTGTATAATAAGCATGTCAGCTGGTTGTGTCTTCTTTCAGTCACTCCCAAAGGTGCAGCGGCTCAAGTCTCATCCTCGGGGTTCAGCGCAGGCAGCTTCATCGGCGGAATCGTCTTGACGCTGGGACTTCTTGCGGTTGGCTACGTCGGATGCAGGACATACCACGCGAAACGGGGGGTCCAGTACCGAACCATGTATGTACCAGTCGGTGGAGTGTTTCTTTGCTGACCTAGATTATGTTGGCTTTAATTTTTGTATCGCATTGTAAGTTGCTTTGAGTTTACTTTTTTTTGTGACTACCGTAATAAGTTCCAACAAAACAAACAAACTTCCCTGGCATCTCCATGTATGAAACCGTGGGGAGTCATTGCCCACGAACGGATCTAAATGGATCTAAATTGTCTGGTGCAGTGCAAGGCAACACTCTGTATTCATAGCCTGCGTGGCTCCAGGGAGCACCCAAAGCATAAGGTGTGGTATTTGGTGCTGCTCCTACTCGGAGTAGACCCATTGGAGTTAATGGGCAGGACTTAAGGTTAATTCATGTCCGTGGGTCTACTCCGAATTGTAGTTAGTTGAACACAGCCCATTGTGTGTGCCCTGGCAGTGCTTTGCAAGTATCCTCCTGTGACATTTTTGCAGAATTCCTGGGCCCCAAAAATGGCATTATACTGCCTCTGACAGTATACTGCAGATCCACCCTCCCAGTGTCCCCTTGGTTCACAGGAACAAGTGCTCTAGTGACCCAAATGCCTGCTTGTGTTTTCATCCATGCTGCAATTTTTGTCCCTGTTCTAGGCAAGACCAGCACAAACACCACATTGCTATGTGCCCCTGTCTAACCATGAAAGCCCTTTTTTTTTTTGTTTGCTTGCTTGCTTCATTTCATTTCGTTTGATGGCTTCCTTTGATTTTTCTCGGCATTGGGAGAGGCCAGGCTCTCTGTGACATCCCCTCTTTTGAACTCCCTCAGCCACCTTGCTGGCCTCATAGCTTCTGCTGCTTATCAGCGATAAACTTCCGTCCCTCCCTGCTGTTCGTAAAAAATCCCACCTTACAAATGTGCACGTAGCCCCGTCTTGGTTCAGAATCGCTTTTTGCGTTAGCCCTTGAGCAAAGCTAAACAACTCAGCAGTGCCGTCGGACTGTGAACATTGAGGAGTGTGTTAGTGAGCTCTTTAGATTAGGTGTGGGGAACCTTCGGCCCTCCAGATTTCTTGCATAAGTTCTTGGAGGCCAGACTGGTGACTGGGAGCAGCCGCCGGGACCATATAACAACACGTCCTAAAGGATCTACACTGGTTCCCAGTACGTTTCCAAGCACAATTCAAAATGTTGGTGCTGACCTTTAAAGCCCTAAACAGCCTCGGCCCAGTATGCCTGATGGAGCGTCTCCACCCCCATCATTCAGCCTGGAAACTGAGGTCCAGCTCCGAGGGTCTTCTCGGTAGTGGCACCCACCCTGTGGAACACTGCCATCAGATGTCAAGGAGATAGGCAACTATTTGACTTTAAGAAGACATCTGAAGGAAGCCCTGTTCAGGGAAGTTTTTAAGGGTTTGATGTTTCATTGCGTTTTTTGATATTTTGTTGGAAGCCTCCCAGAATGGCCAGGGTAACCCAGTCAGATGGCATAGAAATATAATGATGATGATGATGTAGCCATGATGGCTATACTCAGCCTCTCTGTTCAGAGGCTGCATGCTTCTGAATACCAGTTTGCTGGAAACCACACAAGAGAGTTCTTTTGCACTCATGTCCTGCCGGCAGGTTTGCCCCATACATCTGGCTGGCCACCGAGAACAGGATGACATAGAATCATAGCGTTGGAAGGGACCCAAGGGTAATCTATGACATACTAGATGGACCAACAAGTTCATCTTATGTCCAGGTGTTGCTGAACTACAACTCCCATCAGCCGTAGCAAGTATGGTCCAATTGCCAAGGATGGTGGGAAGTTCAGCACCATCTGGAGGGCCAATGATTCCCCACACCTTTAGGTGCATTATTCCACTTGCTTAAAAATGTGCAAAGCTATGTCCCGGGGGCACCTCCTCCTCGTTCTTCTGGAGGGGGTGGGGCGGATTGGACCTGTGCTCCAAAGTCAACTATGTTTAGGACAAAGGAGGAAGAATTGGCATGCCGGACATTGCCATTCCTTCTCAGCGAGCTCAGCCTGTTTTATCTTTGCATTTGTTTATTTGTAGTTCCAGACTCCCATTTATTCATGGAATGCTCAGCCCAAGGCAGGCTTAGCCTTGAGTGGTGCGGGGGGGGGGGGGGTGTCCATCTAATCTCGACCATCCAGAGGTTTCCTTGTACTTAGCTTTGATGTGCTGTAGTTATCAAGCTGTGTTTTGCCAGCTCATTCATGCACATTTGTACGCGCGTGTGCAAGATCTTTCCGACACGCCTGCGCATGTATATATCCTTGACATGTTTTCCTTGTTAACGTAGCTGGCTCCGTCATCCCCCCCCCCTTTTTTTAAAGTAATGCTTAAAAATCCCTCATGTGTCTGCTACTTCTGCCCCCATATTAAATAGGAAAATGCCAATTATGAAGGATTGGGGAGGGTATGTGGACAGACAGAAGAACCACGCATTGCCGTATTTATTTATTGAATTTATATCGCGCCCTTCCTCTCTAAGGAGCCCAGGGCATCAAACAGACAAACTATCGAAAAAGAAAACAAAGCAAAAACATTCTAAAAGAAGTTATAAACATTCTTCCATCCAGTTGTCAGGGACGTTGTTTTTCTGCTGCCAAATGCCTCGGTAAGCTGGAATTCAGATTCCTCCTGAAGGTTAATAATGAGGGAGACAGACTCACCTTGCTAGGGAGCTCATTCCACAAGCAGGGAGCTACAACTAAAAAGGCCCTGTCGTGGGTTGACACCAACCAGGGGGACCTTGGTAGTGGCACCACCAACAAGGCTGCACACAGTACTGTGTCACAGGGGGCCTATTCTGCTACTCTCCCCCTCCCCGCCCAATTTTGTAAGAGAGGGAACCCATGAATTGGCTTCGATCCCTGTTGGTAGCCTCTTCCCTTCCTTTCCAAGCATCGTTGATCAGTCAGTGACTTCCTGCTTTTTCACTTCACAGTGAAGCATTATCTCTAGCTGTCTTAGCTTGAGGAACATGAGCAGCTGCCTTATACCAGGTCACATAATTAGTCCATCTAATGGTAAACTTCTGGGATCTCCCGCTACTGGATCTTTTTAAGTGAAAATGCTAGAGAATTAAGGCTTGGGTCCAACTGTACAATGCACACTGCTGAACAGTGGTCACTCACCATGGGCTGTGGCCCGAACCCATAAGGTGGCCTTCCCCAATGGGGTTCCCTCCAGATGTTTTGGACTAGGCCGAAACATCTGGTAAGCACTGCATTGAGAAAGACTGTCATAAAAAAAACTTCACTGCTTAGATGTCACAGATACCCTAGGTAACTTGAGTCCAAATCCGTTTTATGATTTGTTAAACTATTACTCTTTATGACATTTTAGTCACAGTGTAAGCAACTCACACTGAAACCAGTTAAAAACAATGGAAAACATTCCAACCAAGGAAGAGTAGCAGATAAAACTAATGGGACTATTCTGAAATGTCAAAAACTCGCTGGAAGAATCGAAAACCAGGAAGAAACAACTTTTAATAAAGAATGGGGGGATTGTGTAAATTATTTGGAAAATTACTATGTGCAAATTCATTAGCAGGATCGTATTAAAACTCATAGTTAAAACTATTGACTAAGAAATAGTGAGAGAATAAATGAAAATTGGACTATTGAGATGCAGTAAGAAAATTATAACCGAAGGAACCACGAAAGTCGGGGGAGGGAAGCCAAATGGGATATTTGTACTGGATGTTTGTTTGAAAAATTGAAAAAAATAAATATATATTTTTTTTAAAAAATAAAAACAATGAAAAACGAAAAGCCAAAACACCACGAGTAATCCCATATACTAAGAAGGTCTACTACACACAATATATTGAGTGATGTTTCATCAGTGTAAATTTAATACTTAATGTTGTCTTCTTTTTTCCAGTGATGAACATGATGCCATAATTTAAAGCCTTCGCTCAGAAGACATAGATGAAACCTCACTCTTGTTCCTGCTTTTAGAAGCAATCTCTTCCCCCTACGGAAAACAAGCCTTAATGAAAAACTGTCCAGAGCCTACACTGGGTGCTTAATTGCTTTTTTTTAGGGGGTGCCTTTCTGTAAAATTATGGGGGACCCAGATTCCACAAGGATGCTGAATATTTCAAAGTGCCTTCACTGAAGAGTTCTGAGGACCATCTACGCTATTGGTCCCTACTTGGTGACTGAAGACATGAGCTTAGTTAAAAGTTGTGACTTCTTAGCCGTTACACACTGAAAATCAGGAGATGTGGGCTCCACAACAGGACACAATGCTGTGAACATGCTTTTGTCTACCACTCTTAAAGTTACATATTCCTTTTGTTCAGCAAATAAACCAAGCTTCTGTTTTCAAGATGGCAGGTGAATCCAAAAGCAACCTTTTTCACGTTGCTATTCAATTTGTGGAATGAGGTGGTTTGGGCAGGGAGAAAAATATTTTTGTTAATGATATGACGTTGCACGTGCCTTGAATTTTTGAGGAAAATATTTTTCTACTTTTAGCATATACAAGGGTGCGTGAAAGGGTTTTTGCATTCCGGCAGGAGAATTGTTTGCTTTCTTTTCATTTACCGTGTGTGTGTGTTTTTTATAATGATGCATCATCTGTGTGCTAGTCCCCGCTGGGTTCGAGGTATATAATTCCAGTTAATTTTCAGCGCAACCTTGCACCACAAAAGCAAAGACTTGTTTGGGAAGGTACATAAAAATAATTGCTCCGCTGGTTCTGTGTGTGGGGAAATCTTATCAGGTTCAGTACAGTGTGTCATATGAATTGGCTGTGGGATAGTGGAACACATGTTGCCAGCCTGCGTGATATATACAGGTCCTTGACTAGTTCATTGCTTGAATTCAGGCTTGTGTCTGTTAAACACCGTTGAGAAGAAAGGCAGATTCGTAAGAAAGCTTCCACTGGGGATTATTTAAACTTGAATACATTCTGGGGATGTTTTTTAAAGGACGAGTCGCTGTTTTGAGAGAGGCTTTGCGTGTGGCGTACACAGTATATATTTCTTCTTCTGCTCTTGTCTCTGCTCTTTTTATTTCATAGCGTAACACTTACCAGATGCAAAAGAGGAGTGCACGCTTGTCCATGAGCCGTAATTCCTCTTTCAAGGAACTAGTCTGCATTGTCACGCTAAGCCAAAGTTTGTTTTAAACCGTGGCTTCATCGCAGGCCCCAAATAAGCTACCATAAATAAGCCGTAGTATGGTTTCTGTTGCGCAAACAAGGACTGTGCTTCATAGGAAGCTGTTTCAGACCTGTGGTGCCTTAAGCTCAGCGTTGTCTACAGTGACTGGCGCTCCGGAGTTTCAACAGGGGACATTCCCAGCTCTTGCTGCAGATGCCGGTCATTGGGCCTGGGGCCTTCTAGTTTTGCGCAGTGACAGTATCGTGGCCAATGAGGTTAATCCGAGGCGCGATTATTGCTAATTGAACCTGGGACTTTCTGTGCACAAAGCAATATGCTGTGCCACTGAGCTGCGGCCCACCCCTAAAACCACGAGCCGTGAAACAGAAGGGGGAGAGGAGCCAATATTTGTTCTGGGTTTATTTCTAGCTTTTCACTCGTGTTGTGCTTGGAACAATCAAACCACGATCTCAGGAACAAGCAGAAGTTGTTTGGGAAGCACATTGATGATTCAGCCGCTGTTTGTAACAAACTATGGCTCAGCATGGCGTGCAAATCAAAGTAATTTCAACTCTCTCAAAAGAGCTGTTCTGCGTCTCCAGCCTTGCTTGCTGCTGAGAAAAATTATGCACTGTCCACAGAGAGAAGGGAAGCTTAAACTCCTTTCATTTGTTGTTGGGGGGACATCTCCTTCTCCTGGTTAGGACACAAAACTTCCTCCCAGGCTCCTGAATGTAGCCAGCAGACTTTCTCTTGGCCTCATGACTTCGACATCAGGTGCACATAAGGCTTTTTCTACTTCCCTCCCTTTTTGCATGGATTATACCTTTTTTGCAGAAGGTTGGCGGTTCGAATCCCCGCGATGGGGTGAGCTCCCGTTCCCTGATCCCCGCTCCTGCCAACGGCGTTTCCATGCGCTGCTCTGGTTCGCCAGAAGCTGCTTTGTCATGCTGGCCACATGACCCAGAAGCTGTACGCCGGCTCCCTCGGCCAATAAAGCGAGATGAGCGCCGCAACCCCAGAGTTGGTCACGACTGGACCTAACGGTCAGAGGTCCCTTTACCTTTTTTAACTGTACAGATTGCAATGGAGTTTATACCTAAGTTGTTTTGAAATCTCTCTTTTTTAAAACAAGCAAGCAAACTAAGAGTAATTAGCCATTGCATTTGTTTTTTTGCTTGCTGTTAATGTGCCCACTATTTTGATGGTCTCTGATTGCATATCGAAAATTCCCTGAAGTTGGGGGGGGGCAATTGACACATCTGTTCCATCTCAGAAAAGAACATACTAGCTTTTCACCACATCTTCAGTGGAAGATTATTGAAACTACTGCAATGTTCCAAGATATAAGAAGCAAAAGAAAGCGTCACGGGGCTGGTTAATAGCTAAAGGCTGTCAAACAATGCTATACTTACCATGGGCGAGTCTGTGAATTTTTTTAACAAACACTTCCCAAGGGAAGCAGCTGGCACTATATATAGAAGCAATGAGTAATGGTGATTGTTGTGAATGCATCCAGTCTCCATGTACCCATAGGATGTTCCTAACAACCACTGCTAAGGGATGGATATTCAAGATTGACAAATATCCCTCCAGTAAGCGTATCTCAATATTGCAGGTGGGAGTGCGTTGTGCTTTGGAATGGGGTAGTAATGGTTGGTGAAGTATCATGTCAGAACTCAGAACCCTTTGAGTTACTTAGTTGCTCTATTTAGCAGTTCTAAACCAGTTCATTGCTTCTTCCTGAAGAATCTTGGCAACTATGAAGTACATCTCCCATTCCCAATCCACATATTGCAATTCCTAGATTTTAGAAGTGGTGTGAAGCTGGTATTTGTTTGTCAAATAGTTCAGGCTTCTGGGAGTTGTGTGGGTTTTTTTTGGGGGGGGGGTTGTAATCCTCTTCCCCGCTTCCCCTCAAAAAAAGTTTAATATTTAATATGCAAGAGTGCTTACTGTTAAAATGATGGCGTCTGTTCATTGAACAAGATGGAGGATTGGGTTTCCATCTATTTTTTAAAAGATGAAACAATTAGATAGATGAAGCTCCAACCCCCCATTTTTTTCCTGATGTGACAAGGGTGCAAATTGTTCTGAGTAATTGTAATGAACATCCTTTTTTCTACCAAACAGTTGCCAGCTTTATTCCAGAGGTTTTCAACATTTTTGAGTCCACTGCTCCCTTGACCAACTACATTCTTTCTGTGGCATCCCTGTGAGGCTCAGGAGCCCAGTTATGTCACCCCTTGCCTGCAGAGCTGGCAGCCTCTCTCCCTTTTTTGAACACCCTCCCTTGTGGAGTGTCCCCTCAGCCTCCTCTCCCCTCTCCTTTGGAGTCCTCTGAGCAGCCACAGCTGCCGCCCCTGGTCTCTGAGCTGCCCCCCTACCCCAAAGAGAGGTGCCTCCTCACACTGCCCCCACAGGGGCCTGGGAAGCACCCCCTGGCCAGCCCCAGAGGCACCATTCACCTGGGGAGCTTGTAGCCAGGGCAGAGACGCAAGAGGGCATCAGAGGAGGGAGGGAAGGAAAGGAAAGGGAGGCACACTGTTTGAAAACCACTGCTTTATTCAATTAAACTTAAGAGCCTTTCAACATTTTGCAACAGCTGGTAAGAAATATTCCGTTTCTGTATTTGATGAAGTTTTTTGTTGTCACCTACTTGCAATATATATTGGATTTATCTCATTTTTTTCCTGATGCCCTTCACTCACAGAAATAAAGGTTAATGAAAACTTTTGTTTGCAATCTGAATGCTTTAAGGGATCTTAGAGGTTACCCTCAAGCCTACATTCTCAGCATGTTTGCATTCCTGTCTCAGCGACGTCTATGCCGGCTTGGTCCTATCCACAGAATGGAAGATGGCAGAATCCCCAAGGAGGTGCTCTACAGGGAGCTGACTTCAGGCACCAGGAGTCTGGTGACCAACTCTGTATTACAAAGATGTCTGCAAACGTCTCATGAAGGCTGGCAACATCAACCCTGCCCTGTGGGAATCCCTTGCAGACAACCGCAGTGCCTGGAGACAGGTCACTCCATCCAACAGTGTGACTTCATCCCCAAAGGTGCCTTCCTCCATTGTATCCTGAGACAGGCTGATGCCAACACCACATTTATTACTCAATAGGGTGGTCCCCATAGCACTGAGGAGCATATGATCCAGTGGGGAATCTGTGTTCTAGGTGTTGCTCATGCTGCCATCATTCTTGACCTTTAGCCATGTTGGCTGGGAATGACGGGAACTGGAGCCGAACCAAACGTGGAAGACAACAGGTTCCTCCACCCTTGATCTTGTGTAAGGCCTGATTCTCGTATTGCTAATTGCTAATCATGCAGCGCTACTATGGGTCACCTTGGTGCATCTCAGTGCTCCCTCATGTGGCAAGATAAGACGTATTGCGGCCAGGTAAAGTACAGAATTTCACAAGTGTGACCTGCAACAACACGTTACAACATGGATTGCCCCTGCTCAGGGTTTCAGTCAAGCCTTTTCCCTTCCACTTTTGGCAGTCAAGTAAGCATTCTACGTTCACGGAGCATGAACTTCTGCAAGGGCCATGCCATTCTACATTCTATGTAGAGAGCCTTATGCGACTCTGAGCCCCAATACCTCAAGGACCGCCTCTCTGTACATGAACCAACCCTACTCTTCCATCGTTGGAAGCCAGACCTTTCTTGGGTGCAGGAGGAAAGGAAGAGGTCAGGGAGTTCTGGAAAGACTTGGGAAGTTGCCATATACCAAGGCAGACCAAGGGACCATCTAGCTCAGGGGTAGCCAACATTGAGACCCTCCAGATATTTTGGACTATGTCTTCCATCATCCCTGGCTATTGGCCATGTTGCATTGGGCCGATGGGAGTTGTAGTCCAAAACATCGGGAGAGCACCACAATGGCCTACCCCTGAGCTAACTCATTCATATCCGCACTGCCGGGCAGGGGCTTTCTGGGATCTGAAGCCATTTCAAACCCTGCCTGGTGGTGGAATCTGGGTCCTCATTGCACAGCACGACCACCATCACTGAGCTCCAGCCCATCCCATATTCACACGAATTATAGAGCAGCTGAGAAATGATCACTCAGGATGAGGTTTCTTAGTGGCCTAATCTTTCCTGCCCTTTAACATAAACAGGAGGTTTTATGATGCTGACTTTCTGAAACCTTCCCCAGCCATTCAGCCTTCGCTTAGGAAACTGGTGTTTATCTTTGCCTTTTGTCTGCCTGGGTCTGTTCAAAACTTGTGCAAAAAAAAGGGTCACAGGGAGTTCAGTCCTGCACAGCGGTTAAGCATTCCTATTTTTGCAGCAGTTCCTCAAGCAGGGCTGTCAGAAATGGTTTGTTTTATTTTCAAAGCTTTGACACTTTATTTTCAAAGCTTTCAACATCCATGTGAGTAGGAAGGAAATTCACTTTGTTCCAGTTATGACGAACATTTCTATAGCTAAATATGTTATGCATTTTAGCTATAAGGGACTAAATTCATCCAGCCACTGATTACGGTATATATCCACATACCAACTCTTGAAACACTCAAGAGGCTTCTAATTCCTGCATTCCCTCCCACTCCTGCCCGTTCCCTGCCAAAATGCTCAACATTCTGCTCAAACTCAAATGTCTACAACTGGGAAGTGTTGCAAATTCATGTTTATAAATGTGCATATTTTCAATCCTGCACATGTGGGGGGAACGTGCCCCTTGTATGGATAGTGTCATAAAGTTTAGCCACTAGGTGGTGCTGGACATAGCTGTTTGCTGGGTGGAAGCTCTTGTGTTTATTCTGTCCTTGATGGAGAAAAGCCAATGCAGGCTGCACAAAGAAAACACAAACACAGATTATATTCCATTGAGATCAGACATGGAATATTTGATAGAAATTAACCAGGAACAAATAATCACCAAACGCACAAGCAGTACCTGAAAACCAAGTTCATCTACTGAGGCTGCAAGGGCAGTTTTCCAAGATAGTGATATTACTCGGATTGTCACTTGCTCTCTCTGCGTTACACAGAGGCTTTCAAGATTTGGAGCTGAATAAACTGAACTAATGTTTTAACAGTGATTCGTTTAATTGTTGATGATCTCAATTAAAAGGCTGTGTGTGTTTATAGTGCCAGCATATATCAGGGAAGTGGAACCACAGGGCAGGGGCAAATGTTTTGCCCTCTTTTGCACCTTTTACATGGTTTTGTCTAGCTAGAATGTGATGCCTCTTGCCTGTCTACACAGAGCAAGGTGGAGGTTGAGAAACCACTGACATTTGCATGGTTCGAATATAGGTAAAAGTGACATCCATTGCTCCACCCACATCTCTTGCTTGAACCACCAGTGGCATGAAGCATTTGAAATGCTGCCCATGAGCTAATGCAGACCCTGGGATGAAAAGCAGTTCAAAACTTGTTGTATTTAGAAACATCAAAATAGTTTTTCCTTTTAATATATTTAAGCTTCTAGCGTCACAAAATCTTCATATACCTGTAATACGAAGACTTTGCAAAAAGATACATCTTCCATTAGGGCAGATTCTGCTAGGCGATGAACCAGTTTAACAAGAACACACACCCTGTTAATAGGCAACATGGGCTGTAGGTGCATATACTCCTCTTAGTTTCTCTGTGGCTCTAATGCAATCACAGCTAATAGGGATGCAGATATTATTGACATATGCAGAAAAGTATGTTTGCTTACGTTTTGACACAGCCAGTAAGAATGATGAAGGCAACAAGGTTTTTTTCCTGAGGCTTAAAATCGAGGAGACCATAGAGGGACACACACACTCATAACAACTTTTTAACTTTAATAGCTGTTGCCTGTAACAACCTCTTTTGACTGGAAATAGTGGAGGGAGAGGAGCCACCAAATAGATTTGGTCTCATAGTAGCAGAACAAACTCTCCCTCTGCTGCCACAAAGTATAATGGCAGGCAGCTAAAAGATGACAATATAGATGCACCCGGTGCTCCCCAAACAAGTCTAGGAGTGTCCAAACACTTTAAATTACTGTTTCCAAACACACACACCCCACACACCATTTGTCACATGGAGCAGGAGCTAAACTGGAACCACATAGGGTGTGATAAGAATGGGAAGCAGCTGCAGCAGTAAGATGAGGAACAAACACGGAATTATTTAGTTTCTGACACCCTGATGCAGCACCTCATTTAATTTTTTAAAAAATTTTCACAGGATCTAGCAATGTTAGGTACTTAAGAAACATTTTAAGAAGTTCGGCAAAAAGTTCAGAGTTAGAATCATTCGTTGCCTTCAAAGTTGTCCTTGTGCACTGCTAGCTACTTGGCTCGTGTCCTTTACATTTTGACCAGCCTGCACCAGAAGCCTCAGCAACTCTAAATTCCTCAAGTAATGATTGTCACACACGACGATGCCACTGTTTATACGTACCGGTATGAGCAAGAGCCCAATGTAGCATACATGACATTATACTTAAATTCCTTTGGATCCGTTCCAATTTTTCACTCACATTGCACATGGAGTGCTATTGGACTCATGTCCCGTTTGTGGGCTTCCCATAGGCATCTGGCTGCCCAGTCAAGAGCACAATTATTGGAGTAGCTGGTCATTTACTCTGATCCAGCAAGACTTAAAAATATATCCCCTCTCTCTCTCTACACACACACACACACATCCAAATCTCTCACATCTTCCCAGGAGGGTTTAATTGATGCAGTACGTGATCATGACTGCTTACATCTGAATCCTGCTTTTCCAAATGATCTGACAGCATGCATCAAGGGTGGCTAACATTTGTCCCTCCGGATGCTGTTTGACTGCAATTTCCATCATTACTGCCTTCTCGGTAGTAGCACCCACCCACCAGGTGTCAAAAAGATAAGACAACTGCACAATTTTCTGAAGGCAGCCCCGTATTGACAAGGTTTTTAATGTCTATTGTTTGGCTGTTTTTTAGTTGAAAGCCACCCAGAGGGGCTGGATATAAATAAAAAATATTACTATTATTATTATTCACAATGTTGGCTGGGGCTGATGGGAGTTTTGAGTCCAGCAGCTGCAGAACCCTAGCATATCTTATGGTTATTACATCAAGATTATCCTCACTTAGGGGCCTGAAAGATGGGTCACTTGCTGTCTCAACTTAACACGTTATAACTAGATGGGGATTCAAATTGGGCAAGCATTGGCTATCAATCCCCCCCCCACGGGGGGGGGGGGGTTGATGCTAGAAAAGCTCAGGCTGCTTCCAAGTAAGAATGTTTATTAGGTCAAAGATGTAAAGCTATTGTTAAGTGAACTTTATTATCATATGGCCACTAGAAGGCAAATGTCTGAAATCAAGAGAACACAAGGGTGTAGTGACTAGCTATTCTTTAAACACAAGTATTTGGGAGCTGCATCCTACTTAAGATTTTAAAAATGCATGTACAGATCTATAATATGGACTGGCATTTGTACATGAAATCAAACCTCTCCACCTGCACCCGAAAGCATAAATGGGACGTACCAGTGTCTAAAACAGTTTTTTCTTCCCTTTAGTCACTGTAATGGAGCAAGTCTGAAAATGAGGCTGAAAATAAATTCCAACAGTGTTCCTTGAATAACTTTTACTATTAAGTTTATTTCACAAAGAATTTTTTAACATTATCAGATCATGTATAAAGCAATGTAGCACAAGCTACATTGCACCTTAGTGGTATATAATTTGTCTTATGACCAACTCAAGCAATTCCTGCATAGATGGATGGGGAACCTGCAACTTCCTGGGAGCCATTAGACGCCAGCTCCCCAGTCACTCACAGCCAGCAGGGCCTATGGCTAAGGTTAATGGGAGCTGCACTAAAACAACATATGGTAAAGCTACATGTTCCTCAAATGTGGTCTATATAAAATATATTTTAGACTAACCAGTTATACATGTCAGAAAGCTTCCCAATAGGTTAACAAATAATCAACAGCTACTTTTGTGAACCACAAACTGTAACACACCCTGCAAGGTTGCTCACCCCCATCTTTAGTAACATTTGGTTCCAAGGCACTATGGAGCTAGAGTGGATTAGCAATCCAGTCATTTGAGACACAATAACTGACCCCCCAAAAGTGCCCACTGGGCTGCAGTTTGATATTGCTGATCAAACTCATTTTATGCCCCTCATGAAAGAAATGTCCGCACTGTACCCTTGATTGTCCCTCTGCATATAGGGCATTTTCTAAGGGAAGGGGCACATTCTTTACACACAACTAAGTGGCCACATGGGATGAAGACAATGGACACTTCCTTGTCCATGCAAACTTTGCATGTTCTCTCTTCTTGCAATCGTCTCAGCTGTTCTTCCATGGGCAGGCCTGCAGGGGAGAAAACATGTTATATATGTTCTGAACTGCTATATTTTACAATACAAAGAAATACCACGGTTTCCAAGCCTCTCCCCCTCCACCCCCCAAACTCCCTTTGTTTTCTTTTTCTGCATCCACCAATACATGTTGCAGTTATTCTAACTGATGAAGAGACTTCAAAATCAGAGCTATATAGTTTTCCTGGTGTATATGCCCAAAGGTATACCCATTCAGAAACTGCTCGCAAAAATGAGTCAAAAAGCAAATGTGAAGGTGTGCTTCATGATACTATTCTTGCAACAAATGTGAAGGCAGCATTTCCTATAGGGGAAAGAGGTGGAGGCTCCAGATAACAAACTACCAGGGATGTGCAGAAGGCAAGTTTCAATTTCATTCTTGTTACAAGAAGAAAGGGCTGGAATTTACTCACAATCATGGCACCTGCCCAGACTTCTTAAATTGATTTCAAACTGCAGAAGTAGGGAAACTTTTATACAGTTTTTGTATAAAAAGTTTTTGAACGTCTCGGAAGTCAAACATTTTGGCTTTTGAAGGCCAAAAACCCAGAAGTAACTGCTTTAATTTTTGAACACTTTTCGGAAGCCGAACTTGCCATGCGGTTTCCATATTGAGGCTTCAGGAAACGCATGCTTCAGTTTTCGAACGTTTCAGAAGTCTAACTGTCTTCTGGAACAGATTGCATTCGAAAACCGAGGTACCACTGTATATGATGCTTCTCATCTGAAACTATTTAAAATGCGAGTTTTAAAATTTATTTTTATAAGCAATCCATATTATTTCAAATGGTGCCCAATGCTATTTTAGTGAATTCAGTTTTTACCTGAAACATCTTCTGTCGGAATATAAGGCATTTTCTTCTCCTCTAAAATAAAAATAAAAAAAATAGTTCTGTTCAATAAACGTAAGACTTCCTGCAAGCAATAAGCTGCCATATTAATCAACAGGGTTCTATGGTTTCCGGCATACAATCCCTAAAGCAAGGCCAATGAACTCTATTACTGCTCTGAATTATAACATGCTAAGGCAGTCATCTCTCAGAGAAGTGGCAATTAGATGTTAACCAGCACATTCTTTTCTCAAACTCACCAAACAAGTCTTTGTATAATACAGAATCGCACTCTTGTAAACAGTTTCTGAATATGTTTGCAGCTGTGTTTCCTTTCACCAAGATGGTATCAATCAGTTCTCTTGCTTGCAGTGGTGTCTGGGTTTTTTGTTTAATAACATGGTATTCAACGTCAGTTATTACTTTGGATGTTAATAAACTTTCAAGGAGAGGAAGCACACATGTCAAGCGCTGAAACAATGCATTTCGGTTCTTTCTGATTAAGGACAGATCTAAAATATAAATAATGAAAAATGAAATGAAATGAAAAATAATGAAAAAGTTCAATTTGTTTAGCATTGGAAGATTTAAGGAGAAATTTTGAAATCACAAGAGGGTGGGGGAGAATGGAATTGAAAATAATTTATGCTTCTGAAGCAAGTTTAGGTACGATAAAGAAAATACAACATTTCAACGTTCACAAAACCTGCAGGTCTTCCTCCCCAGCCTTCCCTCACCTGAAAAATGAATGTCCCAAAAGGTTGGAAGAAAGTTGAATTATGATTTAAGAACAATTTTCTTATGTGTTAACTTGGCATATAAAAGAGTATACTGTCTGGTGTACTGATAAAATGGATTGGGAGTGAATGCAAACAAAGCATTTGCATTGTATCATATTTACCTAGCTAGCCTATTTTGGACCAACTGAAGTTTCCAGGCCATTTTAAAAGGCAGCCCCATGTTTAATAAATTGCAATAATCCAACTGAGGTTACCAGAGCATGGATAACTGTAGCAAGGTTCTGTCCAAATAGGGCTGACACTGGCAAATCAGTGAAGGTTGACAAAAGGCACTCCAAGAGCATTTCAAGTTATGAGTCTGCTTCTTTAGGATTAGTACAATGCCATCCAGAGAAGACTGATCACTACCTAATTGGGTAAACCAACCACCAAACAACAGTACCTCCAACTTGCCTGGACTGAATTTCATTTGGGCTCAAAGATGGAATAATAGTTTCCAGGTTACAGGAGGTAAAGGTCACAACTTTATTTTGCATTCATTTGCATTCATTTGACACACAGAGTCCAAAGAATGTAGAAAAAAGTTCGGAGGGCAACAAAGATGGCTAATGGTACTGGAAGTAGGTCCTATGCAGAAACACTGATGGAACTGGATATACCATATTTTTCTGTGTATTGGACGAGGTTTTTCAACTCAAAAATCACATCAAAAAACTGGGGTCTTCCAATACACAGATAGTGGCATGGCGGGGGGGGCGCACAGCCAGCCATTCAGTTGGCGGGAGCGCAGCTTCCCCCGATGCCGCAGCGAGCGGGGAACGATCTGGGGGGTGTTTCCTGCCCGCAGCTGCGTAGGGGGAGAGGCTCAACAACTTTGGGCCATCTCCCCTCATTTTCTTAAAATTTAGTCGCCCAAAATGGGGGGGGGGTCCTTATACAAAGGGGCGTCTTATAGACGGAAAAGTATGGTATTTAGCCCAGAGGTTGACGGGAGAAACAGTAACACGATTCAAATAGCAAGGACTAGATGGCAGGACTAAATCTAATGAAAGCAATTTGATAATGGAATCCTTGAGGGCTGTGGGCTCTTCCCTTCTGGGATCCTTCCAAGTGGAAGCTGGGAAGCCATTTTTCAAGGATGATTATGAAGAGAATGACACAACATACCAGATTCTATCGCTATAGCTTTTTACATACCGGATGTCACTTCCTCTGCTTGCACCACCTTCTCTTCTTCATTATTCTCATCTCCTGCAGCAATGAGGTCGGACACAAGATCATTTACAGTTTTATAATTCTCTCCGGTTGTTAAGATTTTACTCTGAACAGTCTGCTTGACTAGTCTTTTGCTGAATCCCATCTCCAAGGCAGCTTCAACCACTGGGGTTTTCATCATGATTGCATCTTCTGAAGCATTCTCACCAGGTTCAAAATGAATAACTGCTCAGAGAAAAATTCATGACATTGCTCATTAGATCCATATGGATTTTGAAGAATGTGTTTCAAATTTAAATTAAAACAGAGAATAAGATCATGTCTACATCAGGTTCCATGTCTAACATTGAAAAAAACTATATATCACTATATATCAGGGTCTGGTGACTTCTGTTTCAGTGTATCTGAAGAAGTGTGCATGCACACGAAAGCTCATACCAAGAACAAACTTAGTTGGTCTCTAAGGTGCTACTGGAAGGAATTTTTTTTATTTTGTTTTGTATTGAAAAAAACCTTTGCTTTACTCTTATGCAAATTAGCTTTTTATATTAGGCTATACTAAAGGCTTTTTCACACTTACGGATGTGAGCTTACGGGTGTGAACATATTAAACTGTCTTATACTAAGTCAGACCACGGATCCATTTAGATTAGCAGTGACTCAGAACAGAAATCCAAAATCTCAGCAAAGGCTTTTCTAAATTGTACTATCAGCGACCTTTTTGACTAAACATACCAGGGACTGAATCTGGAACAGTAGGCACACAAAGAATGAGACCTCCCCTTCAGAAACGTACAGACCCTATATCTTGCTGCAATAGGCAAGAACCAACCAGCTTCTACTCCATAAGTAGAATCACTAACCAACTTACTAGGTAGGATGTTTGTAAGTTACAGCAGCTGATATAGGAACTATGCTTGACAGCAACACTAATTAATTCACTAGCTGCATTACTTTGGAAAAGCAGCTTTTTAAAGTCCAGAGCAAGCTATCAAACAAATATTTCTAGCCTCTATTATACAGTCTCCATAAGCGATCTTGGCTTTCTCCAACTTAGGTCAGATCAATTCACAGGATGATACATAATGTTGATCATATTCAAGTCCATTGATTTCATTGGGTTTACCCTGAGTATAACTTATTTGGATCACCCACATTAATTTCAAAGCTATCAACAATAATTTTTTGCACCACTAGGGGGCCCCTATGTAAATGTTGAGAGAGGTTTTGCTAGCAATCTCAATGAAGACCTTAAGGAAAAAACGACAGTCTTATCTGAGTGTGCATTTTCAGGAACTGCTCATTGAGTTTGGGTTGTTGTTTTAAAGTGTTTGCCATTGTTGCTGACTTCTCATTTTTTGCAGTTTTTGTTATTTATTATACTTGTGGTCCAATTACAGGTGGACGAGCAGGAAAAGTTATTCATTATGTTCTTGCCAAGTTGCATAAACATTCCACTTAGTAAACAAGGCAATGCAAATGAGAATAGGACAAACAGAAGTCTCCTCATTTTGAGAGTACGATACTAAGTGACAAAAAAGCTATGGACAAAAAATCCATATTTAAGTTTCTTTGTAGGACAGAATACTTCTAGCTAATAGATTAAAACCTGGTAGTGTTAAGTGTTTTTGGCATTCCCTATTTAACAAACAGTGCTTTCATAGAATCATAGAGTTGGAAGAGACCACAAGGGCCATCCAGTCCAACCCCCTGCCAAGCAGGAAACACCATCAAAGCATTCCTGACATATTCCTGACAAAGCTTTCATATTCCAAGTGTCCATACCAACTTAAATAGCTTGTAAAAAATACTTACTTGGATCAACATTTTCATCCACAGGTGTATCTGAAGTGGATAACAGCTACAAAACACAGAAAGAGTGTTTTAAAATGAATGTAATTTTTGTGTATCAAAACAGCAGCGAACACAAGAAGTTTGCCAACATTTAAACCACTTAAACAGTCACCCTAAACATCTGCATGCACTGTGTCCTGAACACCACAGCAATGTTCTTGTTAGACACTTTGAGGGCCGAACTGTTGCTGTCACAATACACTGTCAACTGCCAGAAGAAAGAGGAAGCCCTCATCATCATCACTGCTTGTAGCTCCTATATGCAACTTTGATTTTGTTAGCTGCAGTGAGCACAGTAATAGATCACACGTCAAGCAGTTTGCTCAACTAGCCACTTAGTCACTCAAACTATCTTAGGAAACCATCACAGTTGCCTTGTGAAATTGACGAGTTTCTACTGAATCATAGAAAACTCAAATGTTCTGACTACATCCTTTGGCCTTGTCATTTAATCAATTTACATTAGTACAGTCACACCTTTATTTGTAGCCACTTTCAGCAAGCCTAACACATGGTCGGCTTTTATTTGATTAGGGGGAAGAGATTAAAATTAAAGGCTCTTCTAGAGAGCTTAGTTTGAAAGTGTCCACTTTAAAAATATATGAGGTAATACACAAGAATACTGTTAAAATGAGAGCAAAGTAGTCATTTGAATACCTGTTCAAGAAGATGAGGGAATCTTACTTGAATTTGATGGACAAACTCTTGTCCTTTCATATGTCGCAGGTACTCACATCTAGAAGATAAAATGCAGTGTTTCAATTCTAATATACAGATTGTACATTGCTCCAGATACATGCAGACTGAAGTGCCTCAGATAAGCCATATGCATGCCCAGTTCTAAATGTTCACTTTTGAAGTGGAGTTTGTAATCTGACATGACAACTCCTCCAGATACATAACATATTAACTGAGAATCTGCTCCATTTAAACCAAGGTCGGTCAATCTATGACCCAAAGGTCACATGCAGCCCTCAATCTAATTTCATGTGGGTAGGGGAAAGTCTGGATGGAATAAGCAGGGGAAGTGCTTTAAATTGCTTTAAACAATTGTTTAAATGAAAAATGATTTTTTTAAATTATTATTATTTATCCAATTTCATTGTACTTGTACAATGACAATAAAGAAATCTTGAATCTTGAAATATGGAGGGAGAAATGAGAAGGGTGCAGAGAAAGCCTTCTGAGAATGATCAGTTCAGTCCCCTGCAAAAACTATTTAGTCACTCCCTGGCAGCCCACTTGGCAGGGAAAAAAGAGAATAGAATATAGTCTGCTCACTGCTAGCATCCGTCCCCAACAGATTGCCCCAAGGGGAGTACAACTCTCAGCAGGAAAACAACACTCCTCTTAAAATAGATCTCTTTGGGATACTAGTTTTGCCTTTCAGTTCCAAATATATTAAGGTTAGGACCATAATTGCTACTATTTCAAAGAAGTTTAGATGTACCTTGGAAACCATTTAGCATGTTCTACCCATGGATCATCCCCAGACTCCCAACACCTGAGTCCACCATCACAGCAGAAACATTTAACATCATCATTGCGACCTGAAGAGGGGAGGGGGGGAAACAGTTTATATAATATTTTTAAAGATACGTTCAGCAGTCACTGATTAAACAGTTCAAAAAAAAATTAAATACCAAAAGTGACCAAAAATAGGCTGCTCTCTTACCCACATAATAGAAGCCAGCATCTGCAAGCCGCGGTGGCTGAACTGGAACTGCAGCTGGCCAGCTTTTGAAAGTGCTGAGGCGCAGTACGTAGGTTTGCATGCTCATATTGGAGACTGTGAAACTGGTTTGGTCACACATTTGTTCCACAAAAGGGCAGTTTGGAAAGTGCCTCCGATGTTCTGATATGGCATTATCCTTAGGCTCCCAGTTACTCAGTTGACCACCACAGGCAAAACAAGCCACCTTGTCTGCAGGCCCAATGTAATAAAATCCAGCTTTTGCCAAAGAAGATGGTGACAGAAATGTCAGTGGCCATGACTCAAAAGTGCGCAGCCTGACTTCTTCTGTGCTCATTGCATAATTGACTGTTTTAGGTCTCAAATGGGACAAGTCTTCAATTGCCCTGGATGTGACTGGATCATGAGGAAAGCTTGAAAAGCTTCCACTGAAATAGCCAACTTGGTCCATATTTGCTGCTGGTGTCGGGGAATGTGAAGAAGAAAGGCCAAAGGCAGTTGGAGGTGAAAAGGCAGAATTAAATGATGAACCGAGATTGTTCAATGGAGTCAAACTCTTAACAAAGTTGCAGCTAGGGTAGAGTTGCTTGTGCTTGTCCAGAGCCTTGTCACCTTTTTTCCAGTTATCCAACATCAAGCCACAACTAAAACATTTTACTTTGTCTTTCACACCAGTGTAATAGAAACCAGCACGGGCGAGACTCCTTTCAGATACAGGTACATTCCGAGGGAAAGTCGAAAAGGTGGACATCCTGTAGAGTTCACATGACAGATCGTACGTCAGTTCACTTACATCACTGCTATTCCTCAGTTTGGACGGGAATGAATCATATATGTTCATGACGATGAAATAAGATAGGAGAATGGGACGAGTCTGAAGCCTGGGAGATAGTTTTGTGCAAATCTGATTAACTTCCAGGCCATAATAAAATAAAAACCTGAAAGCAAAACATTGCATGCAATTTCTTTATAAAGTATCTCTTTCATTCAGTACTTTCATCTTTCTGGCTAAACATAATTTGTTCTCTTTTTCAAAATGCACACTTCCTTAAAACACTGTAGTTCCTTCTTCCTTACAAGTGCTAATGTCCCCCTTCTTATAATGGCAGAAGGGAGGAAGCCTTAAAAATAAAGTGTCAATAAGAAAACTAAATATTTAGCCCATAGCCTGTAAACTTGGATATGAGTCCCACCCAAATAAAAGGAAGTCCAAATAAACTAACTTAGCGTCAGGCTGCAGCATTAGTTTCCAAATCCTGTCACTATGTAGAAAATAAAAGTGCAGAAATGTAGGGTGTATTAAGGAAAAGTGGAATCTGTAGGCATATGTATGACTTGCTTGTAGTTGGCTAGATATGCTGAGAAGCCTTTTCCCCTTTAAAGTCAAATTGAACCAGGAATGTATGGGTTGTACCCAACTACGTTTTACTTAGAGTAGACCCACTGAAAGTAGTGGATGCAAATCTCCATTGATTTCAGTGGTTCTACTCTGAATATGACAAATATAGGATACCACCCTGTGTTTTGAAACTATGGTACATAAATACATCTGCTCCCTCTTAAGATTAGTTTAATTCTTGCCAAGAAGATACTCAAGGATTTCCCCTCAAATACATCAATGAGGCTTTGGAACTATTAAGCTAAGGGTGATCTCTGCCAACTACTATTGCTCTCGCCCTGGACACCAACAAGCGTTAATCAGCCATGGAACATTTTCTTTCCTTATGTTGTTGCTGAAGTTTTATAGCATACTTTTAACCAGGTTGCTTTAATATTATTAGAAGTTTATTGTGTTTAACATAATTATATTGCTTAGGAGAGGAAAAATGGAACATTGGATGAAGGGCTGTATAGAAATTTAATAAATAATAATAATACTCATTAGCTAAAATATTTAAGCAAGTCATATCTACTAAGTAGTAGATGCTCTCCCTAATAAAAGCAAAAATAATTTTAGTATTTATGCACAAAACTATCTCCCAGACTTCAGACTCAAGTCCCTTTTAAGGGGCTTAGGCAGCCATATTGCAATATTGGGTCCACAAGGAGAAACAGTAAATGTAATGTGTGATAAACACAAGGTTACCAAGACCTGCATGAAGAGAAAAAGATACATGAGCTTCTTTTAAAAAGTTACAGTAGACTGTGTGTGTACACAGTTGTAAAGCACTACAAATATTCAATGGCAATAAACTTCACTTCACAGTTATTTTTTTAGCCAGAGTCTAATAACTTGTCTATGCCAACTGTTAGAATGGACTGGTGTTGAACTGAAGCCAATTTAGCCCACAAAGCATCCTTTGTACCTATACTGAAAGACCATAAAGGAATCAGTGTTAACAGCAGTTCAGGTTAGCTGCAAATCTCTCAGAATGGTGGGGGGGGGGGGTTAAGATTCCCTGCTAACTGTACACAAGAGGAGGCCATGTATGAAGGCTCCCATAAGTTGATATTCACCTGCACATAGGAAGCATTCATATCTGCCAATGTATAAGCTTTCTACGTTGGGATTTTTATGTGGAAAACAAGGCATCCTCTGAAAGCTTACTGACATTGAGGTCAATGCTTAAAACTCTGCAGTGTATTTAACCATTTCAAAAGTTGTTCTGGAATTGACTGCAGATTACTACAGGTATTATTAAACCAAAATTATTTTGGTTCACAGTGCTTTGGTCAGAAACAATCAATACTTTTCAGAATTCCATCTAGTTCTCTTTTGCACCCTAGATCATATAGTACAAAATTATGCATTTGATTATGCTTAACATGTGACTTTTTATACACAGACTTTCCATCTAGGAAAGTGCCTGTGCTGCATGATGTATCATACACCATCATGGAGTGAACACATGCATATTTATATCCAAGGCAGAAAGAGATCTTAAGTTCACAGTTCTTCTGAACTCAGAAAATAGCATTTCTGAAGTATGGGAACACAGAATATTAATGAGTTAATTAGAAAACTAAACAATCTGTTAAGTAGTATCTAAATGAGCTAGCAGCAGCCGTAAATTAAGTGCATCTCAGCTACTGCCTCTTTGGAGGAGCTAAGGCATATTTTAAGTGCCTGATGTAGGAAGGCATCCATAATACTCAAGTCTCGCACACCTACACTTTCTGAGTAATTAGCAAATCATTTTCACATAACAATACACCATGGGCTGTCAGCAGGGATCAATTTTTTCCTATGACAGACAACTCTAAGATTATGTCAGACTTTCAAAAATAAATGGCACTTTGGATTTTTAGCATCTTCAAATAATGTTATTTTTTATTTCCTATGAATCTGTCTGTGATAGTCTAGATAAAATCCCATACTCAAATACATTAAATTACAGACCCTTATTAGCCTATTCCATGACATGTACTGCGGCATAACCTTTCATACATCCATCAGATGTTTGAAGAGCCAACTTCAGAGGCTAGGTACAGTATATAAAGCACATAGAGTGTGAAGAAAAAAAGGTATTTTAAAAATAAAACAAAGTGAGGTCAAAAGGAGAAAAGTTACAAGGGATGATTTACAGAATACAAAATGAGATCTACCGCAGGCAAAAACAATAAAAGATCCAGAATGTCTAAACTAGTGATGAGCTGACAGTAAAAGATGAACAGCACACATTAATACCCACAGTGGGGCTTACAATAACAGAGATATGGCAATTCTATCAAGTAACCCTGGCTGTGCTACAAGTACATACCTATGTGCCTATACTGTGTTCCTAGCCCTGAGACCTCTGGGTAAAGTAAAGGTAAAGGGACCCCTGACCATTAGGTCCAGTCGTGTCTGACTCTGGGGTTGTGGCGCTCATCTCGCTTTATTGGCCGAGAGCCGATGTACAGATTCCGGGTCATGTGGCCACTTCTGGCGAACCAGAGCAGCGCACGGAAACACCGTTTATCTTCCTGCCAGAGCGGTTCCTATTTATCTACTTGCACTTTGACGTGCTTTCGAACTGCTAGGTGGGCAGGAGCTGGGACCGAGCAACGGGAGCTCACCCCGTCGCAGGGATTCGAACCACCGACCTTCTGATCAGCAAGCCCTAGGCTCTGTGGTTTAACCCACAGCGCCACCTGGGTCCCTAGACCTCTGGGTATAGGGCGGCATATAAATTCAATAAATAAATTTTTAAGATGTTCAAGTACAGCATGGAACAGCAGTCTAGAATATAAATGAGCACCTATTTATTAGACTTGCACTGCAGGATTGCAAAATAACAGTGCAGTCCACATAGGTCAAAGGAACATCAAACAAAAGGATTAAAGGTCTGGAAAACTACAAGTGTGAGGCCATTACAGGAGGAATGAATAAAATGTCAATAGACTGTGTTACATTCCAAAAGTAATAACTAAAGGGAACAGTGGAATCAAAGTACCAGCAAAGTTTAGTAGGTTTAGTAGCAGTTGTTAAAGCAGGATAGCAATGAAGTGATAAGTACCCATTATCTACTGCTATCTTCATGTCCTGCTCTGACCAGTGGAAGAGTATCTGGCTGGCTGCTGTTATAAACAGAATGCCTGACTTTGATAGACCCTGGGTCTGAAATGCTTGGTCATCCCTTGATTTTATCAGTTGCTCCCATCAGCTGATAATGTGAACATGTGGCTCTGATCTAGGTAGCCACAGAGACTGCATGCCACTCTATTTAGCGCATCAATAGTAGCCTCCAATTTATGTCTTCCACTTTCATGTCCCATTCCTAGTAATTCTCCCTAGTCATCACAGAAACATGAAACCACATTCAAACTGTTCTAGGAAACTTATCATTAACTACAGACGAACTTCTCAGAAAAGAAACTTGACCACCTCTAACTAGCATTTCCCTGCAATGTACAGTACAACAACTGCAGGAACAGAAGCTATGTCCTAAGACCGGAGTCTTCAAATGACTGCCCAGTTGCTAATAATCTCATTCTCTTTGTAAACCACTTTTTTTTGGGGGGGGGGCTTTTTAAACAATCAAGCAGCATATAAATTATATTAAAAATAAATAAAAAATGTTCAAATTAACTTTGTAAGCTAACTTTAAGGTGACTCAACAAAATAGTAAGCTCAGCCCTTACATAATATGCTTACTCACCAAAGCCCCACTGTGCTCACCGGGCGGCGTGAAGACTTCAGTCCCACCCTCCCTCTCTCTCTCTCTCTCTCTCTCTATCAACTGCCGTGCATTGCCGATTTGTCAACTTTGTGGCTAAGCTGTGCGGCTTTAATTTCGTACCCCACCCCGCAAAATAATAATAATAATACTACACACCACGCCTGTTTTGATCGCGGCACAGCCCTTATGTGTCCTCCTCCTACGAGCCTAAAGTTTCAGCTCCCCGCCCGGTTTAAATCGCGATAGTTGGCAGTGGCCCGATTTTTTAAAAAAATATTCGCTTAAGCAGCTGCGTGTGTGTGTTAAAAATAAAACTGCTCCTAACCGCCGAGTTCATCGCGCTAATTCTTTTTGCAAAACGCTTTGAGGTTCCTCCGTTTAAAGCTCAAGCGGCTCTAAAGGAGGATATATGCAAGGAGATACAGTATATGCATTGTTCTGCACTTAAACCGAATTTCGCATTTTTGAAGCCCTGGGAACGTCGTGTGAACGAAGGGCGAGTTACTAATGATGATGAAGATGATGATGATGATGATGATAGTAGTAGTAGTAGTAATGTATAGTTATAACAGTATTATAATAAAAAAGAAAAAAGTAATATTAGTATATTGTTATACAGTAATATGAACGTGCTGTTATACAGAAATAACGTATAAAAGTAATAATTAAAATGATAGCAGCAGGAGCAAAGTGTAAAAAGAACAACCCCCCCCCCCACAAACGCCCTCCAGCAGAGGCGGCGGCACAATAAGACCCCCACCCCACCCTCGGCCCCACTTACCGCCAGGCCCTCCCAGGCGGTCTTGGAAGTCTCCTCCGGCCGCCTCCCGGCCCCTATATACCGGGGGAGGGTGGGAAAGGGAAGCTCACGTAACAAGAGAAGCGGAAAGAACCTAAGATCGGGGCCAGGAGGCTGAGTGGGGCCCGCCCCAAAGGAGGGAGGGGAAATAACACGAGAACGGAAATTCCTGTCATCAACCGCGGTCTCCTCCTCCTCCACAGGCCTCGGGTTTCTTCCACAAACGTCAAGAGGCCCCGAGAAAAGCCCCTCGCAGGGTTCTGCGGCCGTTGCGGCGCATGCGCGGTTAAGCGCCCTGCGCGAGGACGGCCTGTTTTATTATTTACCTCAGGCTGCGGCTCGGCTGGATCCGAGGGAGGAGCGACGGCGGCAACAGCGGCGGCGTCCTGGGTCATGACAGGAGCTGAAGCGACGCCTGCCCGCAGCAGCGTCGCCTCAGGTGGACGCCAGGCGCTTGACGGTGGTGTGTGGCGGGGTTTTATTTTTTAAATTTCTTTTGCCTTCACGTTATGCTTTGCTTTGCTTGCTAGTTCCTGAGTGCTGCTGCTGCGTTTGTAACGGGAACGCGGTTTAGGCCAGGAGGCGTTCCGTTTCTGAGGGGAGTCTTTTATTTATCGGAAGCCGTTTATGGGTTTATGAGGAAGCGCTGTCGGGGTCGAATGGCCCTCCGCAGAACCGGCCCAAGACCTTTTGCCGCCTGAGGCGGACCACAAAATGGCGCCTCTCCAGCCCCGCCGTCAGGGAAGAAGCGGGGAGCAGAGATCGACCTCGGGACCCTGCGGACCCTGCCGCCTGAGGCGGTCGCCGCTTCACCTTGTCTCGTGGGTGGGCCGGCCCTGATGCCCAGTCACGTTTAAAGATAGAAGCCGTAATAAGGAAGGGGGAAGCAGGAAGGGCGTTGATGTTGCCCATCATGAGTGAGCAGCTGGACGTCCGACTCCGCAGCCACATGCAGGTCACACCGTTCCCCCTCCGTGGTGAGATATATCCTGCTTCTCTCTGGATTGGAGTTGCTGTTTCCACATTTGTGTCTAGACATAGAGGAACACAGGAAGCTGCCTTATACGGAGTCAGACCTGTTGAGGCATCTAACTCAGGGTTGTTCTGCATTACTGACAGCTGCTTTCCCCTTGGGGTTTCAGGCAAGGGGACATTCCCAGCCCTGCTTTGGAGTTTCTGCATGCAAAGCAGATGCTCTGCCCCTGAGCGGTGGCCTTTCCAAAATGTATAACGTGCAAGTCTTTCCCCCTTTCTTTTGGTGATAGCTTTCCTCTTTTTTGTGTGTGTAGTTTGAGGCTGAATTCCATATTATCAGGATGAGGAATCGGTGTCCCTCCAGAGTCGTTGGATTGGGAGCATCACCCTCAGGCTGCATGGCTAGTGGTCAGGAATGATGGGAGTTAAGAGTCCAGCAACAATCTGTTGGGACACAAATTATTCACCCTAAGTGCATCTGGTCCCATTGAAATCAGGGTGGTTTATTTCTGAATAGACATACAGTACATGATTGCACTGTAATTCTTTTTTGGGGAAGGGAGGTGCATGTGTGCTAAATTAAGGTTGGCAATGCACAGGGGAGGACCACAGGTTGTTATGAGAGACAGGAAAACAAATACAGTGTAACACACTCATGCTCCTGTCCAATTTTCCCTACCCCTTCAGAGATTCAAAGTATATTTTATCAATTAAGGACAAGACCCAAGAGTGGACACTTGCAAGGGTGAAGTGGGAGTTGATCTGCTGCTTTTAGGAGATAAGGAAGCAGTTAGCCTAGTCATGTAGTGTCATCCTGCTAACAGTGCAAGGGGCTTTCTGGAACCTAGAATCCCCTGCGCACTGCAATCAGCCTTCCTGCTATTCTGTCGGCAGCCTTGAAGCAAGGTCATTGCTCTGTGTGGGTTGCAAAACTCTTTGCCAAGTTGCAACATACCTGAAAAAACAGTCAATTTTTAGTTGCCTGAATTCTATATATGCCCAAACGCATGAAATTTACATATGAAGACATGTGCAGTTGTTAATTTTGTGTGTCCGTGACATAACTGGAGGAAGGAGAGGCAGGGGGAGGACTCTATGGATGTAATGCTCCTAGGCAACAGTGATTATGTACATGGATGGGATAGATAGCTCAACCCAGACAGGTGCAACCTGTGTATTTCTTGGTGCAGTTCAAAAATCTAGTTGTAAATCATTGTAATAACAAGATAGCCATTACAATATTTTTGATGTCCCTATAGCATATTTATTCTGTGCTCAAAGACATTTCATTCTCAATAATCCCAACAACCTTGTAATGTAGGCCAGTGTTACTGTCTGCACGTTATAGATGGGATGGGTCTTACAGTGAAAGAGTGGCTTACATATGGCTGCCCAGTGAGTTCATGTGAAATTTTCCTTTCAAAAAATTTCCAGTATGGGAAAAGAAACTGAGAAGAGTTCGGGTGAAAATCTGTCACTGCTACATACCAGTAGTAATAACAAGGCATGGGGGAAATTCAATTGATCATAGAAAGTAAACACCATTTCTTTTAAATCAATGCAAATTAATTTTGTACCAGCTTGGCAGTATTTGCCAAGGACATTAGGTACTTTTTGGCTAGGGGAAACCCAGCTGAACTATATTTTCACTTCACATGACCTTTTACGAAAGGGGGAATTCCACTCCCTGAATTATTTCCTGTGTGTCATGCCATTCTGGCAGACAGCCAGGTTTGGGTTTTTTTTCTTTTACAATGCTGAAGATTTGTTTGAAATGACATACAAAAAGATTGTCTGACTACCAAAAGTTTCTTTTTAATAAAATTCTGGACTCTCCCCAGTTTTCCCTGATCCCTTTGGTTTCACAATCATTTTTCTTCCTTCAGTATCTGACTTTATGGGGTTTTATATGCAACAGTGAAAAGTATACCGTATTTAAGATCTCTCATGCTAGTTGTGAATTATTGTTATTATTCCATTTCATACTTTCCCTTTATAAGGCCCAAGAGTGGGTTACAGTAATTTAAAAATGCAATATTTTAATTGCTGCTGTTGTTATTTACGTTTTTTTACTATCCTTCAAATTTTAATGCAACTGTAGGACAAGGATGTGGTCTGAGGCAAATCACCCATTTCTCAGCCCATATTGCCAGGAAACCTAGGAGAGGGAAAAGAGAGTTTTACTGCCATGTAGTGAACTTTAATCCTTCTAGCACAGTGTCAGTCCTTATTGCCCCCCCAAAAAACCCATAAGGGAAATTTTGATCAACAATAAACCTTTTAATAGGATCACTGTAAAATATCAAAATGAGAAATCCAGTAAAATAGAAAAAGCAATCTTGTGAGTATATATTTTAGACAAAGTTTATTTCTGCATGTAAGATTTGGGGAAAATTCCACGACAGAGCTCAATGTAGGTAAATGATTATAATTGTGTATTTTTTAAATCATTAAATAAGACACATTTTTAAAAGGCAATGATTCTGTATAGATAATTAAAATCACAATGTAATTTCCTGTATAAATATGTGACTATTAATCTGACACTGATACTTGAGGCCAAATCCCATCTCTCTTTAAAATACAGACAGTAGGTTTGCCCAACTCAGATATACCTAAGACATGACTTAAACACTCTTTCATAGATAATGAAGTAGTAGATTTCAAGTGTCTAGCCCGGGGGTCAGCAACCTTTTTCAGCTGTGGGCCGGTCCACCGTCCCTCAGACCATGTGGTGGGCTGGACTATATTTTGGGGAAAAAATAATTAACGAATTCCTATGCCCCACAAATAACCCAGAGATGCATTTTAAATAAAAACACGCATTCTACTCATGTAAAAACACCAGGCAGGCCCCAAAATAACCCAGAGATGCATTTTAAATAAAAGGACACATTCTACTCATGTAAAAAGATGCTAATTCCTGGACCATCCGTGGGTCGGATTGAGAAGGCGATTGGGCCGCATCTGGCCCACGGGCCTTAGGTTGCCTACCCCTGGTCTAGCCAATATACTATTTGTAGATTCAAAGGTTTAGAATAAGTGGACTTTCAAAAATTTGATGAGCTTCAGTATTGCCTAATAACGATTTCTGTAAATGATTTACTACTCCGTAGTCCCAGTACCCTATTGTAACTGTACCTAAGCCTAAGTACAACTAACCAACCTGGTACCTAGTGCTGCTCTTTCAAGAGTGGTGTAACACAGGCATCCCCAAACTGCGGCCCTCCAGATGTTTTGGCCTACAACTCCCATGATCCCTAGCTAACAGGACCAGTGGTCAGGGATGATGGGAATTGTAGTCCAAAACATCTGGAGGGCCGAAGTTTGGGGATACCTGGTGTAACATGATCACAGTTAGGTTCCTCTGTCAATAGGATAGCTGTTGCATTCTGCACCAGCTGCAGCTTCTAGGACAGCCCCACAGGGTAATCTAGTCCGGAGGTGACCAGTGCATTTCTGTCCAGGGATGATTATAGTTGTGTATCAAAGCTGCCAAATATGGTAGAAAATGCTCCTTGCCACTGAGGCCACCTTAACCTCCAGTGGCAATGATAGGTCCAGGAGCACCCCCCACACTATGTACTTGTTCCTTTAGAGAGAAGTGCAGCCCCATTTCTGAAGGAATTACCTAATTCCTGGAAAGAGAACCACAACCCACAGGACCTCCATCTTTTTGGGATTGAGCTTCAGCTAACCAGTCTTCCATTGTATCCAGGCTCTGGTCCAGAACTTGTACAACCTCACCTGACTCAGATAGAAGAGAGAAATAGAGCTGAGTGTCATCAGTATATCAATGGCACCATGTTTTAATTCCCCTAATCACCCCTCCTAGCGGTTTCATATACCGGTAGATGTTAAACACCATTGGGGACAAAATGACATTTTGTGATACCCTATAGTGTAACTGCCAGGGGCCTGACATAGACTCACCCAACGCCACTCTGGAACTGACCCAGTGGGTAGGAGTGGAACAAATGTATAACAGTGCATGCCTGCAGCTACCAACTCATGGAATCAGTCCAGTATTAGCCCATGGTCAGTGGTATCAAAAGCTGCTAAGGGAGCAAGCAAGAGCAACAGGGTCACACATGGTGCTGTACAGGAAAGGAGGAAACAAAGGAAAAGGAAATGTAACTTATAACGTCTTTGCTGTGAGTTCCAGTTAAATGACTAGCAGAAAACCATGCACTCTACATTTATTGCTAGGAAGCAACTTTGTCATTTTATTTATTTGAAATACTGTATTTATAAACTCAACATATAGCAGTGTACAACAACAACAAGAAAATATAAGACAAAGCAAACTGTTTCCAAGGAGGAATTTGATACTACCTGCACACTGATTCATCCTTTTGAAACAAAAAAATAAAAAATGATTACGGCAGACCAACATGGCTACCTACCTGTAACTCATCCTTTTGAGAAAGCTTGCAGAAATAGAACTTTTAGCACCCAGTGGAAGGTCTACTGTGTTGGAGATTGTCTAATTTCAAAATGCTCTGTTTCTCACAAGGCAGGTGCCACTGAACTGAAGGAGCAACCACCATGATGCATTGAACCTCTGGCACGGCACCACAAGGGAGACCTCCTTAGATGACCACGGTAAACAGGCAGGTATAGAAGGGGTAAAGCAATCTCTCACATCCTGGTCCCAAGTTATGTAGGGCTTTATACACTAGCAGTAAGACCTTACATTTGGCCCAGTAACATAGTGGCAGCTGGTGAAGTTTAGTGCTGATGTTATGTGTTGACAGACAGCAACCCTGGCTGCAGGGGCAGCCCGAGACCTCACTCACTCTTTTCACAAAATCACTAAGAAGGTGCCTGCACATTTTGCCCCTATTTCTGTCTTTCTAGGAAAGTTAGACACTTCTTTTAAAAAAATGAAAGCTCAGAGGCCGGAGCACCTACCCTGGGTCACTAATGGGTCTTCATGGGTGCCAGGATGGCAACCCCTGCCCCTGTTTCCATTCTCTTTGATTAGTCATTGATTGCTTCAGATGTCTTGTAAAGACTTATTGCTTTTTGCCCAGACTACCTGACTCATAAGATTTGGCCCTGTTGTTACTGATTTCATTACTGATCTTTATGGTGTCAGTAATAATTTTTTTAAATGTTGCATTTTTTGTTATATTAAAGATTTTTAAATATTAAGCAGTTTGGAAATGCTTTTAAATAAATAAATAATCTATATTTACTCTCTATGCCAGTTTTGGTCTGTGTTTTACTGGATTCGGTGTCATGTTTGTGCATATGGGTTTTTTGTTTTTAAATTTCATTTAAATAAAACAGTGAATATAATAAAGACTAACAAATACAGTAAACAAGCAAACATGCCAGTCCATATGCCTAGAACAGCCACTTCTCAGGTATGTTTGGTCCAGCCTTCCAAAATCCAGTGTTGCTTTCATGTTACCTGTGTAACAAATCCTATCCTTATCTGTGGTCTCTGTACCTGTGCAGAGTAGGCTTAAAAAATTCTAGAGTTTTATCCAGGAAATAGATGCCTCAAATAGCTGTCCTTATTCTTTTAAACATACACACACACACACACACACACACACACACACGTGATTCTAATCCATACTGTTGCAGAGGACAGTTTTAAAGCATGCTTGAAAAGACCTCTGGGTAGGAATTCTACCGGTAGGGAGTCAGTTATTTTGCCTTTTCACTTTTTGAATTTGTTTTCAGGGTGTAATTTGTGCCACAGCAAACAAGAGATTAGGGATAGAACTGTTTATTCCTGGGGTGTAATTCTAGAAAATGTAATAGAAAATAGAAAATGTAAAGCAATAATAAGTGATTTAGGCTGTAGCCAAGGGCATGCTTCCTAATACAGTAGCATTAAGACACGTGACAAATAGGAAAGCATCATACAAATTTGCATAAAGACTCCATGGTTGTGCATTAGCCATTCTCACTGGTTGCAGAAGAGGAGGACAAGTTGCAGTAGGGGAGGTTGCAGAAGGGGATAATGATTAGTCACATCCACATAGTCTCACAAGTATTTGCTGCCCACCCAAAAGGTCATTAAATGCAGATTTAGGAATTTTTCCATTACATGTCTTGCAGTGCAGGTCAAATCCTCCTACACAAATGAACCCCAGGCACAAATTTTACATTGTTTTCTACTTCCCCAACTGGTAGTGGGGAAATTCTTGTGGATAAATATTAAGTAATAATAAAGAATCTGGAAATGAATAATGTGTGTTTTGAGTTTCCTGAGATGACTAAACATTCATGCTTATGTTAAGAAATTACCCTCAAATTTAAAATAGTGCATTATTATTTTATATTTCTGAATTAAGATTTTGTGCCAAAGTGATGGTCCTTCTAGACTATATGTCCATTTATTCCTTCTCCCTGTTTCCTGCTACTTAACAAATTCCTGATCCACAAGATGATCTCTCTTCATATCCCTTAACTGCTAAGCTTACCCAGGAGTCCTTGATAAGGACCAAGTACACTGTGTCAGCTGAATCATCTCTATTTATATGCTTGTTGACACTTTCAAAGAACTTGTAATAGGTTTGGGAGATAGGGCTTGCTTTTGCAGAAGCCATGCCTGTTCTGCTTCAACAATATTTCTTTTTTTACGTGTTTAGTTATTTTATATTTAAATACACATTCCACCCATTTTCCCTAGGCGGACGTTAAGCTAACCTGTAATTTCCAGGATCCCCAAATAGATCTCTTTTAAAAAGGGGGTGCAAGTGGCGCTATGGTCTAAACCACTGAGCCTCTTGGGCTTGCCGATTGGAAGGTTAACAGTTCGAATCCGTGCGACAGGGTGAGCTCTCATTGCTCTGTCCCAGCTTCTGCCAACCTAGCAGTTCAAAAGCATACCAGTGCAAGTAGATGAATAGGTAACCTGCAGCGGGAAGGTTAATGGCATTTCTGTGTGCTCTGGCACTCATCGTGGCACCAGTAGCAGTTTAGTCATTCTGGCCACATGACCCGGAAAGCTCTGTGCACAAACGCCAGCTCCCTCAGACTGAAAAGCGAGATGAGTGCTGCACCCCATCATTGCCTTTGACTGGACTTAACTGTCCAGTGGTCCTTTACCTTACCTTTGTTACCCTTTTTGAAAATTGCTATTGGTTTGGCTACTTTCCAGTTTTCTAGTATAGAGGCTGATCTGGGAGAGGAGTTACATATTTTTGTTAAAAGTTCTTTGATAATTTTTGGGGTGATGCCATCTAGACCTGGTGATTTCTCAGTTTTTATTTTGTCTATTAGGCCTAGAGCTTCATCTCTTGTGACTACTCTGCCTCACTTCCTCAGATTCCCCTCCTGCAAAAATTAATTCAATTAGTTGTGAAGACTAATAATTTGTTAAGCTTCTCTGCAATCTCCTTTAGCACAGGTTTGACTCCCTTATCATCCAAAGGTCCAACTACCTCCCTAGACTGTCTCCTGCTTTTTGTTTGCATCCGTCTGTCTTGAGAGACAATGGAGTGAGCTTCCAGAGGTGAAGTCAGACCACTGCATTAACAGCATCAAACTGACCTCCCTGGGGTCCAAAGGAAAACAGCAATACATTTGGTACTAGCTTGGTTGCAGGAATTGCAGGAAGGAGGTGTGCAAGGCGCCATCCAACTGTCTTAAGGACTCCACTCTGGATTTGTGTAGGGTTTACTTCTTAGTCTTTCTTGTGAAGATATCCCACAAGACAGCAGAGGGGAAGGTCTCCTGCTACTAGCATATTTAATGAACATCTTGTTGTTGGTCTTAATGTGGTTCTGCTCTTATTTTTTAAAAGAAGATGTGTAGAACCAGTCTTTTTTTAAAAAAACAACAACAACTATATGCCATGGGGAAAATTAACACCTGCAGACAAAGAGGGACATTTAATTAGGTTTCTTCATAGGGAGTTGGGCAAATACATCCTTGCCTGGGTTTAACGTCACAACACAACTCTAGTTACAGGTAGGTAGCCGTGTTGGTCTGCCGTTTTCAAAACAAAATAAAAAAATTCATTCCAGTAGCACCTTAGAGACCAACTAAGTTTGTTATTGGTATAGAAGAAGTGTGCATGCACACAAAAGCCCATACTAATAACAAACTTAGTTGGTCTCTAAGGTGCTACTGGAAGGATTTTTTTTAATTTTGTCTCACAACACAACGTAAGCTGTGGGGTCTGCTTTGGTCTATGCCAGGGGGTCAGCAACCTTTTTCAGCCGTGGGCCGGTCCACCGTCCCTCAGACCATGTGGTGGGCCGGACTATATTTTTTTTGGGGGGGGGGGAATGAACGAATTCCTATGCCCCACAAATAACCCAGAGATGCATTTTAAATAAAAGCACACATTCTACTCATGTAAAAACACCAGGCAGGCCCCACAAACAACCCAGAGATGCATTTTAAATAAAAGGACACATTCTACTCATGTAAAAACACGCTGATTCCTGGACTGTTCGTGGGCCGGATTGAGAAGGCGATTGGGCCGCATCCGGTCCACGGGCCTTAGGTTGCCTACTCCTGGTCTATGCTGTGAGCCTGAGCTTGGGTCTCCTGTAATCCACCTTTGGCATACTGTAGCTTTCATGATGACAAATGAAGGTGATGATGGATGCTAAAGCTTTCTCTGGACTTTTTGATGCGCAAAATCTGACTTGGCCTAAAAATAATTTTGACTAAGTGGAAATTATTTGGTCTACTGCCCCCTCCCTCATGAAAGTCAAAGCTAATGAGTATATTTTTAGTGAACTGTTGTGAAGCATATCAATTGCAGCCTTCTCCATTTTAAGTTTCCTTACATTTTAAGAGCAATACAAACTGTCCCTGCAGCTTAAACACATTTGTAGGTGGTTTTTGTTCAACAGTGAATAGGTTTCCTTAATAGAAAATAATAGATTTAAAAAAAAAAAAAATGACAGGAAAATTATATCATGCAGGAAATGTATGGCAAACATAAGGCAGATTTATACATTTTCCAGACGCCTTCCTTCATGACATTTAACAATATAATTAGATGGTGATGTCACTGTGGAACTGGGTTGGGAAAAGGAATTGAATACACAATTGCATCCTGCACATTTCAAGCCACACCTATACAGACTAATAAACAAAAATCTGCCCTTATTCCTTTATGGGGTACACAAGAGCCCTTTGCAGGTTCTCCATCGGTAGGAGTAAATTGCAGAGGCCAACCAGAGGAGATTGAGAAGCAAATACTTTATTATTCTGTTGCAACAGGGTCCTTCCTCTCATGCAGGAGAACAAAGAAGGAACCTAGAACAAAGGCCTGCCTGCTCTTATACTGTATAGAAATTTGAAATTCCCCACGCTGGAGTTTAAGACCACCCCCCAATACATCATACATGCATCACACACAAAAAGGCAGCCTCCAACTGATTTTAAACAGAAATCTGAGAAGAAGTGTGTTCTGAAGAAGTGTGCATGCACACGAAAGCTCATACCAAGAACAAACTTAGTTGGTCTCTAAGGTGCTACTGGAAGGATTTTTTTATTTTATTTTGTTTAGAAATCTGAGAAGTTTGTTTTCCCCCTACCTGCCAGGCTACCTGATAATGCCTTATCTGATTGCCTTTTGTGAGCAGCCTGGCCATTCCTTTGAGATGGTAAATAGTTCCTGAATACTTGCCAGGCTGTATTTACAGGGAGGTACGGAGGTGTAAGTCCCAAAGAGAATTGGGAAGCTTTTCCTATTGTCTTCCTCCTTGCAGAGAAATATTGGTCAGCTGGGCATCAAAATGGTGTCAGGCCTGTGGCCTCTCTTCAGACATGTGGCCTTGTTTGCTTGGAACACTTATGAACATTCATCTATATATATAAAAATGTTCCCATTGCATGCGTGGAGGTCGCAACCTTGCTCTGTAACCGCTGGACCAAATAGCATCAAATTTGGACACAGCTTTCCATGATTACTCAGAGAGTAATCTGACAAAATTAAATTTCAAAAAAACCACACCATACCTAAAATATAGAATAAAGGCAAAAAAAATGGCGCTTACATTAGACGTCACCAACAGCAGCACTGAAGACTCCAACAGCTTCCAATAGAAAGCCGTATCGCAGGGCAGCGTCACAGACCTTGCGCGGACCAAGGAGAGAGGGAGGAGGGGAGGGAGGCGGAGAAAGAGAGAAGAAACTCGGGATGGAAAAAGAGGGGAGGGGCTCAGAGACAGTGGGGAAAAGAGCCAGAAGAGGCGGAAGGGGGGACAGGGCAGCAGTGCAGCCGCCGGCTTTCTGAGCAGGGAGGGAGGAAGCCTCTCCGTCTGCCCCCCCCCCGTTGACCTGCTGTCGCCGCCGCAGCCGCGCTTCATCCCCAGCTGATGCCGACTCAGCCCGGGCGTTGCGCCGCTGCTGCTGCTGCTGCTGCTGCTTCTCCTAGCAGCTTCGCAGGGAGGGAGAGAGGCAGAGGCAGCCAACCGCCCCGTCCTCCCCCACGCTCTCCCCACTCCTGCTCCTCCTCCCGCTGCGCCCCGAAAGGCCCCCCACATGCTCCGGCCACGGAAGACGCGGGCAGCAGCAGCATCTGCCCCCGACTCCTGCCCCGCTCCTCAAGCCTGCAATGGGCTCAGCAGGGCCATTTATAAAAATGTTCCCATTGTGTGTGCAGGGGAGGGACGAAGGAAGGAAGGAAGGACAGAGAAAAGGAAGGAGGGACAAAGGAAGGAAACGGAAGGAAGAATGGAAAAATGAAGGGAATGAGGGAGGGAGGGAGGGAGGAAGGAAGGAAACGGAAGGAAGAATGGAAAAATGTAGTGAGGAAGGGAGGAAGAAATGGAAGGAAGAACGGAAAAATGGAGGGAGGGAGGGAGGAAGAACAGAGAAAGGAAGGGAAGGAGGGAGGGAGGAAATAGTGAAGGAAGAACAGAGAAATGGAGGGAGGACAGAAAAGGAAGGAAGGAAGGAAGGAAGGAAGGAGGGAGGGAGGGAAGGAAGGAAGGAAGGAAGGAAGGAAGGAAGGAAGGAAGGAAGGAAGGAAAAATGGAGGGACAAAGGAAAGAAGGAAGCCGGGAGTCGGTCGGATGACTCCGCCCACCACAATGATTGACACTGAGGTGGCCTTGCCTGGGGTTGGGCTGGATCACCTTTGGGGATCCCCTGGACATAGAAACCCCCCTTTTTTACATGCCTGTATATATTATACATAATCTAACCTAACCTAAACTCAACATTACACCTAAGCATTACAAAAACATTTCAAAAACCACAGCAATGCGTGGCCGGGTCCGCTAGTTTTCCCCTATTTTAAGACATAGTCATAAAATAAGCCATAGCAGGATTTTTTCGCATTTGCAAAATATAAGCCGTACCCCAAAAATAAGCCATAGTGATAGGCGCCGTTCTGGAGGGCGCCAAGGAAAACGCGGGGCTGGGCTTACGTAATAAAAATAAGACATCCCCTCCAAATAAGCCATGGTGTGTTTTCTTGAGGGAAAAAAAAATATAAGATGGTGTCTTAAAATAGGGGAAATATATATATATATATAAAAGACCTTAAAATTCTTACAACAAGACCCATCCACATCGTTCAGGAAATTGTGTTTCATAAAAGGACAGCATGATTCTTCCACGTTCAGCAAATGGGACAAAAAGTGCATGTGGGCAAAAAGTATGCATTGATAAAATGTTAATTGATTAATCTGGTAATCAGTTTGCAGATCTAGCATAAACATAGACATGGCAGTGAAAATCCACAGTAATGATTCATCTGCACATTCTGCATGTCTACAATAGCTTTGATTTATAATCTATCCAAGGAAATAAGTGAACCAAATGCCATCCGTTAGGTTTCGTTTCACAAATAATGACTTCAGGCTGAGGAGAAAATGAAACTAACATGATGTAATCAGTTCAGGACACAGGAAAGAAATGCTGATGTTGAATTAAGGCAATTCTTTTCCCTTTCTTTGGTTTAAGACAGTCATTCTAAAACGGCTGCTTACAAAAGGGCCACCATTCAGTTGATGTAGGGCTAATTCGATTCTATGTGGCGAAATGCCCCAGAGCTTTTTGACTAAACCTTCATTAGTAGATCCAAGTAACAAGATAAGTACCGGTACATATTTCTACATAAAGTAAGTAAGTGTGCATGCACACGAAAGCTCATACCAAGAACAAACTTAGTTGGTCTCTAAGGTGCTACTGGAAGGATTTTTTTTTTACTTTTTATTATATTTCTTTGTGATTATACTTAAAAGACACATGCAGAGAGAATGCTCTATAGCTTCCCCTTGTTACATCAGTAATAAAATATACAGGGTTCGGTTGGGAGCCTTGCAGGTAGTTCGCTCCTGTATAGTAGGACAAATGTCAGATACCTTAATGCTAAGTCAACAAAGATAGCCACAGCCTTATCCATGATACCTATGGCTGGGAAATTGCTCTCAGCACAGAAATGTACATGCATACTTGACCATGTGGAAGAAAAACGGCAACCTTTGTATGTTGCTGACCTCATCGCTCTTAAGGTTTTTCCATCTAACTTTAGAAAATGCAAACTGAAAACTTGATAAGCCATTGAAAGTCTCTTGAGCCAGGCTTGGATAGAAACAACACTGGCTCATAAAACCCTACTTCAAAGGAGAGGCAAGCTTCTAAATCCCCTGAAATATTTGCTTCAGGTAAAAATCCAAGCCAGAGAAGGATTCTACTCATCCCTACCAGCACTCACTGTCCCCAAATCCCCAAACTCTGCTGTTCCCTGTCAAGCATGCTGCTACCCAGTGTGTCAGGCTGTGTGTGTGTGAGAGAGGGAGGGAGGTGGGGGGCATAGGTTGCCAAGTCTAGGGGGCCAGGGTCACTTGCCACCCCTATTTTTTTTTCTGGGGACTCAGCACCCTTAATATTTTATCCCCAACCCGCACACCTTCCCACCTCCCAACCTCCCTCCCTCATTCTGCTGCCTCCTCCCAGTTGGATGCCACATGCCTGGGCAGAGGCCATAGGAGAGGTGGGCACCCGGCTGGGGGGGAGGCAGCTGATCGAGGGAGGGAGGCTGAATGAGTGCCCTGGCCATGCTGCCAATGCCCACACTGCTACTGACCCCTATGTTTTGTTCAAGTTGGCTCCACTGGTGGGGAGCAGGCCTTCCTCTAGAAGCAGCTCATCACAGCAATAATTTCCTAGTATCTCCTTTGCAGCCTCTGTGTGTGTGCTTGCCATTCCCACCACTACTTAACAGGGCAGGGGAGAGACAGAGAATATCTCTCTCTCTCTCTCTCTCTCTCTCTCTCTCTCTCTCTCTGTGTGTGTGTGTGTGTGAGGAATTTTGAGGTTGTCAAGAGCTGGAGTGGATGGGTGACAGCATTTTCTGAAATCCCCAGATTGACTTGAGGAAACAATGGGAGTTTCTTTGGAAGATCCGTATCATTTCCAAACTAATCCAAGGAGAGATTTGGAGAGCTTGCTCCTCTCTACTCAAAGCCACTTTTTGCCAATTTAATTATTATGGATTCCCACCAAGAACCCATTGGTGGGGCTGCTTCAAATTCTTTGTTAGAGATCCCTAGTCGTCTGAGAAAACTACCATTGTCAAGGTTCCCTCTGAACAAGTTTAGACAAGACATTTAAAACAAGTTTAAGCCCGTATGGTAAATAAGCCCTGGACCGCAATCTCCTGGCTGCCTGCTGTATGTTGACAGATTCTCCATTTGTCTGGTAACGCAAAGCAAAGGTGGTTGGAGTTTGTGAGGGTAAAAACTTCATTTGTTGTTTATGGCAACGCTTAGGAAATGTCCAGTCCTTCTTGGACTGGACTGGTTCCAGAAAACTCTCTGTTGGCAATTTGTTAAGGTCTTTCCACATAATGAGTTTCTAGCACAACTCACAAGTTATTTATTTATTGTACCCAACCAATGTTGTGGTAACATTTCATTTTCAGAGCAACAGTTTTCTGAGATAGCTCTTTTTATTTGGTGCGTGGCAGGAACATGAATCTAGTAGACATTTTTTGCAAACATAATGACATAATTCTCCATGTGTAGATATGCACACCCACACAAATCCATAGGGCTTAGAAAGTCCTAGTACAAGAGCACTCAGCTAGCGCTAAAAAAAGTGGAGACTGAAGCAACACCCCATAATTTTGTAAAATGCAATATTTTTATTAACAGGCCATTGGGCTATGATCATTCAAAGGCAAGTACCATACAAAGTCTAAAATGTAGTAGGGGTGTGTTTTGAAAACTTAGATGGAAAAGGCTTCTAGTTACAAAACAAAACAGCAAGTTTACACAATTAAGGAAAATGATATATATTCGAAAAGAAATATGTACTAAATCCCAAGGACAGAATGTTCCTTGCTGCCATGGGCTTTGTGGGGGGAGGGACTTTCGATATTTCTTTTACACAATATTGACAAAGTTCACGAGGGCAGAGGAGAGTCTAGTTGGAGGTTCATATGTGTCGTAACGCTGATAAACGTCTTAGAAAGATGGCCATCCCTGTACAAACTCCTGGTGATAAGAATGGAAGCAAACCTGGAAAGAAATCAAGGACTTCTGCCTGTTTGACAGAACTTCCCTTCCTCCCTGCCCCCAACTCTGCTCTGGATGGTTGGGGCACAGAATGTGTAGGGAGATTCCTCAGGAATGCAGAGTTGGGGGGCAGGGAGGGCAAACAGGAAGAAGTCATTGAGTTAATGGGATTTTGGGGTTATTTTGGGGGGCTTTTCTGCCTAGCATTCCAGATAAGAAATCTGAGGAAGTCGATACCAAGAGGTACAGCCTGGCTACTTGGGGTATTCCCTGATAGTAGTATTAACAGAATTAGGAGTGTCTTCCGTTAAAGGCAAAGGGGAACAGAGCCGCCCCTACCATTAACCAAAGCAAGGCAGCTGCCTCAGGCACCAGATGGAAGTGGGGATAGTGGAAGCATTTTCACCTTGTTCCTCCTGAGGCCATGTGGCATTACTGACTTTTTTCCCTGAGGTGTGGTGCAGGATGCTGCCTCATTGCTGGTGTTTAACTGCTAGGCGGCTCAGTTTATGTATCTGGTGTAGGGGGCAGGATGTAACATCCTTTGCCTCAGGCAGCAAAATGTGTTGTGTCAAAAACTCTGGCAAAGGAGAGAAAGGAGCAGAGAGCATTTGGAGCCTGGTACTGGTACTGGAACCAGGTGGCGCTGTGGGTTAAACCACAGAGCCTAGGGCTTGCTGATCAGAAGGTTGGCGGTTCGAATCCCTGCGACGGGGTGAGCTCCCGTTGCTCGGTCCCAGCTCCTGCCCACCCAGCAGTTCGAAAGCACGTCAAAAGTGCAAGTAGATAAATAGGAACCGCTCTGGCGAGAAGGTAAACGGCGTTTCCGTGCACTGCTCTGGTTTCCCAGAAGCGGCTTAGTCATGCTGGCCACATGACCCGGAAGCTGTACACCGGCTCTCGGCCAATAAAGTGAGATGAGCGCCGCAACCCCAGAGTCGGACATGACTGGACCTAATGGTCAGGGGTCCCTTTACCTTTACCTTTACTGATAGTTGATAGGGATGGGGCTTACTGACACAGCTCTTGTCTTATTTGTCCCTCAATGTTTCTAGTCCTTATGCCAGGAAGGATAGTCTCCAATCACCCTCCAGATTTTGCTCTGCTTTTCTTGAAAAGGGATGCAATCTTTCAATCTGTTCCAATCTTTCACTGGTTAGTTAATCAAGGGTGTGTGTGTGTTTTTTTCAATTGGTCAAAAATAACCCACCATCATGAGACCAAAGACTCTCTTGTCTTTTGTCTGTGTGGCTAAACTGATCCTTGAAAGGTCGTTCTCAACTTTAAAACAGGGTGTGGATGTGCATTTTATGGCGCCAGGAAGGGTCTGCACTATACTGCTTTGTTTTAGCACCACCGTGTGGTGTGAAAGAATAAAAGCAAAAGGAAATTGCTGGCTAAGATTTTACCATTTAGATTACAGTGATGGCTAACCTTGACACCCCAGATGTTTTGGAACTACAACTCCCATCATCCCTAGCTAACAGGATCAGTGGTCAGGGATGATGGGAGTTGTAGTCCCAAAACATCTGGAGTGTCAAGGTTAGCCATCACTGATTTAGAACATGAAATTTGAAACCAAGAGTCACTGTGTCATAAGAAAAACAGGTTCTCCTTCTTTGGCGATCACTCATAGCCAAGTAATATTGTCTTCCATGAACACGGTCTTAACAGTGAGTCCGTAAGTGACTGTGGAGGCTAATTCTGGATCCACACGTCCTTCCACAGTGGGGACATAGGTTTTTGGGCGGGAGTTGATCATGGCGAGGGTTTGCCAAATGTGCCTTTCTCTTAGCTCATTTCTCCTTTTCACCCTGAGTTTGAGTGTCTTCAAAGTCCATGACACCTTTGGTAAAGGCTTTTCTCCTATTGGAGCACTCACAGGCCAGTGATTCCGTGTTATCAGTGCTTATAGCACATTTGAGAGTATCTTTAAACCTCTTTTGTTGTCCATCAGTATTTCATTTTCCATTATAAAGTGGGGATAGAGTAGTTGTTTTGGAAGACGATAATCAGACATCCAAACAACATGACCAGTCCAATGAAGTTGATGTTGCTAAGTATAAGTTACTGAACTCCTCAATGAGATCCATCTCCGCAATGATCAAAAGACAGATCAAAAGAGATTGTCAGGTGCAGATAGTAGCTTACTATCACAAGTCTTTCATCCTTTTGTTAAGCAAACAGGAACAGGATGACCAAAGATAGGCAAGGTAAGAATTAGGAAGGGAAAACTGGATTATAGAAATTGTAGGAATCACTCATTTCACAGCCCCCTCCCAGATACACTGGCATGACTGGGCAAAAATATATTTAAAAAACTAGATTCAAAGGCTAATTACCGTAGCTCTCTCCTTGGGACTCTGCACAATTTCACTTTACTTTAGGGACAGGTATACTTTCTTCCCCCCCTTCTCCTTCTAGTGAGGGTTTATGGCAAAATTGCCATGCCTATGCTTCTGTTTCTGTAGGCCTTTAGAATAGTTAGGGAATATTTTACTCTTTAATCAAGGTGTGTATGTATAGTAATTTGTTACCTGCTTAGACTGTAACTTTGCTGTCTAAAGCAGCATTTTTACGGTATATATTCTGTCCCTCTTATTTTCTATAATAAGCCAAGCTTTCTTTATTTGTGTGAGAGCTTCTTGTGGGCATAAGATTAACATCCATAACAAGCTCCTGTCATGACGCCAGCAAAAGATCCTAAACCTCTCAACAGTGTGTATATGAACATACACAGGGGTTGGCTCTGCACAGGTGAGTCCAGGTACACACTCGTAACAGCCACAGACGATTGTTCCTGGATGCTACTCGGAGAATCTCCTCTCCCAAATGCAGGTCTTCCTCAAGGATCTGAGGGAGCTAAATAAATTCCACCAACCAACAAATCATGCTATCTTCAGGATCAGAGATGGCATGCCTCTGAATACTAGTTACTGAAGAGCATCATTCCTTCATGCGCAGCTTCTGGGCTAGTTGACCACTGTGGCAAACAATATTGAACTAAATAAGCACTTTATCTGATCCAGCAGCTTAGCCATTTAGGATTCTGCTTTCAGTTCCTGTTTTGAAGGTGAAGGAGAGTTGGGCAAATGTATTCCCTCGACATCTTTCTCATAATCAGGGCACATTGACAAGAGAAAGGGCTTGCAGTGTCATCCTCTGCATGCTTGCTCAGAAGTGAGCGTTCAGTGCAGCTTGATCCCCAGTTAGTATGGTCAGGGTGCAATCTTTAATATAATGGGACTTCAGAGTAGACACAGCTGGGATTGCACTGTTAAACTGGTAGTGATTCTCCACATTTTTTAAAAAAAATGTTTAAAAGGTGGTAGTATTTATGCTGTCATCAGTACCCAGGATCAAAAGATTAACAATGTGAATTCCTTCTTGCGTGGACCACTTCTCTAAGTACTACACATAGGAAAAGCAGATAATGTACCTTGTGAACTGCCCTGAGATCTTCAGATGAAGAAATAATAATAAAACGCTTTAAAGGCCTACTTTCTGCATTTGGCCTCTCATCATTCTTACTTACCTCCGTTCCCTACGCAATGGCTTTCCATGCAAACAGAGCCTGCTGCTGCCGATTCATTCAGCAATTTCACAAGCCTGTGTGACCTTCGAGCATCCAATCCTCCCTTGGGAACCAGCTGATTAAAGAGAAGAGTGACTGATTGTGTTCCTACCCAGCTGTCTCCCAGGAACGAGAAAGACAATGTAGGAGAGGACTGAGCACAATATTGCCATTGTTAAAACTTGCCCAACTGTAGCAGTGGCTTCTCAGGATATAAATGGTTGCAAGTTTCCTTAATATTCTCTATAATGATCTTTGAGAGATTAAAGGCCAGAACATGACTGGCTGCACCAGCAAGCAAGAATTCAGAAGGGTGTCTGAACAGCCACTGTGCAGGTGGAAATATCATAAGCAGCGATGCTATGAGCCTATCAAGATCATCACACAGGTGCCGCAGAATGGGGTACTAGGCATCATGACTAATATAGCCAGTGCTGTCAGTAGCAGCATTAGATAACACACTAGTTCAGTGTTGGATAGATGATGGCAGAACAGGAGATACCTGACGCTTTCTCATTCCAGCACTCAACTCCCAGCCGAGTTCAATTCCAGGATCAGCTCAGTTGCGGAGAAAAGCACCTCAAGGATAGTGTTGGTTTTTTTACAACCCTTGGTAATTTCAAAACTGGATTGCTGCAATACACCCTAGGTGAAACTTCCCTTGTGGAAAATGCAGCTGGGTTGCTGACAGGAGTGGGTCTGTCAGCAAAGTTCTGTACCGGCTGCCGATTCTCTACCAGGTCAAGTTTAAGATGTTACTATTGGTTTGCTAGCAATTCATGGATCGCCTTACCCAGGGCCCAGGGCCCATCTAGTCCAGCATCCTGTTCTCACAGTGGCCAACCAGATGCCTGTGGGAAACCCTGCATCTTCTGTAGGTGGACTAAGGGGTGCAGTACGTCTTCAGAGCTTGGTTATTATAGGTTTGGGAGACACCGACACAAATAAAACTTAATCAGTTAAGTGGGGAAGAAGGACAGTTTGTTTAAAGTGGCAGCCCGTCTGAGGAGAGCAGCAGCACCAACAGCTAGGCCTGGTTAGGCCAACATGTCCAGACCTGATGTTTCACCTTTGGCTGTTTGTTCATGGAACGTTTGGTTCACAAAAGTACATCTGAAGGGAAGGGAAGGGCGTCCTCCTGAAATATGTTGTTGCCCATCTCCTTTGTCAGCTGCGCAAGAGGGAAAAAAGCAAATAAATAGAAACACAGCTCAGTAGGTGGCTCAGAGGGTTAGTGTGCCTTAAAACCGCTTTGGGCAAAGGGCTGCCTGGCAAAATCAAAAACAGGCTGAGCATGTCTTTAAAGCACAACCGCAGGGGTTTGTGGACAAGCTGAGAGCCTTTGGCCCCTTTGGCCTTCCACCATCTAACTGCCCTCCCAGATGGCTTTGCACACTGATTCATTGCAATAGGTGCCTGCAAGCTGAACGAGGATGTTGCAGACCACGGCTTTATCAAATTCCCAGTCTCTCCTTCATCGCTCTCCTGCTCTGTGAATCCAACCTGCTGTTGCCTGGTCTCTGGCTAGGTGCATAACTTCCTGCTGCGCATCCCTGCCTTTGCAGCCCCATCTGAAAAAATAAATCTGCTGCTGTAACCACTGGAAGACTACCAAGCTTTCTCACACAGTGACAATACCTACAGAACCCAGCCCTTTCCTGGATTTGTGGTTTCTAGAACAAATGTGTTTCAAGTCAAGAGGAAAATGCACTTACTGCAATATAGCTTCCTGAAACTTTGTATGACAGGGATGGCAACCAGTAGCCCTCCGGCTCCCCTGTAGGGCCAGCCAGTATGGCCAGTGATCAAGGATGGTGGGAACTGGAGCCTAAAAACAAAGAAACCAAGCCTTATGAGGAACGGTTTAGGGAATTAGGTATGCTTAGCCTGGAAAAGAGACTTGCAGGAGATAGGATAGACATCTTCAAATATCTCAAGGGTTGTCACATGGAAGATGAAACAGGCTTGTATTCTTCTTCTGCTCTGGAGGGTAGGACCCGAACCAATGGCTTCAAGTAACATGAAAGGAGATTCTAAGGAAGAATTTTTTGAGCAGTTCAACAGTGGAACTGTCTCCCTTGAGAGGTGGCGGACTCTTCTTCCTTGGAGGTTTTAAAGCAGAGGTTGGATGGCCATCTGTCATGGATGCTATGGTTGAGATTCCTGCATTGCAGGGGGTTGGACTAGAGGACCCTTGGGGTCTCTTCCAACTCATTTTATGATTCTATGAACATCTGGAGGGCTCTAGCTCTGCCTTAGCAGGACGTGCGAGAAGCAGCCCTTCCCCAGCTGAAGTGGCTCCTTGGGTCACTTGGTGGGACCTTCCATCTCCATCAGTGACATGTAATATAATCTTGCCACGTAATCAATGGCAACCAACCCTGATGGCTTTGTTCTGCCTCCACCATTGGAGGCAGAATGCTCCTGAATACCAGGACCCGCAGGTGTGCAGAGTCCTGTTGTGCTCAGGTCCCATTTGCAGACTTCCTAGAACAGGACTAGATGGACCGCTGACCTGATCCCACGGGCTCCTTCTTATTTCGTATGTCATACTTCAAGCTGCATTTTCCATGGGTTCATCTCCTCCCAGTCAGAACACAACGAAGCAGAGCACACCCTAAAAGGCAGTGTGCTTTTTGACAAAATCTCTCCTGCTATAAATCTGGAAGCCTTCTTGGTACACGGCACGGCCATCCACTTGAAAAAGCCACACACGCTTGTTGTGCTGAAATTTTTTAACAGCCCTGCGGTTCTTGCCAGGCCTGTCAGCGAAGCAGCAAGTTTTACAACTCTGTTGCTGTGCAACCAGATAGATGTCAGCTTGCTAGTGTGTTCTGTTTTGTCTGAACCAGAATTCTTGGCAGAGGCTGTCTGGCCGCCCCATCCCAAATTCAGCCTTGAGCTTCTTTGGTCGAAGTGCCTCTGGAAAGGCGCTTCCAAAGCAGCGATAGCTGAGAACCTGAAGAGAAGCAGGAAGGACCTCATAGGAGGCAGGGGGTGGGGTGGGGGGAACTGCCAGTAAAGAGGTCCAGAGTAACTGGGTTTTCACAAGAGCTGCTCTGTGCCAGCATGTGGAACATCAGCCTATTCGACATCTGGCCTGCAGGTGCCAGGCACCTCTGAAAACAGAATCACTTGATAAACCCAAACATCTGGAAGTCTCCCTAGAAAAACATCTGCATCTCCAAACACAGTCAGATCTCTTTCTCTCCCCCCCCCCTTTAATAGTTATGTTAAAACCCAATTCAAATGCAGCAAAGGAAGTCAGGAAAGAGCATCTCACTTTTTTCTTTTAAAAGTTCCAAATTCTGGGCCTCTAATTCGTTGTGCTAACTATGTCATTTGCATACATGTAGTTATCATATAGTTCTTATTCATAATTTGAAGCCATGGGGAAGAACCGGGCGGTGGGGCGGATCCCATGCGGAAATATTTTTTAACTTTTTTCTCAATTGCTTTTCAAGGTTGGAAACTTCCCAAGGCAGTTTTCAATAATAAAAGCAAACATACCATTTCATAGAATCGTAGAATTGCAGAGTTGGAAGGAATCTCAGCTAAAACAGCGATGGAAGGTGGCCACCCAACCTCTGCTTAAAAAAGCATTCCAAATATATTGTTGTTGTTATTGCTATATTTAGATTAATACAATATAATATAATGCCAGACACTGAACATTTGAAAGTGAAATAGCCTGTTTAAAAGGTAAGGTGGCTACTGAAAAAGGCAATTACGAACTTAGCCAAGCCCCCAAAACGTAGGAAGATAGGAAGCTGCCTTATACTGATTCAGACTGTTGGTTCACCCATCTCATGATTTTCTACACTGGCGGGAAACCCGGGTTTGGGAAACCCGGGTTGAGACTGTCAGGCAAGGGCTCTGCAGGGTTTCAGCCAGGGGTTTGTCCCTATATGGAGATGCCAGGGCTTGAGCCTGGGGGTGAGCTATGGCCTCCCTTCCCCTAATTTGAGTTAAACCAGGATGAACCCAGGAGCAGCATGTGAAATTAACAGCCAGATAAAACAAATAGGCCACAATTGATGGAGCCAGTTGTATTTATACCTCTAGATACGACAAATAAAAACAGGACAAGAAATGCTTGCTTACAGGACACAGCTACTGTCTGGGGAGTCGGCCAAGCACACCGTGTCTGAGGGCACCAAGGCCGTCACTAGTATACCAGCTCCAAGTAAACTTGGAAAAGAACCACTCCACTTATTTTGTTTTATTTTATTTTAATGGGATGGCATCCAATTTCATTGTACTTGTACAATGACAATAAAGAAACCTTAATCTTAATCCTAAAGATAGGGCACATCCTAAGTATATGATTGTGTAGAGCGAGTAATGCTTCTGAGCTGGGCATCTTTCAAAATTGCCCACAGGAGCAAGGACAGAGGTATTCCTTTTGCTGCAGATGTGTTTACTTTGACATTTCAAACAGGGGTGTGGTCAACAAACTAAGGACTTGGGAGAGGCACTTTTTTCATGTTGCTTCTTATTCCAAGTTAATAAAAACAAATGTCGCCCTAATCTAGGGAGTTCTGTGTATTAGTCATGCAATTGTCGACAGTTTTATTTAGGCCTGATAAGGTTTCAAATTATTTAGGGCCTTCCTGCAACTCAGCTGAACGTCCCGCTCCCCTCAGAAGACACGCCAATAGCAAGGCTGATGTCATAAACGTGGTCAACCACATAAGGTTTCAAAGTATGAATTCTGGAAAGGAAAAAATAGAATCTTAGAGGGTTCTTAGAGATTGTCTAATCCAGGCATAGGCAAACTCGGCGCTCCAGATGTTTTGGGACTACAACTCCCATGATCCCTAGCTAACAGGACCAGTGGTCAGGGATGGTGGGAATTGTAGTCTCAAAACATCTGGAGGGCTGAGTTTGCCTATGCCTGGTCTAATCTAATGGTCTCCCAGAGCTGGAAATCCACTACAACAACATCCCTGAAAGGGATTAATTTTAGTACTGCAGTTTTATGTAAAATTTGATTGCTTTTTTTTTAAAAAAAGTATTAAACGTCTAAGGATTCTGCATCAGCTGTCAAGAACTGGTACAAAATTCCTCATGCTTCTGCATTACGATATGTTTAAACATGGAAAAACCAAACAAGACACTGTAAGCGCAAAGTATATATTTATATCATGTAAAACAAAAAAGCAATGGGGAAAAAATGTATTACATAAAAGAAAATGTAACAGAATTTACTACGGTACCTAACAGAGGCATGCTCTATAAAGAAAATATAACATTCATAACTTTATATATATTTGCAAAAGTTGAGTTTCAGAGTTCTCTAATAGAAAACATTTTAAAATATGGAAGTTTTTCACCCTAAAGTGTCGTTTTAGACACACGCACACGCACGCATGCACACCTGCATCTTGTATAAAAAAATCCCACTATGATTGCAAGTGATGTCGTTTTAATATGGATTCTCCAGATGTGCAAAAACTAAGTTACCGTTAATCACTCCAAAATTGTCTTTTCACCTTTTGCATTGCTTGAGCTCCAACACTGATTGGTACAATTTTTGATCCATATGATTTATAGAAACAGTACACATTCCAAAGAAGTTATGCTGTCAGACATACACAAGAATTCATAAGCTTCAGTTGCAATCTGAACATAACTGTACTTAAAAAAAAAATCTCAAAGCTATAAAGTTAGGACAGTGATCTGTTTAAATATATACACCAATCAATACAAAATACTACTCATAACACTTTTCTTCCTTCCTTCCTTCCTTTCTCTTTCTTTCTGCATTTCAATACACACACAAAAGTTAAGCCACTCTGTCAAGTGATCAATTCGAATAAAAATCTAGACTGGCTTGTTTTTCTTCTCCTGTTAACGGTACAAATAATCTCTAAGGCACATTTCCCATCAAATGAAGAGGCTTATAAGGTAACTTGCGTTAAGTACTACATAAACGGCTTAGTGTTAAAAGAGAAATTCAAGAATTCCCAGTTTTATGTCGGTACCTCTCCAGCAGTGCTACTCCAATAAAGTATAAGCTGTGTAGTGTATGTACAGCAAGGAAAAAAATAGTAATTAAAAAGTTCCAACCTTAAAGCTGTGACCAAGAAAAGCAAACAGAAACTGTTTCTGTGCACTTCTATGCAATACCCAGGACAGGAATTCAGCAATTTCTACTTGAGGCTCAAAACAGATATAAGTGGTCCTCCAATATCTGGATACAAATGAGCTCACCGAAAAGCAGGAACTCTCAATGTCCAACTTCTCTTCATTTATACAACTGCTAAAGTCCAATTATATTTTGTGTCAGTTTGCCTTTTGAAAGGATCTTTGGGGAAATATGGGGAGACTAGGAATAAAGGAATCCTCTTAATGGGAGTGTGATGTGTTCTTCCGGCTATGTCACGTTACTGACTTAGGAGTCAACATGATGTTGCAGAAGGGAGCCATTGAGCCTCTTGGCCAAAGCTTCGCTTTTAGGTTTCATCCCACACGTCAGCTAGGGAGTGGGGTAAAATGAACCTAGGAGATATTGTTGACATTAAAACTTAACACACAAAGTTTCAGCCTGAAAGGTCTTTTGATGGCCAGGTTATAAACCCTTGAAAATAAGGACAATGAATGAATGGGAATGTTGAAAGATCCAGATGGTACTAGCTGGTGCCAACACATTATGGAAAAAACCAAAACTTCATAGCTTATACTGTAACATTGATTCATGCTCATTTTGTTCACTTAAAAATACTCTTTGGAAAACGTCACAATTCCTACAAACAACTTCGAGGACAATCATTTCTGGTAAAAATAGTTCATGGTTTCAAGATGTACTCGGCTCCTCGACTTCAGTGCTAATCTCTACTACTAAAATACACTACTACTTGCTCACATTACAATCTAACACATATCTTTACAATCTTCTATATGCACCATGGGCTTATTCGTCAGTATGCTTCAGAATGCACCTTAACTTTTAGTGTTCATGTTGCTAGTGTTGTAAACTCAAGATGACAGTGCAGGTGATATCATAAAACTAACTATACGAAAGCATCTCAGTTTTTATCCATCAGGGACTTTAGAATCTCAAGCCACCAATTTCATCAACATTTTAAAAAGCTCACTCAAAAATGGCAAGAGCTGTCCCGTGATGAAGAACCATAGTATACTCTTTTTTTTTTTTTTTTTGCTGTGTTTAAAACTCATGATAAAAGCCATACAGGTTGGTCACTCTTAAGCGGTAGTCCTAAAAACATTTTGATGGATGTAAATTCCTCTGAAATTATTGGCGCGAATATTAGGAATAGTGTTCAGTAGGAGTTCCAACTTTTAAAATTTGCTTTGAATTCTGGTACAGGCACAAAAGATAAGCCACCGGTCCTTTAGTCTAATAATACATTCAAAGCTATCTTTTAAAAAGTTATAAGCAAAACATAGAACTATAGATATTCACTGGCTATCTGGCTATACTAGTTAGGTATAAAAAAAGTCAACCATTTCAGACTTAAATAAGACTAGGTGAAGTCAGGAAATTTAGTTTTCATTATTTAAAAATATGAAACAACAAAAACAAAAAACTGAAAACAGTTAACTTCTTAACCTACTGCTATATATATATTTTTTAAAAGAAGGCCTAGAATTTGAAGGGGGGAAAAGCTAAAATAAGAGGCAACAATCAAGATTCTAATGATTTTTGTGTGTAAAATGAATCAATTATGGTGCCATAAAATGTGAACAAGCTAATAAAGAGAACGTTTAAGTAGATAATGATGGGCTTAATCCAATAGAAAAATCACTGCTGTGCATATTTCATTCCTTTCAACGTTGATCAAGCAGCCATAGTGTCTGATGGACTGTGCCCAATAGTAAGATCTCGGCCTTCTTCTGATCCTTATCTCCAAATCCGTATTGACTTCTATTCCATCAGATACATCATTTTTGGCTTACTGGACCAGTAAGTCACGTTTTTTTTGCAGCTTGCCACAGGCAAAAGAGCAAAACTCCAAGCAAAGCATAGCCAGCTACAAGAAGGGATGTGCAGTTGAATTCATAAAACATCTGCATGATTAGATAAAAGGGCATACAAAACAGATAGCGGGACAAAAGGAATGGCAGTCATCATCCAAAACAGGGCCCTCGCCACTTCCCCATCCTTCCCTCTCTCCATTACGACCATGTGGAACAGTAGTTGCAACGGCAAAAAAAAAAAAAAAAGATAAAACAAAACATCTAATTCTTCAGAGTCAACTGTGAAAGAGGTCAGCAGTAAAACAGCAGCGTTTGGACAAGGAGGAACAAAACATTGGATGAAAAAGAATCTGGAGTATTTTGTTCATTTACTTGTTTTCCTCTCTGATCATAAGCCAAGAAGCCTTTGCCGTACAGGCTTGTTTTCAACATCAGGTACGTGTCTTATCTCCTTAGATCCTTCCAAGATTTCAAACTCCATCTCCCTGAGGCCCCTATAACCAGGTAAGAAAACTTTCTTTATCTAGCTTGGTGGCTGCCAATACGGATTCCATGTCATTAAGGATGTCAGAACTCAAAGCCTCCTGTAGGCTTGGCATCAGTTCCTCTCCTTCTATATTCATTGCATCTCCTTCCAGTGTCCCAAGGTCCACGTTTGTCCCCGGAATGGCTTCAAGGTAATCTGGAAAGCGGTTCTGATGGGAGGGTATGTTGCTTTGGTTGATAGTGTCACCTGGATGCAGAACGAATGCAAAACAGGAACATCACATTCACCGAAAGAGATCATCTAACGTCATATGAGCTGGAGAAATTTGAGGACTTGGTCCCAACACGGAAGCCAGTGAGCTTCATCACATCTCCAAAGACTGACCCGTTCTCTTCATTAACCTTTGCACTCTACTTATGGGCAACATAGGTTTTTAGAGGGGGGGGGGAACCAACCTCCAGTGGCCAGACCTGGAGAAAAGGTAGTGGTGCACAACCTTTCTGGAAAGCAGCTTGTAAGAAAAGATTAAAATACAAGACTGCATGCAAATCCAGTACATAAGTGTGTGCCCCCCTCCCCTAATTTATTGTGTCTACAGCGGTATGTGCGAGTCCGCCACAGCCAGGCCATGGGCCTCCGGGCTGCTGCGGACAAACGCCACACATCCCTGCTGTCTTGTAGCACCATGGGGCAGGCCATCTGCACAGCTGGCAGCAAATGCATAGGACAGGTATTTCCCACATGGATGGTGGGAACCACTCTATGAGTAACAGACTCATATTCACAATTCAAAGTTTCACATCAACCTTAATTTATATATGAGCCATTGTTTAAAAAATATTTAAGCAAACAAACAAAAGCTAGAAGCAAGATTACCTACTGTAAACCTCCAGCAAAGGGTCAACCCACGTCCCTCCTAGGCAACTGTTTCCCTTATTAAACTGCTCTTATCATTAAAAACCTTTAGATAGATAGATAGATAAATTTATTGTCATTGTCCGTATATACACAGTATACACAACAACAAAAATCAAACTTTATCAAAATTTATGTGTTCAACCGAAGCCCACCCTCCTGTAACTTCAACCCACTGGATCTAGTCCCCTGGAACAGGGCAGGACAACGGCATAAGAGAATTCTGACATTACCTAGAAGTGCAGTTTTTTTCTCTCTCTCTCCGTTACTAGTCAGGCAAACTACCAAAAACGGGGGGGGGGGGGGGGGAACTCAAGATTTCTATTAGAAGGATGCACACCTGTATCCATTTCATCGACACTGTTGAGGAAGTCATCAGGAGTTCTGGGGACGCTGTAACTGCTCATGCTGAGGCCACTGTCTGTGCTCTCATCTCTCGAGTGGTAAGTTCCACTGTAAAGGGGAAATCATCTTAGTTTTAACCAAGAACACTGAAGCACTCATTACCCCAAAGCATAAAGGCAAGTTTAATTCTGTTCTCACGTTTTTTAAAAAAAGACATTACAAAGAAGAAGAAGAAGAAGTTTATTTGGCTTCTCGATTCTGCGTGGAATATTCAACCCTGCAGCAACAACAAAAGCACATGCATCCATGCCTAAAGCTAACACCAAAAAGGACCTGGCATTTTTTGGAAAAATTTGTTCAAGTGAAATATCCAGCCCTAAGTTTTTTTTTTGCTGTTGTTGTAGATACAGTTTGGTCAAAGTGTGGTACCTGTGGTGATGGGGAGAGGCAGATTTGGAATGTGGATTTCATTAACTGGTTAGAGATTGTGAACCAAAAAAAGAGGTGGGGGGGTAGAGGGGGCGAGAATTTCCGATGAGAATAGGAAATGTGGATGGTAATTGGTGTGGGGAGGACACAGGTCTCTTCCTGGGATCCAGCACTTTATGTAGTTCCCTAAAAAAATAACTGATATTTCATGTCTTCCAGACCTAAGTAGCACGCCCTCCAATTAAAAAAAAGGTTCCCAAATGTGTGTGTAACACACTTGAGACATGCAGGACACAGATTTCAAGTAACAAAAAGGCAGGTCCCTACAGGCCTGCATCACTCTTGGAATGCTCAGGCTTCAGGATGCTGTGGCAGAAGGAAAATGAGACCAAGACAATGTGGCCTGGGAGTTATTTAACAAAGTGATTCTACTAGTGCAAGGATTTTAGACTCCCCTTCCCTCTCATCTCCCATTCTTCCCTAAATCTGTTCTGGGTTCCTCCTGCTAACTCTCGCTTTCAGTTGCAGATTCGGGGAGGTGTGTGGAGAAGAGGGACGGGAACTTCTGTTGCGCATCCGAAAGTCCTTGTGCTGGTGGAAGCATTTGGTCGGACGCCACCCGAGAAGTGGGCAATGTGCTTACTTTTGCTGTGTAGAGGGGACGGAGCCAGTCTGCTGGGATCACGCCCTCCCACAGGACCCTAAAGAACATATTGTGAGGCTGCCACAACTCAGTGTGGGCCCACCTACAGTGATGGAATGTGAAAAGCTGCCCAAAAGCCAAGCAGGAGAAGGAAGCAGTTGGAGAAAAGGATGCCATTCCCTCCTACATCCCCCGACTCTCAAATCCGTGCTTAGAGCCACCTGACAAGAGAAAGGGAGAGAAAGAAAGGGAAAGGAGGTGGCAGAAAGAGAGAGAGAGAAAGAAAGGGAAGACTCAACATCTCTTCGTAGGAAAAATGGTCTGCTATCCCTGAACTAAATAATGCAAAAATGGCTTGTAGACCTTTCACCACACACATGAAATGCTACAATAAGCTACAATATCCACATTTATGCTCTGGAGTTATTGACCATAGCAGGAGTACATTGTAACATAGACCAGCGACAGAAAGTCTGCACATTCAGTCGTAATGAATATAATCTGCACATCCTGTGCGTGGGAAGGAAGATTAAGGCAACAATTTACACTGTTCTGGCATCTGGTACTGCCAACATCCTATAGTCAATGAAATCGATTAGGCTGTTGAGATACCAGGAAGTTCTACTGAAATATATGCAAATGTGGTTATGACTGAGAAAACTTAAACCAGGCCTCTGAATGTCATGTCCTCAGTGTAAGATGTCAGGAGAAAACTTGTATACATATATCCCCAGTTTTTCTGAGCTCCTCAAATCTATATATTTACCGTTCTCAAGCGTATCTTTGCAACTATGAGGGCTAGGAACATTTCTTTAAAATTAGATGCAGAAAACAGTTCACGAGGATCTGAACAGGCTGCACAAATGAATGCCTCCCCCAAAACCCTGTAAGCTCTGCAACTTGATATGTAAAAACCTTATCACTGTTTCCTCTGTAAATGCTACAAAGGATAAAAATAGAACCAGGGCTGCTGCAGAAACTCCTTAAAGTGAGCCCCACGTTAGATCTCATTGCTAAACTTTTGAAAAGCTTTTCTGAGTCAGTAATTCTAAACGGCTGTTCATCAATTGACTTGCGCCGGGGCAAACATGTTATGACTTTGAAGACGAACCCTTCCTACAAGTCTGAACAGTTGACTTCCTCCCGCAGGAGACAGCTTTTAATCCTCAACTTAAAAAACATAACAAAACAAAACAAAATCTGGACTTTCCATTTAAGGAAAGATTCATTTACAGCTGTGGTTCTTGGAAAAGACAGATGTTCAAAACAGACGATTACATGCACTAAACAGAATCTGAAAATGATATTTTCTCCTTTTTTTTGCAAAGCAAAACCACCAATAGTAGTTACAGCTACTAACCTGTTAAGAAAAGGATCCGAACTATTTGTGGTCATTGTTCTCAGTTCTTGAGACATTCCAGGAGAGGACACTGGATTTTGCGGAACTCCATCCTGTTCCATGCTGGGAAGCTGACTGCGAAGAGCCAATTCCTGCCGACCAAGTTGTAGCCGCGTTAGTATATTCTGTGTACAAAGTTCAAAATCCATCGGCACCACTAAAGAACAGGCAAGAACAGGCATCCACACAACGCACAACCAGAAGGGTGCCCATTTCACCTTTGTTTCACATTGTCCCAGCACACATTTTAATGCAAATCCTGCAATAACAATAACAGTTATTATTTTATTAATTAGATGCCGCCCATCTGACTGGGTTGCCGCAGCCACTCTGGGCATACCTATGTAAGAGTACAAATACAATTCCTCCCTCTAGTCTAGAATTCTGCATCTCGTCTCAGAGCTGCATTTGCAAAATGGTTCAGAGCTACACATACATATTCCAAGTAAATCTGATACAAATTGCCAAGGGAAGGGAAGGAAGGTGATCCTGAGATGGGACTGTAGAGTCAACAGGGTCTAACGACACGAAATAGGGTTTAGCAGTGGAGGCAGGGCCGGCGCATCCATTTAGGCGAATTAGGCAATTGCCTAGGGCGCCAAAATGGAGGGGGCGCTGGCCAGCCTGCCCCCCGCCCGGTGCCGCCCCAACCAGCGGCGGAGCAAGCAGGTTGGGGCGAAAACCGCGGCGGCAAAGGCGCCAAAATGGAGGGGGCGCTGGCCAGCCTGCGCCCCGCCGCCGCCCCAACCAGCGGCGGAGCAAGCAAACCGCGGAGGCAGGGGGCGCCCAGCCGGGCAGGGGGCGGGGCACTGCTCCGCAACGTGCGTCATACGCAATGACGTCACGTGGCCCGCCCCCTCGCCTAGGGCGCCAAAATTGCCAGCACCGGTCCTGAGTGGAGGCACAGATTCATTGTGATTCATTCACTTCCAGCTTTGCCTGAGCCCAGGAAGTGCATGTCTGCCTATTTAGCCAATGGCAGGCAGGCAGGCTGCGGCACTAGCACAACCCTTTCACTTAAAGGAGGCAGATTTCCAGGGGGGCTCGGAGTAATTTTTTTCTCAAAAAAAATTTGGTAGGCCAAATAAGTTTGAGAACCTCTGCCCTAGCCACTCATTGAACTGCTATGTTACAGGAGCCTGGAAGTTAAAATTGCTGGAGTTCTGGTTTAATAATTCCCACTTGAAACAAATGTGGAGAATTTCAAGAGCAGCAGCAGCAGCAGCAGCCAATGTGGTGCTCTTCAGATGTTGCTCTGTGATTTTCTAACACCAATTCCTAATGTGTACAATATACTCTGTTTTTAGTATTTTCGGGAAGGGGGTGGATCTTAGACAGCAGTACTCATTATTCTGAGAGTAATTGAACTCAATAGGGCTTACTTCTGAGTAGACATATAGAGGATTGCACTGCTGGGAAATGTATGGTACGTTTTTATTTCAACACTTCAAAAGCATATTGGAAAGGTTCAGATTTTTGCCCTTGTTTGAAAAATATGTACTATTCTATATATAAAAGTAACATCTGAAAAAAATATGTCTGAAAACTATTTTTATTTCTTTATTGCTTTTTAAACAAAAAAACAAAAAACAAACCTATGTCAAACTTTTCTAACGGCCCTTGGGAAAGAAAGAGACTTAACACTCATTGTTAGTACAAAATTCTAATTTTGGATATTGAAAAATGAGCCAAAACAATTCATCAACCCCTTAGAGAAGCTACTCTAAAAATGAGGTTAGCTTTTTGAAAACTATCCAATTGGTCTCTTAAAGGCATTTAGTTGTGTGTGTTTCTCTCTCTCTCTAAAGAGTCAGAAGGTCTACATAACTTCACTGCTAGTCCCTAAATGTGAAATCCTTAGCTTAGTTTTAAAAAAAGGAGGGGAATCAAGCGTCTTCTATACATTTCCTTCACTCAAAATTTCATTATATGGCATTCCACAGTTCTGGCTTCTTGTATATTCATTAATAGATGCTACAAAAATCTGCACAAATGTCACAAGTAAAATGCTTCACAGGATCAAATCCCCATGCTTCACTCAAGCTCAGCCATTAAATAAGCAAGTGTTTGGCTAAAGCCCCAGCTGAGCCACACCAGGAACCAAATTAGAACTCGGGGAAAAAAATCTACCCCAACAGTGAAGAAGTGAGCCTTCAAAATATGACTTGCTGTTTGTTTTGGGGGTAGCTGACAAATCCAATTCAACCCTCCCCCTTTAATATTTACTTTAAAGGGTGGAATTCATTGCATATATAACAATTGCTATTTTTTAAAGTATCCATCTTAGTAATTAATATGTGCAATTCCATTAAACTATGTACTGTATCTTCCTCAGTTTGTCGGTGTCTAATTTCACTCAGTTTTTCCAGTTCAACTTAATCAAAGGCTTTTTTATAGCCACTTCTGCATAGAAAGAAGGTAGGCGAAGTCAAATTTCCAAATAACGTGTCTGAAAGATTTTGGCTGCTGGAACATTTGCTTAAAGGGTTCTCTATTACAGTAACTCTGGATTCTTTAATGGTGCTGTTGTATATAAACGGACAAATCATTTACAGCCCAGCCAAAAACCAGGATTAACCATTCCCAAAATAGTTTTCCAATATTGGTTGTGCTTTTTACATGCTCCACCACAGGTGGAGAGGAAAAATCACATCGGGCAGCCTGACATTTCCAACATCAGAAAACAGTGGCATGATGTAGCCTATTAAGTTTTGATGGCATCAGATACCATCTATATAACACTTTTATATTTAACTTCTCTCGTAGTGAAGGAGACATTCTATCCAAAGCATTTATGGCAATGAACACATAATTTATATCATTCCCATAAATGCTCTGCAATCACAATTCTTAAATCTTTGCACCACTGGATATTAAAAAAATTACTGCTCATGTTTGCAAATTCATCAACATACTTTCTAGGACTTAAGCAGGCTCCTCACATTTCCATTCCTAGTAATTTTTCACAATGGGACACTGGATACAACCCATAGTGATTTTTGCAGGAAGTGATCTCAAAAGCTGGCAGGAACCTCTTATATATGGTTCTATTGCCATATTCCCTGCAGGAACAAGGATGCAAAAACCAAATGCAAAACATTTTTCTATCAGCATATAGCAACATATAAATTCTCACCATCAAGACAAATAACAGGTGATATTAGATGGGCTTTAACAATAAGCTATCTTCGCAAAACTTAATAAAAACATCAACGACAACAATTTCCCTTGCTTATCCTTCACCATAGGGTCCCAGGGAGAGTTACAACAAAAACATAGAAAAAGTTTAAAATCAGTCAAAACAATTTACAACCAGAAGAATAGGAGAGGTCCTAAAATCTCTCTCAGTTGTCATAGACCAGGATAAAGTCGTGCATCTTAGAATCATACAACAAAAGCTGTACAATGAAGGTGCCAAATGTACCTTTGTGGGGAGAGATCTCCACTCCTTGTGGGCTTCTACAGAGAATGCCCTTCCCTGGGCTACCAACCCCTCAACTTCGAGGGAACAGGTGGTCTTTCAAATATTTGGGGGCTATGTCTTTAGGCTTTGCAACACTAATTAATTTGAGCACTTTGAATTGGACCCAGAAACAAACTGGCAAACTATTATAGATGCTTTGAAACAAGTTATAATAATAATTATTATTACTTATTTATACCCCCCAAATCTGGCTGGGTCTTCCCTGCCACTCTGGGCGGCTTCCAACATTCCAACAAAATATTAAAAATACAATAAAACACCGGACATTAAAAACTTCCCTAAACAGTTATGCAAGTTCTAAATGGGGTCCGAGCTTGGAATCTCGAATTTTGGATCAGTTGAAATTTCCGAGTCATTGTCCAGGGCAGCCTCAAAGAGAGTGTGCTGCAACAATCCAATGTGGAAGTTGCCATTGCATGGGATACTGTGGCCGAGTCACCTCTGTCCAAAGACGACCTAGCTAGTGAACCAGCTGTAGATGGAAATAGGCACTCCCAACTAGTGACAATGTTCGAACGATACAAGTACCTTCATGGTAGTAGGAACCTGTTCCTTCAAGAGGAGCGCAACCCTATCCAGAACAAGCAGTCTACCCACCTTTCAGACTCAAGAAAGGTGAAAAACATAACATCCTCTTCCTTATCAAGATTAAGATTCCATCTGCCCTATTCAACAGGTGTGCAAGGAAGGGACCCTTTCCTCCCTATGAAATAGCCTCTGCAGGGGGGGGGGGGAGTGCTGAACAGGAAGTGATCTAGATTCCACCTTGGTTGAAGGACTGGCCAATTGCGTGTTCTATAGAAGTTTATACTCTATTTTGTCAAAGGAATCATGAGATCACACAACAGAATAAAGCAACTGCATATGGAATTGCTTTACAACTATGTTTATCACGGCATACAGAATGCTAACCAATGCTATAAATAAGCCAACTGTAGGTATGTATCAAACTTTATTCTACTTTTTATGTGTCTGAAAGCCGCAAGGAATACAGTTGCCAAAAATGAATGGAATCTTCCAAATTACTTTCAGCAGAACTGCAGAAGACTCATTTCCCATAGAATTGGATTATTTAAATTTGATCCAAAATAAATCCACCCCACTAATGGCCCTAAATCTTTTTAATGCTTTTTCTAAGTCAAGCATCCCCAAACCCGGCCCTCCATATGTTTTGGGACTACAACTCCCATCATCCCTAGCTAACAGGACCAGTGGTCAGGGATGATGGGAATTGTAGTCCCAAAACATCTGGAGGGCCGAGTTTGGGGATGCCTGTTCTAAGCAGTGGCCCCTCTCTCATACTGGTGGCCCATTTGCCCTGACAACAACTGAACAAAGCTTCAGGGTTTGTTTGCATTTGAACACTAGCAGATTATTTCAGAGAAGGACTGAGGTTCAAGAAATGAGGCCTGGATTCTACAGGATCATGTTCAGCCACACCCTTTTCCAGCATCATTGGGCTAGTTCCCAAGTCTTAAGACAACAAGCCAGTGATTGGCTAGTGCTAAAAAAAACTGCTCATACCAATAGTCCACTCACATGGCCAGTAAAAGCACTTTTCATTTGAAAGAAGCTCTGACCTCACAAGCCAGTTTGCAGCTTCCATGTTTACACACTGCTCGTGCCAGGTAGTTTAGCACATGTCAGCCAAGGGCATTTTGCCAAAGTTACCCTTCTCTGCATCTTCATCCATGCAGACAGAACGCTAACAACTTCTTGCAAAACTACAATCAGTTGCGAAGTCCTAAGACTTTCTCCTGAAACAAAGAGGGCGACCCACTTCGGTGTCATGGTGAAAATGGTCCACAGATGCTGAGTATACTTGAAGCTAAATTTCCACTTAAACACACAGCGGCTCCCTTGAAGTGCTCCTGGCTTTTGAAAATATTTTTAATAAATCAAGTGTTTCAGATTTAAACACGAGGGACTGAACATAACTTAGGCACAGAAAAATAAAAGAACACGGCAAAAGCTAAAGAATCCCACAACAGTATCAGTTGCTAAGCACTCTTGATTTCGTTCACACCACATGTATTTAAAACCCTAGTCAAGTTTCCTCTCTGTTTTAATTTACTCCGTATCACACACCTTACCTGTTCCATTGTTCCATTGTAATTTGTTACTGGCATGTTTCCTGTTTTCCGTCACAAGAGAATCAATAAAAACACATATATGTGAAAAATTTAAGCGGCAATAGCCACAAAAGCTACAACAATTAAGGTGGATTTGCTTTTCCAGTGAAAGCTAACCAGACTCAGAGCTGGTACAGAATCTTGACTTAGTCATAGCACCAAACTATGTTTATGCTGAGAGGAGCTGAGTGCTCCTTCACCTCCCCCCCTCCTGGCAAATACATAATTCAAGCGTTTAGAAAAGTGCCAACCTATGGTTTGCTTCAAGCCAAGCCAGGAGCACCGAGTCACCACACGCAAGCAAAGGAAGCATGAGGCTTCTCAAAAGATTGCACACATACCACCAAATTATGGTTTGGCAGCACATGAGAACAATATGAAGCTTGCTTACCCATGAAAATAGCTGCTTATGTGAATGGACTAACATGGAAGGAGGGGATTCATGAAACAGTGCAGCAGTTAGAAAATACATTGCCTGCAAATAATTGCTCACACGAGTGATCTGCTCTGTGTGTTTTTCCAATCACAGGAGGAGGAATAACAATCCACCAGGCGTCTTTCTGTAGCTATACTATTCACATGAATGGACCATTCACATGAAACAGGCCGTAGTTAACTTCTGCCCATTTCACAATGTATACATGCTTGTGTCAGTCAACATACTGCTTTGAAGCTAGCTACATAGGACTCACTTTCTCCCTGGGGGGGGGAAAAAGAGAGAAGAGAGCCTTGTTTATTTTTCTGAAGCACTACCTGTACATAGCCATTTCTCTCTCTCTCTCCAGAAAATAACTTCTTAGTGTTAGATTGCATCAAGCAACTCCTTCATCAGTCCTGAACAGCCTAAAAACTGCTCAGCAACCCGGAATGAATAGTATGTACTTCTGAGGTCTGGCAAAGGCTTTGAGCTGCATTGGGAGAAGATGGAACACCATGACATCTGACTCATAATCACTCACTCACACACTTATTAAAGCTTTATTATTATTATTATTTTGCCTGGAAACTGAACACAGAAGGGCTCAGTTTTGCACTGAAGTCCCGAGTGAACACACAAGCTCACTATTCACAACACCACATGCAATATATGCAAACACATTGGGTGGAATATGGATAGACTTCAGGTCTGGGGCTTTGGCGCATTTGCTCCAGGTCCATGGTTTTAGTAACAAGTAAAATTTGCCTAGTCTGCCAGGCCCACAGCCAGAGGCAGGCAAGCAAACAGCATTTCAATAAAAAGGTTGTCAGAAAGAAGTCCAAATACTTTTAAGATAGAGGTCTACCCATACTGGTTTTTACAAATGCAAATTCCTCATTTCAGCTAACCTTGGTTAAAAGCATCGGCTACTTGACAACAGGACAGACAAAAGGGAATTACTTTTTCACATAGCACGTTAGATTATGAGTGGCTGTGTGTTATGATGATTTTGCCATGAGAGGCAGTTGGTGGGGGAACGTGACCAAAATACTACTGTTGCACTTATGTCCTTCTTGTGGGCTTCCCACCGGCAGGGTGGATAAAAATCAATGATTTTTTTAAAAAAATCAAAAAAATCGGATTTTTTTGATTTAAATCGGATTTTTTTTATTTAAATTGGATTTTTAAAATAAAATGCTTTTGGAGGAAAAATCTTTCTAAATATAGTCTTCTATTTAAGTTACATTGTAGTCCAAAGGCTATTCATCTGGAAATAAGGATTTGTTTTAAGTTTATCAAGTGTGCTAAAACTCAGTCTAAGGTTTTTTTTAAAATGTTTAACCACATCAGTTAACAAACATGGATACATATGCTATCATGTTATTGTTTTAGTTAAATAAATTGTTTAAATGGTTATTAAGGAAATGATTATTTTTCTCCTTCCAATAAAGTACAGCAGAAAAGTTGTCCAAATATAAACAGTTAATTATGAAATTATGGTGAGGTTTAATAAGTTATCTGTCTATGTATTTCTAGTAGTATAACCCAATCAGTAATTTTTGATATAACTGTAAAAACTACTCTGAAAATTTATTATTCCAAAAATGAAACCTTCATATGGTTGTAAATATTAAGATTATACCAGCAAGAAGGAGTCTTTCTGTAAAAAAATATTTAAATCAAGTCTTACTGACTAGTGATTTAAATCGTGATTTAAATCAAATCCACCCTGCCCACCGGCACCCAAATCGCCACGCTAGGAACAGAATGCATGGCTAGATGGGCCTTTGGATTCATCCCAGAACAGCTGTCACCTTCCATTTGAAGCACATTATTATAGGGCAGGCGATGGCGACAATGTCCTTTAGTCCAAGAGCTAAGCTACATATTATGCAAATCGATGTGGTAGAGTCCTTCCTGGATTGTACTACTTTATAGACTGCAGGTAGGCTATCGTATTTTACAGCCTTAAAGGAGCTGCCGCTGAATTGCCCATTACATCCAAACTGGCCAATTGGTTTATTCTTGGGAGTACATACCAAGATACAAAAAAAGGATCAGATAGAGTCTGTTGCTGATTTGCATCTCCAGCAATAAACATATTTTAGACCATACACTTTCTTAAAAGTGGTGGAAATTTAACACAACTGATATATAATCTTTCTGTATTCCATTGTTTTCCTTGATAGCTATTTTCAGTGATATGAAAGAGCCTGTTTTACACACATTATTATTATTCCCCTCGCATGCAAATGTAATAGTATGATAGTAAGCCCCGCTTAGATTCTGATTGCTGCATCACCTTAAGACCTGCTTGTGTAGACTGACAAAACACAGACTAAAATGCAATCCCACTGATGACGTACAATCCAGGACAGACTAGCATAGATTAGCAGAATGCATAATGGTCCTTAGCTAATACATTTGGATTCCTCTCAATCCATTGCATGTTACAAGCATTTTAATACAGTAGACTGTTAAAAAGGGGGGGGGGGTGAGGCTTGTAGTGGCGATAACTTAAAAGCTATTAAGGTAAGCAGGTCAAGCAACTGCAAGTAGAGCACAAAATCTTCAGGTCACTAACCAAACTGATGTCTTTGGGGGGGAAATCCCCCCTCCTTCACAGTGTGTGGCAAGGAGTGAGTTTACTTTCATTGTAAAAACAACCACCACTCTACATGATGACTTCCACTTTAAGATTTGATTCTGTGCGCTGCAACCCAGATTCTATCCCAGGCGGGTATTTTTTACTGGGGTGCAAAACTGTCTTCACTCTTCTAGCTGTGGCAGCCCTCAGAGTAAATGTGCGCCAAGTCTACACCAGACCATTTCCATTAGTTTGAGGTCAATGTGCACGAGCCCAATAGCTCAAGAATGGAAAACATTTTATTTCTGCAAATTAATGGCATACATTAACGTGGGAGGGGAAGTGAATCACCGATTTTATAACACTAGGCAAGGACAGGCACCATCAAAACAGGCTGCTGCAGAAACTTAAAGGAAAAGAGGCGGTGCTCTGCTTCAACATTTTAAAGAATCAGCATTGGGTTATTTTGCTCATCTGCTTGCCCTAAGGTAGGATATCTTACTTACCTAAGCATTCAGTAGACACCTGCCAGCTCAGCCTGTTTTTTCTCTAAAACTTTCAAGGAAAGGTGCTTCCTACAACTTACCTGGGCAATTAATTTTGTCGCCGCCCCCACCCAGCTTATGTTTTAATTTTTAAAAAATCTACCCCCCTACAGTTTCAAATAGTTACTTCTTGACCCATATGACCAGTAGAATGGATGGACAGTTGTTTTAGAGTTGTCTAACCTTAAAATGTTTTTTGAACAAACGAACCCTGTCAACATGCTTCCTTAAGATTTCTTTAGGGCAAATATTTGCTGAAACCCATAACTTCCCGAAACCTCTGTATGCTGCTTGTGGGTTTCCTCTGCGTTCTTTCAAACAACTTTCTTTGATTAGCCAGAATGGGTCATACAAGGACCTAGTATTTACGGCAGTATTACTTCCCTGTAGATCCAGGTAAGAAAAGGGATTGGACCACTTTGGCTCCTGACACATGCAGCTGGGCAGGGGAAATCATGACTAACTTCATTAAAATGGGTAATCATTTGTGTAAGATTAACTTGAGGGGTATCCATTGTGGTGCCCCCCCCCTTCCCCGATGTTGCTGGACTACAACTCCCATCATCCCTGATGGGACTTATGATCAAACAACACATTGAGGGTATCACTTGGCTACCCATAGTTTAACTGTTCTTTCCTAAGTCACAGATCATATACATGGCACAATGTGTTATAAAAGGAGGGCAATTAGGGTGTTTGTTTGTCTCAAGTCAGAGATTACTTATGCCCAGCCAATAATATCTCCTGAGACTTGTTCCCACATTGCACCACTAATGTATGGGGGGTTTAGATAACCTAAGTCAGTGGTTTGTGTGTGTGCGTGCGTGCACACACACACACACACACACACACACACCATGGACCACTTGCAAACTGCTAAGCACTTAAATATTTTTCTGCCTGCTGTAGAAATTGTAATGTACTGTCCTAGATGCTGTGTGATTTTTACTTTTATTGCTACATGTATCACATTTTATTGTATTCCAGAGATTTCAAGTTGTAATACAATAACATACAATATATGGAATAACAGACACAGTGAAAATGCTATTAAAATCATTATGACTAGTTAATGCAATGGATGTGCCATTTCCTGTCTTCAAATTCGCAGACACCTGAATAAAGCTCATGGATCACTGGTGGCCCAGGGTTCAAGATTTCAGAACCTCTGACCTAATTTTTTCCCATGCAATGTGCTTCTTCCCTTTCCCATGGGCAGATGTTGCAGGCTATCCTGTGACATGAGAACTAGACTTGTTGTGTTGACACAGTAGAAGAGGATGGCTCGACTTTGTGGCAGTTTGAATAAAGCACACGGCAGAATTCCTACCTTTCCAAGGAAAATATAATATAAGCAGTTAAGTTAAAAAATAAATAAATCTTGGGTTTATGGTAAAGCTTGGATCCAACAGCTTTGATTCTCACACACATTCAGAGAAGGATGCCCAAATGTGCAAACCGCAGGAGTTGAAAGGCCTGACAAATGTATTCGAAGGCAAGCAATTTGCTCATGAAGCCAAACTTGAGAAGATGGAAGAAATTACAGAGTCACTAAAAGGTACAGAAATGAGAATGGAGGTGGCAAGGACAGAACACAGCAGACAACACAGTGTAGTTTTGCTTTGGTTTCTGTCACTTGTCTGTTACACCGAACAGAGGAATTTATCAAAAGGTTCTCTCAAGCAATTTCAAGCACACCTTTAAATATAAAAGCTGAAAGTTTCATTAGCTAGGATCAATATGGAACATACAGCCTACTGGGATCAATGTTTCATGTCTTGCAGCTTTAAAGACAATGGCAAATATGAAAGGTATATTTGATATTAAGAGTTCTGCTAAAAAGGAATACTTTGCAGGAGAGATAACTCACGTGGATCAAATTTCCATTTCTAATCACGATTTAATCAATCACTTTACGGAGCTAGGAAGTATTTATTCTCAGATGAGACAATTTTGGATGTTATGATCTTCCTTTCTTCTGTATCACCTTGTTCACAATCTTATCAAGAACTTAGCAGGATTCTACACATATCTCTAATTCCTGCTACCTGCTTACAGCACACAGAGAGATAACCTATCAATCCTATGATTCTATCATGGCCATTATTGCATAGTGAATCTTGTACTAAATAGCTTAATATGTGAATTCCAACAGGAGATGAAGCTGCGCTTTAGATCTCCAAGTGCCTCTGAAAATGTTAGTCGACCAAAAAATCAACAGGATCTCACTAAAATGTAGAAATTGGAGTCAGCACCACTAAGAATTGCAGTCACAAACAGAAGCAGTGCTGCGCAAAACATAGCTCTAAAACTAACAGAAATATTAGGCTGATAAAAGCAAAAAAACACACAAAAACTGATAAAGGGTATCAGCATTGCGATGTTGTTATGTGAAACAGCTTTGTCCCAATTCTCGCAGTGAAAGAAGGAAGAAAACATCATGCACTTTGCTTAGTGATGCTCCTAAGCTTTACAAGAGCCTGCCATGGGAAGTTTAAATTGGCCAAATCCAACAGCTTGCCCTGACAAAGCAAATGAATGACAGTCAGTCATGAGTTTCTGATAGAAGGCAGCTCTGAGTGTAAAAGCTCTGGTGGTAACAACTTCAAAGCAATAAAGGCCTTGGTAGATTCTCCAGAGCTACCAGATGAATTTATTGAGCCAGATTCTACTATTTACTAGAATCGGATGATTAAAAACAGCATGGGGCGAGTAAAGCATAGCACTGAGGTTGAGTATGTTGTTCTGCACACAGAAAAACAAAACTTCATTGCCTGACGGCAGACCAAAGCCCATGAACTGATGAGATAAAAACAAACTACTGGGTTGAAGCAGCAAGCCAAACTGAGTTGGAATGCCATGAGATGACACATACAAGATCATGAAGACAAAACCAGTGTGCTGTAGCAGATGGAATGTTGGCCTGGGCCAAGGAGATCAGAGTTTAAAACCCAGCTCAACTATGAAGCAAAGCAAATGACGTTGGTGAAGCCACTAACTCTCAGCTCCATATTTCTGAGAATTTTTTGTTTAAGGGACAACCACATCTATGTCATCCTGAGCTCCTTAGAACAAGGGCACTTCTATGATGAACAGAACAAAGTTTTCAAGAGTTCAGCTTGCATAATGTTGTGTCGCCTCGCTCCCGCTGTAGCCTATAAAAAAATAGTTCTACTCAAGGCTCTGCGGCCACCACAAGAAGGTAAAAGAATCCAGGCCTGCATCAAGCCGATGTTATACCCTTTTCACTGAACAGCTAAATTATGAGGCATCTCAGCTGCCACAAAGGATTTTTGTGAGATATCAGATTTGTATAGCAAATCTAAAAATGAGGGGAAAGGCAGTTAATATAAAAGCACCTACCGATCTTGATGTTTAGTTCAGCTTACTTGATAACTGAAGTTTTATGGCTGTGTGTCAATGTTGAGGTGAAAGGAGCTAGAACACTGTTAGAGGAGGAAGATTTGCAAGACTGCCATATTGAATAGTGCTGATGCAACATAGACTCTTGAAGTTGGAAAAGAAATCTTGTCTTTTCTTCCTACTGGAACATTTTAGGAGTGTTGAGGTCTCAAGTACCCAAGAGAGAACTTTACAGCAATACAGCTTTGTCTTCAGCATTATTCCTGGCAGTGAGAAATGCTATCTGGGAATCACAGCATCATGTTTGAGAAAAACACAGAGCAAGCAAGACGGTGTATTTTATTAAGCCAACTAGAGCTCCTTTTTCAGGCATGCTGAGGTTACTGGCAGGCTGTGGTTCATAAAATACAAACAGCTTCATATAGCCCAAGCACCTTGTACAGCTGATCTAAGTTAAAAAATGTTTCTTATCTTGCTGAAACATTTGTTAGGAGCCTACCTGACGTTTTGGAGAATTTGCTGTGCTGGGATTGATATTCCGCAATGCCTAAGAGTAAAAGAAATAAGATGGGTAAGCATTACTCTTTTTTCCCCTTTTCTTTTTGAGCGTGGTTGGGGTAGCTAGGCTGATTTGACAAACACATCACTCTCTTAGCATTCTGACGAGGCAAGTTCCTGAGACAGCCAAAGATGACAAAAGGGTAAGGGAGTTAAGAGCTGACAAAAGCTGTTGCGTAATGGAACAAGACGCTTAGGGGTGCTTACAGAGCACACGGACACATGTCATTTAACAGATAGGGGACATCAAGGTAGAGAGCACGGTCTGGCCTGAAGTTAGTCAACTTCTCAAGAGGAAGTTACCGAAGAAGAAATCCAAAATTAGAAGCCTTATCTAAAAGCATGCTGGCACGGCGGCATATGAATTTGTTTGAGGATTAATAGCAAAGCAGTTATAGGAAAAGCTTAGACTATTACAGCTGAAAAGACCCTTCATTTTAACTTGTCCAGAGAAAAGTCATCATCAGTTTTGCTTTTAAGGAAGTGACACACATTCTGCAATAATCCAGTTTACACAAAGTAGTTGTGCTTGCAAATATTCCTTCGGTACAGAATGTAGTGCGAGAGTTAGACTCCAGAATAAGGGAGGTTAAAGCAAGAGGCGATGAAATCAAAAGCCTGAGGAAGTGATCTCCCAAGAGCATGAAAATATTTCATGATGCAGGACCCATCACCCAAAGGGGAAAAGAAGTTGAAAGAGGTTAGGATGTCCGCGATGCCCCATAACCTTCACAAAAGGTGATGCCATACATTTGAGACAAGGAGCTAATCAATAATTAGCAAAAGATCTAGGACAGGAAGCGCTGATTGAGAGCGACAGTTCTAGAAGGTAAGCTTAGTTGTCTCTTTGGGGTTCATGCCTCCAGGGTTATTTTAAAAAAAGAAAAGCGAAAGCAGCAATCAGCCTACAACCACATTGGAAAAACCATTAAAAGCTTTTAAAAACTAATTGAAACTGAAGTGAAAACACTCACTTAATCCAGTTTGCTTTTAAGAAAGCTAGGCTCTTGAGAACAGCTTGCAACATACACGTTGCCTAATGTGGATGAATTCTCCCAGCCCACCCTTCTGTTTCGTATATCACAGCGAAGCTGTACATAATGGGATACGTGTGTACCATTAGCACACTCACATCAAGAATCTTTATCCAATGCCAAGGTTAGGAAAATGCTACAGTGACAAATTTCACATTTGCTTAGGGGGCGGGATGAAGTGGTTGCTCTTAGATAGGCATTGTGAAGTAAATCCATGATGCCCAAATCATGAATCCAGTGACAGAGTTCATAACCTGGAGTTCTTATGAACGGTTCTGATTTTGTCAAATCACAACTCATACTTAACTCACCACTACAAGATGAGATGATGGAAACAGGTATAGACGGCTTCTTCTTTAAAAAAAAAAAAGGGGGTGGGGCAAACTCTGAAGACGTGTCTATCAATGGCTATAAGCTACGAGAGCTAAAGGAAGCCTCCATGTACAGAGGCACTATACCTCCAAAAACAAGGATGCTGGGGACTGTTAACAAGGCTAATATCTTCATGCCTTGCCTGCGAACTTTCAGAAGAACTTGGTTGGTTGCTAATGGAAACAAAGCAGTGGACTAAATAGCCCTACAGCCCAACTGCAGTTCATATGTCCTTATGGACCGCTTTGTTTTTACGGACACCGTGGGAAGCATTTTAACTACAAAGGAGTTGGAGGCCTCAACCCAACAAGGCCAATTCCATTTTACAGGCTCCGTCCTCTGTGAAGCTGGAGAACTCGATAGGAACAATTTTTCCATGCAGAGCATTAATAGCTTTTGCAAAGCATCCCAGCAGGTTGCAGTCCATGTGGCAGAGTTTTAAGTGCCGAAAAGAGTGCCAATGCTAGGAAGCATTGCAGGAGTGGGGGTGGGGGGTGGGGAACCCACCTTGCAACAGACGTATTCTGAAGAGTCAATTGACCCTGAGATACATTCACAGCTGTGATGGTCCTGTCTGCTTGCAGCAATGTCACTTTGCTTGGTCAATTTAGTGGAGGAAACACTCCTCAGAATGCATAGGTCTGAATGCTTACCTTCCACACGAAAACAAGGTACCTCTTCCTTCCTCCAAACTATTGGTGCTTGTTGGAATTAAAGTGGATGAGCACAACGCCACCCACACATGCACAAGCAGCAATTTATGTTAGAGTGGAAGCGCTTGTCTGACCTGCGGCCTCACCTGCCGAAGCAGTTCTTGGTGTTTCAGTCGCAACCTCTCTTTTTCCATCTGCAGTTGCTGTAGCCTCATCTGCTGCTGTTGATTGGAGTTGCTGCCCCCCAGCACTCCACCAGGCGGGCTTTGGGGGGCTATTGGGGGTGGCTGCTTCACGGGAGCACTTTGGCTGATTCTCTGGCTCATAGCTGTGGAGGCAAGCAATAGGGCAGGCATTTTAAAAAGCAACTTGAAAGCCGTGGTTCAGAAAACTATCCATTTGCGTTTCCAAATGGATTTAAGGTAGACATCCGAAGTAGTACAGTGGTACCTTGGGTCTAAGAACAGCCCTGTTAACAAACTATTCGGGAAACGAACTCCACAAAACCGGAAGTCCGGTTAGCGAACTTTGCCTAGGAAGCTGAACGGAAGCCGAACGGTGGAAGGGCACCGGCAGCGGGAGGCCTCAGTAGGGAAAGCACGCCTCAGTTTAAGAACGCTTTGGTTTAAGAATGGACTTCTGGAACGGATTAAGTTCTTAAACCGAGGTACCACTGTATATTATCATGGCCCAAAATGTGATTGTGTAACAGGCTTCATGGATCATTTTGGCATAAAGGTATAAAATAAGTAGTGTCAAGTTTCATTTCAAAATTTCATTTAAAAATGGCTGAAGCCACAGACAAAGATATGGCTCAGCTCAAGCTTGTTGCTTATTTCTACTTGAGGCTGCTTAGATTCTGACAATTAGGCTTGACAAGGCTTGCTTCATTACTTCTATAAAGTTTCTAGCCCTCATTGTTGCCTGTGGTTGAATACACTCATGTAGCATCTGTGGTGAGCTCTGATAGAGCAACATTTGCAGTCCCCCTATTCATTCATTCATTCATTCATTCATTCATTCATTCATTCATTTTTGCTTTCTACCCATCTAGTCATTTCTATCATTTTCTAAATTCCAGTGCTACTGAAAACAGCTGTTGCCAGAAGAATACCAGTTATAAACTGCACAAGCAATTTATGTGCAGTTTATTCAGAGTGCGGAACGAGGGTTTTCTTGGTGATAAAAATATTGTAGTAGATCTATCTCAGTCCATAACTTTATTGCGGGATTTTTATATACACTGAGATTTTTCAAGTACCTAGTACATATTTATTATACTCCTGTGCCTCCCCATAACCACTGGGCAGCATACACAAAATGCTAAACATGGTTTAAAAACCTAAAACATTTAATTCTACTACAGAATTAAGTGTTGTGGGCTGTTTTCTGTTTTATTTATGCTGACAATTCTCTGAATGAACTGGCAGGCCACTTAAGACTCTAGATTAACTTTCACATCTCAAATATGTATAATTGAAGTAAACACTGATGCACCATTCACGGCATCATCCCAAAAATATCAGCCTTATGGTTGCTCTAAATCCAAACTGCGAGGAAGGTGTTCAACAGAATGGAGCATTGTAGTACATTTTCTCATCACATTTAATGCCAGAAGTTTAAAAGGAAGGAGATTTGCAATTATGGGTGACAAATGGTAAACATAAGATGATTCTGAGATGAAATAATCTGAATTTAAAGCAGCCCCTCACTTGTTAGTATGCATTAACCCCGAGAGCCTCTGTTCTGAACACCTAGACATTGTAACTAGAATCCTTGCGTATCTTTCCCCATTTTTTCATTTTCTTTTGCGTTAAATCATGGGCAAATCATATACAATTGCTGTGTGCTATAATCACAAGCAGAAGTGGAAATGGAAAAGGACGAAATGTAAAATTTAGGAAACAGCAGCACAAAATAAATTCCTGTTTGAAAATACAAATATGTGTGTTTTTTTAAAAGAGAGAGAGAGAGAGAGAGAGAAAGGAAAAGGAAAAGAAATGCTTTTTGGATGTCAAAGTGCTGAAGAAAAGGACAAATCCTAAGACAACTCTGTCTTGGGTTGTGTTTTGAGATGCACCCGCACCAGAACTTTTAGCAACCAGGGATCACAGAACTGGAGTCTTCTCTTAGCTGATAGAGACCATGGATTTAGATAATCCAGCAAACTTCACAGTGAATTCCACAACAGGAGGCCCCTGCACTGCTTGAAAAGCCAATTCTGAAACGAGGGGGAAGTTAAAACTAGTTGCTCATACTGTACAAACAGTGGGCTCTTTAAAAGTAATAAATAAATAAAAGCCTCAATATGCATGTCCAACTTTCTTGTGTGCATCAAAAGCAGTTGTTAAGATTATGGCCACAACACAGTTTTATTTGATGTCTTTTAAGTATTTCGTGATCCAAATCTCTCCCTATTGAATAGAGAATGAGAACAACCATCTTCCCATATATTTTCAACCAGAACAGTCTAATAAAAGGGGAGAACAAACTGAATTCAGAACAGCGACGGCCGGGAAGATAGAAAGCAGGACGCGAGATGACAGTTCCTCCTGGGGAGGCTCACTTCACAATTTGGTTTACATCAAGAGCTCTCAAAGTCAGTTTAAACTAACCAAGCACTTGGGCAGCAAGGCTGCTATTCCGATTACACGTTTTAGCCAACTGGGCTGCTCCTAGGTCATAGAAACAAAATACATTTGACGATAAATATAGGCTCATGTGGAAATTGTGCCAGTTTCCATTTCGGTTGTAAATAGACAGCCATCGGCCAGCTCCACTGGGCTGTAGATCAAACCCAGGCTATTTATAGGCATGTGGCAAAAAATAACCAAACACTTTCAATTCCTTGAACATATTCTCAGCCAGTTCCAAGACACTCAAATGATTAGCATTTATGAGCGCAATTCCTCCAGGAACATCTCCTACAAGAGGCAAAATAAAAAGCAACAGGGTGAGAGTAGGGGGATGGAGGCACATGGGTACTTCTTGGCCTTGCCACTGTAATTGTGGCTGGGGAGACCCGGCCAGATGGGTGGGGTACAAATAAAAAATTATTATTATTATTATTATTATTATTATTATTATTAATGAAATGGAAGGAGGGGACTGCCATGATTTTATGAAAAAAGGCAATGCCCCCAACACCTTCGCAGTGCAGAAGGGACACGTCGCTTAAAAAAAGAAAACAAAACACCCTGAACGAATATATCCAGGCTTATCTGAAATCTACCAGGGTTCAGTCTGCAAATGGAGCACATAAAGAAAATTAAGAATGTCTTCATTGCATTATGGGTTATTATACAGCTAGCCAGGGCTATTAAATAGCTAACCAGGGGGAAACACATTTGTCTGTGCTATTAAACATCCTACACTTGGCAAGCAAAACTTTTTATTGGGGTGGGGGGGATAATCTTATGACCAATCAAAGGAAGAGATGTTGCACAGCAAAACCCATACAAAATAAAGCCTTAGCTGTGCATGCAACCTTCATATGGAGCGCCAATGTTTTTACGTACAGTACCTTCAACTCCACTTTGGAGGTTCGAGAAAGACATCTAATAATCTTTAAATATTTAGCTCATTTTTAAAGTCTGCCCAGACGGAGAAGGGGGGGGGGGGAGAGGCAAAATGACTTCCTTTATCTGCTAGAGCTAGGATTTAACCAGCTTCCTGTCCTTACTTTCATGGGTATCAAGGAAGCATTTAACTATGAGGCTCAACACCCACAAATGGGGCAAGTAACAAAGACCTCACAGGCAGACGAGGAACAAAAATGTCTTTATTTCAAAGAGGAAAGAGAGGGATTTAGGAGGAAAGAGGGATTTGGAGCATACCATATAGCTACATTGTGTTTCTTAACGATCACACTTTAGTAAGTTAACATTTTAGGACAGAATACAGTCTCTGCAGTTTTTCTACTCTACATCTGCATCTTGGATGAAGTTTTAAGGATATTCTGTAATCAGTAGGAATCAAGATACTAGGAATACCCCGCCCCTTTCTATCTCAAAAGCAAGGACTATGTCGTTCTTGGTCGTATCGATTGGTTATCTTTACAGAGAGTGGGACAAAGGGAATGCAAACTTTGATTTTATTTATTAAATTTCTATACGCCCTTTGGCAGAAGATCACAATATTTAAGACTATTACTATTCTCTGCAATGCAAAATCCAGCAATATCTGGCATTTAATGCAGGCTGCATTTGCTCCTTTAAAAATATGGAGCAAACGTAGGCAGGACCCTGGCATTTTTGCTTCTTTTACATAAGGCTCTCACTGTTTGTATAAATCAAGTAAGAACTGGTCCCCTTGTATTCTCCACAAAGGAAGAATAATAGAAGTTATGACTAAGCTGTTTAACTTTGAAGTGTCAGCATAGTAGTACACCAACTTCAACTGGCAAATCTGCAATTTATATTTTGCGTTACAAGTATACTATAACTTTCCATTAACTTTGTTTCATCCTCACTTATGAACTGTGCATGGCACCAAGAGCAATTAAAATGGAGGGGAACTCTTTTGTATAGTATTTCTGGGGCTGAAGTTTGCAAGTGCCTTTGTGCATTCATTATGTTTAAACAATACCTTAAACAACATTTTTGCTTTTGAGGGCAAGCCTGACCCAATGCAACCGTTCAATCCTGTTGCACTGGGGTAGGAAGCAGCTTGGATGGGTGGAGGTCTCCCTCTGCCCAGCCCAAATTGGCCTTTGTCCATAGAGTAATGCTAGCATCTCTACTCCAGGTGCAAGATGTGGTGGAAGACGCAATGATTTCCATCACCTGCCCAAAGCTCCTGAACAAGGCATTTGGGAGGCAGGGAGGGGCTGATCTGACCCTGGATCCAGAGCCAGCCACACTGGCATAATTTGACAACATTGAGCCCAATCCATACCCTGATTGCCAGGTCAACACTAGCTTTGGTGCAGTTGAGTAGGAGCGTCTCCACCCCCACCGTTCAGCCCGGACACTGAGATCTAGCGCCGAGGGCCTTCTGGTGGTTCCCTTACTGTGAGAAGCAAAGCTACAGGGAACCAGGCAGAGGGCCTTCTCGGTAGTGGCGCCCGCCCTGTGGAACACCCTCCCATCCCATGTCAAAGAGATAAATAACTACCTGACATTTAGAAAACACCTGAAGGCAGCCCTGTTTAGGGAAGTTTTTAATGTGTGATATTTTAATGTATTTTAGTGTTTGTTGGAAGCCGCCCAGAGTGGCTGGGGGACCCGGCCAGATGGTCGGGGTACAAATAATAAAATTATTATTATTATTATTATTATTATTATTATTATTATTATTATTATGCTTCACTCACTTTTCACACCAGCTGATGTGAGTGGCAGGACGAGGATGCAGCGGAGGCTACACCATTCTGACACACAGACACAGACACAGACACACTGCTACCCAGCTGGGATTAGGATTAATATTGTGTGACACAGAACTACTTCTTACTTTTGGGGACTTGAAAGCATCCATTTTCTAACTGTCAGCTCCTCTTGCATCCTTTGAACCACCAGCAGTACAGTCGTACCTTGGTTGTAGAATCCATTCCAGAAGTTCATTCGACTTCCGAAAACCAAGGCACGGCTTCTGATTGGCTGCAGGAGCTTCCTGCACTCAATCGGAAGCCACAGAAGCGTCGTCGAACGCTCAGCTTCCAAAGAACGTTTGCAAACCGAAACACTCACTTCCAGGTTTGTGGCGTTCAGGAGCCAACGGACGAGTACGAAGGCGTTCGACAACCAAGGTACGACTGTACTTTAGAGGTACAGTTCTCCGAATGTGAAGTGCCCCTGTTGAAAGACGATGGGTGTTTTCCTGTTCTGAGTATGTGGCTCTAGTCACATGCTGCCAAACACGCATGATTGCCACTTCCCTATGCTTAGATTCTACTCCAATGATGTCCTGAGATAGCAACAGGCTGATCATGCAGGTACAACTCATGCCCATGTATCCTAGCCACTGACGTTGTGCACGTACCATAAGCATGACTCCTTCCTTCAAGCATTATAGGAGCAGGATGGAAGCCAAGACAAAAGGAACTGGCAGTTGTGCTTTTCTGGTAATGAGAGGCCTGGCCTTGCTCCACTCACCTTATGGGCCCTCAAATTATCATGAGAATTGAGCAAGTGTTACCTCTCATAGACCCTACCTAGTTATACTTCAAGAGGCTCACATCTGCTGCTACTTTGCTTGGAAAGGCTTCCTATAAAAACCACATATACTGCAAAATGGAGAGGAAGTACCCAGACATGTTGCATCTTTCTCCAGCCAATGTGTCAAGAATTTATAAAGAAGGTCACTAAATTTTGAACGGTTTATGTAAGACTACCCACCTAAACAGCTGAAAGGGTGAACAGCTGAATCAAAAAGAAGCTGGAATGTGCAAACAAGATGCTTCATTTAATTACCAGTGCTTGTATTCCAGTGAAAACAATACAGGGAAATGAGGACTACTTCGTGATCCCACAAGTTGGCAAGGAAGGGGAATTCCTTGGTGACCGAGACTCAATGTGTCTGATTTCTTTTGTTCCAAAATGCCTGAACAATTGGGCACATGCTACTTGGTTGCTTTATTTATTTATTTATTTACTTACTTACTTACTTACTTACTTCTACATCTTATAGAAGCTTCCTGTGGAGAAGGGTTAATTTCTGAGTTTTGCTCAGAAATTACATTTATTTCTCCTCCTTGGTGCTTTGTTTTCAGTGTTCACAATGGAAAGCAGACTGCAATGAGAGTCCATCTATTCTTGTGAACAAAGCATTTTGAAGTCTCCTAAATCACTGAGGTGTTGTTTTTTTAAATCTACTTTTAACCTAGAGTTGCTTAAAACACATTTCTTAAAAGGGAGAAGGAGTGTGAAACAGGGCATTTTGCTACCTCAGATGGAAAACCCACATTCCCCTCAACTTAAACATGGTGCTCAGTTTACCAAGCAATTCATCTGCATGCTCTGAACTGGAAAGAACAACAGATGAACCAACACACAGTTGTTAATTTCAGCGGGTTTTGTACTGGACATCTACCATATATTCCGGCGTATAAGACGATTGGGCGTATAAGACGACCCCCAACTTTCCCAGTTAAAATATAGAGTTTGGGATATACTCGCCGTATAAGAAATACGACCCGGCGTAGAAGACGACCCCCGACTTTTGAGAAGATTTTCCTGGGTTAAAAAGTAGTCTTATACGCAGGAATATACAGTATTCTACATTTACATCTGCAGAACTCCATACCATAGCTCACATCATCCAAGCGTTTCCCAATCACCAGCAGCAGATTATTATTATTTTTGTATGGGTGGGTGGGATTATCATGGGGAGATCCTGATCTGTGAAGATTGATTCTGTTTGATTTGTGGGAAGGAAAGTTGAGATTCAAACCACTAATTTTGGATTTTCATATGTGCTGTGAGCCAGAAGGGGGAAAAGGTCAGGCGATGGAGAAGGGTGCGAGCAGAACCAATTCCCTTGGCACAGACATTTGAAAACTGAAACACAGCCATCACTACCAAGTAGAACTTAGAACGTTTCAAGGAAGCCTCCTTTCTCTGTTCAATAGCAGGCAGTCTCCCATTTGCCATCACCCTCAATCAAAGAAGCCCACATGCTTGTGCTTCTCTTCCCCCTTCCCCCTTCAGCTGAGCTCTTTAACTGAAAAGGCCTGGAACAGATTAAAAGTTCAACCACAGAATAATTTTTTTTTTATAAAAAATCTTCTGGCGTGTACTCAAGCCTGTCTGCACTATGCGTACACACTGGGCCCAAAAAGGGAAACTATGCAGTGAAAAAATAAAACAGCTGTATGCCTCTCTTTTTGGGATATTGAAGCTTTTGAGTTTAACTGATACAGCCCTTCACATCTTAGGAAAGGATGGAATGCTTAAGACAAGTAGTTGCATTGCTCAGAGTGAGGAGACAGCACTATTCACAGCAGACTGAGTGTGTTTTTCCAGAGGGAGATGTTCCCAGCTTGTGACCTTTGCTCTAGCTCCTTATTCCAGATAGCCTTTAACAACTCTTGCAAGTAAGAGGTAGGAGGAGGGGGGGGGGAGAGAAAGAGATCAATGCATGGGAAAAAGGAGCAAAAAACAAAAAACAAACTCCAACCCTTTCCTTCTCAGATCATCAACACATGGCCCAGACATGACACTTTGCAGATCACTCTTTCCTGGGAGAAGCAGAGGTTGCCTCGACCCCTACCAAACATGGTTTGGTTCTCAGAGTAACACATTTCTAAGAGCTGCAGTTCTAAAATCATTTTGGTATGATCACCAAAAAATATTTGAGCTGCCAGCACTCAGTGATGGGCAGGTAGCCTAAATAGCAATAATAATAATAATAATAATTTATTATTTGTACCCCGCCCATCTGGCTGGGTCTCCCCAGCCACTCTGGGCGGCTTCCAGCAATATTAAAAACAAAACAAAACAATACATTAACATATTACAGATTAAAAACTTCCCTAAACAGGGCTGCCTAGCAACCTGCTTGGTCATGATTTCTTCCAGGTAACCAGGCAAGGAAAGTTTTGTAACCTAACAGTTGGTTCGTCTTCTACTGCCTTTCAGGTCACTGCGGAGCCACACAGGGTGGGGACCGATTTAAAATTACAAGGCTATTTAAATCAAATCACAGGGAAAGGGGCCAATTCATATCAAGCTCCCCATCTTTTGATTCATCTATTTCTTGAACAACTATGAATTTTAATTGGTTACTAATACAGTTAAAACCTATCTGCTTGTCACTAAACAGAACATTTTACTACATAGGCGCACTGTTAACAGTTGTTCTGCTACAAAGCCCACTAAAGATATAAATCCATTAAGAGGAGTAATTGTGAAATTACGAGTTTCCGTTTGGCTTTATATACACATCCAGGCACTAAACAAGATCATTTACAGTTAAGTGCTCCAAACTTCCCAGAAGTAATGGCTGGTCATATTTTCATGCTATGGAAAGTGTCCGTGCTAGTCTACATTTTCAGTTCACACAATAAATTATTCCACTTTGGAGCTAGCTATTTTAGTGCTTGACTTGGGACAATTTTTTTTTTTTAATTTTTGCCTCAGGTTCATCTTTTGAATAAAAAAAAAATCAGGCTTTTAACTCAGTGTATCTAGTAAGGCATACTTTCTGCAGGAAAACGATCTGGGGTGTTGCAGAGTGAAATACAGGCATAGGCAAAACTCAGCCCTCCAGATGTTTTGGGACTACAACTCCCATCATCCCTGACCACTGGTCCTGTTAGCTAGGGATGATGCGAGTTGTAGTCCCAAAACATCTGGAGTGCCGAGTTTGCCTATGCCTGGTGTAATACCCTGAAGCACAAATGTTGTCATTCGTGAATATAATAAAAGGGGAACAAATCTGTTACAGTACAAAGAAAGCTTTACTGCATCTGTGAGCAAGCACCCTGCTTTTGAAATTATATAGCTCTGAAAGCTTTTGCAACATACAAAGCTACCTAAAATTTGACAAGTTACTTCTAATTCTAGCTGGCATTCACTCTTCAAGACATACAGCCAGTTTAACTGTAACTGCAATTATTTAACCGGCCTACAAAGACCTTCCAAGTGACACAAGCCAATGGCAGTGGTGGAACAAAAAAATGGTTTTCTGACCACTATCTCCATTCCACCTCCATCACCAAACAATCACAGGTACAGTTATACCAATCAGATTACAGCTCCTCCTATACAGCCACCCTGTGAAATCATAGCATTTCTGGAGAGTTTGATGCTTGGATATGTGATTTCTCAAGGTTATCAGCTTATTTAAAAAGAGAAATGAAGGTCATGTGGCATGAGCCTTCAATGGTTTAAGATTTCCAGCAGGGGTGGTGGTCAGAAAAATGCATACCATGATGTTTTTGAAACTCTTTCCCCATACTGTACTATACAATGTCGTTTCAGGAGTGGAGGGGGCAGAGGCACCCTTTTCCCTTTCTTGTTCTCCCCATTTCTTCTATCTGGCAATAAAGCGGTTAGGCTGAGGCTGCCAGGCAATCCTGCACTTGACCTCCAGCAACACTGAACTATCTAGAAGAGAGCAGGAAGGCTTTGGGTGTGTGGGAAAGGAGAAAGGCATCTCTTCTTTCTTCCCTGCTGCTGAATGGTCCTCTTGCCCTAAGTTCTTAGACATCACTGCAATGTTGCTGCTTTATCCTAGCTGGAGCTCTGAACCAGAAAACTCCTTAGAACATATTGCACTATTTCGTTGCGGTTCATCAACTTTTTCTTAAGTTGCCTAGCACCTCAAATTTACTAGGTGTTTTGGCAGTCTGATGTCAGAATGCCACTCATACTGAACTGACCCAAGATCTAAAGATGAAAGACAGGAAACTAACTAACTAACTAACTGGTCATATTAACCTGTAACAAATTAATATGATGGGATAGGGCAGGGCACTAGTATGGTGTCTCACTGACTAACTCTTGACCTCTCCCCCGATCTTTTGCAATCCTCAGCCTTCTTCCTCTCCACAAACAAAATAGGGCTGTTAAACTTTTTGCCTTATTTAACTGTATCATGAAGAGTCAGAAGGCTTATTTAGCGTTGAAAGGTCCAATTCTAACCCTACTTACCTGGGAGCGAGCCCCACTGAATTCAGTGGGACTTACCACTGTGCAGGCATGGTTAGGATTTTGCTGTAAAACATTAACACACAAAGTAGTGAGATCTAATACGGGAAAAACAAGAGCTGTCGAGTCTTCCAGCAGTGTGCACTTGTGAAGTTAATGCACCTCCCTGAAGAGGCCCACAGCTGTTGATAGGTCAAAAGCCCTGTGAAGCTTCAAAGCCTTTTGTACACCTTCAGCCTGACCTACTCAGTGATCTGCACATTATTTTTGTTTCACTGCACTAAGGCCAAGACAAAACTTCAGAAGCCACAAATATCTGCTTTCTTGCCAGTATCACGTCTGTTGTGTGGTTCTTTATTAGTACATCTGTACAGGTATAACATTCTAAAATATAGAACCAACCAACAGAGTTACTGCATTTTAAAGAGTATCTTAACTTCACATATCCTGCTTTCTTTTACAGAAATACCCAAAAGCTTCCCTAAGATTCCAGTATCCCTTCTAAGTGCCAATGAGGCAGAGACATGCTCAGCTTTAACAATGTGGCATCACCACAAGCCTTCAGAGCATTCCCTGGCCCTAGCTGTCTATCACACATTAGTGACCCTGTGCATGCATATTTAACATTATTTGCTCTTATCCAATATTATTATATCCTTACTAACCAAAAGAAATTAATAAACAGGTACCCAAATAAGCCACGGTAAAGCCTATATAATATTTCGTGGAGAAGTTTCCATTTAGGCCAAAACAACCGCTCTAGCGGGAAGGTAAACGGCGTTTCCGTGCGCTGCTCTGGTTCACCAGAAGCGGCTTTGTCATGCTGGCCACATGACCCAGAAGCTGTACGTCGGCTCTCGGCCAATAAAGCGAGATGAACGCTGCAACCCCAGAGTCGGACACGACTGGACCTAATGGTCAGGGATCCCTTTACCTTTACCTAATTGTTTTTAAACACAACATGCCCATTTTTAGCATTGTTTTTTTTTGGGGGGGGCAATATTGTCTATATGTGAATTCCAACCAATTTCAAAACTGCAATCCTAAATACTTACTAGTGAGTAAGCCCCACTGGACACAGTAGGGCTTTCTCCTGAGTAAACACGCACAAGATTTTTCTGTGTGTGAAACGAAAAAGTTTATTCTCAAGTAATTAGAAACCGCTCCTTCAGGAAGCCGGTTCCAAGTTTTGATTTCCCAGTAAGCTACAGGAAGATAGAAAATTAAACCAAAAGGATCACAGACAAATTCTAAAGGAATTGACGGGGCTGGGGAATATCCGGAAGGTGGTGCTTTGCCCTGGATCTTAGGCATGTCAATCAAAAAATCATGTTTTTATAAGAAAAAGATCAACAACTTTTGGGGTGTCCTGGCTTTTACTTTTTCAAATATGGTAGCTCTATAAATGGCCTATATAAAATTGCTTGCTAAAAAACATGGTCGCAAACATGGTTTGCAGCCCTGTTACCCACCCACTCCCTTCCACTCCACAGCCCCTGGCGAATAATCCCTTATTCACCAAGTATTTCAGCATCCTTCACAGCTGTTCAGCCACCATGCATTGTAAAAGGGCACGCCTGGATCTCTCAACCATGCCAACAGATAAGAAGAGACAACACTCGTGTGTTGCTAGATTTGGAACAAACACTACAGTGCACCCAGTTCTTTGCTATAAACAAGTTTCCAAATCTTTATCCATTTTGTATCTGCTGAAGAGTTCTCCCATAGATCATTACAGCAAACTATAGTGCAAGGTTTATAACAATGCAAGTTATAAAACAAGTCTCGCTGGCATAGCAAAGGGGGGGAAATAATGATTTTATATTAATGTGGGCAATTATATGTCAAGTACTTCTACTGCCAAGTAAACCCATGAGTGCAACAAAAACTGACAACCCTTAAGACAGAGATCCTTTAAAATCCTGAACCTTGGCATTAAAGTGGTTGTCATCTGTAATCTAACCTTGGATGCCAAGCATTGGCTGAGGCATTGTGACATCACAGAATGTTCACAACAGTCCTACTTGCTGAGAAGAAGGGACAGCCACGTGCTTGCAATGTTGTCACTGTGTAAGGAGTGGAAAATCAGCCATGGAAAAGCAAAGGCACGCATTGATTAGCATAAGGGACTGAATCAGAGGTGCTTGGAAGACCAAGTCCTGAGAAATTGAGGGGGATTTACTTCAAGGAAAAATAAAGGCTGAAAAGCTGAGTGGAAAGAGGATTCATGAGGCAGATGAGCTGTCCCTAATCCCTTTAGTGTATAAAGCTAGTGTAGATAGAAGCTTGGAGACCAAGCCATGAACTAGAATAATTCTGGGTCAAATTGTTTCCCTGAACTAAGCAGCCTAAGCCCTCTATGGGCATCATTAGGCTAACCTTACAGAATCATTATAACAATTGTCAGCGTAAGTAAAGCATGTCAAACATTGTAAAGATGCAACATATTATTCAAGGACCAGCCTGCAATACAAGAATCTGAGGAAAAGGTGGGAAGGAGGCAGCAGAAAACTCAAATGTGGTGGCTGGCGGGGTCAATGAGAGGAGGACACTATCCCACTGCCTAGGGATGCGAGTGTTATGTGTTAACAGAAGTGGACAGAGGCACAAGACAGTTAAAGAGACATGAGGTGGGGGCGAATTTTAGAAATTAATCTGAAATACTTAGCCAAGTCTTTGGCTACAGGTAGCCAGTAAAAAGGGGGAAAATATGTTATATTTACCTAAGTACAAAGGTGTCTTAAGGGGAGGGGAAACAAAAAGAGTCTTAAGTGAGAGGAACTTTTACCAAAGCGTGGGTCAAGCCTTGGATCTAGCCAAGATGTGGTCTTGTTCTTATGGTTTATGTAGTAAATTTCTCCATCCTGGGTCATGGCTTGTTCCCATCCATCAGGGAGCGGGCCTGTAACACAGAAGGAAGCAATTCATAGTAGGCTCTGCTTTGCCCCTACTGAAAAAGTTAGCCAATTTTTATTAAGAACCCCCAAAAATGATTTACACAGCACACAGCACACATGAAACTAATAGTTTCAGTCTCTAGTAGCTCTGGGGGTTTGGGGGACAGAGAAAGATGCTGTGTTATAGTAACACATTCATTTCGCACATCTGGAGCGAAAAATCTCAAATGACCCCAGAGTTCACCCTATTTTTTATTTGCTCAAAATTTGCCCTATTCCCAAGATTTAATGCAGGCAGTGGTAAATACACATGCAGGAGACCAGTCTCTGGGCCCAAAGTCCTTATAGTCTGTATCTATAAAGCAACTATTTCTGTCTTTGTTTCTCCTTTATCGCCTTTTAGGAGCAGCTGAACGTTCAATATTCCAGAAGCGTTTAGGATCTACTTTTGGCTTCCTTTGTGTCCTTGTTTAGTTTTTCTAAATGATTCCCCATATGTTGCACTTCATTTTTAAAGAATGTGAGTTGGCTGGCAATTTGTGGAGTCATTAAGAGGGTTGCAAAAAGTGTTACGACACTGTAGCAGGCAGGCTATTAGCGGCTCCTGTATTTTCTGCTGGAATCAGTGAGGGCCAGTATGGGCCATACTAAGATGGACTTGGGCTGAGTAGACCACAGTCATAGACTTACTAGATAAGATGCCTTGCCAGATACTTTCTCTGTTACTATCTATAGAATGGGAACAGTGGTCACCCACTTCTTTCAGGACTGACAAGAGCATAGATGAACTAGAAACCGTGATGCATTTTGTACACTAAAATAACTATATAGACTGTTAATCATAAAAGCATTTGTTTATTGGCGGGAAACAGCAATGTTCTATTTTTCTTCAGTGTCCCATCTTAATGAGCAGTGAGCTAATGTTTAGCATCAAAACATCACAGGAGCACAACATGCTCCACTTATCTCCAATGCAAATTCCAAATACGCCCATTAATTATGTAAATGTATGCATATGAAGTAGAAAGTGAAGAGGGTTAACTAATAGGCTTTCAGTGTTGCTCATCCACTGAGCAGAGAGAATGAAGTCTTAAGTTAGGAAGGACCACCCAAGATAGCACATATGGAGAGATTTGAAGAGTACGTTAAAGAGGAAAGTTTATTAGTAATACATTAAGCTGCCTTTCCACAACACTCAAAAGGAAGGGGATAAAAATGGTATTTCACAATAACTCAGATACAGCCATGCCCACCATCTTTGCACCTCCAGTTCTTATCCTCCCTCAGCAGCCTGAAGGTTTCCTTCTCTTTCCTCTTATTATCCATTGCTGCCTTTTATGCCCTGAAATCACTCCCAGATTTTCTAGTGTCATCTACTTCCCTTCAAAACCTACATTGTTATTGACCCTCCATTCAACCAATTTCAACAAAATCTAAGTACCTGTCTCCCCCCCCCATGTTCTAGACTGCCAACAAACATCTGGATGAGAGGATCCAGTAGGCATCTCAAATTGGAAGGCTGTAGGAAATGGGGTTCTGCAAGGAACTCCACTGGGACCAGTGTTTTCTAACTTGCTTTAAAAAGGATTCGGAATTAGGAGTTTGCAGTGAGGTAACCAAGTTTGATGATAATGCCAAGGCTTTGTACTACTACTTCCATCATTGGAAGCAGTATGCCTCTGAAAGCCAACTGCTGGGAATTGCAAGTGAGAAAAGTGCTCTTGCAGTCATGTCCTGCTTGTGGGCTTCCCATTGGCTTCTGGTTGGTTGCCTCTGAACACCAGCCTCTGGGGATCATGAAATGCAGCGGGCTATCACACTCATATACTGCTTGCTGGCTTTCCATGGGCATCTGGTTAGACACTGTGAGAACAGAATTCGGAACTAAATTAGCTTTTGGTTTAATTCAGCTGGCTCTTCTTATATCCCCCTGTTCTCTTTCAGCTGTCAACTCTTGGACTGAAAGCCACCAGGGCCAGGACCTATTTTAGCTCATGCTGCAAAGCACTATGTACATGGACAGGAAGTATTTTAGCAATTAGAATGTCTCGTTATTTTTATTTTTTAAAGATAATGGCCAGTCCAAGATTACTTAGCAAGTTGCATTGCTAAGGATGAATTCGAACACATCCAGCATTTTATCCTGGAAACTACACCAGGATTTCCACAGTGCATACATTGAAAAAACTCCCACCTTCTTCAAAAAATGCATAGGTGTGTAATAAAAGAAGGCATAGGAAAACAGAAACATAGCAGAAACATAGCTTGCTCCTGTTCCACTTTCAAAGCAGCATAAATCCCTTGCTTAAATAGCGTAGGGCTGTAGGCAAAGCAGAAAGTATGCCACAAGATTTGAAAACAAGCTATATTATTTATGCCAGCTTTTACTAGACCAGACCCAATGGTGGGTCTCTACCAACAGGAGTTTGCAAGTGCAGGAGGTATCACTGGCTGTTGTAATATTGCCCATTTTTGCCAAAAATTCTGCTCGTTTCAAGTGGAGACGCAGAATCACACTGCACAAAATGAGTGGACTACATTTTGTCATTGTGGTTGCAGCTACATCTGGGGTAGTTTAACACTGTTACGACTCCTGTCCCCTCTCATTCACCCCAATACCCATGTGTCATGCTCTTTCCATATGCTTTGATACTTGTAAGTATCTCACTCCAGGCAAACCACTTAGTAGCTATCATTATTAACCCAAGGAATTAGCAATATGCATTACTGTGCACACATACAACACACACACATACGTATACACACACACTGAATCAAGACTTTTAGAAGCATCAAGACTTTTAGAAGCCTTTTAGAAGCATCACCACTTCCCAACTGAGGGCTTTGAAAGGGAAGAAAAATCATAACTTTGCCCCCCCCACACACCTTTTGGTAGACAGAGTAATTGACTGGTTCTCAATTTGATCTTTTGTTGTGGCTGCAAGTGTGCCTCCCCTCCCACCACACAATCAAACACAGTACCAAATGTGAACCTCTCCTATTTTCTAACAGATCCATGGAGTCATTGCAGTAGTCCTCCCCCAAAAATTTCCAGTTTCTCTCTTATCCATGCCCAACTTCCCACTTCAATCATCACATGAAAAGTTGCAACCACCATCATTACTTTTGGTAAACTACAAAAATTAAAGCTGCAGAAAGTGACAATTCCTACATAATCTGAGCTCTTAAAAGTCACCATCCAATGCTATGTGATCCATTTGTAATCTTTATTAAAGCCATGCAATTTCACATCCAAGAAGCCAGGTGTTCAAGTTTTAAAAATGCAGTTGTGTAACTTAATATACAAAATAATAGCTAGCACAGAATTCAGAGCTACAGTACCCCTGAGAGCTTGTTTAGATTAGGGATGGAGAACCTAAGGCCCTCCAAATATTGTTGGACTACAACTCTCATTGTTTCTGTCTATTGGCTTGCTCAGTGGGTCTGATGGGAACTGGAGTCCAACAACATCTAGAGGCCAATTGGTTTCCCACCCCTAGTTTAGATAAAGCAAGAAGTGGGTATACAATAAGAAAAGCAATGGCAAGGAAAGTTGCTTTGCTCTGTCTTTTCCAACAAAGAATCAGCATGGCACAGGGAACTCATCTTAACACTGCACCTATGTACAATCACCACAATTGTTCCCCATCTGGCATTCAGACAGCTGAAGGACTAGCATAGGTTAAGGGCCTGTAGCTGCATGGCACATGTCTTAAGGGTTTAGAGCAGGTTCCCCACTCCAGTCAACCTCCATGAATTGGAAAGTGACAGAAACTGCAACAGGAAGGAGCCAGACCTAGCATTTTAATTAGTGCCATGTTTTAAAGTACCGGTAATGCCTGTAGAGGAGGACCTTTGGCTTTTTTCTGAATGAGAGCTCGACTGCCATAGGCAAGTATGGGTTGTGCAGTTACTGAACAACTTCCCAAAAAGGGATTGAACAAAGCAATGTTGACTTTTTAAAAAGGTTTTGCATGAGCCAAATGTTAGGAAAAACACCATGAAATCACACCAGATAGGAGAGAAATATATCACGATTGTAATAAAAATGAAGGCAGAAAAAGGCAGAAAAGATTTAAGAGGACGAGAGAGAAAAACAAGAGAAGGGGTTATGTTGACTAACATGTAGTAACTAGAGCAGCATATGAACTTTGATACTGTTTAAAAGCAGACTTGAATATTTCAAAAGAAACAGTTGCATCTCACTTCTCTATCTTGGAAGTACAGTGGGTCCCTTGTTAATTATACAAATCTGTATTATTTTTAAATAGGTGTTCTACTTCCTCGGTGGAAGCACCAGTATATAGCAATTATACGGGACATAAACTATTTAGGAATTGAAGCATATGCAGTAATGACAGACTGCACTTCAGCAATGCAAAACTTTTCACTATGAAATACTAAACTGCTTGACGCAACTTCATTGAAGATTTTGTTGATTTCTCCTTACCAGTTGCTGAATTCATGATGCTCTGTTGCACTGGAGGACTTGTGGGAGCTGTCACAGTCATCTGAGAAAGGAGGGCCTTCCTTGGATCCTGCCATGTTGTTGTCTGATCAATGTGACTGAGACAAAACAGAACGAGGAATTTAGACAACATGCTATTGCAATACTCAAGGTCACAAGCAACTGGAAAAGCAAGCACCAAAACATGAGGCCACACAAAAGGAGCATCAGACGATTTGCTCTTCACAAAGAATAGCCCCAATCATTGGAGGCATGGGCTGGCATCTAAAAAACCTGCATAGTTCAACATACCCAACGGGCGTTTGGCTTGAGTGCTCTGCCAACAGCAGGTTCCCATGGCATATAATGAACTGTTTTTGAAACAGGAGCATCTTGTAATACAAATTTGTGGTATGGCATGGGAGGGTCTGCTGTTTAAAGGCCAGAAACAATCTCACCGGAAAGTCTGCAAGAGGGGCATGTCTAAAGTGGCTCTTCGGACCTCCGCCATATCATGTTGGTTTGCTGTCAAACAATACAGGCTCCAGCTGCTTTGGCGTAAGGACAAAAATTGCCAGGGGAGTCAGCTAAAACTAGAGGGCTACACAAGGACGGGGACTACAGGAGATAGCATCAATTCTGAATGCAGTCAGCTGAGGGTTGACTATCTTTGACATGTTTCCATGCGTCCAATGGTAACTGGGAGTATAATTAGCATTTTTATATAAAAAGATTTTTCCAAATATAAATTTAATCATGATGGGGGGCAAGTAACTGTTTATAGATAGGTATCCAAAAAGAACAGTATTATTTTGGATGGCACAAAAATCTAACTATTTTCACGGGGGGGGGCACTAGCCACATTTCACCTAGATATTAGTAGTGTTTTGTTGTTATGCAACTGCCCAATTACAATGAATCTGCTACCAACAAGGCAAGCTAACTGATGCATAAACGTTGCTTTCTCCCAACTCGCCTTTAAAGCATGTTTGCTACCTGCTTCATTTCCACTTCCTCAAATCTGCTTACTCAGAATTCCAGGAACACAAACAGCAGAGAAATGCACTTGGGATTAGATATCAGACTGCTCTAATGAGCCAGTTGTCATTCTTTGGAACATGTGTGTGCCTATTGCATCACAGGCAACCCTCCTGAGAAGGCCAGGAAAAGATGACACCAGTGTACACAGACACAAACTAATTTTCTTTTCCTTGCCTCCATTCTCTACACACACACACACACACACACACACACACACACACACACACACCTTTTTTTTCCCCCTTTTGCCCAATCAGCTTAAGCTTTCTTTCACCAAATGCTTTTGGGCCAATAGTAATGCTGCTGCAAAACCACAGTCCTCTGTTCCTTTTAGTACATTTGTGATTTTTAGCCATTTTGGGCACACATTTTAAGTAATCCCCACAGGAACGGAAACAAGACAGCATGGTTCTTCTTGAACTTTTTTGTGCTTTAGATAATCATTTTAGTTTGTAGTGGGGTTTGCAGACAAGCACATTTATTTATAACATTGGTTTTCAGCCAGTATGCCGTGGCACCTTGGAGTGCCTGAATGATGGTCAGGGGTGCCGCGGTAAACACTGGTCTCTGTCCCTCTTTCCTTCCCTCCCTCCTCTGATGCCCTCTTGCGTCTCTGCCTCCCAAAGGCTTGCATGGCTGTTTGTTGCAGCAGCCCTGGCTGCAAGCTCCCCAGGTGAATGGTGCCTCTGGGGCTGGCCAGGGGGTGCTTCCCAGGCCCCTGTGGAGCAGTGTGAGGAGACACCTCTCTTTGGTGTGGGGGGGCAGCTGAGGCTACCCAAAGGACGCCCAAGAGAGAGGGGAGGAGGCTGAGGGAACACTCCACAAGAGAGGGTGTTTGAAAAAGGGTGAGGGGCTGCCAGCTCTGCAGGCAAGGGGTGACATAACTGGGCTCCTGAGCCCCACAGGGGTGCCACAGGAAGAACGTAGATTGTCAAGGGAGCCATGGACTCAAAAAGGTTGAAAGCCTCCAATTTATATTACTGCCACAGCAAGGCCACTCAAAAGTTGCTTGTGTATTGAACACACTGATAAACAAAAAGTGCCAGCACAATTAGGTAGGGTAGGGGGCATGTTTGTGCACATCTGGCAACACATAGATTTGTCAGACAAGTCACTGCTATTCAGAGCCAAAAAACTATCCTGGCCAAAACTTTCAGATTTACTTATTTATTTAGCTATTTTCAACATGGTCATGCAGACTTCTGAGTGCACAATGATCTTTCTTCGTTCAGCTTTAGTTAGTTTCATGTTTAAGTCTTCATGAAAAGGGAGTGCCGAAAGTTCTAGATTATTTTTCCAATCCCCTTTTAATAAACATCCATTAAAATAACAACTAATCCCCGCCCGCCCTTCTCTCTCACACACACACAGTGGAAAAAGAAGCTCAGATCACAATAAAGCTTTTGAAAAAATAATACTAAAAAGTTACAGCAACTGATGAAGCTAATGTACATTTGTGGCAAAACGTATCAGCAATTTCTCCCTGATCCCTCTAGAGCCAAATTAAATATTTTGGACTGCCTGCTTTGTGCTGTTTACAAAGAGTTTGGCTCCCACTCCTTTAGTAAAGACTGTTCTTCAGAGGCAAATCTCTGGCTCCCTACTCAGCTTATGTCTCATGTTACAGTTTCCATAACCAACTTCTTTTAGAGAGGAAAGAACAGAGCATTGAGAGGTTAAGAAGTTTCATGACTTTTGAAACAACACATTTATTCAGCAAGCAAGAAATAAGTGCTAGGTAGTGGGCCTTAAAACACACTAGGAAGAGAAGAAAAGAAATGCATGGGGAGAAAAGGAGGCATATACTCAAGCTATCGTTTACCACTATTTCTAACAATGGAAGAGTCTTGTGGAACCTTGAAGACTAACAAATTGTTTTGGCATAAGGTTCCGTGGACTCAATCCCACTTCATCAGATGCAGGTTTGAGTCCATGAAAGCTTATGCTATAATAAATAGGTTAGTCTTTAAGGGGTGCCATTAGACTTTTTGATTGTTTTTGCTACAAGAGACTCCCAGCTAAGTTGTAGGGGGATTTGGGTCCCTCTGCAGCTAATTGCACAGGCTGCTCCCCTTTACAATGCTTTGCTGGGCAAATCAGGGTTCAGGAAACAGCATGGAGGTCAACTAGGAAACGGTACAAGTACCGGTAGCTGTGCTCAAAATATTGACCAGATTAACTGGGCTCTCTAGCTCCTGAATAGTAGCCATCTCTTATCTAAACATGGGACGCGGGTGGGTGCGCTGTGGTCTAAACCACTGAACCTTGGGCTTGCTGATCGGAAGGTCAGCGATTCCAAATCCCGTGACGGGGTGAACTCCCGTTGCTCGATCCCAGCTCCTGCCAACCTAGCAGTTCGAAAGCACATCAAAGTGCAAGTACAGTGGTACCTCGGGTTAAGTACGCTTCAGGTTAAGTACGCTTCAGGTTAAGAACTCCGCTAAGAACAGAATTCGTGCTCTGGCGGCGCAGCGCCAGCAGGAGGTCCCATTAGCTAAAGTGGTGCTTCAGGTTAAGTACGCTTCAGGTTAAGAATGGACCTCCGGAACGAATTAAGTACTTAACTTGAGGTACCACTGTAGATAAATAGGTACCGCTCCAGCGGGAAGGCAAATGGCGTTTCCGTGCGCTGCTCTGGTTTCGCCAGAAGTGGCTTACGTCATGCTGGCCACACGACCCGGAAAAACTGTCTGCGGACAAACGTCGGCTCCCTCAACCAGTAAAGCGAGATGAGCGCCGCAACCCCAGAGTCGTTCGTGACTGGACTTAACTGTCAGGGGTCCTTTACCTTTACTTTATCTAAAGGTCCATTCTCAACTGACCTTTATTTCAACCATATTACCATTTATTTATTTTTTTGGTAACATAGTTTTTATTCATTTACATCTTTAAACTATCAACACAGTTGCGCACGCGCGCACACACACACAAACACACACATTAGTGTTTGACATGCAACAATTACATAGAATTAAAAACAAAAATGAAGCAAGAACACTCAGATAAACATTTCTGAATATATCAACAAAGTTGTGTCAAAAGTGTAGATAACCAAAAGTATTAGTCATTACATATTGTATATGAAATGATGTATTGTAGTATGTATTACTTAGCTTGGTGGCAGTAAGTAAAAGTTATTTTGTATCAATAACAATGAGAATTTATAGGAATGGGGAGGGTACTGTTTTACCATATCCCTTGTTACTTGTATAATCAATAGTCACACCAGACTACATAAAAATGGTCGTGTTTCTTTTGGCCTCTTGCTACTTTTTATTTTTTATTTTTGTTTTCTTTTTGCTGCTACAGCCAGCAAACAAAGGGATATTAAGGGGAGGAGAAGAAAAGCTTGTGGCCCATACCGATGATAAGCACCCACTCCCCACCTCTGCACTTTGTGTTCACCTCTGGCCTGTCATTAACAAAAAAATTAAATAAAGATACTCACTCATTGAGATGATTTTTCATCTCCTATTCCAGCTCCTCCTAGTCCTCTCTCTCTCTCTCTCTCTCTCTCTCTCTCTCTCACACACACACACACACACACACACACACACACACACCATATTGTTTAGGCAAAGCCATAACAAAATTATGCAAGTGTAAATGCAAGCTGCACTCTCACTCACTTTCTTAAAAAATGTGCAGAGGATTGGAAAATGCTGCAACTTGAATTGGTTGGGGGCACTCATTATCTCTTTGCTAAACTTCTGTGACCTTCTGAATGCTAACAATTGGTGGAGGCAGGAGAGAAAGGGTTAGCAGAGTGTAGCTCCAAGCAAGTTGACTATGTTTCCCGTTGTTCTGCCACGCCTCCTCCCCCCCCCCCACAGATGGGACTTAGCAACACACACTGATTGCTCTTTGAATGCTTATTGGCCAGAGACTAAAAACTGGTCCCAGAGATACAGAGTGATTTTATCAATGAACGTGTGAGGTACCGGTAGTGGAGGCATGGGAATAAGCAAGAGTGTTGCTTCTGACTGGCAGACTGATTCATTTACCCTGAGAGTGAAAAAATTAACAAGGGTGGGCGAGAGGCAGGAGGGACTGAGCTCTTCTGTCCTTGGGGTTCTGGGTTTTCAGGGGTGGCTGTGCCCACTTGCCCAAGCTGACCAGCCATCCTTGGCCAGAAGAATGCCATCTCCGCACTTTCTTCCGACCACAATACTGTAGAAAACCAGAGGATGCTGACTCTCCTTCCTTGGAGGTTTTTAAGCAGAGGTTGGATGGCTATCTGTCATGGATGCTCTAGCTGGGATGCCTGCATTGCAGGGGGCTGGACTGGATGACCCTCGGGGTCCCTTCCAGCTCTACATTTCTATGATTCTATGATTGTAGGAAGCCTTTCTCATAGAGTCTCCCTCTGCCCACCTGCATGTGTGACAGAGTATCATTTCTTTTCTTTTCATATCCAGATAGATTTCTTCATAAAGTGTATTCCTCCTCTTGCTTGGAGCAGAAAATTCTGGGGAAGATTAGGGCGCCCAACCACTTCTACAATCAAAGTTGCATTGCTGTGTCATGGGAGATATGCCACCTGTTGCATTCCACAGCCCTGCAGTCCTTTTTCCTGTATATGAATCCTTTGTATTGTGGGTTTTTGTTTTTAACCCAATGACCCCATTTCCCTTTATGGAAACAAGCAAGCAGTATAGGCTGAACCCATGAAGCAGAACGATGCAAAAGATGGCTTTGACAACAAAATAGTTTTTTAGCTCAACTCCAGCTCTCCTTAATTTTCTCGCCAGCAGCCAATTCAAAATAATGCAATGGCAGGGCTGGCATTTAAAATGCTCAGCAGGCTGACTGCTCAGATTTATGGCCCACTTACCAAGCCTATGTTTGTTGTGAAATTGTTATTTATAAAGTCACATGCTAGGGCTTGTTCCCAAGCTTGCTAAACCTACACGCTTAATTGACTCTCCGGACAATGCTTTATTGTCAGCTAATCTTTCTACAGTTCCTCACACAAAAATGTATGATCTCTTGTTTGGGTTACGCTGTTTGCATGTTCACTCTTGTCTATTTTCAGAATTGTCAACACAAAGTTGCAACTCATTACAGTGAAAATATGTGAATGAGAGACTACAATTATTAATGCCGTAGCCAATAGGCAGGAAGTCAGTTTTTGATATGCGACTATTTCTATCACTCTACCAAATGTAGCAAAATAAGACATTGAGGAATTCTCAACCGAAAGTTCATTGACGTATTGATAAGCACACCCCTCTATCTAGAGTTGTGAATATCTGGAAGCAAAGATTAAACAATTACACTTTAAATATTTACTATGCCTAGAACAGGAAAGGCATTGCCTTTAAAATAGCTTGGAAATCATTAGCCTATTTATAACCAGGGTAGTAAACCTAGGTTCACAAGGGCAAAATGAAGAAACTTATCTATGGCACAATTCCAACTAAAGTTAAGCATTAATAGGCTCTTTTCCCTCTCCAAGAACTAATGATTAACAAGTGGCATATTTATTACTTCATTGTTATTTTTTAAAATAAAAAATAAAAATAAAAGTTCTTTTTCCCCCAATCTACATTAGAATAAACATGCCATTTTTGTAAAAATAATAGTAATTGGAAATACCAAGAATTTCAACTGTTTGTGTTGTCACTGGGTGGGGGCATCTCAAATGCTCAGGAAGACTGAATCCCCTGTACATTTCACAGCTCCTGGGATGGCCTTGGGGACCTTAAATCTAATTCTGCCCTTCTTTACCAAGAGTTCAGTGAATGTCGACACCTGCAACACACACAGCTAGGGATAGATAAACCGTATTTGCAGGATCACGAGCAGGGTTGATACACTTGGCAGAGAACAGGAACAAGGCAGTCTACTACAGCGAAGTCATAGCAGTTTGCAGCCAACTGGGGGCCAAGCCAGGAAAGGAGAGATGAGAAGGGGGGAAATGAGAGCAAAGGAGAATAGTGACATAACTGGACTGGCAGAAGGTGTGCTGAGTAAAGCAACCAACAGGTAGATGCAGCACAACAAGGAGAAATCAGAAGTGAGCTTAAAAGGAGGATCCTGCGTCAGAGGCCAGAACAACAGGTAGCAATAGCAAGGAGATGATGACTCTTTGAATCAAACTTAAGTACTTGTCTTACTGGTCCACAAGTTTCATAAGAATAGAAAGAAATGCCACAACCACTTAGATTAGTGTATTGCAATAAGTACTTGGGCGCAACGTCACCCAGTTTTCCCTGAGTCAGCTTGCAGAACAATGAACAGACATTCTCTTTGCCACCTTCAGGATTGCCCAGTTACGTTAATATGACTTCCTAGCAAGCAGTTGATCCTCCCGTTTCCCTAGTCAGTCTGGGCTCAGGGAGGGGACTGAGATTTCTGGGACATGGTGACACGTGATGGATTTCCACCTGCATTAGGGAATCCCAATGTCTCCATCATATACTTCCTTCTTCAGGTATCGCTGCACCGAAAGGGGAAAGAATTGATGCCGCACAGGGCCTCCCAACTCCAGCAGGCATAGAATGCTGGATCCATGCAACGTGATGAATTAGTTCTGGAAATGGGACAGGGGAAATTGTTTAAAATGATTTTTTTTATATGAAAAAAACCTTACACCACAGTTACCATTAAGGCACTTCAATTAATGAAATTCCTGTCACAAAACACGCCTAGAACAATGGGAGTTTTGAAAACTGTTCATGGGCGCCTTTGCACAGCTTAGGTTGTGCCTGTTCCTGAGAAAAATCAAACCTGGCCACAGTAACATGCCTTATTTAAATTCAGATTGCAGTGAATTTTACTTGAAGAGTCTTCAGAAACTTCCAACTAGTCAAGAACATTAGTGGATGCTCACCGATGGGATAATAATATACCTGTCCTGCAGCAGATGTGCCAGATGCCATTTTGTTTGACAGGACCATACAATTAAAAACTTATTACCTATAAAGATTTAGATGGCTTAGAACCAAGAAAACTCTCGTCCTGTCCACTTCCTATGATCTACAGAAGAGGCCTATCTCCATGTACTGTCTGTGGCTGGGGCATACTTTGAGTCTCAGTGACTGTTCCCAGAGTCTGGAATATCTGGCCCTAGAAGATCCATTTGGTTTCCCTCGAACTGGTTTTTACCAACAGGTTAAAAAGTTGGCAAGCCTTGGTCTTACTGGACAGTTTATTTTTACGTGGTAGGTTTATATTTGAGAATTTTTGTTTTTATGCTTTTTTAAAAAAAAAATAGGACAGTTGTTGTTATAAACCACCATGAGCTATGCAAATGCATTGTAAGGGTGAGGTATAAATTTTCAAAATAAAAATAAAGCATTATGGGGATCAAACCTGCAACCTTGGTGTGGTTATCAGCCCCAACTGAGGCTAACCAACTGAGCTATCCAGTTCAATAGTGTATTTACTGTGGGCTTCCTACCGAAGCCAGCAGTGAGCAAGCTCCAGCCTGACAATATCCTTCACTTAAGGACAGAACTACTCCTGCAGTTTAACAAAGGCCTAAAGCTATATTGGCTGTGAGTCTAGGAAGACCTGCTCCATGCCTTACAGTCCTTTTTCTACCTTCCCTGGGAGAGCAGAGCCCTGACTGATGGCTGCTGAAGAGGTCAGAGACCATCTTGGCCAGGCATAGGCAAACTCGGCCCTCCAGATGTTTTGAGACTACAATTCCCATCATCCCTGACCACTGGTCTTGTTAGCTAGGGATGATGGGAGTTGTAGTCCCAAAACATCTGGAGGGCCGAGTTTGGGGATGCCTGATCTTGGCTGTCTCTTAGCGCAGACCCAGGTCACTGAGACTGACATTCCACAGCTGCCACCCACCATAAACCACCATTGGGCAGGACTAGCAGCAACAGCAGCAGTTATGTTCTGTACAGTGGACCCTCCGGATACGAATTAAATTCGTTTCGGGGGTCAGTACTTAACTCGAAAAGTCCATTAGAACACTACTGCACATGCAACCCGAAAGCTACGTATCCAGAGTGGTACGTAACTCGAGGGTCCACTGTACTTACAATATTTTGATCTCTTATTATGTTGTTTTGAATGTGCATTTTATATTTGACTTCCTTTACTAGTGTTCTCTTTTGAAATGTTTTAAGATTTTTTTCTGTTAACGTTGCTGTGTTAAATGTACATTCTGTAGCTGATCTCGTTGGTAATGTTTTGTTTTGAAATCTTTAAGATAATATTTTAGGTTCCAGTTAATTATGTTGCTTTGAATGTATGCTTTATATTTGACTTTCTTCAGTAGTGTTTCATTCAGTATATCTTTATTTGATGTTTTAATGTGTTGTAAACCCCTTTGAGATTTTTCCCCCTTTAAAATATAAAGCTGTATAGAAATTAAATGAGGAATAATAATAAAAGTAATCACAAGGCCAGTATTCAGGAAATGCCGTCTAGTATCACACCAAAATAATCCAACAACCCCCACCTGGGTGATCTTGTGTTATTTAATACTCTGTAATTACCATAGTTTTGCAGTATGTGCAGTGAAACTTCTGAAAAGTTTATATATCAAAACAAGGATATTTACTTTGGTTTTCATAAAAACAACACCACATATTAAAGGGAATAATAAGAATTTGAAATTGAAATAATTATGTTTTTTTGAACTGGCATCTTATGGATGCCGATCAGCCAAATGCTTAGTTTACTTCACTGTAAACTAATCAGCAGACAATACATACTGCTATGACATTGGTAGCTTGGTAGCTTTTTGTCACACCTCAAACATGAATGGCTAAGATAAGGTGGGTTTTCCTGTAACATTTTAGGCCACGCAGCTGCAAAGACTAACATTCATATTTCAAAAAGTAAGTTGATAAAATCGAGGGCATGAGGGAAAATATAGGGTTACAAGAAAAGTGAAAGCAAACATGATGTCCGAACCAACAGCAGGAAAGTGCATTCAAAGTTGCCTTGGGCTGCTAAGTCACTTGGCCAACATTGCTCTAGCTACCAAGCAATATTACAAAGTCAGCACTTCCGATGGAAGGATATGTACAGTGATCCCTCGACTTCCGAATGACCCGACTTACGAGTTTCTCGAGTTGCGAGGGATCAAAGCGGCCGCCGCTTCCGAATTTTTTCGACTTCCGATCGGAAGCCGCGGCCACTTTAAATGCGGTTTCCTCAAGTCCCGAAGGTTTTTTCGACATACGAATGCATTCTCCAACGCATTCCTATGGGGACTCGAGTTACGATTATTTCGACTTACGAGGAATACGTCGGAACGGATTAACTTCGTAAGTCGAGGGTCCACTGTACATTCTAAATACCTGTAACTAAACACATTCTCTAAGCCAATCCTTACGAAGCCAAACTTGCACCATTCACACAAAAGACAGGCATCAGCAATCTGAGGGAATTCAAATGTTTGCAGAATACAATACAATAAAATCAAATCTAGGCCATAGAATGCCGAGTATCTGCTTTGGGGGCTGGGGCGGGCAGGAATATCCTGGAAAACCCTTGAAAGGAGCACTCCACACAGCCACATTTCTTTGCAGTATGACACATAAAATTTTGATATGGGGGAAGAGCTGCAGCTCAGTGGTGCTGCATCTGCTTTGCTGCAGAAGCTCCCAGGTTCAATCCTTGCCATCTCAAAGTACAGCAGGGAATATCCCCTCTCTGAAACCCTGGACAGCTGGTGCCAGCTGGGGTGGACAAGTAATTGTTGGGTTTTTCTTTAGAGTGGACCCTCTGGTTACGTACCACTCTGGATACGTAATCTTCGGGTTGCGAAAGCGGCAAACCCGGAAATGTATTCTTCCAGGTTTCGCCGCTAGCGCATGTGCAGAAGCGGTGCCTCTGGTTACAGATTTTTCGGGGTGTGCACGGACCCCCAAAACGAATTAAATTTGTAACCAGAGGGTCCACTGTATCTTGAGATGGTCAATGGTGCTACTCAGAGGTGCAGTTTTGACCTGCTTGGCAGCACACCTGTGGTCTCTTGACAATTTGACTAATTAAAGGGGGAGTTTATTTTCTGCACCGAATGCAGGGATGTGATAGGGTAATTGATTATTTGAAAACTGTATTTAAGTTGATTAAATGTTTTGTATGCTGCTGGTGAGGAGGAGTGGTGGTGACTTGCAGCTTTTGATTGTTATATATTCGAAAATTAAAAAAGCAAAGATATTGCGGATAGCCTTTTATTTCAATGCCCCAGTCACTGCTCACACTCTGTTTGCAAAAGCCCAACAGTAATGAGCTAGGTCGATTAATGTTCTGAATTGGTTTAAGACAGATTTCTGTGCTCCTAAGTGACAAAGGTATTTACTAGACTTAGCCTAGGTTTGGCTTATGGGTCTCCAGTTGCTGATTCCCAGTGCCGCCACCAACCAACCCAGAGGGGAAAAAGAGGAGAATGGAAGGAATGACAACAGGCTGCTCTGAGGGGAGGGTCCTGGGACCCGTAGGCACACATGCACCTACAGAAGAACCCACAGGACCCCCTACACCACCACACACTGAAATTAGACTGGAAATAAGCATTCTGTTTTAGGCAATGGAACAGGTTGTAGTGTGTGTTGTACAGTTCTTCTGGTTTGCAAATGTGCTCACATGCAGGACTGGTGCTAGCAATTTTGGCGCCCTAGGCGAGGGGGCGGGCCACATGATGTCATTGCGTATGACGCACGTTGCGGAGCGGTGCCCCGCCCCCTGCGCTGCCGGGCGCCCCGCACCGCCGCGGTTTCCGCCCGAAGTTCCGCTGGTTGGGGCGGCACCGGGCGGCGGCGGGGGGGCGAGGGGCAGGCTGGCCAGTGCCCCCTCCATTTTGGCGCCGCCGCCGCGGTTTTCGCCCCAAGCTGCTTGCTCCGCAGCTGGTTGGGGCGGCGCCGGGCGGCGCCGGGGGGCAGGCTGGCCAGCGCCCCCTCCATTTTGGCGCCCTAGGCAGTTGCCTAGTTTGCCTCAATGGACGCACCGGCCCTGCTCACATGTCCAGAAATGGTTGGAGACCCCTGGATTAAAGTCTACTAAGTGTGTCTTTAAATCAAATCATCAATACGCCTCTGAGATGTCAAAAGTCCAACACACGTTATGCCACCTTCCCGTCTCCTCCCATTTTCCTTTTACATAAAATCTACGCTAGCCTAAAACAAAACCCCAAGCCAAGTGTGTCCTTCTCTCGCAACCCCACCAATTGAAGTTGGTCCCCAACTAATCAGCACATACTTTATTAAAGCAAAACTTGCCATCTTGAGTTTATGTACTGGTATGTTTGAATCTTGAAAGTATGCAGAACCAAAGGCCACACCAAAACATGGTTTGGCATCACACAAAAAGGAGGAGACGCAGGCCTAAGGTCTGTGTACTCCCCCTTCCTTCATGAGCCAAACTTTAGGTGGCAATTTTTCGCAAACCATGGCCAACCACTTCAACTGAACCTGGCAGACTATAGTATTTATATTAGTATTTACATATAGTGCCAAACCACACATAGAATCACAGAAGCGTAGAATTGGAAGGGACCCTGAGGATTATCTAGTTCAGTGATGGCTAACCTTGACACTCCAGATGTTTTGGGACTACAACTCCCATCATCCCTGACCACTGGTCCTGTTAGCTAGGGATGATGGGAGTTGTAGTTCCAAAACATCTGGAGTGTCAAGGTTAGCCATCACTGATCTAGTTCAACCCCCTGCAATGCAGGAATATGTAGCTGTCCCATATGGGGATTGAACCTGCAACCTTGGCATTATCAGCACCATGCTCTAACCAACTGAGCCATGTTCCTTGCTTTACAATGTTAAGTGAAGATAGGCTCCCACCCAAAAGAAGCTTACATAACAAAATGTCATGAGGACACAGGAAAAAGAGGCACATTAGTCTGATGCTTACATCTGCTCATTTTTGTAATGCCAGAACAAATGTGTGGCATGTGTGGCAAGTGGGTGCCTTGAAGAGGGAAACTGTTCATGCATGCCTATCCCTGCCAAACTTCCTAAAAGTAGTAGCAACAGCATGATGGGAAACCCATTACACTCTGCTCAGAGGATAAACATCTCCTGCTTTGCAACCACATAGTCACAAATTACCACACCAAAATTTACTTTAGCTTTTCAAAGTTCAGCAATTAAATAAGCAAAGTTAACTAGAGAAAGCGGCCATGTACATCCTTATTTGCACAAGCCCAACAGTAACATTTGACTTATTAAGATCATTGGGTCAATTGACAAATTTGACCAGTCATGAATACTGCTGTACAGAAGACAAAATCCAACACCTTCAGCTCAGTAAGCCTGGTTTGTGTTGCATATTTGTTTCAGAAGGTATATTCAGACACACACAGTCATATGCAATGCCCATGTAAAAGACTGTGTGTACTCTATGTGTTTGCCAAAACAGCTCGATCTTTCCTACACATACACACCTCAACATGCACATGCCCCTTAATGTTCTGTTCTTTGTCCTCAGAATTGGTGGTAAATATTGCAGAAGTTGGGTATGCAGGTGTAGATATGTTTAGATGCCACGGCAAAGCGCAGGGAGGCAAGACCACTTCCACTGCCTCATATTCAACATAAACAGTTTATAGTTTATGTGCCTACTCTACAGAAGTTAATAAGCAACACCATGAAGCTGTGTGCGCGCACACACACACACTGCAAAAAGCTACAAATGGCAAAGTTTACTGAATTTAAATATTTAGTTTGCTTTTCATACAGTAAAAATGGAATGTAAACTTTTGTGTTTTGTTTAGTCTTTCTAGAACAAGAGCACCATTAATTCAGCCTAACCTTTTTTGGGGGGCATATAGTAACTTGCAGAGTGGAAAGAAAGCAACTTATGATAATTAGGATGCATTTATATTATTGTAAAACAACCTGAGAACTTTGTTATTAGCCTACATGTAAATACTGTAAATATTTTTTTAACTTGATGTAACTGATACGGTTGCTCCTCCAACAGGAAGAGTTCTAGTATGCCAGAGCATTGCGCAGTTTCCCATCCCCTTATGAAAATTCAATTCTCAAGGTTCGTTGGAGCAGCAAAGACGGAGAATTGTATCCAACACTGGCCATTCCCAAGAGTAGACCAACTGATGAACTTGACTCACTTAGATCCATTAAGTCTAATTTGAGTACAACTTAGTAGCTGGATATAGCTAGCAGGAATTTATGTCTATTTGCATTTGCAGTAGGGTACTACTCATGATCTGAGTCACAATCAATTATATTCTGAACTCAGAAGTACTAGCATTCTCCAAGCAAGATGTTTGAACACAATAGTAGGAGCCTGCTTCATAAACAACATGTTAAAAAATTAAAGTAACAATGATGTATTAGTGAAGGAACACCCACCTAAAAACCGCTCCAACCGGTTTGTCTTTATGTTGGAATCTCTCCCTTCTTCTTAAGCAACTTAATGCTCTAAATTCTGTGGCCTCTGGCAAAGACACCATGCATTAACTCAGACCCTAACTCCCAACACGCACACACAAAATATTCCAAAATGAATCTCAAGATGAATAGAATTTTATAGGAGTTCAAATCTAGGCCAATATGGCTGCTGGGCATTAAGTTTCATACTCCCTCAGGTTACTAGAACAAAGGCGGGGGAGGGGGGAGTATTTCTGAGGTCAGCCATAACAGATCAATTGAAATATTTGCTGGGGGGAAACACTAAGCTGTGGCTGAAAATGAATAAAAAAGCAATCCTCCGAAGCCCTTTGTACAACATGATGTTTGATTTTCTATTTGGGTTTCCTAGCACATCCCTTACCTGGTGCAAACTTAAAAGCTGGGGCGGGGAGTGCTTACAGAGACTGAATTGCTCTTTCCTCAACTCTGCCCACGTGACCCCTCTAGTTATTATTTCAGCTAAGTTAACTTGCTTTGAAAGTTATTAACCTATTCCTCCCTACTTTTTGCTGGGAAAGCAAAGAACCGGAAGCCATTTTAAGAGAGCAAAGTTTACACAGCAAAAGTTTTGAACCCTTCCTTCAGCAGAACTGAAGGGTGGAGGAATCAATTAAGTTTGCAAGTCAATCTCCACCTTGCTCAGCAGCTCTGCATAAACAGGATTCAGGTTGCAGCCCTGAGGAAAGAAATGTAGAAGAAGAAAAAAACCTTTAAGGTACTAATTGATTGTTAACAGTAAAAGCTAAAGAACTGTCAACGCTGTTTCAGAAAATTAATTTCAGCATGGATTCCTACAGATGGGAGGTACTTGCATGTTTAAAACATTTTAGTCAGCTCTGATCACGAGCCAAAACTGCTAGCTTCCAGTTTTCACCCCTCTCCCATCAAAAGTTGGAAGGCCTTGCCATTAGTTGATGGACCTGACCCTAAGAAGCAAAATCCAGCAGAAAGCACTCCTCCAAAATGAACAGAATCTGTATGAGAACATAAAATCAAGAGATGGTTCTGCTAAAGTTAATGGGGAATATGAAGATGCTGCAATTTGGATTTTCCACCTCAGGCATCAAATCTATTAAGGTAAATGATGTTCAAATAGAGTACTATAAAGACCTTGCAACTTGCATAGGGTGAACGACATCCCAGAGTAGAACTGTCAAGCTTGTTTATATTTGATAGTGGGGGGGGGGAATACTCTTTGCCATTTTCATCATTTTACTTTCAGTGTGTAGCCTTCAGTAGCTTGGGCACCAATCCCTGCAAGATTCCTGTTTGTGGCCTTCACACAATGTATAGGCTTTGGAATCCTATGCTACAGGATGTGATGATGGCCATATAATTTAGATGTCATGAAAGGGAGATTAGATAAGTTCACAAATAAGTCTATTGATCATGACTATGGAGCCTCCATTTCAAAGGGTGTATATCATCGAATCAAAGTTTCCAGGCAAGAAGGATGGAGCTGTTGCTTGTGGCTCCCAGAGGCACCTGGTTGACCACTGTACAAAGCAGGATGCTGAAGTAGGTGGAGCTTTGACCTAATAAGAAGAGTGCCACCAGATAAGACCACCCCTTCCTTGACAATCCTCATGGCCTGCTGTGTGTTCAACAGTGCTAGTCACACCAAGAAAGTCATGAATGGCCGTGGCACAAGAGTTGTATTGGCTGTTCTCCAATGCAGGGCTTGCTTCCTCCCAGGTGTTTGCCAAAGCTCAAGCCAGAATGTTTTCTCGAGGCAATGTTTATTCTGGCAGGCATCTTATGTCCAGGGATGGGCATGGGGTTATCAGCAGTGTTTTCCACGATTTACAAATGCTTTTTATTTTCAAATATAGTAATCTACCTCTACCTTATCAGATTGAATTTTTGTGTTTTCTTTCCCACTGTCTCCTCTTACCCGACACTCATACTCAAACTGTACCAAACAAGTTTGCAGCTGATGCAATATTATTAATGGTCTGTATGCCTTCTTGCCCACCAAACATGCACAACTTTATCCAGTAGAAGATCTCAAGATTTTATCAACTTTAGTTATATTTCAACTTAATAACCTTGCCATTGTCATACTATTAGCTCGTCCAATCCCCTTAAGAATTTTAATGGCTATGCTTTTCCGAAAGACCACAATTAAATTCAAGTTGATTTGCCAAAGGCAAGTGGTATGGATACCAATCTGAAGAGCCTGCAACTTTCCTAAGGTCTCTTAAACGTATTGAACTGCAAAGTTCAGTGAACAATTTGGTTGTGTAGGAGGTGCCAGACAGCTTAAAATGAAACCAAATACTGTGTGGCAGTTAAGACGCTTGGACCAGAGAAGTTCAGATTTGGATCCAGTTAGCCTTTTATTTACATTCTCATCCAGTTTAGAGTGGGGAAGGATGGACTGAGAGGTAGCAATGAGACCTGGCAGCCTTGGGAAAGGGTGAGGATGAGGACTTGATTTGCCAATGCTTTTTGCCCATCTCAAAGTAGCTTTGCAATAAAAGCTAGCTTCTGAGTAGGTCATACAAAGACATAAATTCCAGTATTTGTCTCCAAGATCCAAAACTCTCACCACATCCACTGGGGCAACCTTTGAAAAGCAGCATTCTAATTATATGGTAAGCGGTTTCCCTCAATTTGAAAGGCTTCTGTGTATCTATTGTTACTGAATTTTATGGCTGAGCATTATTATTGTATTTATATAATGAACTGTCCTGAAAACACTAAAGATACAGGTTAATAGTTTAATACAGTACATTTACTCCTTCCGAAGTACTGAAAACTGGACAGTGCAATTACATTTAAAAGAACTTTTACAGCACAGATGAATGAAATGCTGTCTTGCCTTGGGGCAAACCAAGTCCTGGACATGCCTGAACTGTATTTTTCAGTACAGCCAAAGCATAAATGTTTCAGGTGCTCATTTCAGATAAATGGATGGGCTCATAAGTAGGCCAAGGGAGAGCCCTAGACTGATAGACTGAAATTACCGTAAGTGGTTCTGATCACTCCAAAAATAGCAGTGCCTAGTTCTATACCACAACTAGGACAGACAGAGGCATTGCACTTGGAGGACTCTGTTCCTCAAGAAAGGAAGAAGAGATGAAGGAACAGAAGCATAACAGCTCCTCCCTTTTGGCTGCTTGCATTTCAATGGTTGTTTGGAGAAGAGCAAGAAGAGGAGTCATATGTGGCTGTCAGGTAGGAAAACCCGGCTCTGCCAAAACACACCAAGGGAGCCCTGCCTCTCTTTTTGGAAAATCTGGTTCTGTGGGCACACCTGCATGAATTCCTGTTCTTCAGAAAACAAATTCCTGTTATTCCTGAAAGATGAAAGACGTTTCCTTTAACAAAATGGTTTTAAACGAGTCTTGATTTATTCAGCCACTTGCAGTTACAGTAAATGGTTGCCAATTGTGAAATCAATGCAGGCCAGGAAATGTTTTAAACAAGCCTTGTACTGTTAAGCATTGGTCAGTATCACTGAAGCAGTCAATTTCTATTTAGGATATAGCAAGTCCTCAATTTACGTCGGGGTAAATTCTGGGTGTCCTATCTAAAGCCAAAATCAATGTACAGTGGTACCTCGGGTTAAGTACGCTTCAGGTTAAGTACGCTTCAGGTTAAGAACTCCGCTAAGAACAGAAATGGTGCTCTGGTGGCGCAGCGGCAGCAGGAGGTCCCATTAGCTAAAGTGGTGCTTCAGGTTAAGTACGCTTCAGGTTAAGAATGGACCTCCGGAACGGATTAAGTACTTAACCCAAGGTACCACTGTATAATCAGAACACACTGGGGGCAATGGTAGTTGGCATTGCCAAAGTCTCCCCCCCCCCCGGATGCTCACCCCTTTTTAATGTTGCTAAACAAGTTTTGCCAGTTGTGTAAAGCTAAATGTGTGTAAGTTGTGAGCTTACTGTATTAGGGTTTCCTGTGTGAAAATGGAGGGTGAAATTATCATTATCACTATATAAAACAGCAGGCATGTCAGCTTCAATAAATTAAATTAAGGACCAACGAGACAATAAATTAGCTCCATTTCTGTGCTATATCTATCTCTTTCTAAGATGCCCCTGACAAGGGAACTTATCCAAAATGCATTGGGCTTTAAAATAAATTGTTTGTAGCATTCCTGAGACCTCTTTGGGGTTTCACCAAATAGCTGAAACCTCTATTTTTCCATCTAGTTGAAAAATATTTTGCCAAATTCAGATCCTTTGCTTTTGGAAAATTAAGTCCTTGATTTGCTGCCATACAAGGAACCAAGCAGATTTGTCTCACCTTTACGAAGACATAAAGTTCCAAATTTATATAAACGTTCTATTTAGTTCTGCAAATGACAGTTCCTTACACCAGGGACCCCCAAATTTTGCCTGGTCTTCATAGCCAAATCAAAAAATTTGGTCGCTGGAGTCCCTTCCCTTCTGCACAATTCTACGTATGTTTACTTAGAGGCAAGACTCACTTCATTCAATAGGGATTACTCCCAACATATTGGAGCATGCTGTTTTTGTTTCCAGCTCCACACAGCGAAACACTGTGCAAGTTCAAGAACTTGCAAAATAAGTTTGCATAGCATGAATTTCAAAAGGACATTTATTTAAATATTTTCCTTCGGTAATTTAAGATGTACCGTGAGACACCACATCGCTCATAAAACCATAGACCAGATGAGAACTAACTGGTTTAACTACTCTTGCTCTGTAGCTACGTTGGGGGAGGGGTTGGAGAGGAAAATAATGAGACAGCAGGGCGAGGGGTTAGAGGAGCAAGTGCCATGATTTATAACCAACTCTTGTTTGCCTCTTGGGGAGGTCAAGACCTGAGCAAATAAAGGTGCTTCCATGGCAGCAGTATAAAGTTGCTAGAAAGCCCTCTGCTATAGTACTTGGGCGGCCAGAGACGTGAACAAACAATTTCCGTTCTTTAAAGGAACAACATCCTGTTTCACAGTTGGAAGTTTTGATATTCCAATGAAACCAACCTTAGGGCCAAAGTACATGAGTCGGCGGCAGACTGGGGTGGGATATCAATTTTTATAGCAAAAGGGAAATGTGCAGGGAAGTGGGGGGGGGGGATGAGCCCGCCCCGCACCTACAATTTAAATCTCTCCAAGTGAATATCAGAGCTTGGTAGAGGGGGGAAACCTAATGGCAGTGGTTTTGGCATCCCATCAAACATAAACTCCTTTTGTTTTGGGGCAGGCCTGGGTTTAAGTAAACTCATTCGCAGCAATTGCTTATTAGAGCAAATGCGAGGAAACTGTGGCCCTACAAATCAGGGTGGATAAAAATCAATGATTTTTTTTAAAAAATCGGATTTTTTTATTTAAATCAATTTTTTTGATTTAAATTGGATTTTTTAAATAAAATGCTTTTGGAGGAAAAATCTTTCTAAATATAGTCTTCTATTTAAGTTACATTGTAGTCCAAAGGCTATTCATCAGGAAATAAGGATTTGTTTTAAGTTTATCAAGTGTGCTAAAACTCAGTCTAAGTTTTTTTTTAAAAATGTTTAACCACATCAGTTAACAAACATGGATACATATGCTATCATGTTATTGTTTTAGTTAAATAAATTGTTTAAATGGTTATTAAGGAAATGATTATTTTTCTCCTTCCAATAAAGTACAGCAGAAAAGTTGTCCAAATATAAACAGTTAACTTATTAAACCTCACCATAATTTCATAATTATCTGTCTATGTATTTCCAGCAGTATAACCAAATCAGTAATTTTTGATATAACTGTAAAAACCACTCTGAAAATTTATTATTCCAAAAATGAAACCTTCATATGGTTGTAAATATTAAGATTATACCAGCAAGAATGAGTCTTTCTGTAAAAAAAATATTTAAATCAAGTCTTACTGACTAGTGATTTAAATCAAGCCTTACTGACTAGTGATTTAAATCGTGATTTAAATCAATTTGATTTAAATCAAATCCACCCACCCTGCTACAAATGCTGCTGAACTACAACCATCAGTTCCAGCAAGCATTCTTCCATGTACAAGACATCCCCATGTATAAGACAACCCCTATATTTTTTTTAACCCTAAATTAAGAAATTGGGCCAGAGCCAAAGCCCTAACTCGGACCTGGGCCACCCGCGCCAGAGCCCAAACCCAGGCTGCCCGAGCCAAAGTCCAACCCCAAACCCAGGCCGCCAATGCCAGAACGCGAACCAAAGCCCGGGCTGCCGGCACCAGAGCCAGAGCCCAAACCCTGTGCATTCACCATCCATGTATGAGACAACCCCCAATTTTTGACTATTTTATTTTTTTAGCCAAAAAAACACTGTCTTATACCGGGGGGGGGGGGGGAATATGGTACACCTTTGTCCTGCTGCAGCGACTATTTTTCTCAGTTTGTTTTATATCAGTTTGTTTGTGTTTTAAATACAATGCAAACTGCTTTGAGAACTTTTAATTAGTAGGTGGGGGTATAAATACTCCGAAATAAATAACTAAAATCATCGTCACCACTACCTTAATGAAACAACTCTTTAGTATGTATTTATTTTCATTTATCAGCCACCTTGGAGGCCTGTTATCAAACAGGAAGGTAAGGTTTATTTTAAATGAACAGAAGTACACCACCACACGCTGCCATTGACAGAAAAATCAACACTTATTTCCTAGGACTGCCCTGCTTTGAACTATGATATATTATGCTTTTGTGTTTCACCGTGTGACCTATATGCTCATAAGTATATCTGCTTAAAATCCCTCCTTTCCAATCTTCTCTTTCCAGCAGCTCTGCACGTAGCAGAGCACTCACTCCAAGGATGTTATCAGTGTTTTGTTTTTTAAGCTGCAGTGTGGTATTTAGCATGTCACTCTTGCCTTCAATGCCCACCCACCAAGCTGCCAGGGCTCCCTTTCTCTCACAGCTTTGCCTCAAGAAGACGAAGGCAAATAGTCAGACACTCCCCCAAGCTCCCTAGATAGGACAGCTATTTTGCAAAGCTGCATTTTCCATACCAGCATTTCAACACCCATTTCTCTCAGCAAAATTTAAAGTTTTCGGATTACAGGCATCTTTTGCTCTATTTGTATGCAACAAGAACTTTACAACACAAACATTTGCCTGGTGTTTGCTGATTTTAAAATGTTTGTGATTATTTAGCAACTGCTATACAGTGGTTAAACCAAAGAGCCTAGGGCTTGCCGATCAGAAGGTCGGCGGTTTGAATCCCCGCAACGGGGTGAGCTCCCGTTGCTTGGTCCCAGCTCCTGCCCACCTAGCAGTTCGAAAGCACGTCAAAGTGCAAGTAGATAAATAGGTACCACTCTGATGGGAAGGTAAACGGCGTTTCCGTGTGCTGCTGTGGTTCGCCAGAAGCGGCTTAGTCATGCTGGCCACATGACCTGGAAGCTGTACGCCGGCTCCCTCGGCCAATAATGCAACATGAGCGCCGCAACCCCAGAGTCAGTCACGACTGGACCTAATGGTCAGGGCCCCCTTTACCTTTACCTTTATACAGTGGTACCTACAGTTAAAAACTTAATCCCTTCTGGAGGTCCATTTGTAACCCGAAACCCCTTGTAACGAGGCATGCTTTTGCTAATGGCGCCTCCCACTGCTGCCGCGCTGCCAGCGCACGACTTCTGCTCGCATCCCGGGGCAAAGTTCGCAACAAGGGGCTGCAGCATTCGCAAGGAGGACAGTACGTAACACAAGGTTCCACTGTGCAGTGGAACGAACCTTGGAAGTGGAATGGAGTCTGTTCGACTTCCAAAACATTTGGAATCCAAAGCATGGCTTCTGGTTGGCTGCAGGAAGCTCCTGCAGCCAATTGGAAGCCGCAAAAGCCCTGCTGGACTTTCAGCTTCCAAAAATAGTTCGGAAATTGGAACAGTCACATCTGGGTTTGTGGCGTTCGGGAGCAAAAACGTTTGAGAACTAAGCTGTTCAAAAACCAAGGTACGACTGTATTCTTGCTATCGGAACTGAACATACCAGTAAATCAAAGTCTCATTGTGTCAAACAGATCCTTGGTAGCAGGACCATGCCACAAATATTACTCTGGATCTCCAAGTAGTATACCAGCTCTGGCAACTGGGACCCCTTGATTCCCAATTTTATAGTCTCCTCCACAAATCTCAAAGCAGTGAACACAGGACTTCCCAAATAATATCCTGTCCAGGCCTTTGACAAATTATTGTCTCAGACCAGCCAACCTCACAGAAACATTACACAGCTTAAACACAGCTCCTTATTTGCCACCCTGAGCACCTTGAAAGAAAGGTGGCAAACACAGAGGCAGTGCTTTTTTCAGGGGGTACTCAAGGGTACACAGTACTGGCACCTCTTTTTTGTTGTTAAAAAGTGTGGCTGGACAGAATAGGAGTGTGATCATACGAGCAATATGACATGATTTATGTTCCCCACAGAAAGATGTTTAGAAGCCACATGAGAATTCACCAATATCACCAAGACACTAGGAGTTGGTGGCACAGTCAGAGCTCAATGCACTTTACAGACAATTTATACCACTACTCATAATCTGCTTTCACACAATCCAGTACTATGTACAAGTAAGGTACAACAGAGAAGTCACACTAGAGAATTTCAACCAAGTGTGCAAGAAATAAAAGGAAAGGCAAAACGCAGGGTAGATGTGCAAGCTGCCCAATAATTGCCCATAACACACACCAGCAAAGGATGAAACGGCAACAGTTGGCACAAGACCAATTAACAACACACTAGTACTGAGTATATGGGAAAAGTCTGTCCATTTTGAGAACTACATGAATCTATGTGGTCAATACACCCATAACAAAAACAGGAGCAATGCTAAAAGTGCAATTCATCTGCCTATATCTTCAGAAGTTGGCACACATGCCTTCAGAATGAATGGGATTTGCACCAGAAAAAGAACATTCAGGACCAGATTGGTCTATGAACACCATACCAACTCAACTGAACTCAGTTTTTAAACCGAGTTGCCAAATAAAGTTTTCCTCTGGTCACTTTTCATAGTCAATTCTGTACATTTGTACTCATCATGATTCTACAGTATGGTCAGCTCAATTTAAATTTTTTACTTGTATGGTTATTGAAGTAAGGCACATGGGCAATATAACTAGTGGACAATATTGACTGCTTTGGAACGAAGGGCAGGATATAAATTTAACAATTAAATGAAAATGCATGGTCAGTGTAGTACCTCACTCCCTTCTGAATTAGCAGAAGCAGAACTGTGTGAAATAGTAAAGTTTGAAAAATGAATAAATCATTAGTTTGCTCAGGTAAGAGAATCAACAATGTCTGGGTTGGTCCAAGGCATCTTCCCATTTGTTCCTCTAGTCCAGAACTGTTTATTCAACCTGACAGTTGTTCTCCATGGACTTTCCAACCACCTAATCCTTTTCATAGGAGGATACCATTACCCAAATTACTCTAATACAAATTTCTGATTTATGTACATAGCATAAACTGCCCCCAGAGACAGTCTTCTGTCCTTTTCAGATACAAACCTACGATTTTGATTTTATGAAGCTCTTGTGAAACAAGCCATTCTGTTTTCTTAAAGGGGCGATTATCACACATTTTGTCTTTGGCTTGCCCAGTTCATACACTGAAGGCATAACACACCAAGCAACCTCATCCGGGTTACGATTTAACACTCGGGTTGTGTCAACATCCCCAACAGCACCCACAGATACAAATTGAAAACTTGTGGCAAGTTCATTCAGGAAGCTATACAACAGCTGAAAGAGAAAATAGGAAGTTGTTGACAAACTCCTTGGAAGAGCAGTTTCCTGCAGAGAAAGTTAACTACAGAAGACAGCTGGGGTGATCAGTAACAGTTTCCTCAGCATGCGGCATGATTAATGAGTGTTGCAAGAGTCTGTACAGGGATTAGATGCATGAGTCTATGACGTCAAGCCATCCAACTTGCTTCTACTCTAGAAGACACCAGCAAAAGCACACCTGGAAAAAAAGCAACCTCTTCAAGATATGGGCCTGCAAATCATCATCTGCTGCTAATTAGAGCTTGCTTTTTTGTCTTAAAAGATGAAGCCAAACCCCCACTTCATAGTTCACTGCAATGTCAACTTACAGCTGGCCAACAGGAAGCATTTCAAAAGCAACACAGATGTCTGTTCTGCTTGCCATCTGCATGGTACACGGGCCCATTCCAAACACTCTTCTCCCAACACCCAGACACTAGAGGTACAAACCCCACCAAAATGATTGTGAGCTCAGCAGGACAACATTTCATGGATTGCACTCTTAACTACCAAATAGCGAGCCTTGGTCAGCCATGCTCGCTTTTAATTTAACCATAGTTGCGACCACAAAAGCAGTTCTCAAGAAGATTCGCTACCAAGTCTAAGCCAAAAGTGTCCAAGCCTAAGAGCCGCCTCAGGCAGGCAAGGGTTTGTGGAGTCAACAGAAAGCAGCCAAGCGCCTTGCTCTTCCTGTTCGACCACAACTCCATCCTGTCTGAATTAAAGCTTTCAAAGCTTCGGCATCCATGGGGTGTACACACTGACCTACATCAGCATGCTGGAAAGATGAAAGAGATACAGTAAGTGAGGCAGTACCGTGGAGGAACAGGAAGCTTCCTGTTGTAACTTCAACACCCAGTAGTAGCTCTCAGAAATAAACACTAACACCTTGCAGCATTTGCTCATCAACAAATATGTCAAAAAAGGAAAGGTGAGGCTGGTGAAGTTTCACAAACAGGTGATATACACCCCCAAAAGGCTGGCCCTTAAGGGAAGTGGAGAAGTTTGCTACGTGGCACCCCCCCCCCCACTAAGGCCAGCCAACACAATGGCTAAAATATGCAGCCTTCCATTTTGCACTGTTTCCTGGTGCAGTCAAGGCACACAAACACATCTGACTCTCTTCTAGCAGCTCTCTGGCCCTACCTTAACTTTGAGGAACTCTAATACAAAAGCCACATCTGTTTATTGGAGGCAAAAATAGCAAACAAGAAACCAAAAGCTGCCTTGGGGAGCATGAAAATTTGAGCAGAGAAACAGCTGAAAGAGGGGCTACCCTTAAACACTTTAGGCATTTTCACACAATGCAATTTATCCCTCTGAACTACTTTTCTACCCACAGGGGGAAAGATACTGTGCAGCTACTCTGCAGAGAGCAAAGCATCCAGGCACTATTTGAAAACAATGGCCAGGAGGTATTTTATTTCTCTCCAGTAGTGTCATGGCAAGATTCACTCTCTCTCATAATTTAATAAATGATTAAACTAATGTGGGATTAACTAAATGACATTAAGGAATTCATATTTAGAATTCATAACGAATGAATACTGAGTTGACAAAAGTTTTGAGCAATACAAGTTAAGAACCAACTGAACAAAACAAAAAAACACAGAATCACAGAACAGAATCACAGAATTGTAGAGTTGGAAGGGACCCCGAGAGTCATCTCAACTAAAACATTCTTCTATGGAAACATTTTTTAATTATCCTTATTATCTAATTAAGTGAGATAAACCTATAATCCATCAGGTTAGTCTAAATTTGAGGCACAATCTACTGCAAAGTTCTCCTGCACACTCCCGATTAAAATAAATGATAAACCAAACATGGCATTCCAATGGGAGTGTACAAAAAGGAACTTTCCTATGGGTAGTGCTAAGCTCTTATAAAAAAGAAAACTGTATTGAATGTATAGCATCCTATGCATATTGATATGTTATTAACCCTGAGAATCTAGTGGTCTCAAATCAAATTGCTTTAAATCAGTGTTCATCAATTCAAAGTTTTATTCCCCCAAACCTTACAATTCACACTGTAAGGTTGAGATTCTTTTGACAACAATTTCCAAGAGTCATTTAAAGCACTATCAACATCACAATAGCTGGCTGAATACAGTAGTATTAACAGAAAATGTCACATAAGTATTTTTTTTTAAAAAAAGTTTAAAGAATCCCCACTGAACCTGATACAGTATTTTTTCAGTAGTAATACAATAACACTTTGTTTTACACATAAGTAACACATCAGACACAGGTTGGACCCATTGAAATCAATGGCTAAGTTAGTCAAGCCCACTGATTACAATGGGTCTACTCTGAACAACTGCAAGTTACAGCATGTTTAATTGGGAGCCATGCATTAAATTTTAAGGCTTTTCACATTATTAATAGGTTTGTTTTTATTAAACAGTAGGTCTGCTTTCATTAAACACATTTTAAACCATATTACTGGGATTACAAACATTTTCTCTCAACTTGTCTGGAAATATTTCTGTATAGAACATTTGCATGCCATCTCTTAACATAAAGTTACTTGTGTGATTTATCATAAGATGCTTCAGCTAGAAAGATAACTGTGGTGCTATTTCTAACAAGAGAATTAACTTTGTACGTGATTAAGTACTGTCACTTGCCTGTTCGTTCATGTGCCATCACTGTTTGTCATGAGCAAACAAACAAACAAGCAAATAGTTAATTACACCACTGTTTCTGGATTTCATTTCACATGCAAAGTGACAATATCTATAGCCCACTTTTCTTCCAAGATGGAACTCAAGACAGGATACCCTTATCCAGCTACCCAGGGGTCAGCAACCTTTTTTAGCCGTGGGAGGGTCCACCATCTCTCAGACCATGTGGTGGGCCGGACTATATTTTTTGGGGAGAAATGAACAAATTCCTATGCCCTACAAATAACCCAGAGATGCGTTTTAAATAAAAGCACACCTTCTACTCATGTAAAAACACCAGGCAGGCCCCACAAATACCCCATAGATGCGTTTTAAATAAAAGGACACATTCTACTCATGTAAAAACATGCTGATTCCCGGACCGTCCGCGGGCCGGACTGAGAAGGCGATTGGGCAACATCCGGCCCATGGGCCTTAGGTTGCCTACCCCTGTACTAACCAGTCTCAGACCTGCTTATCTTCAGCAAGTCTTGTACATCTTCAAAATCATGCCCTAGGACCAAAACCACCATGCATCAACAATTAAAAACTGGATACCAAGCGTTACCTGTCTCTAGTACAGATGATCATCGCCAGTTATGACACTGCATTGGCGGACAATCAATACTCCATGCTAACTGTTCATTTACTTATAACTTAACAGCATTTGCAAACACACAAACTGCATTGATTTCTGTTCTGCCAGAAAAAATGAAACAGGCTGTGAGGTAGATTAATATGGTGCAGTAGCAGCTAGGCCAAATTGTACCAAAAACTGGAGATTATTTTTAAACAGTTGCTTTCCATTTTCCATTTTAACTTTCTTCTCTCCAGCCAGCAATCAGGTCTCATTAATTCTGATGGTCTTTTTAAAAAGCTACTAATGTGGAACCTGTACCGATTAACATATTCACCAAAAACCAAGGCTAGAGCCATGCGTTGCAGGTGTTCCCAATCGTGAGAAGAAACAGTACTTTTTCGAAACAGTACTTTTTCTATCCCTTGCTGAGTTACATTGGGCAATATTGTACTGCTTTTTCAAAGCACGCCTCTACCCAACCACTTCTTTCCAGTAGGAAAGCTACACACTTCTTCCTGAACTGTGCACGCTTTTTTCAAGCAGTCCACAGGGAGCAGCAATGAACTATTGCTGGATCTTCCAGCAGTAATGCAATAATTAAACTGCTCTTGGTCAAATATGAAGTCAGAACAGGAAGCCAAGTGTCAGTGAAGACCACCCACAATTAGGTTTCAGGTGGAGTAACAGAAAATAAAAAGAACCTCCATATTATGTACTATTTGTCTGCTTGCTTTGTCAGAGGAGCCATGTTCTCCAGTAAAGAGGGCACACAACCCAGGCGTGGGAGAGCCAAACATGTAGGTACCATAGTGCTGCTTCTGGACAGAAATGCAAAAGCTGTACACACAGCTCTGTCACTTTCTCAAACATTAAGGACTATCCTGTGCTAAACACCAATTTGTGCAGACTTCCACTACCAATCCTAATTGATTTGGCACCAGCGACTGTCTCATGGTCAGAATTTGGAAGAGGTGGCAGTATGAAGGAATGAGGAGAAAGCCTCTAACTCGTGTGATTGAGAGGCTGATTGTCAAGATTAAAAAGACTTGCTGCAGTTTAATGTGAGCGAATATTAATCTTAAAGTGCTCACATGCACACGTTCTCTCTTTCTCTACAATATATTCTATGTTGCAGACAATGAGAATATTATCATTTCCATTTCTATCAGCTGTGGTTTAAAAAAAAAATTGCTACGGCTTTAAGATGACTTCATGCATTTATTTCTGCTAAAAACAGAACTTTCAAAACAAGTTATTCTTTAAACTTAGGTAACCTAGGTTACAAAGTAATAAGAAATCATTTTACACAAAACAGCGGGTCTGGTACATCTCCACAACACACAAAATCTATATAGGAGTGTCCATGTTGTTGTTCTTCGGGCCTAAGCAGAACTTTCAGAACTGTCCTCAGATTCTCCCATACCACAGCAGCACCCAAGGAAAAGCAGAAAGGAAAACAATTTATTAAACTGTTTAAAATCTCCCCAGATCAGCATGTGACCCAGCAGGGAGAGGTTAAAAAAAAAGCACAGCCTTTATTTTTCTTCCTAACAACCTGGTTTGTTTCTACTCTTTCCCCCCTTCAAGAGACATCCTTCACAGCTAGCAGCTCTTTCAATCATTTACTTTGGATGTCTGCTTGAGAACAAATGATCTTGCTCATGCAGATGAGTTTGCCAGACTTGTGTGTACTTTCCAGTCTCAGGCTCTTTATTGTCCTTATGGAAACCTGACCCTTTGAAACAGATACCAAGAAAAGACCAGTGAGAGAGGGAGGAGATCACTCATAGGAGCAGGAAGACTTTTCTGTAGCAATAATAAAACTGTCAAAAAATAATGGCCATGATCAAACTGTTCCTCTGCTTTCACCTAAATCTGCATAGGTTGGAAAACCAGTTACACAAAGGCTTAAGTTCGTTTTTCTCCTCTTTTTAGAGGCAACTCATTAAAAAAAAAGGAATTTTGCTGAACTGTCTACTACAATATGCAGTTTCCAAGTCCTATATTCTTGAACTGAATTAGATATACAGGGTGGAAATCAACGCTACTTCTACTCAGGGTAAATCGACTGAGGTTCGATACAGTGGTACCTCTGGATGCAAACGGGATCCGTTCTGGAGCCCCGTTCGCAACATGAGCAGCACGTATCCTGAAGTGTCGCGTCTGCACATGTGCGCGACGTGATTTGGCGCTTCTGCACATGACGTCATTTTGCGCATCTGCACATGCGTGAAACGCCGAACCCGGATGTAACCTGTTCCGGTACTTCCGGGTTCGGCGCGTTCGTAACCCGTGATGAACGCAACACGCAGCGTTCGTAACACGAGGTACGACTGTATGTCTAACTTAATTTGGTTAATTTAAACGGGTCTGCTCTGAGTAGGTCTTGGCTGAAAAGAACCCATAGACTGCAACCCTTAAGAGAGAAAATCCATAAGAAGATCTGCTAGATGCTTGGGGTTAGGATCCAGTGGATTTCTGACTGAACTGGGAGGCAGCCAGGCTACACCACTGTAACTTCCCAACCTCAGTTCAGCTGGGGTTACATTGGCTTGTCTCCCCACATGCGGGCAGCATGGTAAGCCCTGGAAAAGGGCCATGGTTGGGGCAGGACCAGAGAGGGGAAACTCAGAGCGAATCCTAAGCACATTCAGTTTGGTCACGTGACCTGGCAACCCAGCAAAAAGTGGGGTGTAACTGAAACACCGTTTTAAAGGCTTGTTTTCCTTCTGCCAGGCTTAGCAGAAGCCCCACTCCTGAATGGAATTTGGTACTTTTCACTGGCTTGCTGTACACCAGCATCTTGTTCCCAAAATGCACTTGAGTTGAAAATAATTACTGCTAAAATAATATGAATTGAGAGGGTGCCTTATACCTTATACTTATTGTTTTTGTGTACCCCATCCTTAGACCATTTGCTATAGGTAGTGATAGATAGATAGATAGATAGATAGATATAGATAGATATAGATAGAGATATATAGATAGATAGATATAGATAGATAAGATATAGATAGATAGATAGAGATAGAGAGAGATAGAGATAGATCAATCCAGCCAGCCAGACCATTGCGCCATCTAACTCAGCATGATCTTCACTAACTGGCAGCAGCTACTTGGGGTTTTTATGCAATACTGTCTCTCAGACCTAACTGCAGATTCCAAGGATTCAAGATGGAACTTTTTCTGCTACAGCCTTGCCCCATAGATCCAACAATGCAATCTTATTTTAAATACTTCAAAATCTATATGCCGCCTTTCTTCCTTACGGCAGATGTCTAAGGAGGCCAACCATTAGAATTAACCACTACAATCCTTAATTTTTCTTAAGGAAAGGCAATGGAAAATCTGATGAGATGATGCTGTAAAATGCCCACACGGTCTTAAAACACAGGGCTGTTATTAAAGCGCACTAGATCCATGCACCGACTTACTCTTTACTCCCTTGAACACTGTCATTTTCCCCAATAACTACCTGGTGTTTTTATATTGCTTACTGCACAACAGCTTCACATTCATTATCTCAGCAAGCCTCACAAGCACCCTGCAAAGCAAGTCAGTGTCATTTCCATATTATGAGCCAAGGCTTGCCAAAGATCACCAGACAAGTACAAGCTAAGGAAAGATTTTTAGCCCGGTTCCTGTGCTTCACAGTTCACTTTCTTAACCACCATGACATTTTACAAGTAGTATGGCTGTCACAATAAACCATGGTTTATCGTAAAAAGAATGAACTGTATTAGACGGGTGGGATAGAAATTCCTATATAAATAAACATGTTTATGGGACAAGTAATGTCAAATGATAGGGTCTGATCAGGACGGATTAGTTGTGCATGACAAGACCTGCTTTAATGGAACTTTCAGAACCAAGAATCCATGAGGTCCCATCCTGTCCTACATTCTAGAGGTATAGAAAGCATGCAGAGTCAGCCTACAATCAAGTGAGCATATGAACTTAAAAAGTAGGTATGGGCAGACCTATGGCCCATAAATAGTTAAACATATCTACAAAATCATAGCTTTTTTTAAAAAAGTGCTCTTCATTATTCCAGAGAAGTTGCGGTGGCAAAAATACTGAGGTTTAAGGAGGAGAAGAACCTGCCCCCCAACTCACACTTTTGCTGTTCCTAGTTCTATATCAGAGATGGCTAACCTTGACACTCCAGATGTTTTGGAACTACAACTCCCATCATCCCTAGCTAACAGGACCAGTGGTCAGGGATGATGGGAGTTGTAGTCTCAAAGTATCTGGAGTGTCAAGGTTAGCCATCACTGCTCTACATGAAAGCATGAAACTACCTCATCAGCCCACTGGTACTGTCTCTATTGACTTGCAGTGACTCTTCAAGATCTCTCACCTCCGCAACCTCAAGATCCTTTCTAACAGAGACTCTGGAACCTTTCCATTGTGAAACATGTGTAACAGAGTTACAACCATTCCCATATACTATCAAAAGTCTTAAAATACTATTGAGTTTGTATGTGATATGCAAATTGTTTAATTGCATAAAGTTAAAAGCATACAATTATTTTAAAACTGACAATACAATTTTCAGCATGACCCCACACTGTCAAACAAGGATATGGCCTTCAGATGAAGCACAAGGTATTAATTCTACCAGAATTGTTATTTTTTTAAAAGCACAAAGATTTGCCGCCGCCACATCCCCTTTCCCAGTAATTGTACTTACTTCAAAAAATATCTCTGGCCAGAAGGTGTCTTTGCCATCTCCCAACCCGGTGGTAGGGGCACATCATCAGGGATTTCAAAGGATGACTGGCGGAGATGTTGAGAAGAAGGTGCCGCTCCAGGAACTATGCCGGAAGGGGTAAGCCCCCCTGGAGAAACGGTTCCCAACTGCAACGATGCTGGAGAGGAGTGGGCACGGACATGCTGAGGTGTCAGAACTCCTGCTGTCCCTGCATCTGTGCTGGCCTGCAGAGTTAAACAATTCCTTAAGTCTGTGATGTAGCCAGGTACCCATTATGTCAGCAGCATGCTCGAAAACCCCCACTTTTCATCTAGAAACAGTTAATCTGCTCCGAGGACAGGTGAACGCACAAGGCAATGCTGCTTCCAACACGCAGGGTAATAACCAAAGCTAATGTTGAAATGGGCATGAGACAAAAACTACATTTTATTATTTCATACACAGGTTTTTTTTTAAGTCCGTAACTGCGGGTGCAGTATTGGAATTGGACCAATATATTTTGTGGAGGAGAAAGCTTTATAACCAGGTGAGGAACTTGGTGTCCAGCAACAACTGGAGTAATATAGCTCCCATCAGCCCCCAAAAGTCCATCAGCTGAAGAGTCACAGGCTTCTCATCCCTGCTTTAGAAGAACGTTTCTACTGAATGGTATTATTTACATGTATATCTTTTAGAATTTTCAGATATCCCTCATCTCTTTCTAATACCAAGTTCCTGCTTCTGTCTGCTCTGTCCTCTACCACCGCCTCCCCCCCCACCTCCATTGCTGTCCCACATCTTTATCAAGGGCTTCAGAGACAGCTGTGAAAGCTGTTTAAATGGTCTTACAAAATGGGACAAATGAGGTCCACATTGCAAACAGTAATACATGTCTGGTTTTGCTAAAATGTGTTCCAGATGACAAAAGATTGGGGGGGGGGGAGAGAAAGCATGATTTAAAGCAGGGCAGGGCAAATCACTCTTTTTCTCCAGGCTAACTTTTCTCCTATTACTGTATCTCCGAGGCGGAACTTCTCAATGCTGCCATTTTATAATACAGCTGGAGATACAATCCTCACATCCCTTCTGCGATGTGATGGGATTCTACTAGACGTTGAACAGAGTGGTGTCTCTTAAACTGCCAAGATGCACACACAAAACAACAACAACAGAGGGTGAGCCAATGAAGTTGTACTCTGAGTAGACCCACTGAAATCAACACACTTCATTAACTATTTATTCCAATCGGTTGACACTGAGCATGACTAAGCTGGATATTGCCCAGAATGGTGTTCAGTGGTCACTGCGTGTTCTCAAGGAACTTTGCATTGCACTGCAGGCGGGGTGGACAAGATGACGCTTGGGGTACCTTTCAGCTCTACAATTCCATGATTCTATTATTTAGGACATTGGCTGCAGCTTGGGAAACTGGAGACTGGAGTAGGACAGGTAGAAAATATGGATGATTAGTTTGGGCCAGGCTTCTAGTATTCCAGCCAGGCCTGATCAATTCTGAAGTTTCCTACTGAATCACAGAGGCTGATGTTGCAGATCCCAGAATCTCTTCTGCACCTTAGGAAGGCTATGAAGCCTGAGTTTGCACAAGAGTTTATTAACCTAGGTCCCAGCCTTAGACTGCAATCCACACCCAGCAACTGCCAAGTCCTTTACCATCAGCCTAAGTAATTCTCAGTTTGTGTTAATATGCTGAATTACTGTCCACCAAGATCTGAACACATAGACATGAAGCTTTTGAAAACCACAGACACCTAGACACACAGATAGCTTTTGTGCATTTTATGGTGTACAGTATATAGATGTATGTCTGCAGAGCTTTAAGGCCCAAGGCATGGAATTAAGTACACAGTTCAATGTGAAACTGTTTAGGCAAGTATTTTAGCCTTTTGTATTCAAGCAGCACACATGGATTACACCATACAGCTAGCTCCATATGGGAGGCAGCTCAAACGCAGATTAATGCCAGTTTGCAAATAAGTAAACCATGATAAAAACCACTCTCGTACTTGAAGCTGAAGATGGTTTCAGTACATAGCTAATAACTTTTCTTCTGCAATTGTCAGGGGAGTTTGAGATATTGGACCTACATGGAAAGTATGTGATAAGCCTGTACTACGTTAAAGTTCAAAGGCAGCAAAGCAATCATCTCTTGCAACTCTACAACTTCAAGTCTAGGCTTTTTTCCATTTAATATCTGTCAAGTGAATTAATGTTTGGGTAAGAGCTGTATGCCAAGGTTCAAGCAGACTTTTTTTTTTCTAAGCCACACACAAAGCCAATCCCCTTTTTAAGAGAGGTTTAATAATGGAAAAGCTGACATAATTGGTCACAGAAATATCAGAAGCGGTTGCAAAATAGTCACTTCTGCTGGCTGAATAGATGACAATAGCTTATGACGAAGACTCAAAATATACTTCTCAAATAAAAATATTTAAGAAAAAGAACCAATTCCATCTCCCCTCCCCCTCAACCCCCCCAGAACCCATTAAGTTGCCAAATTATTAACTTCCATCTTGTCTGTTCTAATATTTAAATAATTATCCATAAGCTAAACTTATTCAGAACCCAACAATCTCCTTTTCAGACAGCTTTTCTCTGGAAGTGTTTATGGTCTGCAAGACTATGGCCTCAACACCTGGATTCAAGCTTCAAGACAGCAAACACTCCACATTACAGACATCAAAGTGTCAACAGTACAATGGCAATATATCCAAGCCCTGACATTAGGAAGGTTCAAGCTAATGTCATAGGGATATGCTGCAATCTAATGCTCTTAAGGCACAAAACTGACGCAGCTCTACATTTAGAAGTTTTGGGACACTCACACAACTCAGCCCTCAGTACACCAGTCAGTAGCAATTACAAGATCAATGCCCATTTGCTTTTCTAAGTGATATTAATTTCCAATATCATTTCAGAGGCTTTAAAGCCTTCTTGCAGCAATGGCAAGAACTCTCCTTAGGCGATAGCTAAAAACATCGGTGTGGCGAAAACAGGCCTTGGAATGATATGGGGGTGGGGGGGCCTTATCTAGAAAGCGCAAAATTCAAGGCTTCCATAGCTCCAACTCCTCCTCCTAGCTCAGAGAGAAATGACACGACTTTCCACAATCCTGGAAGAGGGAATGGGGGGATAAGTGTGGTGTGGTGTGGTGATTAGGGGAGTCAATTAGGACCCGGAAGACCAGGGTTCAAATCCTCCCTCAGCCATGAAGTTCATGGGGTAACCTTTGGCCAGTTACTTGTCTCTTAACCCAAGTTACTTCACAGGGGAAAAGGGGGGAAATTATCTGCACAACCTTGAATTCCATGGAGAAAATGTGTGCTATAAATGTAACAGTAAATATAAATAATCAAAAAGACAAAGGGAATGCAATATGCAAGTGGGCAAGACAGGGGAGTTAAAGCCCCCTCCCCTACAAATCCCCTAAAGTTAAGGAATAGGGGGGAAACGGAGTTGCCACAAGCACCTTAGAAGGTCTTAGAGGATGGCGTAGTTTGGGATAAGGATTAAAGGTAGCTCAAAGGAAGGGATGGGATAGGAGAGAACGGCTGCTATCACTCCCACCTCCCCCATTCACAAACAAGTGGCCAGGAAAACAAGCAAACAAAAAACAGATTAGAGGTGAAGAAGAGGGAAGCTGGCCTGAACAGCTCCATCCAGGGATTTATGAGAGAATGAAATCGGAAGGTAGGTCAACACTTCTTCACAAGCAAAGACAAAATGGAGGGATGTGAAGGGGCATTTCTACTACTGCAGAAGCAGGTCTATAATGGGCAAAAGTGAAAATTTCCTCATAGTGAAGAACTCTGGAAGAGGAATGGAGGTGGGATAAAGAGGATAACTATATGCTGGGAAGTGCTGTGGAGAGGAAGGGGGCCACCACCGAAAGGACTTCAGAGGGTAAAAAGAGGTTTCCGAGCTCTTCTAGAAAGGAAATTATCTTCCATCTCCTAAAGCAAGGGACGGAGAGAAGGAAGTTCAAGCACTGCCGAACCACTGCACATCATTCTCCTAAATCCGACACTGTCTACTTGAAAATTTAGGATCACTAACAACTGCACCCCACCACAAGCTCAGAAGAACTGTGGAGGAAAGGCAAATGAAAAAAGTGATCACTTCATAACAACCAAAAGCAAGGGAACAACATCCACCTATATAAGCACCAAGACCAAGCACAAATTCAAGAGGAAGGAGATGAAAGTTGCATCTTGCGCTGCAGAGGCCCAAGAAAGGGACTGAAGTTTAGGATCCCAACAGCAGTACAGCAGCCCTCACAAAAGTGTCAAACTAGAACTGGGGAAATCCAGGTTCAAACCCCCACTTGGAAATGACACACTCACTGCCCAAGCTTGGTCAAGTTACTGGCTTGGTCCTTGCCTAATATTAACCCATGGTTTAAAGTTAACAAACTCGGGGTTCTTTGAATGTGCAAGTTCAGGTTAACCATCATTTGATTTCTACCAACGAACGAAGCTTTGGTTGACTTAGCAACCATGGCTTGTTTTAACTCATGTCTGAACCCAACAACCATGGCTTGTTTGACCAGCCTACGCCAGACACTCATAATGCTACACTGGCATGTGGAAACTAAAATACAAACCAAGCTTTGGTTTAGCTAAAATACAAACCAAGCTTTGGAGGACAAGCAATGGTTTGTTTGCTCATCTGCGAGAGGACTCACATTTGGCTGAACCATGCCTTAGCAATTATGTGCTAACTGTAATCACTCTCTTCGGCCTAACTACTTCACAAGGTTGATGCAAGGAAAATATTGTGGTTGGGCAGAAAACCATGTATGCCATCTTGAGTTCCTTGGAGTGTAACAAAGTAATACAGTGGTACCTCTGGTTACAAACTTAATTTGGAGGTCCGTTCTTAACCTGAAACCGTTCTTAACCTGAGGTACCACTTTAGCTAATGGGGCCTCCCGCTGCCACCACGCCGCCAACGCGCAATTTCTGTTCTCATCCTGGGGCAAAGTTCTTAACCCGAGGTACCACTGTAAATCCCTACAAGAAGCCACAGGCTTCTAGCATAATTATGAGACACATTCTTCTCCCTTTTCCTGAAAAACTATGAATGGGTGTTGAATACCTCAGACAACTGCAAGGAAACAAAAAACTATGAAGTACTTTTCACGTAAAAAGAATAAAAATCAGTAACTGAGTTTTATTATTGTTTTGAAAGAATACACACACACACACACACACACACACTGGGTGTGTGTAGGCAACTTCCCAACTAGCAGAGTAGTCATAGGCAGATATTTACGTCTTTAAGTGTCAGATACACAGGATCAAGCTGCCTGGAAGTCACACCCTCTGACCTGGAAACCCTTTTCCTCAAGGCTCAGGGCTGCCTCACCCACAGCATTTTTGTACACTCAAGTAGGAAAAGCAAACACCTGTACATACTGTTGCACATGGGAAGCATACAAATGTTCATTTTGCTACAGAAGCTCCATCTCTTCAAACCTTCTTAAGCAGGCCCTGAAAACCTATTTGTTTGCTGTGGCTTTATGGTAATGAGATTGTGAAATATGTGGTGCTAGTTTACTGTGACTGTACTGTAGTTTTAAGGCTTTACTGGGGACGATGACTGTAGTTGTAAGACCACTTACTGTGTTTAATGTACTTTTGTCTACTTGCTACTTTCATTAATTATTTTTGCTGTATATGCTTTACAAATTATTGTTCTGTATCTGTTGGGTGGACCCATGTACCTTGTATGTTGCCTAGTGAGTTTATTTTTAAAAAAGCAAGATACAAATCTAATAAATCAATATATACCTGCACCCATCTATTTAGCAATATTTGGCAGCTTCCTAATGTGTACACATGGCAAAAATCCAGGTAAACATCATGCAAGTGTTCAATTCTGAATAACCCCTCCCCCCCACAAGAAATACAAGAAGAGTGTGTGTAAAGGCTGTCATCAGCCATGAAGAGCAGGCAAGGCTGCACTTGTTTTTACCTGAAAAGCAATATGTAACTGCATCTGCCCATGATTCTTCTCCTGACATCCTTAACTCTGGTTTTCCTTTCCTCCCTTTATTTACCCTGTTGTGTCATCTTCTGTCAGCATTTAGACCAGGCTTCCTCAAACTCAGCCCTCCAGATGTTTTTGGCCTACAGCTCCCATGATCCCTAGCTTGCAGGACCAGTGGTCAGGGATGATGGGAATAGTAGTCTCAAAACATCTGGAGGGCTGAGTTTGAGGAAGCCTGATTTAGACTGCAAGCTCCTTGGAGCAAAGACCTGCCTTTTTTCGTCCATCTTACCCAACGAAACATCACTTGCAAATGTTAGATGATGATGATGATGATGATGATGATGATGAAGAAGAAGAAGAAGATGACGATCACAGGCGGAGAGAGACAATGGTTTATTTATTTTTTAATCATACTCCTACCACTATGGTGCAAGACAATCTGCACTGAACTCTGAAACACAGTATATCATTAACTTTGATTCATGATTTCGTGCACCCCAATGAAACACAGAACTCTGGTCACAGGCTGAGCTCAGAACTTGGGTCACAGGCAAGGCTGCTCTACCCTTCCCTTCAGGTAGCTTGACCCATTGAAACTAAGTGAGATTTACTTCTGAGTAGACCCCTAACACTATAACAAAAACAACAACTAATCCCTATCTGGAGTTCATGGTGAGGTGCGAAGAAGGGAGAGAGAAAGGGGGGGGGGAGAAAGAGCATGTTGCTACTATTGTTCTTAACTACTTTATTCTTAAAATACAGCCTTTTCCATGCAGCCCATTCAACTGCAGCCGACAAAAGTTTATGGAAAGTGAGTTTTTTTTTGGGGGGGGGGTCAAGAAGTGGTTCGTGTGTGAGCAGAAGACATCCCTTTCTCTACCAACAAATATAGATATTACAGCTTTTAATTCTATCCATGTTTGGTTGCTTTTAAATGATTCCCACCCATTCCCCGCCGCTGTTTTTTAAGATAAGATTTTTGTAAGCCGCCTTGAGTCCTTGGTGCGGGGGGGGGAGGGAAAGGCGGGGCATAAACAAATAAACTATTAATAAATAAAAATAAGAACTTTGAATAATATCATAATTAGGGGGAGGGAAACCCACCCACACCCAAACAGGAAAGTTTTCTCTCCCTCTCCCACCCACCCCACCCCCTACCTCCCCAACCCCGCTCACCTGGCGGGAGTGGGCCTTGGGCTCGGGCGGCTTGAAGAAAGAGTCGGGCAGCTTCCGGAGCCTCATGGGCAGCGTGTGGGGGACGTTGGCGCCCTTGGGGTTCATGACGGCGTTGAAGAGAGCCTCCAGGTCCGTCTCCGAGTCGCCGCGGACGTGCACGATCTGGTGGCCGGCCGGGGGTGGGCCGGAGACGGCGGCGCCGCCGGGCTGCTGAGGCGGCGGCGCCTGAGGAGGGGGCTGCCCCGAAGAATTGGGGGGCGGAGGAGGCTGCTGCTGCTGCTGCTGCCCCGGTTGCTGCGAGGCCGACTGCTGGGGCTGCCCGGCGGCGTCCATGGCGGCGGGCTCCCGTCCCCACCGACTCCTCTCTCTCTCCGTCTGTCTGTCTGTCTCTCAAGCGGCCGCAGCTCCGCGCTCTCCGTCCCGCATCCCCCGCCGCCGGTTTTGGCTGCCCGCCCGCCTCCTTCTTCTCCTTCTTTAAAAAGTTCCTGCGAGTTTGCGCCTCCTCCAGCAGCACAACGCAGCCCCCTTCCGACTCCTTCCTCAAAACAAACACGGCGAGGAGAATGAGAACTTTTATATAGATAGATATTTCGGAGGAATCTTGGTCCCGCGCGCCGCCGCCGCCGCCGGATCCGCGGAACTCGCGCACAAACACCGCCAAACAAAAGTTCTGAGACGCGCCCGCCCGAGCCAGCTCCGCCCAGCGAGAGCCCGCCCGCGCCGAATCCGGCGGGACTTTAACGCAGCCCAGCCGGCGAGGGTAGGGAGGGGGAGGATCCTCCTCCTCCTCCCGCTGCTGGACTTCTCGCGCCCGGCCGTGCTGGATTTTAGAGAGAGGACATTTTTTCCCCTCCCCCCGCTCCTCCGCACATATACACTCCAGTTTTTTTTCTCTTCCTCCCCGCCCTCACTCCAGTTTTTAATCTTTCTACGTCTCCCCCCCCCCCAAACACACAGCACCCCTGGCGTGGGGTGAGTTTTCTCGGTTTCACGCGCCCGCCCGCGCGGCTGTTTCCCGTCGCGGATGTGTCCGGCAACCGAGGGTTTTTTTTTTACAAGACTTGCTTTAAAAGAAAGAGGTTTTCCATCCCTCCCACGGAGACGGGGAGGAGGGGAAGTTGGGGGTGGTTGGGTTCCCCCCCCCTCTCCCGCACCAGAACGGGGGGGGGGGATGAGGGAAGGAAACGAGACCCTAATCACAGCACAGGCACCAAACCCCACACTTGGGGGTGGGGAGGGAGAAATCAGGGCGCCCCTTCTTCCCTTGACAGCGGCGCAAGCTGCTGCAACGCCACCCCGTCCCCCAAAGTGGGCTGCAGAAAAAAGGCCAGAGCTCTTCTTCGTTTAGCCCCCACAGAACCAGAGTCACACACACACACACACACACGACCTCCTTGACACGGGAGCTGGTGGTGGGGACGTGGGGAGGGGTGTGGAACAAGTGCAAGGAAAAGTTTCAGCCCACACGCAGACAGCACTGCAAGCCTCTGTCTCCCGCGACGTTCCCAAACTTGTGGTCGGCCAGTTCCAGATGGATCTGTTTTCGCTTTGGTTTGTTTCTTTTTCTGATAGCACAGAGATTGAAGCCCTTCGGACCAAAGAGGCGAAGAAAGAGCCCTAGGCCCTTGTGCGTTTGTGTTTGGTTAAAAATAGGGTTCTGGTGCAGTCCGATTAAAAAAAAAAAGTTAGAAAAGGTAAAGTAGTATCCCACTAAGTTTTTCCTTTTCTTTCAGAGTAGACCCCCTGAAATGAATGAGCGTGACTTAAGTTGGGTCTGTTAACTTCAATGGATCTACTCGTGAGTACAACTTAGTTTTAGCAAAGTGGTACTTCAAGCTAACAGATACTTTTACTACGCTTGACTTCACAGACATTTGCTCACAAAACACAAATCCATCGCATTACAAAGATGGCAATTAAAAATATGACGTTATGAAGAAGCTTTGATTTATACAAAGTGATTTTTTAAATGGTCCACTGATACGCCTGTAATTTTCAAGTAGTCTGCAGGGGGCAGGAGTGTGAGAACCTCTGCTGCATTCTTGTCTAATTTACTGCCTGTAGTCCAAAATTTAGAAAATGAAGCTGTGGTATACTTCAGACCATCTAGCTCAGAGTACTGTCTATTGGCAGTAACTCTCCAGGGTTTCAAATGGGGCATTTCCAGTCCCAGCCAGAGATGGTGGGGATACAGCTGGAGACTTTATTATTTTAAAATAATAAACAATGCAGCCATAAAATGACTGGCTACTTGAGAAGCATTTTAAACAACAGCATAGGCTTTCTGCAGTCAAAGCAGCAACAGGCTGTAGAAGCTGTATAATCTGCAAGCTATATTAAAAGGATCGCATCCGAAGACTTGGGGAATCTTGCCAGTCATCACATGCAAATACATTGCAGCTGGACAGTGATGAGCTATTGATCAGAGAGGCCTGATACAATCAGAAGGTTTTTTATCTGTCATTTTAAATTGTGATTGATATTAATTCTGTATTCTTAGTTTTAGATTTTATGATTTATGTGGAAATTGTTTTCCATTTGGTTGTGTACTTTTTGATGTGTTTTATTTATTGCTTATGACTTTTGTTATGTTGGTAATTATGTAAATCTTGTCATGTTGTAAGCCACCTTGAGCAGTTTTAACTATGGAAAGGTGGCATACAAATAAAATGATGATGATAATGTGAGTCCCTCCTAGTTGGGTGACATCAAGCCACTTACCCCACTCCTGGGTAATTATATCTTGCAAATAAAACATATTTGCAATTAATTATAAAATGGGGTTACGAAACCATCTGAACTCGCTCTTGGCCATCAATATGCCAGCCATGTCAATAGTGTCAGCAAAGTTATGCAAGAAATCTTCCAAAAGGAAATTCCCATTGTTTACAAGCAAATGGTGAAAAGTTTCTTTAAGGAGTGTGGGAGGAGAAACTGCCTGAGAAGTAGGTCACAAACTAAAGCACCAAAATAAAGTTGTAATCAAAGAAGTACCATTGAAATCAGTGGAGCTTACTTCAGCATATAAACATTGTGAGTTACTACAGGCAGCCCTGCCTTCAATGTCCTTAAAGGGAGGGGTATTTTCATACAGAGAAACAATACTAAATAGTTTTAAGAAAATTACTACAGATCGGTGCAAGCCTGAACTACCAGTATCTCATCATACTCTCTTTGGTGAAGTTACCTACCTTATAGAGTTGTTGTAAGGATTGCAACTAGAAAATGCTTGTGAAGCACCTTGTGCACTTGAAAGTGCTATACAAAAGCTACGTACTGCTACCGGTATTGTTATTATTATTGTTATTATTTATAATGATTAAAGGCTATAAGGTTTTTATTTCCAATATTTATATACATGCTCACAAAGCAGTTTACACAGCAGTCAAAGAGCAAGTTAAAGCAATACAATCAAAGTAATATGATGGTTTAAAAACCCCCACAAAAGCTCAGTAAATAGGCGCAACTAGAGATAGGAAGCCTGGGGGGGGACTGGAAAAATTGGGGGGGAACCCAGTTTTTTGTTTTGTTTTTTCATTTTTCCCAAAGCCATTTTTAATGGGGGGAACTGGGGGGGAGTGTGTGGAATATTCAAACTGTATCAAACTGTTTTTTTAATTATTATTTTTTTTAAAAAAACGCCTTTGGGAAAAAAACAGAAAAAAACTGGTTTCCCCCCCAATTTTCCCACATTTTTTTCCAGGCCTTCCCATCTCTAAGCACAACACAGCCTTTTGATCCAGAGCGGGCTAACCAAACCCACCATATCCCTGGGTAAACAGAAATGTCTTGAGTTACGGTAGCTACATCCCTGATGAGCCTGAGTTGCCTTCTGTGTCTCCAAAGCAGGCTTCCTCAAACTCGGCCCTCCAGATGTTTTTGGCCTACAACTCCCATGATCCCTAGCTAGCAGGACCACTGGTCAAGGATGATGGGAATTTGGGCTGGGTTTGAGGAAGCCTGCTCCAAAGGAAGGAGTTCGACATCTGAGGCCAACCACAGAGAAGGCCCTAACCTTCATCTCCACATGGAGCAGCACTCCATGGGATAGTGAGAAGGAACTCCTCTCCCAATCTCAAAGCCTGGGCTAACTGGTATGGAAAGAGGTGGTCCATCAAGTGTCTAAGTACCAAGTCATTCTCGGCTTTGTATTTTAACATCCATACCTTGAATTGGACATACTACAATATAGGCAGCCAGTGCAGATCCTGTAGAACAGGTTTTAAATGGCTGTGCATTGAAGTGCTAGCGCTATATGGTGCCAATCAGTACCCTCGTACCACCATATAGCGCTAGCTGCAGTTTATACACTGTCTTCAAGGGTGCGTTAAGAGTAGTCAAGAAAAGTCATCAGAGCTTGCAAATTGGACTGACAGAATCACAGTATCCCTTTCAAAGTGCATCCTATTATCTCAAAATAAGAGACTTCTTTCTCACAGGAATACGAGTTTCGAAATGTTACACATCTTAATAGTTAGAAAAATCTAGAAGGACATTCCATACCCCAAAAAATGTTTAGGAAATAATATAGACTCTTTTTTTCAATCAGTAATTTATTAAGCTAGTTTTTTTAAATATAAAATAAATAAAGTTAAAATGTATCAATACAATAACCTAGTTTTAAAAAGAAAACTTTGTAATGGCAGAATATTAGTCAATACAGGAGCACCAAAACTTTTTAGATAATATATTCTGCAAGTATTGGTGTGGCCTTACAGTTTTCAACAATAATACAAATAGCATGTGTGCAAAATCAATATCAGTGCCCAATGTCTAGGTAAAATAGATATCATTGTAAATAACAGAATTCTGACAAGTTATTACTATTTATTAAATATTAATATAATTCATTAAAGCTATATATTTTTTTAAAAAAGAATCCCTCTAATAATCAAATATATCTGAGAAGTGAAGAGAGTCAATTATAAAAACAAGCTTCACCAAAAGAGTGGTACAAGACATAGATGTGTCGTTTCAAAGGATTCACAATCAAATAGGCAAAATTCTGTTCATGGATATTGGTTGAAGGGTAACAAAGGCCATGAGCATCCTAGAAAACAAAATATTTATCATTAATATAAGGTAGTAATGTGTGATACTAATTCATCCCTACACTACAAAGCCTGATTTAAATGGGATTAAGATTAAGAATGCACAGCTCTTTGGCTCTGTTCTGTTTGAATTTGGCTTGTTTCAGTAAACCACATGCGGGAGATTGGATACTATTGGGGCTCATCACATCAGCTCTGCCCTGCAGGTAACCTGAAAAGATTATCAGCACAACTGGGCTGGAAGTGGCTTGGACTGGTAGTGGTCAGTTGTCTCCCATTTCCCCTGCCCTCATTTTTGCTATATAAGGAACAGAGGCAGCTGAGGAGGAAAGAGAGGAGACAAGAGACTGCAGTTAATGGGAGAGTGCTGGCAGAGTCCAAAGCCAGAGCTGTCTCCATCTCTTAACAAGAACTGCTGCAGGAAAGGGGACCATGGAAGCATCCTTTCCAGGCAAATGTCACTCAGTGGAGAGCTAGAAATATTGCAGGTGAAGGTGCTGTGCTGTCAGTTGTGGGACTACAAGGAGCTCTACAACTGCACTGATTAATGTATTTCAAGAGCAGAGACAAAAGTACCGTATTGGCTTGAATATAAGCCTCACTTCCCCCCCCCCCAAATTCCGACCATGAAAAGGTAAAGTGCGGCTTATATTCACGGCCTTACGGTGTGCAGCCAGGAGGATGGGGCAAACAGCGCCAGGCTGTAGCTGCGACGGAGGGATCCCAGCACCGTCTGTACGGCGCTGGAGAGGCGGTGGCAGCAAACCACTTTGTACAGAGCATGCGCGGCGGCGCTACGTACAGCACATGTGTGCGACGCCACACATGCGCTGTTCATAGCGGTTTGCCGCCAGCGCCGGGATCATCTGCTCAAGGCTGCAGCCACAAACGGAGGATCCTCCACATGCGGCTGCGGCGGCGCAATGGCTGCTCGCGCTGCCGTGAGCCCCCGCGAGGTGCCTTCTTGTCACCCCCGCAGACGTGGCACCCGGGGCGCACCGCCCCCCCATTGCGACGCCACTGCAAAAGGTACCAACTTTTTGTATGCAGAATATACCAACCTGGCATCTGTAGGCACAACTAGGAAAGATCCCCCTCTCTCTAAAGCCACTGCCTGGCACTATAGACAATACTGAACTAGATGGATTGATGGTCTGTGTTGGTATAAAGCAGCATCTTAATGCTCACAGTACTATAAATGATAATAATGTTCACAGTGGATTGAAATCTTGAGAAATGGGTTGGGTTGATGAGTAACAGAATGATGAGCCAAACATCATTATAAAGCTATTATATAGTCCTATTCAGCAAAGTTTCCACTGAATTTATAAAAGAATCTATCATTTTAAACAGAAAACCTTTTATCATCCTCTTTAACTGCAGGTGGGTGGTCAACCATTTGCTACATGATTTGCACTCTGGGACTAAGGTTAGATTCTCAGCTGCTGTTAAAAAATCACATAGCAAGAGTGACCAAGACAGCTTTCTTTCACCTGTGTCTTACGACTAGAATATTTGTCATTTTCTATTTCTTATTTTCGGATGCAGACTTAGATACAAAGACTCATGGCTGGGTTCCCACAAGCAGTTGATGATAGTGAAGAGAAATTTATCAAAGAACAACTCCAAAACAGAAGCGGGACAGAAATGCAACTGTATCCTTAAATAGCTTTTCTGATCATAAGCACAATACCCAGTTTACCTTGGAAGATTATTGTGTAAATAGAAAAGGTTACGTCCAAATCTGCAACATCCATTTATACAATCACATCAAGATAGTCCTCAGATTGACAAAAGTAAGTTGTAGTAATGGATGCAATCAAGTGCTGTAATATATTGGATGCCAACATAGCTAAAAGTACAAATACCCATCGTAGTTCTCATTCTTAAACTGTTATATAAAAACTGAGAAAAAATAATTTAAAAATCTTGCAGAAAAATCCTCATGGTTTAGCAAAAGTTATGCACTTTTATGTCTCATTGGTTTTGATGGGAGCGATCCTAGCACATTTACCTCTCCCATTTTGGCCATAAGAAGTTTGTTTCAATGTCTAAACTAACATGTTAACAAGATTTAAAGGAGAAAAAACAATACAACAATAATTTATAATAAATGTTATGTCTTTTTTTGACAATGAGAAGAAACATGGTTTGTCACCCAAGTCAAATTATGGTTTTGAAATGTTCTAAAAAATTGAACTAAAGTAGTCAATAGATGCACAATTTTGTTGGATGACTTTTCAGCTATTTATAAAGATTTTTATTTATTATTTTATCTTCAACAGGTCTTTGAATGATTATGGTTATTGAAAGCTGCATTGTTTTGTGTATAACATTTCCTGTGAATTTTTGTTCTTAAGTGCTTAGTGTTATAACAACAATTTCACCCATCAAAATCAATGGGATGTGGCATGATCATGCCCAAACAGTGTTTGCTTGACTGTCTTTATGCATAATTTGCTTGAAATTTATATCTGAAAATATTTTTGGTTACATGATTAGTACCCCTCCTCCTAATGAAATACTTACATAAGCGCAGACTTTAAAAATGGTAGATACTATTTTTATTTCCTTAGTTTCAGGATCCTTTTGCACACTGAAATTTTAAAAAGTATAAACTGTTTTAATAATGACATCTGGAATAGTCAGAATTTACAGTCCAAGATAGACTGTGTGGATTGGCAGCTAAAGAGTTAATAGAACACAAGATCATATGAGACCTTCAGGATCAAAGAAGGAGCAGTAGAACAACAAGTAAAAACATGAAACATAAGAGAAAAAGAGAAAGGAAACCTTCCAGAAGAGAGTGGTCAGCAAGTGGGTGGGAAAATATTGAAAAATGTCATGACAACCAAGAGTGAACACTGTCTTGCTAAGGGTGTTACGGCTTTAAGCTGTGTTGGGAGATCTGAGTGGAAAAATGGAGGAAAAGGTGGAATTAAGAAATGAAAAGGAAAGGGAGGAAAATGACTCCAGAAGATTTTAGAGTACTTCCAATATGTTGTGAACCCCTTATTCCCAAGCTTCTTTTTGGACTGATGCTTCAACTAGCCATGGCAAGGGTGGGAGCGGAATTCTGTATGTTGCTGCTCAATTTGCAGGTTGCTAGAATAGGATCACACTCATAAACCTTATTGGGTATGCTTTCTACCTGGGAGCCAGATTCTATCCATATCTTCTGTGGACAAGGTTGTTCCTTATAAGATGACAAGGAACAGACTAGGCCTTTATACTAGCATTGCAAACTTGTTTCCTGCCCAGCCCTGCTTAGATCATTTATATGATGCCATTGCAAAGCTGAAACCTGCCCCAGAGCATCTTCCATGATCACACCAACAAGTAAGTAAATCAGTAAGTAAATCAGATTCACATTAAAAAAGCAAAAACATATTCACCTCACAAGTTCTTTATATAAAGCCTTTGTGGTTTCTAAGTATGGACCAAGTTCATCTTCGTATTGACAAAGAGCTCCTCCAAGGCAAAGATGCTTAAAAAGACAGAAGAGAAATTCCTCACGTTCTAAATGGCTAAATAAGTCATAGTGGTCTGAATCTTCCAGAAGAAGTACCTATCATGAGACAAGGAGGAAAGACAATGTAATATGGATAATGTTCTATATATTATATTACAAAAACACTATTTTGTATTCCCAGTGGTTTCTGTTTATATATACATGCAATAAATTTGGTAATTAATTTGGGTAATTTTTTTTACCCAATGTCAACAGGAAATAGCCCCATCAAAAAAAATCACCAGTTGCTAGAAAACATTTTTTTTCCTGGAAATTCAGTGTCCTCCGCCATGATTAAACAGAGGGGGTTCTAGGGTGGTGTCATGGACTGGCTGGATGCAGAGTAGTAGTGGGAGGCAGCAGCTGGGGGATTGGTGGTGGGACGATGATGCGTGGTCAGAGGGAGAAAAGAGAGCAGACTGGGAGGAGGAGGTGTCGGAAGCTGAAGAGGCAACAGGCTTTAGTGGGCAGGAAGAGGCTGTGGCAGAGGGCAGTCCAGACTCATGGAGGCAGGAGGAGGGAGGGAGGGAGACAGAGATGAGGCAGGCTGCTGAAGAATCCAGGGAGTCTCCCCCTCCTGCTGTGACCAGTTCCCCCCTCCCCTGTCTCCCAGAACACACAGAGAAATGAAAAGTGTGGAGCAATAAGATAAAAGGCGACGGAGCATCAGTTTGCTGGGGACGGGACCAGGGAAGGAGCCTTACAGAGTGGTGGGAAGCAATCCTCACAGCAGCTTCATTAGGTCAAGACTGGGAAGCATTGCTGTGACCACTAGGACTGAGCTGTTTTGTTTCTCTGAATAAAGAGTTAACATCACTGACATCGGGTCCTGACAGGTGGCGCGACTGGTGTGGTTGCACTAGGCACTGTGTTGCAGGGGGTGCCAAAACAATGCTATAGAATGGAACATGAGAGGTGGGGTGTGTGTGCTGAATTTTAGCATTGCACAGGGCCCAAAATCCGCCACTGGCTTAAGTCCAGCAACATCTAGAGAGCCACAGGCTATTCACTGCTCTAGCACATCTTAAGTTATCAGTCTTCCTCAAGGGCAATGTCTACATAAACCAGCCCACAAAACCAAGGGAGGTAACCATCAGTCAAGATGCAGTAGCGTGTCATAATGTTATCACGATGAGCTTTTTTTGGACATAGAAACACTTCCTGAACCTCAAGCAGGTTTTGACTCTGCGGAGGCAAAAAGGAACTGAGCAAGTGAATTTCTTGTTCTATACCACAATTGGTCGAAGGGAGGAGTAGGAGTACGCTCCAAGCATAAAAGGCTTGTATATTTCACAATTTGTAATAAAACTGGCTGCAAAATGCAGTTCTCTGAAACTACATGCTGACATCATCAGATGATAGCGAAATTGAAAAGAAATTGAGAAAAAACACTTTGGGATTTAGTGCTGTTTATGAACACAAGATCCATATGGAGGCTATCAATATTAATATTAGCTGTGATAACTATGTGGTTGCCCTGGCAAGAAAAAGTGACTAATAAATTTAATAAATGATAATTAGACTATAAAATAATAGACAGAAGACAGATGTTAGCTACACTTGTACTAACCTTTCTTAACTCATCAGCAATGAGAATATCATCGTGATATTCATCAAAACACTTTACAATACTTCCACTTTCTCGAACAACCCCTTTACAGTATAATCGGTCAAAAAATGACATGGAAACTTGCTTGCACAGAATATTCTTGACATCAATTTTTCTCACACTGGTATCTGAAACATATGGCAGAAATCAAATGAACAATCACAATAGCATTTATGAATCTGCAAGATTATATTTTCATATCTGAACAAAGTGGCTTAATACTATCAAGGTTACATTTAAATTTGCAACATTTTAAACCTGTTGAAATGTTTCCCAACTTATTACGTATGAAAAATATGACTACCTTTAGACCTAGTGTGGTGGAATAGGGATAGAGTTTGGTTAAGAGGAAGCAAGATAAATTCCAACACAATTACAAGCAGGCCACAAAGCATACAAAAGTTGGCAAAAACCCCAACTTGGTGTAGAATTCTTCCCTCTTCCCTAATGTCTAGTCCAGCACATGGTGAAGTTATTTTAATGTGAAGCAGCCAATAAAAATGGTGCAGGCGTGAGGAAATGTGAAATGTTGTGACATGAGGACACAGGGTAGGTGGAACTAGACCAGGGGTAGGCAACCTAAGGCCCAGGGGCCGGATGCGGCCCAATCGCCTTCTCAATCCGACCCACAGACGGTCTGGGAATCAGCATGTTTTTACATGAGTAGAATGTGTCCTTTTATTTAAAATGCATCTCTGGGTTATTTGTGGCACCTGCCTGGTGTTTTTACATGAGTAGAATGTGTGCTTTTATTTAAAATGCATCTCTAGGTTATTTGTGGGGTATAGGAATTCGTTCATTATTATTTTTTCAAAATATAGTCTGGCCCACCACATGGTCTGAGGGACAGGACCGGCCCACGGCTGAAAAAGGTTGCTGACCCCTGAACTAGACACTATGGGGTGGAAGGGGGGTTACATGGATACACCATTTTCAACAGCATTCTTGTGTTCTTTGTAAGTACTGTAATTCCATTCCCAGTAGGGTGGCCTTTGTAGGTCACTTATCTCTCTGCCTAACCACAGGCTAAAATGTTGCCCTGAGGAAGAGCAGTATGCAAATGTAACAAGCACACATTGGGCATGATCAGCTTAGAACTTCTTAGAACTTCTGTTCACTGGACTGGAATGAACAGGAAATATGCAAGTGTTCTCTTGCCCAATTTTCAATTATGAAATAATTATGAACAGCTCATATAAAATTTTTTATTCAGTAGTATCAAAGCTAAGGAAACCACAAAAAGGAAGCAATAAAGATGTCAATGCAGAAGGAGGAACTTTTACTCAGTCTCCAGAAAAAAATTAAAGGCTATCTTAAAAATAAATAAATCAGGAACTCTTTTGAAAGAGACTAAGATGAAAGGGAAACAGCTGACAATGCATTACTGTCTGCAAATGCAGGCGATAATGTTCATCATATAAATTTAATACATTTTACAATACCTTTCAATGGTAAACTGACGTAGAAATGTTTTAACAGACCACAAACAACAGTAGGGATTTAAATAAGTTTGAATATTGTTAATTAATATTTAACAATCTTTTAATATTGTTCATTGTCATTTTATGAATGTATCTTCATGCTACTTTGGTATAAGCTGTGTTGGAAGGATCTGTATCCTGAAAAGCAATATATAAATAACCGCTACCAATCACACCATCATTAGAATAAGCAAGTCATTTTGCAGGGGGAAAGGAAAATGGATTTAAAAGAGAAGTTGTCCCAAATTTGTTATTTTTACCTAATGTAGTCCATTGTCCAGAAGGTGAAATCAATTTCAAATTGCTGTTAACATCTGGATGATTAAAAAAGGCCTGGAAGTACAGAGTCAATAAAAATTGGCAGTTAAACAGATTCTATTACAGTGGGACCTCGACTTACGACGATAATGCGTTCCGACGCGATCTTCGGAAGTCGAAAACACTTGTAAGTTGAGTCCCCATAGGAATGCATTGGGAGGAAAAAAATTCGTAAGTCGAAGAAACCCGCATCAAATCTTCGTAAGTCGAAAAAATCCTATCAAAAGCGGCCGCGACTTCCTTTCGGAAGTCAAAAAATTCGGATGCGGCGGCCATTTTTTTTCTTCCGGAAGTCATTCGGAAGTCGAAAAACTCGTAAGTCGGGTCACTCGGAAGTCGAGGTCCCACTATATCTGATTTGATACACACATCAAATCTACAGACTACCTCAAAAGCTGGTGGACTCTCATTCACTGGAGGTTTTTAAACAAGAGGTCGGATGACCATCTGTCTTGGATGCAACAGGTGCGATTCCTGGGGTCAGCCTAGATGACCCTTAGGTGTCCCTCCCAACTCTACGAAACCCACTTTTAAACTAATAAGCAAGATTTGGTTAACTACCATAATGAAATCATCCTTCTGGTAGCCTTTGAAGTTCTGATCAAAGCTGAATGCCTGTGCAGCGATTCTGCCATCCATGGACCTGCGGAATGTAGAAAAAGAAAGTCCGTCAGGCTTGTGTTCTTCACATCATCATAATAAGCATGAGGGGATTCCACACTGGAAAAAAGGGTAACAGAATCTTTAACGTGGCATTAAAATAAATAAATAAATAAATAAATAAGTGATTTAAGCTTCTGTGGCGGAGCTGGATGCCAGCAATTATTTGCTGAAAGATTTCCAATTACAGCAGTGAAGCCTCTCGATTAAATCCTGATTCTGAAACACAACTTGCCCTCCCACAATCCTGAGGGCAGCCTCTAGCCAGAAGACTGACCCCCCATTCTCTTACAGGTAGGTAGCCGTGTTGGTCTGTCATAGTCAAAACAAAATAAAAAATAAAAAAATCCTTCCAGTAGCACCTTAGAGACCAACTAAGTTTGTTCTTGGTATGAGCTTTCGTGTGCATGCACACTCATACCAAGAACAAACTTAGTTGGTCTCTAAGGTGCTACTGGAAGGAATTTTTTATTTTTTATTTTGTTCCCCCCCCCCAATTCTCTTGCATTTCACCCCCACTTTTCCCTCCCCGTTTCCTTCCTCCCCGCCCCCCGCCTGAGAAACCGCAGGAGGAATGGCCGCTTCTCCCCACCACTTGAGGAGGCGGCCTCGGGTGTCCCTGCTCTCCAGCACTGGGAAGCTTTTTTGCGGGAGGTGATGGAAAGTGTAGCGGGACTCCCCGCCTTCCTCCCCGCAGCCGGCCATCGCTGCTTCTGCGGGACGCGGGCGGTTCCCATGGCAACTTGCTTTCGCTGGCCGCTCCGCGTTGCACCTTTTTTTAAGTCCCCCCCAGGAAACAAGCAGCCCGGTGACAACGATTCCGCTTCAGCAACGCATGAGATTTAACATCTGCAATCAGCTGGTCGGGGGAGGTAGGGAGCGGCTGAGCTATTTTCTCCATATTTAAGTGGATGGATATACTTCGGCTTTTAGGAAGTTTTGGTCGCTCTCTCTCAATGTATATTCGTGTGTGTGTGTGTGTGTATTTGTGTGTTGCTGTGTTTTATTTCTTTTTTCCACTTTTTTTTTTGCTTTAAACAAATACAGTTAGACATAAACATACATATAAACATAAACAATTCAAATTACAAAAGGAAATCTTTTACAATGAATACTAAAGAATACAAAATTTCAAACAAAAAAAAGAACAATATAAAAATATATCCAAATAAATATATCCCCCCCAAAAAAAGGAAAAGGGGAAGAAGAGGGGGAGAAAATAAAAAACAAAGACCAACAACAACAACAACAGAAAAACAAGACAAGCTAAAGTACAAAAGGGCTCGTCAAGTGGTGTATCCGTTTTATGAAACAAACAAATAATACATAACGATTTATCACTATGAAAATCACACACTATAAAAGCAATTCAGCAAGCACAAATTCAATAACTATCCTACTATAGGATCCTATCACTACGAGTCTTCCTGATGAGTGTTAGTAAACAGTGGCAGTAGCATCATTATTATATGCAGAGTCATCAATGTGGAAGCATTTCAGCACTTTCTGCATACACCATCACCTGTAGGCTGTAGCCTAATCCACCCCCCCCCCAACCTGTTCCTGATCATTACTACTAAGGGTGTATGCCACCACCCTCCACCAAGCCTATTGCACTCATCCCTGTCATTCATAACCTGTTCAGAATGAGGCAACAAACTTTGTTGGGTTTTTTGTACCGGTATGTACTCTTTACTCCAGTTTTGTTTGACTGACACGTACAGCCTGACTCAGTATTTCTCTCTTCCCATCTCCTCCTCCTTCCAAGGGATCAGTAACATTTTAATTGGATTGATTTGGGCTGATGCTCAGTGGTATCGGTCATGCTAGCAAAGTAAGCAAAATGCCAGCATGACTAAGGTTTTTTTTTAAGGCAGCAATCCAATGCATGCTTCTTTGAAAGCATGCCTCACTGTAGGGATGTGGGTGGCGCTGTGGTCTAAACCACTGAGCCTCTTGGGCTTACTGAAGGTCAGCAGTTCGAATCCCCGCGATGGGGTGAGCTCCCATTGCTCTGTCCCAGCTCCTGCCAACCTAGCAGTTCGAAAGCACGCCAGTGCGAGAAGATAAATAGGTATCGCTGTGGCGGGAAGGTAAATGGTGTTTCCGTGCCCTCTGGTTTCCGTCATGGTGTCCTGTTGCGCCAGAAGCGGTTTAGTCAGGCATAGGCAAACTTGGCCCTCCAGATGTTTTGTAACTACAACTCCCATCAGGCCTGACCACTGCTCCTGTTAGCTAGGGATGATGGGAGTTGTAGTCCCAAAACATCTGGAGGGCCGAGTTTGCCTATGCCTGGGTTTAGTCATACTGACCACATGACCCGGAAACCTGACTGTGGACAAACACCGGCTCCCTTGGCCTGAAAGCGAGATGAGTGCCGCAACCCCATAGTCGCCTTTGACTGGACTTAACTGTCCAGGGGGTCCTTTACCTTTACCTTTTACATCTGAGTAATAGATAGTGGGATGATCTGGTGGTATAAACATCAAGCACAGTTAGGAACAGATTGATTAGAACTTCAGCTTTCCCCTGTGAGGTTGCTGGTACAGTGGATGCTCGGGTTGCGAATGCGATCCATGCGGAAGACGCATTTGCAACCCACAGCGTTCGCAACCCGTGCCGCTGCGTCTGTGCACGGGCATGATGCAATTCGCGCTTATGCGCAAAGCACAATTTAGCGTTTTTTGCGCATGCGCGAGTGCCGAAACCCGGAAGTAACCCGTTCTGGTACTTCCGGGTTCGGCGCGTCCGTATCCCGAAAATGTGCAACCCGCAGCAAGCGCAACCCAAGGTGTGACTGTATAGTTATGTCCATCAATCTGCTCATCCCACGTAAGTATGGTCATCATGGATTCGGGCCTCATCAGAGTGGCACTGGAAGCCATAGCTGTCAACCCTCCCTTTTTTGCGGGAAACTCCCTTATTCCAATGCCGTTTCCCGCTGCTATCCCGGATTGTTGATATCCCTTAAATTTCCCGGATTTCAAAGGAAGCAGCTCCTCTCCCTCCCTGCTGGCCAGGGAGGCTCCTCAGCTTCGTTGCTCGGCTGCCAATAAGGAGTCTGAGACTGACTTGGGGCAGAGCTTGCATGCCTTGTGCAGCCAGACCCTCACGCCCAACCAGACAGACAGCCTGCCTGCAATATATGCGCTCGCCCTTTCGCTCACCTGTTCGTGCGCAGCCTCTGGAGCACAGGGTGGCGAGGCTACTTGGTGCCATTGCACCGCCCTCGCGGCATCCCTTATTTTCAAATCCGAAAGTTGACAGCTATGCTGGAAGCAGTTGCAGCTGCAACTGGCTTCCAGCAGTTACTTTCATACACAGAAAGGAGTTGGAACATTGTGTTCTATAAGAATAATGTACGGGAACAGATATAGTAGAGCTTTGGAGATATAGATCAGCTGCAAGAGGCTTCGCCCACTCAAGTCATTGTGTCAGCTGCCTGATCAGCCACTGAGTCAGGGTGTGTTCACTTCTCCAGCTGGTTGTTCCAGATCCTTAGGCGGTGAAAGGCCAATGAAGGGCACGTGCAGGATGTTGGCAGGAAGCACAGGTGAGTCTACACCTGTTCTTGCGAGGGAGACTTTGCATGGTCCCCACCCTCAGGTGGGATTCAAGGAAACAGGAAATCAGCTTTTAATATGGGATATTTGTTTGGTTTTATTATAATTGTTGTAAATTGTCTTGGGAAGGGTGCTTGAGAAATGAATGAAATAAATTAAAACGTCGTCTTCTTTCTGCAGAAGCTGCTCAATCTGTGCACTTCAAAACTCACCTGGGTGTACGTCCTCCATCACTTACTTTCAGATATGCCAACCCTGAGTTTCCATCAGTGGCTATTATACTTTGCTTTGTCAGACAGAAGGGTGGCACAGAAAGGTCCCCTACGCCTTGGCTGGGACCAGCTGCCATTTGGCTCCTTCCCTCCTCAAATTGCCCCCACAATTAGCTACTCCACCTAGTCATGGGGCTTAGGGAACCCCCACTTACACCTTAACATTATAAGTGAGAGTTAATGTGATGGGCTTTATGCATGCATGTGAGTGCTCCTCCACAGAAGGGTCCTGGGTCATTCAGAATCCCATGACTTTGGATCTCCCCTTGACCTTGTTAACACCAGGGCTCTGTTGCTTCCCTGATGTTCATCTTCTGCAGCTGTGGTGGAGGACACTTGGCCACTTCTGGTTGCTGCATGCTTGGTGCTGACCCACGGCAGGGCCTTCTCAGTGGTGGCCCCCCCCTTTGTGAACTGTCCTCCCTGGTAATCTGCACCATCTCCCTCGTTATTAATATTCAGGAGGAATTCAAACATGTTCACTCAAAAAATGATGGCTGGAAGAGACTGTTTCCAACAACCTTGACAGTATTATCTGTGCTGGTATGCGGCTGTATTAAAATGCTTTTAGATGCTCTTAATGTTTTTAACTGTTGCTATTTGTTTTATTGTTAATTCCACTGTTTGGCTGCTTTGCCACCCTGGGCTTCTGTGGGAGGAATAATAGGGTGAAATAACAACAACAACAACAACAACAACAACAACAACAACAACAACAACAACAACACTCTTCTTAAACTCACACGTACTTGCATATTTCACAGCTAACCCTTTGGACTAGTGAGGAATTGGGATGGGTTGGGTCACCTGAACTGTGGGGATAAGAGGATCCTGCAAGCAAAGGGAAGGGACATAGTCTAGTGGCAAATGATCTGCTTTGCATGCAGAAGGCCCCCGGTTTAATCCCTGGTGTCTCCAGCTATTGCTGAGAAAGTCCCATGCTTGAAACTCTGAGCTGCTGCCAGTCAGTGTAGATGATACTGAGCTAGATGAGCCAATGGCCTGATTTAGTACAAGGAGACTTTCTACACCCCTATGTTCCAAAGCGTGTTCCTACTGCTTCTTTTAACTGGCGAGCAGGAAGCCCTGCAGTTTCTTTGTCCAGCTTTTCCCAAAATAGCTTTTATTGCAAAACCCTGTTTTCTTTGTCTGTTGTTTACACTGGTTCAAAGAAAGTTTATGAAGTGTTATAAAACAGAGGTAACCAAATGTCATCCTCTGCTCAGTATGCTAGGTCTTCTCAGCTCCACAGGCTTTTTAGGGAGGAGCTATGGCTCAGTGGTAGAGCATCTGCTTTGAATTCAGAAGGTTCTGGGTTCAATCCCCAACATTTCCAAGAAGCAGGTGGTTTGATGCCCCATGGAAACTCTAGGTAGGAGATGCTTGAGGAGGTTACTTCCTATGCTCTGAAATATTTGGGTGTGCTTAGCAGCAAAACAAAGCAGCAAGACCCAGAGGTGTTTCCCCCCAAAAAACATTTCACTGTAACAAAGCAACAATGCATTCATTGTATGCCTTCAACATGACTATAAAGGTCCATACAGTCTTCCGTTAAAGGGGCTTCCAGATGATTTGTGTATCGCTTCTTGGCCTTTTGGCTAAGAGTCAAGTGTTGAATCTGGATGATTTGTGTATTGGGCATTCATCTTGATTTGTTTGCCGAGAGAGTAGACAACTATTGGCTATTTAATGAACATTCATTTTTATTTGTTTGCAAGGAGGGAGCTTTGGTGACATTGCATCAAAGCAAGCGTTATCCACACTTTCCGGTGCATTCCCCCCACTACTTTTCCTTCTTGCAGAAAGTCTGGTATTTGTTGGTTTGTTGCACAAGAAGACCTTCCAATCAACCCAAATGTGCCCACCCGAAAATAGTGATAGTTTGAAAGCACCCTAAGTCATGTTAACCTCTGGATATAATGGTCACGGAGAGTCGGACATGACTAAACGACTAAACAACAACAACAACAACAATATAATGGTCATCTGTAGGGGCTGGTGGAATGAAGCAGTGTTAGAGTGGAGACCCTACAATTAAAAAAAATGGAAGAAGAGGAGTTGGATTTGATATCCCGCTTTATCACTACCCGAAGGAGTCTCAAAGCGGCTAACATTGTCCTTTCACTTCCTCCCCCACAACAAACACTCTGTGAGGTGAGTGGGGCTGAGAGACTTCAGAGAAGTGTGACTAGCCCAAGGTCACCCAGCAGCTGCATGTGGAGGAGCGGGGAAGCGAACCCGGTTCACCAGATTACGAGTCCTCCGCTCTTAACCACTACACCACACTGGCTCCCATGGAGGGATGACCACCTATGCAGTGGGTGAACAGTCTGCAATTAACAGCAGTGCTTATGTGGATGCAAAAAGCAAACAGCAGAGAATGGAAGAGAGAACTTGAAGAAGTGTATATATCCGGAGACGGAGGGGAGGTGCTGTGAAAGAAAAAGAAGGAAGATGTAAGCTGCTCTGGGAGACATCTTGGCTGAAAAGCAGTTGCAAATGCTCTAAATAAATACATAGGAGTGTGGAGTAGCTACACCCACTTTTGGCCACATCCACCATTGGTATGTGTTGCCCCCCACCCCAGGGTTGGTCAAAGGTGAATGCAGCCCTCAGGCTAAAGAGACTTAGCTATCCCTGTTCTAAGAGGCTGTTGAAGGAATAGTAAGAAAACCCTTTGAAATGTTTGTATTTTTCTAATGAAAAAAGAAATCATTCCTTGCAGAGTAAGGATTTTCCCTGGAGCCAGTTGAATACCAGGTAAATGACACACCTTCCTTCTGGAAGCTTCTCTTGTTCCAAAGTCAGTCTTTGAGAATCGGGTTTTGCAAGATACCTAGGACCAATACATGTTGTGTTTGTGTGTGTGTGTGTGTTTTTAAGAAAGGCCTTTTACCCAGTTCCCTCCATTTAACCCAGGATAAGACCTTGAAATGCGGAGAGTGCAAAGAGATTTAACTGAACCTTTTAAAAATAAACCCACAAGCAAGTTGGCAGGCATTTAGGCCCTTGGAATGAATGAAGGTGTAATAAATAATATGCTCCAATCAACTATCAGAATCTCAGTGCAGACATCAGCTAAAAATATATGCTCTAGCTCATGACTGATTTATTCTTCCTCAGCTATCCCATTTAAAAGGCATTAGATTGATGCCCTGAAAGTGACAAAAGTGTTGACTGAAAGATTCATATCACAATCAGATGAGAGATTAAAAACTCTGAAATCTAGGAACCTTGGAATATTATAACCCGAGGGTTCTGAATAACCCTGACACAAAAGTAGTAAGAACGTAAAAAGAGCCTGCTGGATTAGGCCAGTGGTATATCTAATTCTGCATCCTGTTCTCACATTGGCCAATCAGATCATACCAATGGGAAGGATGCAAGCAGGACTTGAGCACAACAGCACTCTCCCCTCCTGCAGTTTCTAGCAACTGGTATTCACAAGCATACTGGTTTAGACATGTGAAAGCAGTACATGTGAAAAGAATCTAGGAGTCTTGGTAGACCATAAACTTGACATGAGTCAACAGTGTGATGCAGCAGCTAAAACAGTCAATGCAATTCTGGGCTGCATCAATAGGAGTATAGCATCTAGATCAAGGGAAGTAATAGTACCACTGTATTCCGCTCTGGTCAGACCTCACCTGGAATACTGTGTCCAATTCTGGGCACCACAGTTCAAGAAGGATACTGACAAGCTGGAACATGTCCAGAAGAGGGCAACCAAAATGGTCAAAGGCTTGGAAACGATGCCTTATGAGGAACGGCTTAGGGAGCTGGGTATGTTTAGCCTGGAGAAGAGAAGGTTAAGGGGTGATATGATAGCCATGTTCAAATATATAAAAGGATGTCATATAGAGGAGGGAGAAAGGTTGTTTTCTGCTGCTCCAGAGAAGTGGACACGGAGCAATGGATTCAAACTACAAGAAAGAAGATTCCACCTCAACATTAGGAAGAACTTCCTGACAGTAAGAGCTGTTCGACAGTGGAATTTGCTGCCAAGGAGTGTGGTGGAGTCTCCTTCTTTGGAGGTCTTTAAGCAGAGGCTTGACAGCCACCTGTCAGGGATGCTTTGATGGTGTTTCCTGCTTGGCAGGGGGTTGGACTGGATGGCCCTTGTGGTCTCTTCCAACTCTATGATTCTATGATTCTAGACTTCGACTAAAATTAATGGGCCTAAATTAGTCATGCTTGGTTACCTTGCATTGTTCTTTGCCTTGAATAATTTTGATTTTCTTATGTTGTATTGTGCATTTGTACTGAATGCCTTTAGGGTTGCCATACATATCCGAAATACTGATGTCTCTAGCAGTGTTCGGGCAGAAATTGGTAAAACCCTAGAACAGCTCATTTGGTTAGTGTGGTGCTGATAATGCCAAGGTTTCAGGTTTGATCTCTGAATGGGACAGCTACATATTTGACAAGATCAAGCATGTCCAAAGTCCATCTTGAGAGCCTAATCCGGCCCACCGCTCGATTTAATCCGGCCCCTGTGGCAGTATATGTCCTGGGGTAAAATTCCAAAAACAAAGCTCAACAACTTTGAAAAAAGTTTGGACACCCCTGGACTAGATGATCCTCAGGGTCCCTTCTAACTCTACAATTCTAAGACTCTATGATTTTCATGTTATTTGTAAGTAGATAAGCTTGTGTAAAGCAACAAATAAGCTTGATGATTGTGAAGTCAGTTTGCAATAAACAAGGTTTAGAACTGGGCTTGAAGTTGCTGCATCATATTGAAGAAGCATCAACTTGAGTTCTGTGCCAATTTGCTTGATCAGCAATACAAAATGTAAGCCGAAAAGCCAACGTAAGAAAAACAATGGGGACAAAGCATATATTTGAGAGATATATCTCGGAAAGAATTATAATCTGCCCAGACATGAAGTATTTTTTTTCTGGAGCAAAACTAAAACCTATGCAGGGAATATTGCATTGTAAAACCAACAACAAAATAAATGATAAACTTTCAATCTATTTTCCCCTCAGAAAACTGCTGAAATACAAGAACATGAAATAATGGTATTAGCAGAGGAAAGTCCAGAAATGTTGAAGAAACAAAAACTGTAATATTTTTGACATCTCAGATAATATTCTCAGAGAGCAAACTATAAGGTCTCTTCACTGAATATGACAGTAAGAAAAAGTGTTATAAATTGATGAGTAGGTGCAGTGCTTTTTTTCTGGGGGGACGCGGGGGTGCGCATACCCCTAAACATTTTGTGAATCTTTGTACTTTGGTCCATTTACTGTATTTATTTTTCCCGATTTGAACTCTAAAATGGTGGTTTTCTTGAGTCAAAAGAGTACCCCTAAATATTATTTTTAGAAAAGCACTGAGTAGGTTGCAGAATACAAAAAAAGCAGTAAGAACTATTCAGTGAAGATGCTGGAAGTGTGGTAAAGACTTGTGAGTTCTAGCAAAATTGACTTATATGGCAAAAAAAGACAAATATGAGATTTTTTTTCATGAGAAAAGGGGAAATGTTTATTCTGTATGTTAGATCTAGATGTATTTTGGAAGGGAGCTATGGTTTCTCCCTTTTGAGTTGCAGACTGGAGAAAGGGTACTAATAGATCACCTGCAAAGATATCTGCTTTTCCTAATAGGAGACAACAATTTTACAGAACTGTATTGTATTTGGAACGTATGTTTGCTTTTACATTATGCTGTAAACTATGTCATACTTGTAGTCTATCTGCCTCCTTATTTTGGTTGGACACACGGTTGGCAACAGCACCAGACATTATTGGGAAGCTGCAGGGGGTTGCCTGACCTATGGCATCCTTGAATTTGTTTTCCTGGTCTAGTGCTCTGAGCGGCTGGGTCCAGTTACCATTTTAATTTTCCCCAATGTATCATCAGCCTGCAGCATTGTAGAAAACTGAGATGGCAGCTGTCAGGTGGTGTTTGGAGCATTGTTACATGACACTGCTGCCAGGGCTCACTAATAGATTAGGAGCTCCACAAGAGGGCACTTTGTCCAGGGTCTCCTCAAATCTTTCTTGGAAAGCTAGAAATAGCTTCCCAATTTGTAAGTCATTTTGGGAGCCTCTCAGTGCTATAAAATGGGATTTACTTAGTCTAAAGTTTAAACACACACAAATCCTAAATTGGTGTGGTTCCATTTGTTCTAATTATTTCTCACATTGTTTACAGAAGACCAGGACAACCAATTCACATTCCCTCTTAGATAACACTTGTATCTTTGAAGATTACCATCAGTCTCTCCATAGTCTCCAATTGCCACGAAAATGCCAGTACTTTCATGAAAACCCTTAAGCCGTCAGTGCTTCTCACTTTGTCATGCAGAGTCCTGGATTCCCAATTGCAATCCTTTCCTATATTAGGATAAAATCTCACACACACTGGTACATCCATTCTGACTCTACAATATATGTTTGTTTTATTCAGGAATATAGGTAAAGGTAAAGGGACCCCTGACCATTAGGTCCAGTCGCAGACGACTCTGGGGTTGCGGCGCTCATCTCGCTTTACTGGCCGAGGGAGCCGGCGTACAGCTTCCGGGTCATGTGGCCAGCATGACAAAGCCGCTTCTGGCGAACCAGAGCAGCGCACGGAAACGCCGTTTACCTTCCCGCCGGAGCGATACCTATTTATCTACTTGCACTTTGACGTGCTTTCGAACTGCTAGGTTGGCAGGAGCTGGGACTGAGCAACGGGAGCTCACCCCATCGCGGGGATTCAAACTGTCGACCTTCTGGTCGGCAAGCCCTAGGCTCTGTGGTTTAACCCACAGCGCCACCCGCGTCCCTATTCAGGAATATACCTACATGTAAAAAATGACATGTCGAAATAAAAACACATCTTAAAAAGTGATTGAAAATGTCGGGTAAATTTCAGTAGTAAAACTTATGGGAGTTAATTCTCAGTGGTTTTGTACAGCAGCTGGATAAAAGATGAAACAAGTGATGTTCCAAAACCCTTCACCATTGTTCAGTTATCTTCAAGTTATTCAGTCAGCCATATCATTTTTCTTTTAGGACACTGAGTAAGTAAGCTGCAGTAAGTAGCCACTTGAGCAAACATTGTTATGACTTTAGTTTAAAGTATTGTTTTCTGAATCTAGGAGTAGAACCATTATGAAAATATTAACCTGTTTAGCTCTGCAGATAATTGATTATCATTTTCTACAACATACCTTTTACAAATGTAGTAGAAATTTATTAGCAGTTAATGAAAGCAATAAAGTTGGGAGATGAACTTATACATAATTTTTAATCAATAGCAAAATAATTTCTTTTCTTTTTAATTAAAAATGTACAGCAAATTTATAAACAACAGCACTCATTTAAAAGTGAGGTATTCCATTCTTTTAAAAAAATACAATATATTTTACAATAAAGTGCAATATAAAAAATATATATTTTGCCCTAAAGGTAAACTAGGTAACAAGCAATCAATACTTGCGTTACATCTTTATTTTGTTTGAGTTGTTTTTAATAGCATTTAAGGCATGTTAGAAATAATTATATTACAAAGATAGCAGCTGAGAATATATTAAAATAGATCCCAGTTCAATAGTTTCTGTTAGACCAAATCAATATCTTCTCTGCGTTAGGTTTCGAGGGTCAGCAGATGTGCTCTTGTATCTCTGCATGGTAGGGATGATGTCCATGTATGAGGGTGATGCGACCTGGAAGACCAAGAGAAAACACAACAAAAACAGCTTAAAGTATTCTGACAATATATTATTATTATTAATTATTATTATTATTATTATTATTAGTTTATTAAATTTATATACTACCATTCATCAAAAGATCTCTGGGCACTTCACAGAATAAAATACAAAATAAAACACAAGTAAATAATTAAATCAAAACAACCCCCCCTTCCCACAGACATATTTAAAAGGCTGTAGGATATTAATCAGCCAACAATAACAGACTACCTTGCTGTGATGGATAGGAGACTGAACTTGCTTTCTGAATGAAGATTAGATCTCTGTGTAGAGTGACTCTAAGCATATAAAAAAGCATTGACAGCTCCTGCGAACCTATCTTTATCTCTACCTTAGCTTGCTGGTGAGGCACAGGTTCTCTGTTTTGGAATCACTATGTAGAGTCCTCAAGGCTCTCACTACCTCACCCTTTTATAGCCACTGTAAGAAGAACCACTAAGACTGTTATTTATCCTTAACAGTGATATTCATTGTCTTCATAACTGCAGCCTGCAGGGTCTCCAAACTGGTTGAAGAGGCTAAGGATGGTGGCTCCACTCCGGAACTTATGGAGATAAGGATAGGTTCCGAGCAATGTACCGTATGTTCTTTTTTTGAGATGCTGGATACCAGAGCCAAGATCCGGTGACATAGGGAACTGGGTTTCAAGCCCAATTACAGATAGTCCTGAAGCAATGTTAAGGTTTCCTGGATGAAAATACTGTAGCAGGCACCTTTTTTGAGTACGGCCAGTTATTCAGTCACCAAGTGGGTAAGTGTAGCCAAACAGAATCTGGGTGCAACAGACCCAGAGACAAAATGTCTGGTAGATAGAGGGACTAGGCTCTTAGTGGGTCTTTGAGATTTGACAAGTGGCCAACCTATCTTCTGGGCCACTGAATCATAGAATTGGAGAGTTGGAAGGGATCCTGAGGGTCATCTAGTCCAACCTCCTGTAATGCAGGAATCTCAACTAATAATAAATAATAATAATGATAATAATGATAATAATAATAATAATGTCAGATAGAATTCTAAAAGTCAGATAGTTGTTTCTTTCCTTGACATCTGATGGGAGGGCGTTCCACAGGGCGGGCGCCACTACCGAGAAGACCCTCTGCCTGGTTCCCTGTAGCTTCATTTCTTGCAGTGAGGGAACCACCAGAAGGCCCTCAGAGCTGGACCTCAGTGTCTGGGCTGAATAATGGGGGTGGAGACGCATCCATGACAGATGGCCATCCAACCTCTGCTTGAAAACCTCCAATGAAGGGGAGTCCACAACCTCCCGAGGGAGTCCATTCCATTGAGAGGCTATGAGGATGACCAAGGCTTCTTCCCCACTTATCCTTCTCAAGAGTCTTGAATGGAGAGGGAGAAGAGGAAAGGCTTAATTAAAGGAAGCCTTTCATCTAGGGCAAGTGGGCCAGATCTAATTCCTTCACCCTGTTCAAAATGAACCTTGGCATGGAGTACTTTACATTTAGAGGGGTTGCAAACAGTTCTAGGATAGAGGTGCTGAAGTGCTACTGGAGGATGTTGAATGTTGGCTGAGACAAGCATCACTCTCTGGGGTTTCATTAATAGCTAAAGAAATAGGCAGCTGGGTTGAGGCCTTTATGCATGTTGAGACCAACAGCAGGCTGGACTCTGCCCAGATTTACAGGGACTCAGTGTCGAGGTACAAAGACCAGGTTTGGGTCTGTTCACATACTGCAAGTCTGAGATGGATCTCCAGTTGCCTCCTTTGCAGAGGAGCCACTAAGCTGGGGGGAAATTGGAATGAGGAAATGGCAGATGGGAAAAGTATTAAGTAATCTCTCCTGTCTATTCTCTGCCTCAAATTCTCGCATACCATTCTGAAACAGCTTTGTTTCTTTTCTTTTCTTTTCTTTTTTTAAGGCATCCAGGACACTGTTACATGCATTAGCACACAGTTATTACAGGATATTAGACGAACACATCTTGCTGGATCAGATTAAAATCCATGTAGTCCAGCATTTTGGTTCAGACAGCAGGCAACCATATGTCTTTGAAAGAGTACAAGTGGATGATTATCTATGCTCCATCTTTATCATAAACAAACAACATATTGTTCATATGCATTTTACAATGGAAGAGCAAATGGGTATGCTTACCAAAGGGGTAAGAGTCTGTAAAACATTTGTGGAGGATGGGATTTTTTTCATGGTTTCATGGACATCTAAAATTGTATAAAATAAGAAATTTCAAGTTTATGGTGGGGAAAAACAAGGTGTACAATAATTTATTCTTCATTCAGATTGTAAATAATACAGACTATGTTACCTATGGTTTTTGTTCCCTTTGCAGGGCTGCAGAAGCATTAATTTTATTTCATATTAATTTTTTAATTTCAAATTTGTAGAGAGAAGGTCTATAAATGTCTACAATTCATGATGGTATATGAAACTATGCTCAGAAGTGGTGGGACATTAAATGCCAGTTGCTACAGAGCAATAACCCCTGCTTGGGGGCTTCCAAAAGGCACTTGAATGGCAACCGTGGGAAACGAGATATGAACTCTTCTAGTACAAAGCTCTGTTATGTTCTCAAGCGTTCAGCTCAGCTTTTTCTGGCTATTCAGTTTGCAGGCATGTAGTACTTTGGGATCCACGAACAAGGTGGCACTGTAGCCAGGGGCACTCTTCCACCAATTCCACTTGGCAGGCACCCCTTTCAGAATTAAGTCTGGCGGCCATCATTTGATAGGCTACCCTGTGGAATGAGGTAGCTTGTCCTCTGACAGGGGTGGGTTCAAAAGCAAATGACAAAGGATTCTGAACTTCTTATCTCCTCCTTCCATCAATATCCCCTACCTAATCTCAGATCTGTCAAAATCAAAATAAGAGTTTGAAATAGAGTGTGAGTAGCAAAACACTCTGGTCTTAAAGCATGAGAGAGGCAGGAAGGATAGAAAATTGTTGAGATCAAAGCTATTACTGGATAATTTGTAAGGTTTGAAGCAACTTTGGATGTTCTTTGTCTTTGAAAAGAATGGATTTTGCTTGACCAAACAAATACCCCAATTATAGTTGTATGGGAGTCCTCATGACTAGAGAACTCCCCTATATCTACCATCTTCACAGAGGCTCCAATCTGCTTTAAAGTGCTTATGTGCAAAAACTGGCATTGCCATGTGATTCTTGCATACATGCCATACGGCTCCAAATGGGGGCAACTATTTGACTAGGGGAAATGAAAGGTAGCTTGTCACATTCCCATCTTCTGTACTGTAAGCTAAATAAAGGATTTAGGAACAGCAATTCCACTATCACACAACCTTGTAACTAAGTAATTATTATGCCACTGCATGGTATATTTATTAGAAAACTGGGAGACAACACAGTTGGAAGCTGAAATGATTATTCTGGCTGTATTACTTATTTACATTTAAACTGCAAAGCTATGTACACTTACTGGAAGACCCACTGATCTCAGTGGAACCTACTACCAAGAAGACAGGCAGAGAGTTGTAATTACAGAGTTACTACCCTGGTGAATTTCATAGCATGATCTGCTGACTACTTACTAAGTAGCTTTTGATTAATGCGGTCGAGTGACTGAAGAACTTTGTGCTCTTCAAATGACAATGCACTCATTCCTTGCCGTGCAGGTCTGTTTAGCACTGTAGTCTGTTTGTATGGTTGAACTGTGTCCAAATCAATCAAGATGTCACTTTCTGTGGCTGATGTGTTTGCTAAGTTTTCTGCCAGCATAAACTGTGTAGTACTGTCTGAAACTAATAACAGAAATGTGTATTGCAGAAAAGGTTAGAAAGAAAACAAACAAAAAACTGGATTTGCTCCTGGGGTCAATTTGTTTTAATATCCACATTTTACAGCCTTTCTCCATTGCTAACAATATGTATTTGTGCATCTTTCACAAATAATTTTATTTATATTTGTTCCCACAGAACATCATGACCCTATCCGAGCAATATTAGAATTGTCTTTGAGGATGCCTATACACCTTTTCTGTGCATCAAAATATTTCCCCCACTTTTGACTCGGAAAGCAAATGACATAAGACTATCATTACTTTCCTATAATGTTTCTGTGAGAAATGGACACGTGACAGATACCCGATCTTTAAAAAAAAATGCCTTTTTTCTATGGCTTCCTTCAACTGTTCTTAAACCTTTTACCATTTCTCACTAGCCGCAACCCTCTTGTGTGTTAAGACTGTCTTTTTCTTTGACTAATGTACAACACTCTACAAATGATAGTTTATTTGCAAAATTCAAAGATATTCCTTAATTGGGAATGACACATGATCCTTAGCAATGAATAAGTTTATAATAAGAACCTTAAAATAATAATTCATAGCAACAGTCAGATTGAAACATGCTGCATTACCTTCATCAGAATTACTGATGCCACCCATGGCTTGTACTATATCATTTGCACAATGTGGTGGTGCTCGCTTCACAGCTTGTGTCATATTCTATAAAAAAAAGAAATTTATTATCAAACTGCTTGAAAAAAAATTCCTGGCATTTCATGGTCCAGAAGTGCTAACGTTACTCTGAAATGAAAATCAAATAATGAAAAAGCCTTAAAACACACACACACACACACACACACACCTGTAACATATGCTGCTGTATTCTGGAGGACATTAAGCTGTGATAGTGGTGATACTGAACTATAGCAGAAAAATTTAATTATTAACTTATTAGCTTATTAACTCTGATTCCCACATAGTGCTCTATGATAACCCATGAACAGGTTACATATGCAAGCATGTTCACGATATAGTAAACCTGAACAGTTATTTGCGAAATGACTCCACCAGAGAGTTTCCTTTATAATGTACAGAATACCCTCTCTCTACATTCTGCCTTATCAGAGAAGTGGAAGCAAGAGGTCTAGAGATAACTGTAGAATCTCTTTTCTACTGGAAGTAACATTTTTATTTTCGTCAGCATATTGTTCATATTTTTTTAACTGCATGATACAGAATCCATTTTCCTACGACAGCAATTTTGATATTTTTCAGTCAGAAATTCATCAGATATACCTGTATGACACTATTGGGCTTCCATACTGCAGAGGCTGCCTTTTGTCTCCTCTGTTCTAAAAGAGCCTTGCGTTTATTTTCAATATTTTCAATACTTTGTCTTCGTCTTGTCATGGCAAAAGTAGCTGAAAAGAATAAAAAAGCACCACAAAACACACACCTTGTTATATTGTCTTATACTTAAATTATAATTATAGTTTCAATGTTATCTTTCGTTTATAAGCCACTTCAAACACATATAGGGAAAACATAGTAATAAATAAATAAATATGCAGAAAAAAGGAATGCAGATGGCTTAACCTGAGTTTACTTTTGGATTATATCAGTAATGTTGAGCAAGATAGATGGCAAACCTGCTTGTATGGTACATATATGCTTCGCCTCATGGAGCAAATGTACAATTCTGGGTGTGCGTTGTTTGAGAGAGATGTGGATCAGAAAAGCCGTGTGAGGAAAACAACAAAAACTTCCTCCTGTACCATGGCTCTATTCCAAACCACTTCTATTTACTCTTTACAAAAAGACAATCCAATTATAGATCTCCTACCATCGCATCTAGTTTGGGCCTTAGGTCTCCAGCAGAGGGCTTTCCTAGTCCAACTATCTGAGATTTCTTTAGCAGGAGATGTTGGGGAATTATCCTGGAATCTTTTGCAGGCAAGAAAGTGCTCTACCACTGAGCTATGGGTCAACATTTGGGGTAGTTTATAACTAGAGCTGCAAGCTTTAATTGGTAGATTAATTAAACAGAGCTTTAGTTTATTGATGGGAGCGAATTCAAATCAATGGAGTTAAAAGTTAAGGATACATTTGTTAATTAACTTATTTTCTAATTCTCAAATTTTCCTCTTGTGGTGTAAATACTAAAAATTATACTAGTGCTGATAGTATAAAGGAACGTTTGGAAAAGACAAGCACAAAAGAATTTTCATGAATAGAGCCCTCGATTAGCATGTGAGCTATAGAAGAAACCACTTCATAATATACCAGCATACTATAATTTATCAATATGAACTCTCAGTACCGGTACTTAGGAAAGTTCCACAACCATACATGCCTATCCCAGGTACCCTTCTAGATTATTTACTCTCAAAAAGTTGCCAGTGCAGAAAATACAGAATTGAAACTAGGGTATAGACTCAATCCAAATTTCATACATGACTCATTGACTAAAGATATTCCTTAACTATACATATATTACTATATAAGCTTTATTATTCAAGATTCATTGAATTTGGCCTATATATATTCTTGTCTTCTCCCCCCCCAAAAAAATATGATAAAGGAAGAACCTTACTGCTTGGTGGGGAAGCAAATATTGGATTCACTCTGACACCTGATTTAATATTGCTCATCAGATTGCCACCATCAATTGTGATGTGAGTCACATTAGGTCTAGTGGGTTGCAAGTCGCCATTATTTGAATTATTGCAGAGTGTAACACAATGTTGTGAATCTCCTGAAAGAAAAGAAAAACACACAAGAAGATTTAAAAATGATATTGTCAGGCTAACTCCACTCAACAGTTCAGAAATTAGTCAGGAATGTGTGTGTGTTTTACAACCAACTGTATTATTTTACCGAATTGCTTTAAGGCGTGTGGGGTGAAGTTGCAGCAAGACCTAATTTACCAGCATATGATTAGACCAAATCAATGTGCAAGTTAAACATTCACTCAAGGCACATCCAATTTCCCTTCATTACTGAAGCACCACAAGTTTAAGCACACTGTCCAGGACTCTGTTAGATGACAGCCAAAGCACTCAGTCATTTGCAAGAATGAACTTTCGTTTCATTAGTAGCAATCTATCAGATAACAACTACTAATATTATCATTGTTGAATTCATAAATCACCTTTCAGATAAATTTACAGGCAATTTACAACCATAAAACAAAACAAGTGAAACAAGTAAAAATAAATGTAAATACAATACAATACACAAGGCAGAGACATGTTCCCCCTGCCCCCCCGCCATCCATCTGGAAAGGCAAAGTGAAGCAAAAGCATCTTCAGTTGTTTCTGGAAACTCCAGATAGTGGGCACCTGTTGTGTCTCAATAGGGATGCTTTTCACTTAACAGTGACAGCTACACCTGCTTCAAATTACTCTGTAGTGGGATTCTGATATTTTAGGAACTTCAGGGAGAGATCCTCCTGCAAAATGCAGTGGCCGTGCTGTGGTGTAAACCACTGAGCCTTGGGCTTGCCAATCAGAAGGTCGGCTGTTTGAATCCCCGTGACGGGGTGAGCTCCCGTTGTTCGGTCCCAGCTCCTGCCAACATAGCAGTTCAACAGCACGTAGATAAATAGGTACCGCTCCGGCGGAAAGGTAAACGGCATTTCCGTGTGCTGCTCTGGTTTCGTCAGAAGCGGCTTAGTCATGCTGGCCACATGACCCGGAAAAACTGCGGACAAACGTTGGCTCCCTCGGCCAGTAAAGCAAGATGAGCGCCGCAACCCCAGAGTCATTCGCGACTGGACTTAACTGTCAGGGGTCCTTTGCCTTTAACTTTACTAGGTATGTAGTGGGTAAGGCAGTCTCTCAAGTAACCTGGTCCTAAGCTGCATAGGGCCTTATATGTTCATACCAAAACCTTGAACTTGGCTCTATAGTAGATTGGTTGCCTGGGCAAATCCCACAGACAATGTGTTATACGCTAGTGGCAGTTTGCTCCCATAAGCGACCTAGGCATCATGTCATGTGCTAGCTGTAGCCTCGGGACCATCCTCAATATCCCCACAAATAGTTCATTGCAGTAATCCAACCTTGAAATTACAGATGAGCTGAGATTTACAACATACTGGGAAATCTGCTTGGGTACATGTACCCTGACATGGCCTACCAGGGCTGATATCCTGCCTGGACTGCCTCTAGTACCTGCTGCCACTGAGAACTCCTGTAGTTGTCAGCCTCTCCTTCCCCTTGCAAGTGGGCTAATCTGGTGATGCTGGCACTAAAAAGTACCGGGGGGGGGGGAATGGCTACTTCATTCCATTTGGCAAGTCAAGGTCAGCAACGCTGTGGGAGATAAATATGGTAGCCACCGGGTGTCGATCAGAGCTGATAACCTACTTGGCTCTAGGCCAGTGATGGCTAACCTTGACACTCCAGATGTTTTGAGACTACAACCCACTGGTCCTGTTAGCTAGGGATGATGGGAGTTGTAGTTCCAAAACATCTGGAGTGTCAAGGTTAGCCATCACTGCTCTAGGCCCTCTGCCAAATAAGCCTGCTTGTGAGGGGGGAGGAGGTGGCTGCAGCATTGTTAGCTTCAGGGAGCCCAAACAGTGGGAGGTGCTGGGTTGGGTGAGGGCAGTCTGCTCATGGCTCTTCCAAACTCAGAGCTGGGCTTGATTGTTTATATATGAAAATGCACCAGGGATGGCTTGATTCAGCTCTATTTCTAAAAATTCTAAAGGAGCTTTTATCCTCCAGTCAGAAAAGGCACCGTGGTTTTATCCACTGTGGCACCATTCATCAGGGCCGAGCTAGTCACACCTATTTGTAATTGTCATGGTCAGAGACTGACTAAAACCAGGAATGGACAGAATACCACTTGTTAGAAACAATTTTTGTCTAGATTTTGAAAGGAAGTATGTCCAGTCTGGTCTTTCTCTTTCAGTACACTCCTGCCCTTTTGTTATTTCTGACGCTAATGTAAGATTGGCACAATATGCCTGAAATTAAACTTCTTTCAAAGTCCCTCTGAATGGGCCCTGTATTTAGTTCTGATTTTATCAAATATACAATCTTATAAATCCTTCTAATTCAGTGAAAACACATAAATCTTACCAGCAGCACCATCCTTTTGAGCCAGTGCACGATGCACTCCTTGCCACAAAACTGTGATTTCTTCATCGGTTGGTGTGCGATCTCGACATAATCCATTTTCTGAGTACACAGAGATTCCTTTTGGAAAGCTGTTGCACCGGGCAACTGCTTGACCAGTAGCCTTTTTCTTCTTCAACAGCTCATAGGTAAATATGCTATACGAAGGTCGCATAGTGGCCATCTGTGAATTGCAAGCAGTACCTGAAGATGGAGAATCTGTAGTATCTGAACATAAATCTTGACCTTCAGGCAAGAAATGACTGTTTTCAGTATCTGTTTGAGCTTTCCAAAGATTTCCTGACTGATGCACACTGTCTGCTGGATTTTCATCCATTTTTTTGCCTGGTATGGGCTTACTTGGTGGGTGAGGTGCCATGATTTTGCCCTGAGTTTTCATAACCTTTGTGGCTTCGCTAGCAGACTGTGGTCGCATAATGGTGCCCTTTCGGTTTTTAGTTGTGAAAGTTGATGTGGCTTTGGCAGATTTTGGTCTTTTGATCAATTTCGTTCTACTTTTACATGGATTGCTTTTGGGATTTTTTAGTTCACAATTATATAGTAGGGGTATTTCTTCACCTCTTGGCGCCATCCATGCTTGTCTAGCAACATGATATCCTTTAGATACAAAAGCATTCTGCATCCCATTATCTTTTTCTGCAGTTTTTGCAGATGCCTGAGAATTCTCCTGGAGATATTCTGGAAAAACAGAATTGAGAGTGCAAGCAGGAATGCTTCTAACATTAGTTCTAGAAGTGGCAGCTCTAATTTGAGAACCAGGTGATCTGGGCTGTGCATGAGGTATTTCAATGATATTTTGTTCTGAATGCTTTTCATTACCCACTGCTCTGTTAATTTCATCAAACCACCTAAGTTTTTTACAGTTCTTTTGCTCTGCATCTTTCCCTTTCATTTTTGCCAATTCAAGACTGTCTCTAGGAATCACAGACGGAGTCCCAAATCTGACCCCCCTGTTGACAACCATTGCCTTGAAATTGCTAAGCTCATATTTAGATTCTTTTTTCAAGATGCTTTTTGGAAATTTAACTACTTTTTCTTCATTGTGGTTGTTCCCCTGTTGGTCAAGATCAGATAAATTAGCAGTGGAAGCTTCATGAGACACAGATAAACTATTTTTAGTCATTTCATTATCCCCATTAGCGTTCTGTTGATTTACACAGCCTTGACACATCTCTTCAAGCAAAGATGCTACAACCTTTTCATGTTTAGCATTTGCCACACATTCTGTATCTTCAGTACATCTTGCTGAATTATCATTTCCCTTCTCCATGCAATTAACTGAGAAGTTGTTATTGTAAGGGACAGTAGGAAAGACCACAGGGGTTGCTGCTTGTTGACAGGAGACTTGTGCTGATGAAGTTCTGTTCTGGGGAAGCTGAGAATTTCTCTCTTGTAGTGAAACAACTGAAGGATCAGGGACAGCCCAAGCTTTGTTTATTTTGTGTACTGGGCTGTCAGTAGCTACAGGACCCTCTGTGCTAATTGTGCCTGAAGGCGGACATTTTGACAGAAAACTTTTCTCTTCTCTTTCATTTTGTGCAATGGTGAGATTCTCATCGGAAGCATCTCTTGCAGTCTCTCTTTGTTCAGACCTACTTTGAACAAATGATTTCTGATCAGGACTGCATGTGTCCTCGTCAGAAGGTATGACATTGTATTTTATTAAAATATCACGAAAGGGGGAGGTTGTCTGGAAATTTGAGGTATTTAAATTTGTAAGCCAATTATTTACATGCTGATTTTTAGAAAAAGTCATGTCAGTTTCATCAGAGAAACTTTTATTTCTAGTCTGTAATTCATCTGAATTGTGGACTGAGGAGTCCAACTGTGCAGATAAAGAAGATATTTCACTGGGTGTTGTACAACCTTCATTTGGTTCTGCAGCCTCAAGACTGTCCACACTGCAAACACTTTCTGTATGGGTTATTTCATTCACTTCTTGATGAAAATCCTAAGACAGAAAAGCAAACAGCTTATAAATATCACCAAGACATTTCTTCTTGGTCAAGTTTAAGAGAAAATTAGGGAAATTGGGGAGGTCCTTATGGATTTTTGTGTGAAAAGTAGTAAGATTTTCAGGTTTGCATTTCAAATAAACATCAATATGTCCTTGTGGACACTCTTTACCAAATCAAAAAGGAAAAAGACATTGGGAATAATTTGATAGAAAACTGTAGAATTTTTCAAGAATACATTTCAAAGATCTTTTTTTACGTCGTCTCTGCAAGTCAGAATATCATTCTGAATACAGGATGAAGTGTGCTAAAAATGTCACAAACAGCCAGTATTCTTAATTGGAGCTCCTATGTGGTCACTGATTTTCAGTGCTAGAAAAATATTGCAAGTTCTCATACCACACATTTTGGGTGCCACTTCTGCACAGGGATGAACTCATTTCAGTTGTATATCGAAATTATACCGTAGGCAGCCACATGCCTGAGATTTTTCTAGCTCTAATTTCAGTCTATTTAGCTGAATGTTTTTTCAAATGTCTGGTGCTGCAAGTTTAGACAGAAATTACCTATGAAAGCCCCTGGGATACACACTCTGGCAGGAATAAAATAAGTTAAGCGCCAGTGCTAATGTGTGCTTGTTAAAAGCTCACTTGTTTTTCCAGGCCTTTGCTAGCCATTAATACCATCTTGTTGTATGTTTCTGTATGCTGCTGCATTTATTGCTTTAAGGTATTTTAAAGGTATTTGACAATTTTTAAAATTTGTTGTGAACCACTTTGAGAAATGAAGGGAGGTATAGAAATGTGTTAATTTTTTTTTATCAGATAGCTGGAAACCACAATAGCATCCAAAGTAATGATGATTTTGCTTCATTGCTTTTAGCTTAAGTCTTATAAAAATAGTTTACCTTATCTCTTCCTTGCTTATAATTAAGAACCAGTGAAGCTTGTCTCTTTGGGATTAAAAATATTAGTGGTTATCAGTCCAGTAATTTTTATTGCAGGCCCTGAATTTTATTTGAAAACAAATGTTATACCTCAAAAATCACAAAAAAAGTACATACAAAGCCTGTGGTGACTATATGACAGCAATATTCTGGTTTAGAATTAGGTTTAGAACTGAAATTTTGTTTGATTTTAAAGGGATATATATTAATAGGAAACAATATTCAGACTCGCATAGTGACCTTTTTATATGCCTTAAAAGGGGGAATTTTAGGAATATTTATAATCCTACCAGACTTGTAAAACCACAAAGTGAGAGGTCAAAGGACCACAATGTATAATCATACAGATATGGTGTAGTGTAGTCAATTGTAATGATTTTGACTGACTACAGCAGCCTATTCAACTATTGCTTTCCACTCACCCTTGCTTAATTAAAAGTGAGTTTTAGAGCAAAGCACCACAGTTGAAACAATGTCAGTGGTTACTCTGTAGCATTTGTTTGTCTGTATGTTGAAACTCTTACATATTTACAGTCAAACCTCGACTCTTGAACGCCTCCATTTTGGAACATTTTGGCTCCCGAATGCCAAAAACCCAGAAGTAAATGCTCTGGTTTTTAAACGTTTTTCGGAGGTCGAACGTCCAATGCGGCTTCCACTTGAGTGCAGGAAGCTTCTGCAACCAATTGGAAGCCGCACCTCGGTTGTCGAACATTTCGGAAGCCAAACGGCCTTCCGGAATGGATTACGTTTGACAACTGAGGTTTGACTGTATAAACAACTTCCCTTTCTGCTAATTATCTTCAACGGTTGGAAAACTGTATCTGCTTTGCCAGAAAACCCATAGCGGCCCCTAGTGGCAATTTAATGATGCAAAAGAAAAATAAGTTGTTTATAAGTTGCAATTCAAGCAGCAGACCAAACTGAATACAGTTGCTTCAAAGAAACCTAAACATTATTAGTGAATGGATTTTGATGCTCTTTGACTGATAAAGCAACTGCAACAGCAACTTCAGCTGAGGATACTGCAACACACCTGGCTCAGCAGTGATGTGCACCTTCACAGGGGTGACACACCTAGGATAAGGAAGACTCTGTTAACACCTTAATGTCCTTTCATGTGAAGTTCTACTTGTGTGGGGGGTTATCATGCTGCTTTACCTTTCAAGGTGACAGAAGTCCTGGGCTTCTAGGTCCTTAAATTGGCACTGAAGCAGGTGCAATGGGTCTAAATGGTTGGTACATTAGGTACTCCTACTTAGATGGTTTATGAATTGCACCTTTAAGAGGATGTAAATAACTGCCAGGACATCATACCTGAAGGTTGCTGAAATGTTGTTCTTGTAGTTGCTGCTGCATTTCATTCAGATTTTGTTGGAAGAGAAGCTGGGAATTGTCCAGGTTTGAACCACTGTTTTCCTGCATTATCCTATCACAGCCAGCTTTCACTGAGCTCTGTTTCCAGGAAAAGGGATCATTTCTAGTAGCTGAGGAAGTTGTGTCAGCAGTTCTTGCAGAGAAGAAACATTATAGTCACTCCCAGCTACATTTTTACTAGTTTCATGAAAAGTTTCACAGTAAAAAATTACATCTAAAGTGAAACATTCTGCACACTAAAATTAATTTAGTAGCTTAGCTACAAGGTACTATAGAAGGTATTTGTGAAAAACATATTTCAGTAAAAATTTGCCCCAAACTAGGAATAAAGTGATTTTGCTGGTGTTGCATTTAGCTGCATTTTATATACTCCGTTAGGTTCTTACTTTGCTTTGCTAAATGCATATTTTTGGGGAAAATGTGTCCTCTTCATAGAAAGCAAGTTTTCTGCCCCTTCCTGCAGCTACCTGCACCTCTGAAAAGCTTCTTAGGAGAGTTGTGGGGACCTTGGACAACATGGGATTTGATGCGGCAGTTGTTGAATGAAGGATCACCCAAAATTGGGCCTGGATTCTAATACGTTAATTTACAGAAGTTAATGGAAGGGAAATTTCCCATGACCTCCTCCAACCCAGCAGTTTTTCCATGCCCCACCCAACACTGTTCACTAGGGACTGAGGAAAAGCATATTTTATATGATCTTGCATTTAGCTTCCGCCCACAAGTACTGCAGCAATTTTATGATTGAATTAAACAAATAAAATATCTACCTTCCAATGACTTTGGATGGTGACAAATGTAATCCTGTTACTTGAATTTTCTTTACAGCCTCATCTACCGGTAATTTAGGTTCTGGTTTTCTCTGCACTAGGAATTAAAAAAAAGGACAGCATTTAGAAATATTTAATAAAATGTCAAGCTTTTAAACACAAAAACTCAGGAATAGTTCCCCCCCCCCTTAGAAAGCTCCTACAATTCTAAAACTGTGCCCACATCAGCCATCTACTATTACAATCCTTAACTTCTTCTTCTGCCTTGTTGTTCCCATACAGCATGGCTTTGCAAACGCTGCACACTCTGACTTATTTAAATGCACCAACAATTACTGCAATTCCTAAACTGTTTTTTGAATTTTTGAGGCATCCGATAATGATAGTGTATTTACAACTAAGGCTAAATTTGCAAATGATATTGGACCTAAATTAAGCATATGTGATTGCAACAAGGAGAATTCAATATAAGGGACAAAAAAAGAGCACTATCCACGATAGCCTTCTTGTGCTATTTATTTCAGTCCAGTTCATTTTAATGGGGTCCATATAAAAAAACTTCCTGGTACCGGCAGATTGTGCCAGTAGCTGTTTTTTGGTAGGTAGAAATAGAAAGCCCTGATAAAGGTAGGAGAGGAGGGCAGTGACTATAAGAAATGTCTGGTCAAAATTATTATTTTCTAAATTGCATGCTATCTTTCTGCCATAAATGACATGAAAGGTGGCTTAACAATTCATAAAAATATTAGTAATGAAATAAAAAGCAGGAAAAATATATATGAAAGTACACCCTTGTTTTGAAAAGTAATATAAATAAAATACAGCAGTTAAATAATTTCTGTACCCAACAGGCCACGCAAAGGAGAAAATCTCTGGTTCCCAGTTAATTTCTGCATGCAAAGCAGACATTCTGCTACTGAGCTATGGCCTAGTATTGATTGATATTTATATCAATATTATTATTCATGGGTAGCTTCCTTTAATTCAATAATTAATTATGATGAAACACGCACACAATGAAATTAATTTGTTAACCATCGAAAGTTTTGATGTATAAATTTGGTGTATAATTTTTTTGAAAAAACAAGTAAGAAATCCCTGGAGAAGTTTCACAGTCAAATCAAAATGCATCATTACCAATGCTGTTTTTTTTTCTTTCATTTGATCAGTGGATAGGAAACATCCACTGAGAATCGGAGGTGATGCACTCATGACTTCCTGAGTGGAGAAGAATATTTAAGTGAAATACTATATCACACAGTTTCAACCTTGGAAAGTTGACTGAGACATCGCACTGTCTGTGCTTACAACTGTTAGATGCCCCTGAGAGAGTACATTCATGAGAATTATAAAGACTGGAGCAGAACCAAAGGCGTGTTTGTGAATCATTCACAACTGTTATGCTGTGTCATTAAAAACAAGTCTGAAATAGGGGTCCTGTATTTAAATACTAAAAAACCCTGAAATATACAAAATTACTGAATTACATCTCATAGGACTGCCCAGTAATGAAGTATGAACTTTGTTCACGTATGAAACCAACTTCAATGATACATGAAGTAATTAGAAATTAATGAGTTTAAACAGTTTGCAATCCTGGTCACTAACAGTAAAGGCTCAGCATCATTCTACACACACCCCTACCTAAGGACATCCAGGTTTCCAAGGCAAAGAATCACATACAAAAGTGCAGAAAAACTGAAATGAAACTGATTGCAGGCTGAATCATAGAATCAAAGTCAGCACTACGTAATACATGTGCCAGTGGTTATATTATCACAAGATTCAAAGTCTTCCACACTGCACAGTCTCTTCGCCCCTAAAATTACTGCTCTTTGCTGCGGTTAAGATTGAAGAGGCACTGCTCCCTCCCAAAACTAATGCTCAATCAAAATTGTCAGTTTTGACACAGCTAATCTTAGGCTGGAGATCCAAACTTGCATCACAGAAATGATCCCAAAGCACACCAGCCTTTTACACTGTCAGTAGTGTAGATCTGCCTTTGGAAATCTATTTCTGTGCTCACAACTGTGTTACTAGATCAGGGATTGCCAGCCGTTTTGCATCCAATGATCCATTGGGAAAACCCTACCAGTGGTTGCACAAAAGCAGAGGCTGTGGCCAGAGCTGAAAGTGGCCAGAGCACTTCTTACTGCCACCTTTCCCCTTGCCCTGAATGCTCAACAACTTTCCTAAAAACAAACAAACTCAACAACTTTGGTCTGCCCCAGGTGGGGGTTGCTATGCTGCTGGAGCTGAGACCAAGACCTGGTTAGGCAAGTGCATAATGGTAGGCAGAAGCAGCTGGTAAGATGCAGCCGCTTTGTTCTCCTGGCTACCCAACACCACGCTTTGCTCGTGGGCACAGTATGAAGAGCCTTGCATTGGCTCCACCAAGAGCATACATGGGATTAAACAGAAGTAGCAGTAAGAAAACCACTACTCAAAACCCCAACAATCCAAGGGTCAGTCAACACACTAAAACAGTATTATGAAAATTATAGACTTCCTCATGTTTATATATATTTCTCATTATCTGGCACATGTTGTTCCTGATCTTTTTGGCTATTCAGATGGCTAAGTTAAGCTTACAATGACGCATTCTGCAGGATCAACATGCTTGTGGGCATGGTGTTTTGTTTTTTGACAACATTATTTCACTTTTTAAACTACTGTATTTATCTATTTTTTAAAACGAAAAAATAGATTTGTTCATTTAATATACTTTTATGGAATGTTCCCTAGGTATTGTAATATTTGGTTTTTTTTGACAGATACTAATCTGAAATGAAAACTATTTCTACCACGCATTATAATGCAAGCATTATAGATATAGCTGCATTTGCAATATGCAAACCTTCTAATTTCTTCCGATGTGAAAGTGGAATATGACCACGCTGGAACCTTTCAGTTGCTTCCTGATGTTTCAGTTTCCTCTGCAGCAAAATTTGTTCTCTGAATTTTTGTTCTTTTTCTTCAACGTCTTTCCATTTTTCTTCAAGTGCTCTGTGTAAAAACAACTACAGCTTTCAATAAAAATAATCACCATGGTAAGTGGCTCACGCCAATTTGCTTAAATCCTTCTTTATCCAAATACATCAGTGATCCATATTAAGAAGCATGCTTCAAACTCAGTCATGTCCTGACCTCTCTCCTGGCATGTGCCAGGAAGAGTGTGGATTGGCTCCACTGGCATGTTTGCATTGCACAGACCTTGCCTCCCCATCTCTGTCTCCCCTCCCCCCCCCCCATTCCCTGACATGACAATCACTGATTTCCCTCTTGGTATCTGCAAGCTCACCTTTGAGCACTGGGAAATGAAGTAATAAGCTACCATGGAGTAACTAGATCTGATTGCTAGCATATGTGGTACCCCCAGGATAAAGAACAAATAAAGAACAAATAATCTTTCAGATTTTTAGCAAAAAAGTCTATATTAATGAGTGAAGAGCTGCATTCAAAACGTATAAAGATTTACTGTTTGAATAAATCTTTCTAAGAGTACTTTCTATTATATTTCTTGGCACATCAAGCAAGGGATAATATATATACATTAAAGTGTATATTCTGTGAATTTGTGAATTCAGGGGAGATTTACTCCTTTGTTTGGCATAGCAGCTTAATTTCTAACAGTGCAAGAATATGATTCCTGAAAACTATAAATTATTCTACGTACAAATAATCCGAAGTGGAGACTAGTTTCCTATCAACCTCCTATCAGGTAGAATGTGCCTCCCTATTCTGCAGCTTCTTGGTGACTGTTTGGACATAGGGATAAGCTACAACTTTTTTCATTAAATCAAGTGGTCCCAGGGTGGGATTCATTACTGGTTTTTGGGGGGTATTATTGTTCTCGTGTGTTTATCATTTTAATTTATTGTTGTTAGCCACCTTTAGCTCCATTGAGGAAAGGCAGGATTTAACTATTTTAATTAATAAAAATAAGTCCACTGCATTGCCCCTATTCTTTAACTCCCTCTCTAAATCTAAATCTGTGATTTATCGCAAGTTCCTGCTTGTTGAAATCTGTACCAAGTGCCTCTTGTACTAAGAAGAGTATAATGTCAGAAAGTAATACTAGCAGCAGTTCATAACACAGACACTGACTCAAAGAATCTATTGTTACATGAATGTATACTATTTCACATTGTGCAAACTAATGAACTCTGAACATTTCTTGACTGCAGCAGGGCAAAGCAGGAGTGTAACAAGAAGTGAACAACAAGATACTCAATCTTCCAGATATGATTTAGTTTAGCACTTACAGTCATACCTCGGGTTACGGCCGCTTTAGGTTGCGCAATTTCGGGTTGCGCACCATGCCGAACCCAGAAGTAACGAAATGGGTTACTTCCTGGTTTCGGTGCTCGCACATGCGCAGCAGCACTAAATCGCGCTTTGTGCATGTGCAGAAGCGCCGAATTGTGTCGCGCGTGTGCGCAGCAGCATGGGTTGCGAACGCTGTGGGTTGTGAACGCGCCTCACGCACGGATTGTGTTCACAACCCAAGCGTCCACTGTATTTCAACACTTTAAGTGTTAGGCATGATCATCTTTATTCTAGCCACACTGCGTATCCTGAAAGAAATTTATATTTAATTTAAACTTTAAGCCATGGTTTCCTACTTATTAGATTTTCATGGCCACACTGGAAACTCATCATTAGTTTAGGACCTCAGCTAATCTGCAGCATTTTATGTTGTGTTTCCTGGACAGCAAGCAGTTAACACCATCGTTCTGATTCTGGGAACTCTGCCAAGGTATCCAGGCAACTATCATTTGTCTGAGAGAAGGCGAAGTTGGTTTCACTTTCCCCTTGCCGAGTAGTGTATGCTGTAGTGTGTATCGTAGCTATGGAGCTTGACTCCTCAGGTTTTCTTTTGTTTGCGAGTCAATAAATATGTAGTTTAGAATACAACTGTCTGGACCTCAGTTATTCCAGACACAGAGAAGCAGACCTAAAATTGCCAACACAAGGCGCTGCGCGATTCTGCTGAGTGAGTGAGAGAGCCTGCCCAACGGAAGCGTGGCTGGACACCATTGCGGAGCCAGGGCTCGTTAAGACGATTTATGGCTGCTCCGGGCAGCAGTCCAAAGAAGAAGAGAGACTCCACTATGGCTACACTCTCACATTTATCACAGGTTATGGAAGCGCCATTAAGAGATAGCACGGCTTTTTTGGCAAAGCGTCCTGAAGTGATTTATGGCCAGGACGGGAGGTCTGTGTGTCTGCTGCAAGCGGCAGCATGAAAGCCCAGCTGGAGGACTGCTTTGTGCAAGCTTTGAGGCATAAAGCAGGGAAACCTCGCTGGTGAAGAGGAGCCGTTTCCTGGAGCTGGGAGCTGAGAGGCAAGTGCTGAGTTTGCAGCCACGTGAGTTACCTCAAGCCCCAGGGGGGAGATGGCAGAATCCCATGAGAACTTTACACCGCCCTTCCCCAGGCTAAATGGGAGGAATTGGGCTGACTGGTCGCGAAAAATGAAGGTCCTCTTAACTGCTAAGGATCTGTGGACTTGTACTGAGGCCCCACCAGTGCAAGACCCTGCTGCTGCAGCAGCTAGGGCCAAGAAGAAAGATGAGAGAGCTACTGCTCACTTAGTCATGGGCATTGAGGAAGAGCAGATGGTGCACATAGACGCTGCCACCAACGCCCACGAGATTTGGGGGGCTCTCCAACGTGTGTTCCAGAGAGATACAGCGGGTGCACGCATTCACACCACCAGGCAGCTGTTTGAGCAACGTTTGCAACCTGGAGGCTGTGTGCGTGAGCACACCAACAAGATGTTGGCAATCTTCAACCGTTTGAGACAGCTGCAGGTTCCATTTACGGAGGAACAGAAAGTTTACATTTTGCTTAGTTCGTTAGACCCCAGTTTTGAGACGCTTTCTCTCACTCTGGAAGCCTTGCCAGCAGCACAACTGAGCATTGATTATGTATCGGGGAGGCTGCAGGATGAACAGGATAGGAGAGAAAGAGAGAAAGGAAAAGCTGTTAAGGGGGGTTGCTCTTTGCCCAGGAGTGGGGGTGCAGAGGCTGCTGAGAGCTCTGTTAAAGCTCTTGCAGTGAAGAAATGTTTTGGCTGTGGGTCAGATAAGCATCTAATCCGGGACTGCAGCCAAGAAAACTTCAAAGCTGGTTTCCATGGCAACCGCCAGAGGAAAGGGAGACCACGTCGTGGGAGGAAAGCACCGTCCAGAGAAGGCAGAGAAGATAAAGCAGCTGCATACGCTTTCGTTGGAAAGACTGTTGCCAACCCCAAGCTGCGTTGGATTGTGGACAGTGGTGCCAGTAGGCATCTAGCGCCACCTGGCAGTCAGTTGCGGAACTGCAGGTTAATCCAAGATGCTACCACAGTCACTTTGGCAGATGCAACCACTAAATCTGTCACCAAAGCTGGTGTTTTTTATATGCCTTGTCTGAATGATGACATTGATGTGTTTGTTTTAGATGGCATGAAGTATGGCTTACTTTCTGTTTCAGCTTTAGACCTTGCAGGTTACATGGTCAGTTTTGGTAACCAGGTATGCACCATCTCCAAAGGTGGAAAGCAGTTGGTCCAGGTGAGAGGCCATGATGGGGTGTACATACTGGAAACTGACAACAGCGCCGCAGCGAGGGCGCAGGGTGCTGAAACAGGTAAAAACAGTTTTGAGACGGCACACGCGCATTGTGCCAACAAACCCACCCACGATCAGTGTTTACACTTGTGGCATCGCAGGTTTTCGCACGCCAATTGGGGGTACGTGCGCAAGCAGGTAGAGTGCACTGAGGGTTGTAAAATGAAGGAGTGCACTAAATTCCTAGACTGCCGAGCTTGCAAGAGATCGAAGGTGCATTCTTGCAGTTACCCAAGGTCAGACAGGGTGGCCAACCAGGCGTTTGAGCTGATTCACGCCGATCTGTGTGGACCAATGCAGGTTCCCAGCATAGGCCATGCCCGCTTTGTACTATGTCTGATCGACGATTATTCTCGCGCCGGCTGGATTTTCCCGCTCAGGGACAAGGGGCAAGCGGCGAAAGAGATTAAAGAATGGGTGGAGGCAGTAGAGGTGGAATTTGGCACCAAAGTGAAATCTTTCCAGACCGATCGAGGCACTGAGTTTACTTGTGCAAAGTTGCAGGATTTCTTTCGTGCCAAAGGCATTAAGCATAGAAAAACCTCTCCTTACGCTCCCCAGGAGAACGGGGTTGCAGAGCGCAGGAACAGAACCCTGCAGGAGGCAGTTGATGCTATTTTGTTTGATTCGGGTCTGCCAAAATTCTTCTGGGCCGAAGCATGGAAAACTGTATGTCACACTTTGAACAGGACATACAACTCTGTGGTAGGGACCACGCCCTATTTTCTTCTCTACGGAAAGAAGCCCAAGGTGCACTACTTCCGTACCTTCGGGGCAGAGGCCTGGGTCCTGATACCCCGGCAGTTACGTAGGAAGGGCAGCCCGAGGTCACAGAAACTGATTTTCTGCGGCTATGACACAGGGTCGAAAGCCTGGAGATTTGCTTATCCGAGTGGAAATCGTTCTCGGGTGGTGATCAGCCGCAGCGCAGAGTTTTGTGAGCAAGATGGCTGGAAGAGGATTCATGGCAATCCTGAAGTGCTCACAGACTTGTTCAGTGGTCTTGACTACCAGGATCAGTCAGACACACCCACTGGTGGTGCTGATGGTGGTCAACCTGCTGGTGTTTCGGGCCACGATCCTGAACACGACCAGGGTGCAGTGCCAGAGGGGGCAATCCCTAAGACTCAGGTGAAGTCTGAACCCAGCAGCGCACCAACGTCTCCAGGGGAGACAAGAGCTAGGAGACAGAAGCGCAGTAGGTCTCCACGCTCACCTTCAGGCAAGTTCAGTCCAGGAGGGCACAGCAAGCGCAGCAAATCGCTTGGTGGTTCTCCAGATGCCAGGGACTCACAGACTGAGTCCGGCACGTCTGGGTCAGAGGGGGAGTCTCCAGTGGTGCCATGGCGTTCCAAACGCACCACGAAAGGCAAACCTCCTGACAGGTTCAAAGCCACCACGGTTTGGGCCCATGTTGCTTTGTGCGAACCGGAGAGCTTCGCTGAGGTGCAGAAGTTACCTCAAGCAGAGTCCAGCAAGTGGAAACAAGCGATGGAGAAAGAGCTTAGCGCCATGAAATCGCTTGGAGTGTTCACACTTACAACTCTGCCAGCTGACCAGCAAGCTGTGAGTTGTCGCTGGGTCTATAGGTTGAAACCCACTGCAAGTGGAGAGCCACAATACAAAGCAAGATTGGTGGCCAGAGGGTTCAGCCAGAGACCAGGAGTGCATTACTCACAAGTTTATGCACCCACATCCCGCAGTGAGACCATGAGATTACTGCTAGCGGTAGCAGCACAGAGAGGTGCTGAGGTTGCACATTTCGACATCGACGTCGCCTACCTGAACTCACCGCTGCAGGAGGAAATCTACATGTTACCTCCTCCAGGGTTTGAAGGCGATAGTCCAAATTTGGTTTGGAGACTACACCGTTCCATTTATGGCTTGAGACAATCTGCCAGAAACTGGAATATTTGTCTCAACCAGGCTCTGGAGAAGCTAGGCTTCAGGAAGAGTCGTGCAGACAGTTGTTTGTACCTAAAGGGTTCAGGTCAGCAACAAGAACTGGCGTTAATTTTTGTCGACGACATTGTCCTTGTTGCTAGTACAAACAAACAGGTGCAGGAGTTTGCAAGTAAGCTGAGGCAGCACTTCAAACTCAAGGAGTTGGGTCCTGTGAGCATGTATCTAGGGGTTCACATTCACAGAGACCAAGATGGCAGTTTTGTACTAAACCAGAGCTCAAAGATTGATCAGTTGCTCAAGAAATTCAACATGGCAGACTGTAAGGGTGTAAGGACACCAATGGAGACATGCTTTGTTAAAGACAATCAGTCTGATGAAAAGAAAGAGTTTGAGCACAAGGAGGTGTATCAATCTGCTCTGGGCAGCCTGCTCTATTTGTCTCAATGGAGTAGACCCGATATTGCATTTGCAGTCAATCTGCTGAGTCGAGAAGCAGCCAAGCCCAGTGTGATGGCCTGGAACGGGATTAAGAGAGTTCTTAAGTATCTGCAAGAAACCAGAGAGTTTAGCCTCACACTGACAGCCCAGGGCAATGAACAGCTTCAATGTTGGGCTGACGCTGATTGGGCTAGCGACTCAGACAGAAAGTCAATATCTGGGATGGTCATAATGTTCGGAGATTCTGTAATTGGCTGGAGGTCCAAAAAGCAAAGTCTGATTGCACTGTCATCGACTGAGGCAGAATTCAGTGCTCTGTCAGAACTGTGTCGTGAGCTTGAATTCTACAAGTGCCTAGTCGAGGATGTGTGTGAGAAGTGTTACCTGCCCATCACCATATGGGAGGATAACCAACCATGCCTGAAATTGGCGGAATCCGGTCAATTCAATGCACGAACGAAACACTTGGATATTCGGTTCAAAAATGTGCATGAGAGTGTTAGGACAAATGTGGTCAGGCTGAAATATTGTCCTAGTGAAAAGAATCTCGCAGACGGTTTCACCAAACCCCTAAGTTTCCAGAAACATGAAGGTTTCTGTGAGGGATTGAACATGGGTTGAGATGTATATATGTATACCCAGAATTGCGAACGAGAGGGGGTGTTGTGTTTCCTGGACAGCAAGCAGTTAACACCATCGTTCTGATTCTGGGAACTCTGCCAAGGTATCCAGGCAACTATCATTTGTCTGAGAGAAGGCGAAGTTGGTTTCACTTTCCCCTTGCCGAGTAGTGTATGCTGTAGTGTGTATCGTAGCTATGGAGCTTGACTCCTCAGGTTTTCTTTTGTTTGCGAGTCAATAAATATGTAGTTTAGAATACAACTGTCTGGACCTCAGTTATTCCAGACACAGAGAAGCAGACCTAAAATTGCCAACACAAGGCGCTGCGCGATTCTGCTGAGTGAGTGAGAGAGCCTGCCCAACGGAAGCGTGGCTGGACACCATTGCGGAGCCAGGGCTCGTTAAGACGATTTATGGCTGCTCCGGGCAGCAGTCCAAAGAAGAAGAGAGACTCCACTATGGCTACACTCTCACATTTATCACAATGTGATAAACTTAGAATTTATTATAAATTCTAAGTTTAAAGAGTATCATTTGAACATTACCGTATTTTATTTATTTGCTTCATTTTTATTCTACTCTATCAAACCAAATGATCCCAGGGCAGGGTATTGCAATTATAAAACAAGTAGCAAATAAAACAAATAGCAATAAAACATTCAAATGGTATGAAATCCATAAATGTTACAACTACTACTTTTTCCTCCAGGTATCTGTGGCCTAACATATCCTACATCATTAAAAGCCTGGCTAGAGAGGTAATAATAATAATAATAATAATTTATTATTTATATCCCACCCATCTGGCCGGGTCTCCCCGGCCACTCTAGGCGGCTTCCAGCATACATTAAAATACATACACATGTTACAGATTAAAAACTTCCTTGAACAGGGCTGTCTTCAGGCATCTTCTAAATGTCAGATAGTTGTTAGTACCTTTGACTTCTGATGGGAGGGCGTTCCACAGGGCGGGCGCCACTACCGAGAAGGCCCTCTGCCTGGTTCCCTGTAGCTTTGCTTCTCGCAATGAGGGAACCGCCAGAAGGCCCTCGGCGCTGGATCTCAGTGTCTGGGCTGAACGGTGGGGGTGGAGACGCTCCTTCAGGTATACAGGACCGAGGCCGTTTAGGTCTTTAAAGGTCAGCACCAACACTTTGAATTGTGCTCGGAAACGTACTGGGAGCCAATGTAGTTCTCTCAGGACCGGTGTTATGTGGTCCCAGCGGCCACTCCCAGTCACCAGTCTAGCCGCCGCATTCTGGATTAATTGCAGTTTCCGCGTCACCTTCAAAGGTAGCCCCACGTAGAGCGCATTGCAGTAGTCCAAGCGGGAGATAACCAGAGCATGCACCACTCTGGCGAGACAGTCTGCGGGCAGGTAGGGTCTCAGCCTGCGTACCAGATGGAGCTGGTAGACAGCCGCCCTGGACACAGAATTAACCTGCGCCTCCATGGACAGCTGTGAGTCCAATATGACTCCCAGGCTGCGCACCTGGTCCTTCAGGGGCACAGTTACCCCATTCAGGACCAGGGAGTCCCCCACACCCACTCGCACCCTGTCCCCCAAAAACAGTACTTCTGTCTTGTCAGGATTCAGTTTTTACTTGGCAACAAAATTCAATCACTATAGGCACCAGTCAAATTTTAAGTGAAGGAGCATTCCACAGCCAGGGAGCCACCATCAAACAGGCCTTTTCATAAGTCACAGAGGCATGAATCACACACAGCAATGAAACAAACAGCAGGGCTTCTTCAGCTGATCGTAAGGCCTGGGTAGGGGGATACAGAGGGAAGCACTCTGGTAACTGGATCCTTCCTACGCCATTCAGGTCAACATTAAACACTTGAAATTGACTTAATAGCATACAGACAGGCAATGCAGACTCTTCAGAACTGGGTGCTCTATGAGCTCTGCTGGCAAATCTGTCAGTGCTTTTTGCCGTAGGATTCTGTATCAGCTGCAGTTCCAAACCTTTTTCAAGGGCAGCCTGATAAACTGCACAGTACAGTGATCCAACCTGGGGTTATCAGAGCGTGATCACTGTAGCCACACTATCCTTGTCCAGGAATGACCATAGCTGGTATTGGAGCTCCAAGCCACTTGGGCTTCCAGTGACAGAGATTAATCTTACACAGCAACCCCAGAATGTGCACCTGTTTCCTCAGAGCAAATGTAACCCCAGCCAGAACAGGCCATCTACTCAATTACTGGACATTAACACCATTTAAACACTGACCTCTGACTTGTTATGATTCACTTTCAGTTTACAGTCATACCTCATGTTGCGAATGCTGCGGGTTACGAGTTTTTGGGTTGCGCACCGCACCAATCTCAGAAATACCGGAACAGGTTACTTCTGGGTTTTGGCACTCGCACATGCGCCAAACCCGAATCGCGTATGCGCAGAAGCACCGAATCGCAACCTGCGCATGTGCAGATGTGGCGCTGCGTGTTGCGGACACTGCGTGTTGCGAACGCGCCTCCCGCATTGATCGAGTTCGCAACCCGAGCGTCCACTGTATTGGCCCTTATCCAGCCCATTACTGCCTCCAGTCATTGATCTAACACCAGCAGAACCTCTCCAGATTTAGATGGGAAGGAGAGACACAAGGTGAGTATCCTTAGCATACTTATGTATGCTCCTTATCACCTGATGAGCTCACTCAGCAGCATTACGTATATGTTAAACAACATGGGGGAAAGAACAGAGCCCTGCAGGCTCCCACAACCTAATTGCCATCAGGCCAAGCTGAAGTCTCCCCGTTGCTTCTACCGTATCTGGAAGCAGTCATTCAGCCAGAAGCAGAATCAAGAGTTTCACAGTACCTCTGATACCAGCCCACCAGAGCCAATGAAGGAGGAAACTGTGGTCCAGACTATGAAAACCTGCTGATTCAGTAGGACTCACAAGACTATGCTCCCTCTGTATATCTTTTGATACGGTTGATCAATGAAAAGAACCAACCAATGCCCCAAATGGACCTGAAGCCAGAATGAAATGGGTCTAAATAGTATGTTTCCCCAAATACACCTGAAGCCCATCTGCCGTGACCCTCTCAAGCACCTTGCTCCAAGCAGGTAGCTGTCGCAGAAGGGTTTCTTGAGGGGCTGTACCAACTGCCCTTTCAAAGTAACTTGAACCACTCCATCCCACAATTCTTTACCACCACAACTAAAATATCAAGCATGCCTTACATTTACATACCTCCTCCTTTTATTTGTTTCTAGAAAATGTTTTCGTGCTCGATTACGAAACAGTCTTTGATCCTTTAGCAACTCGTGACGCTCTTTCGATAAGTCTCTTTCAAGGAGAACCTTTAGATTTCTGATCATGACGTTAAAGATAACAGAAACTGTAGCGAAAACCCTAGACACCCAGCCCACATTTACATAGTTTAATTTCTTGAAGGTCCTTTTTTTGTTTTTCATTTCAGTGCTCCCCCCCCCCCGAGGGTGCTCAAGGGTATGCAGTACCGGCTTCTCTCTCTCTTTTTTAAATTGTTGTTGTTTAAAAGTGTGGTACTTTACTGTAACAACTTCATGGTGTTGATTACTGGCACCTATTTTTCTGGGGGGGAAAGCACTGATGATGGTGATGATAATAATAATAATAATAATAATAATAATAATAACAACAAGAAGAAAATCAACTTCTGCTTTTGTTACTAATTATAATAAACCAACTTCTGTTTTTAAATTTTATTTCTTATTTATTGAATTTATATACCGCCCTGTACCCGGAGGCGGCTTATTATTATTATTATTATTATTATTATTATTATTATTATTATTGAAGTGAAGTTTCAGCGAGCCTATTGAGAAGACCCCTAAGAAGCAACTCCACCAAAATAAATTATTGTGAAAATAAGAACTAGTTAGGGGGCCGGGTCGCCAACTTTTGTCCTCGCTGGGTCCTCCCTGGCCTGAGCACCACACCTGTTCCCTCAACAAGCGCTCCTTTCTTTCCCGCCCTCTCGCCTCCTGCCCCACAGGAGCCCCGGCCTCTCCCTCCCCGAGAGGAGGATACGGGGAGGGGCCCAAGGAGCTCAAGGTCCGGCGGCCAGGGAACCGCGGCGGGGCGCTTTCCGAGACGCCCCTCCTCGCGTTGGGGGCAGCGGGCTCGGCGGCGCCTTCGGTCTCCCACGCCGAGAGGGCCTTGCTCCCGCCCGCTGCCGCCGGCGCCCGCCCGTAGCTGGAGTAGTAGTAGAAGCTGCCGTTGCCGCCGATCACGTTGCCGTTGGCGCCTCCGCCAGGCTCCATCCACGCGCCCCCGAACCTTCAGCCGCCCTCCGCCGCCGCCATCTTCACCGTCCCCTCACACCCAGCGGCTCTCGGGCTTCTCTCTGTGTCTCTCTCCCTCGCTCTCCGCCCTTCGCCTCGCTCGCGGGATCCCCGTCAGCGCCCAGCGGGGGGGCTCCAGCGAGCCCTCCCCGCCGCCTCAGAAGCGCCCGCCGAAGCCCCTCGCATGGCTCCAGGGCGCCGCCGCCCAGCCGCCATCTTAGCAACCGGCGACGCCGCTTCCTTCGCAACGGAAACCAAGGGAGACGGAGGAGGAGAAGGGGCGGAGCGCCATGCGCAGGGGCCGGCTCCGAGACAAGGGCCGCGCCGAGGCGGAGGCTCTGAGGGGGAGAGGCCTTTCCGGGCGGCTGGACGTTTAGTCTCTTCCCCGCCGTCGAATATATTCTCTTTTCCCTCGAATATTTTATCTATTTTTTTTGGGGGGGGGGAGGGAATGTTCAGGGGTTTGTTTGTTTTTTGCGCCGATATATATAGGCAAAAAATAAAAACAACATTATATATATATATTTCTATATATACTGTATATACATATGTACTGTATACGTGTGTGTCTATGTATGTGCGTGTGTGTATACACACACACACACGCCAAACCAGTGCTTTTTTTCTTTAAAAAAATGTTTAGGGTTACTCTCATTTTGACTCAAGAAAACCACTGTTTTACAGTTCAAATCGGGAAAAATAAATACAGTAAATGGACAAAAGTACAAAGATTCACAAAATGTTTAGGGGTATGCGTACCCCTGCGTACCCCCAGAAAAAAGCAACGAGCCTAACCACCTCAGGTGAGGGTTATATATAGGGTTGCTGTGGGGATTAAAAAAACGGAGAGAAAAGCAGGTATGCCACCTTGTGATCCTTAGAAAAGGGAGGGGTATATAAATGCAATCAATCAATCAGATAGCTGTGGAATAATTTTTAAAAATAAATCAGGTAAGGCTTGACTGGCCCCTACCCTTCTTTTGTGTGTGTGTGTAAAAAATAAATACATATACATATATCATTGTCACATTTATATGCATGGGCGTAACCAGGATTTATGTTGGGGAGGGGCAGGCTTCATGTTAGGGGGGCAGAAACTCAGTTAAGTATTTTTCTTGATTTTCTTGGCTATGCCACCACGTTTTTATATTTATACATACCGTCCTAGTACTCCAGGGCAGCTTACCTGTCCGTTGGACTAGATGACCCTCAGGGGTCCCTTCCAACTCTACAATTCTGTGATTCTAAGTGAAAACCTGCAAGGTACAGTAATACATATTGCAGAAATACGATATTACTAAAGGGGGGGGGGGTTAATATACAGTACTAATAGTCTCCAACTCAGTAAGGCAAAACCCTGCCTAAACAAAAAGGGGCCATTGTTTGCTGAGGTTCCTGCCCTGCAGGGGGTTGGGCTTGTGGTCCCTTCAATTCTATTATTCTCCCTGCTCATTTAATCCCCACAACAACCCTGTTAGGTAGTTAGGCTGGGAGGCAGCGACTAACCCAAGGTTCACCCAGTGAGCTCCATGGAGGGGTGGGAATTTGAACCCTGGTCTCTCCCAGGTCTTACCGTAGTTTAAGACTAACCACTATGATACACTGGCTCTCAGGTGTGACTGGGTGGGCAAGACGTCCCCACCCTCATTGAGCCTCTGATATACAGAAGTGCTCCATTACGGCTGCCTTCATCAGCCTGGAGCCGTCCAGAAGTTTTGGACTACAACTCCCATAAGCCTCAGCCAGCATGAGTGCTGGTGCTGGCTGATGGGCGCTGTAGTCCGAAGACATCTGGAGGGCATCACGTTGGTGAAGGCTGCCCTCAGGTACCATGGACCTAAGCCATTTCTTATTGAGGTCAGTGGCGTTTCTTGTTCCTGTGAGTTAGTGCAAGCTGATCTGTATATTATTTCCAGATGGCCAGAGTCTGAAATCAGTAGTTAGGATTTTGTGCTGTTTTCTCCCCAAGAACAGGGATTGGTAGCTGGCATCCTGTGGGCTGAATTTTCCCTGGCAGCCTTCTCTTTCTCTCTACACTTCTTGAAACAGCATGGAGAAAGGGAAAGAGGAAGGACCTGAGCATGTACGAGGATCGAGGAGAGGATCGTAGAGAAGGTAGAGGGGAGGAAGATCTGTAGCACTTCAGATAGTGTGAAGAAGAGATGAAGAGAGGAATGGTAGAGGGGGAGGGTGGGCTTGCTGGCACCCCGTTTTCGGTGCGGGAGTCTCCAGGAACACCTTTCAATGTGGTCTGCTCCAGGTGGCTAGATGCTATGACCTGGGCAAAGATCTAATGACACTGGCAAGCCATATAAAAAAGGAGCCCTGCACTTCGTCCTGCAGAACATTGGCACTGATCCAACCCTCCCAGAACAGTTATTTTCAGATCTTAATTAAGTTGCAACTTCTTTATGTCAGCAATATTTGCTTTTAGGATCAAATGATTTTATGATTTACAATTGCTTGGGGGATTAAAGCAGACATGGGTTACATAAAAGTTTTCTGAAGTCCGGGCATAAAAGGGTTGGCTTACTGGCTAATGTTTATGCTGTACACATTCCTGAATTCTTAACTCAAGACTTCATCAGTTAGTGGACAGTCTTTTCCAAGGCAGTTTGAAATTCTTCGAAACCTTTTCATTTCTTCAACTCAGAGATGATCCATCTCAGTGCATCCTCTCTGATCTTCCTAAATATCATATTTTTCATTGGGGCTGATACTGTGTTTGGTAATGTCAAGCCATGTTCTGCAATGGTAAGGTTTGCAATGTATTGCCTTGATAAGATTACGGAAATCCTGCTTTCAACATGTTTTTGCTTCGGAGGGCTATTGTGTGTCTGTAGAGAGCAGTTGTGTTTCTATTGAAAAGACCCCGCTGAAACTATATTAATGCAACTATATTAATGCAGTTGCTTGCCTAGTTGAAAAGATAGACTGAAGTCTTTACTAAAGTTACTGAGAATTTTGACATTAGCATCTGTGAAGGCATGGCTTTTTATCAGGTCATTAATAAAAGTTGAACTTGGAGGCATACCTCTTCACAAATAGTAAAATGGCCTTTGCAATTTTTGGATCGCCTTCTAAACACACATACACTACTGTAAATACAAAATAACATCATTTGTTTTTATTTTACTTGTGTCATGGGGCATTCTGATCCTTTATTGCAATACATCTAGAGGTTCTCAGTGGGTTTGTGTAGAAAGTTTTGAAAAACATTTTAAAGGGAGGATTACATTTCAGTGTTATAATGTTTCTGGCCGTGTTTGTCTGTGTTTGTCTGTGTGTGTGTGTGTGTGTGTGTGTGTGTGAGAGAGAGAGAGAGAGAGAGAGAGAGAGAGAGAGAAAACCCCTAAAGCTCTAGGTTACTTAACCAACATCTGGTTATGTTATTGCTATTTTGTTGAGGGTCAGTTTGTAATTGATGCTAAAATCTTATACTCACTTACCTGGGAGTAAGCTCCATTTCACCTAATGTGAGTTACTTCTGAGTATACATGTATAATAGGATTGCATTGTAAGGCAATTTCTTGAGAATCATTCTCACTTCAGTTCTCTAATTACTTAACACTCTGTTTAAAATCTGCATAGTTGGCTGCTTACAGTTCTTTGCCTTTAGTAATTGCTTTATTCTTATGATGTTGCTCCTGGCTGAAGGGGAAGATACTGTGGGAAAGAGCTGTAGCTCAGTTTGTTCATACCTTGTATACAAAAGGTCTCAAAAGGTCCCTATCACCTCTAGACAGCACTGAGGGGAAAAACCAAGCCTGAAATTCTAGAGAGCTGCTGTTAGTCACTGTGTAGACAATACTAAGCTATGTAGAATAATGAGCTAACTCAGTATAAGTTAGCTGTCTATAGAAAAAGTCAAACAAACATGCTTAGTACATATGTTTATTCACAAGCAAGTCCCACTATGTTCAATGGAGCTTACTCCCAGAGTGTTTAGGATTGTGACCTTAAAGCAATAAATAAGTATATTTTGTTGGGGCTGTAGGAGAGCCGCAAAGAATACAGTCTAATCAAAACTATGAGCTGTGCTAACAGAATATTTCTTTATATGGGGATGGAGAGGAATTTGAAGGAAATATTTGGAAAGCCAATGGCATTTTCTTCCTTGCTTCAGGAAGTTCAACAGTTCAGTATTTCCATTTTTAAAACCTTTCTCTTAACTTCTCATTTTTATGCTAAAATGGGAGCATTAAAAATCAGCATTTAATTTGTAAACTGGAAGGTACTGGCCATACAGCCCTGTGACTGAAAAGTCACACCCTGTGCTTTTAAGCTCTGTACCCTTACTTCAACATCTGAGGGTTGGTTGTGGTTTTTCTCATCATTCAGTGAGGAGGGGAAAAAACCCCTTTTTTACTTCCTCAAGGGGCACTGTATTACGCCTTGTGCTCTGTGGCTGAGCTACATATTCCTCGGTCAAACTGGGTAATACCCAATTATGTAACTGCTGCAGAGATTTGCTGGCTCTTTTCTAAGCTGATCACATATTAAATAAGCATAAATGTGAAAGTACTTTAGTCAGTATAAAGGTAAAGGTAAAGGGACCCCTGACCATTAGGTCCAGTCATGTCCGACTCTGGGGTTGCGGCGCTCATCTCGCTATATTGGCCGAGAGCCGGCGTACAGCTTCTGGGTCATGTGGCCAGCATGACAAAGCCGCTTCTGGCAAACCAGAGCAGCGCACGGAAACGCCGTTTCCCTTCCCGCCAGAGCGGTTCCTATTTATCTACTTGCACTTTGATGTGCTTTCGAACTGCTAGGTCGGCAGGAGCTGGAACCGAGCGTCGCAGGGATTCGAACCGCCGACCTTCTGATCAGTAAGCCCTAGGCTCTGTGGTTTAACCCACAGCGCCACCTGGGTCCCTCCCTTAGTCAGTATATATCACCCTAAATTTGGCTTGGAAACACTGGCAGCCAGTGCAGCTTTTTGGCACCATATACTCCTCTACGCTGCCCCACTTAACAGCCTAGATTTCACATCTTCTGAACCCTCTTATTCTGAGATGAAAATATTTGCCATCTTTTTAAATTATTGATAATCAAGAGTCTGTTTTATCTACATTCTGTACAGATCTCTCTCCCCCCCCTTCTGTTTGGTATTCCAGGGTACTTTCGCCACAACCACTGTGGAAGAGGCAGCCAGTCCAGGAACAAAAAATAAATCTTCAGAAAATCTGCAGGAGAAGAAAAAATGCCACGTGCCATGTGATTTTCAAGCTAAAGTGTTAAGAGAAGAAAAACATTACATGTGTAGTATGTACTTTTGTATTTTAGAAACTCTTTCCTTTCATTCACTGTTGCAAGCTAACTTGGGATATTGTTAAAATGATACGATATTGAACTTATTTGTATTTCGCTCACAGTATGTTAAGTTTATTAAAAATAAATATACTACTTACCTATTTTTTATTATATTAAGAAATTTACATAAATGCAATTAAAATGCAACAACACTCAACAAAGCTTCCTAAAAAGTAGATAAAAATAAGATAAAAATACATCATAAGTATAAATCACAATTAAAACTGAGCAGAGTGCAAAACTAAAAATTTAAAACTAAGGGTCTGAGTCCAGGGAAACTGAACATACACATTTTAAAGCATTGGTTAAAGATCATTACTATCTTCAACTCATGAGTAACCTGAGGGAAGGCATTTCAGAGGGTGGGTACTACACTGAGAATGCCTACTTCCATGTTGTTGCTAAGTGGCAATCCACTGGTTATGGATCTTTGAAAATTCTTAACTAGGCATCCCCAAACTCGGTCCTCCAGATGTTTTGGGACTACAACTCCCATCATCCCTGACCACTGGTCCTGTTAGCTAGGGATGATGGGAGTTGTAGTCCCAAAACATCTGGAGGGCTGAGTTTGCCTATGCCTGTTCTTAACGATTGCCTTGGTCCATACTGGGACTGCTAGGTATCCTGATCCCAGTTGTTTAGGATTTAAATATCAGTAGCAAAACCCAGAACTTGATTTGGCAGTAGTTCTTCAGGTTATCCTGAAAGATGACTTTCTTAGCCCTGCTTATTGCAATCCTTTGAACTGGAGATACGAGGGACTGAGGTATCATCATCTCCGATGTGCCACTCCCAGCACCTTCAGACACTAAGCAATTTGTTTCAAACCCACAAATCATCCATATCCCACTTTTACAAAGAAGCCGATTTAGGGCCTAACTGTGTGTGATGCTAACGAAGTGCTAAGAAAACAAAGAAACAAATATGGAGAAGCAGAGATTGTTTTCAACTTCACAGTGTGCAAGGAGAGGTGGTTTGAGGTTTCTCTTCCCAGCTGTGATCTCAGTAAATGTCCTCATGCCACCATTATCATTAGAAATAGAAAAGTTCCCACTGATGTGAATGGGAGTTCCAACCTACTGTTAATTACTGTGGCAGTGAGTTTTAGGAAGTCCACAGCTGGGAAGGGAAGGTTTGAACCTGCCCCAGAACTGCAGTGCTGATTGCTGTTTGTCCCCTGTGCCTGGCATTTAATTAAAAAGAAACCAACAACCTGATTGCTAATCACACAGATAGTTAGCACCACAATTGTTAGCATCACATGTAGTCAGGCTTTTACCCTGCTTGAAATATTACCACACAACGCTAATTGCTGAAGAAAGCTCTGTTATGTGTCATTGCATTATTTCAGCAACTTTTTAAATGACTGACGGTCTGTTTGCTTAAAGGGAACTTGCAGAATTCTCTAGTTGAATATGCAAGAAGTACTAAGAAGATGATACGGAACATGATGGATGATCACCAGTCTTCTCTCGATTATCTTTCTGATCAGGTATAAGTTATTATTTGCAGAATGCATTTCTTTCTGTACAGGACTAATTCTACTGAATGATCTTAATTCAGCTGAACTAAATGTCAAAATCCAGTTTACAAACATAGTGAGCGCATTTCATAAAAACAGTTTGTCTTGCAGCAGCAAGTAGTTGGTTATTGTTTTCTGCATTGGGAAGAAACTACTGATTTCTTACAGTGCCACAAACACCATTTTGTGTAGATATGAGGGAGCCATTAAGGTCAGCAAATATATTGTTAGCTTTTTATGTAGGACCCTCCTCAGATTTATTCAGAAGAAGTGTGCATCTGAAGAAGTGTGCATGCACACGAAAGCTCATACCAAGAACAAACTTAGTTGGTCTCTAAGGTGCTACTGGAAGGAATTTTTTTATTTTTTATTTTGTTTTGACTATGGCAGACCAACACGGCTACCTACCTGTAACTTATTCAGAATGAGTCAGTGAATAGGTAGAAAATGGCAGCTGTATTCTTAAAAATATGAATTATAAACCATGTGTATGAGCTAGCCAAAGTTAAGCATTCTTCAGTCATATTGATTTTACTAGGAGATACTTAGGCTTAATTTCTAACTCCTGCTGAGCTCAGTGTTACTTCCTTCTGAGAAGCTTTTCTTAGGATTGCTCTACATAAAACATGCTTAATCGACCAAAATCAATGGGGTGTGCCACCAGATGTATATTTACAGTACAGTATACTCAGTATATTCAGTATATTTACTCAGAATTAAGCCCCATTTTGTAATTTTTCTTGGGATTGTAGAAGTACCTAATTTGGGCTGAATTACATCCCATGCTAATGTTTGTTTCAAGGTTATGAGTAAAAGAAAAGAAAAGAAGGCAATGCTGGGCTCCCCTGAATATTAAGAATGGTTTAAGGTTTTTCTTGTGATCACACAGGTCAATGAGCTGATGAGTCGGGTTATGCTTTTAAACACAGAACTATCTAGAAAACCAATTGATGTATTTCCTCATCGAGCTGTTCAGTCTCACGGTAAATACTTTTTGCTTCCTGACTTTTCCCGTTTCTCTTCTTGCTCTGTAACCCCTCCTGGTAAGGCAGTGGTACAAATAAGAAAGATTGGGGGTGGGGGAGTGGTTTGCCATTACTGATTTTGCAAAAACAAAAGTGTTTATTGATCATTTCATTGTTGTATTCTTTTTGTAAGCTGCTTTGAGAGTTGTTTTTTTAAAAAAATAAATAAACGGTATATAAATTTTATGAAATAATAGTAATAATAATAATTAATAAGAAGTACCGGTAATAAATTATTTTTTCTTTGTCACCCATCTGATTGGATATGAAGGGGAATGACAGAAGTTGCTCCTTGTATTCAAATACATGCCAATGTGGACTACTCAAGTCTAATGCAAATGGGGAAAATGCGGATTAACAGCTACATTATGCTCAAATGTGGGTAAACTAATTCTTTGGAATGGTACAATAATCTATGGGTCAAAAGACATGTTGCGCTGCAATCAGGTGCAACTAATGTGTGTATGTGTGTGCATACTTAACCTTTACCTACCAGTCACTTTGCCTAGAAGCCTGCGTTCCATGTTCTTGTTTATATTCACATGGGTCCGAAACCTTGGCAGAGAGTCAAAGCCAGGGGGAGGCAGTTCAGGGGGAAAGTGACTGTTAGAGAAAAGGTTAACTCTGTTTCCTTTTTACAAAGTTGAACCTGAACTTCCTCTGGTAATGTTGTCTGCCAGGTTTGGATTGCAGCGATATTAAAGATACCATTGGCTCTGTTACAAAAACTCCAAGCGGTCTCTACATAATCCATCCAGAAGGATCAAGTTATCCCTTTGAGGTAATACAGATTTTTCATTTTTACTGTTTGCTTAGATTGTTGTTTCCCCCCTCTTCTTATGGCTGCATTAAAGCAGTCCCTGTCGCTTTAGCAGTGGTTTTAACACTTTCCAAGCTGCCGCCAAATGCCAATATTTTTAAATCTGATATTGGGGGGGGGGGGGGTCAGTTTGTTCAACTGGAAGTACTATAACTTAGAGGAGAGGAAACATAGTCACTGAAATGTACTGGCCATAGCATGAAACATTGGAGAGCAGATGAGTACAATGCGGCTGATTCACTATTTTTCGTAGGCATTTCAAGTACCCTTTTTTCCAAACTAAAAACTAGCAGGTGTGGTTCAGCTCTCATAGGAAAGAATAGCAATGTTGCCATTGAGTATAATAATTTTTGGGTGTAATCCTAGCACGCCAGCAGTCCTCGAAGTCTTAGGCAACCCTTTCGCTTGTAATTTTTCCCAGCTAACAAACACCCTGAGAGACTATGGCTCTTGGGAAGCTTAGATGGCTGTACCATTTGAGCATCATGGTTTAGCCTGGGCGAAGGGAGAACTGCCGCTTTCCTACAGATGAAAAGCTTACCTTGTGAGACTGACAGCTCATTAGCTATGCCAACTTGTTTTTCTTTGAGCAGTATTCCAAGGGCTCAGAGCTATCACTAGCAGTAGGTGGAAGAGCAGATATAGGAGCACACAACTACCCCAAGGAGCAATCTTTGACTTCCTCTGATGTTCACTCACAGGGAACTGACTTATACTGAATCATTGGTCCATGTACTGGTAGTTTAGACCTGAGTGACTACCCAGTTGGTATCAGTTCTGCAGGGTTTCAGACAGGAGTCTTTCCAAGTTCTTCCTGGAGATGTGCAGGGTTGAACTTTTGCATGCAAAGCAGGTGTTCTGCCACAGGACTCCAGCCTTTTACTGTATGACCCTATCTCATTTGCCCACACAAATATATATTGGGGAAGACTAGGTCTGCTTATGTGAGCAAGAAATGCATTGTGTAAACTAGTCTCTTCACAATTGAGGGGGCTTAATTATTTAACTGTATTTGATATAAGTTTGCTGATCTTTCATTGAATTGCAGAATAACAGTAAATGAAATACTAGTGATGCTTGTAAGAAAACGCTGGATTCATTTACAAATGCCAACAAGACAGAACACCCATTTGTCTCTCCTTTTGTGTAGTCGACAAGAAAAATAATAAATACCAATGTGACATATTTTTTATATGACACTTTAACAGTAAAGACAAAGTGGCTGCCAAGGCTGCATTAACACCCTCAGGATGGATAAACATGTCAGTTTTGGTTTCTCATTTTTCCATTCTTAAATTTGCTTCTCCACATTTCCACATCAGTTTTTTGACCCCCCCTCCCCCCAAAAAAGTTCTCATGGAAATTCACCAGCATTTTTGTGTGGATTTCTGCTGATATACACATTATCTGCAGCTTTGCCTAATACACACATTTTATCTGCAGATTTGCCTAATACACACATTTTTGCAAAGCAATTTCCCTTAATATGTGTTTTTGTATTTTGTTTTCACTCATATATTCATTTATGTGCACATATGAATTTTTGTACAGATTACTTGGCAGGAGAACTGCATTGCAAAATTCTAATAAGGGCAGATTTTGAAGGATAACCATGTTTCACTTCTCATAGCGTATTGGAAAGTGCGAATTAACAGAATCAAATTTCTCCTCAACCCCTATGGGAGAGAGAAAAAAGGGTTTAACATGGGGCTTTGCTTCTTAGCTGCACTATGATTTTGAAAACCAGTAATGCAGTCACAGCAGTGCACAGAATACTGTTCCAGAGATCTGAACTGACCTGCCAAACAAACGCTCCCTCTTGGGATCAGTCTTGGGATTGTTGCTTTTGCCAGATCAGCCTTGTGTGACTAATAAAGACTTAAGAAAATGTGCTTTTGATTGTGCACTCCAGATCTTTAATCGGAGGACTGTGTAGCGAGAACACAAGGAATAAAAGGTGGGCAAGTGTTACAGGCTAAAGGAGTACTTGCAGAGTTACAACTATTATTCAGAACTCACAATTAACTGAACTTTTAAAAGGTCTCTTTACAGAAACTCTAGCTAACTTCTCATTGGTATAAACCTGGCACTATAAAGGGCAGGTTGGAAAGAAAGTCCTGCCACAAGAACGGGGGTGGTCTCTTTCCCTTGACCATTGTAGTGGCAGTGTCACAATCGGGGATGGAAGGTTCTGTCAATTCTGGTTCTCTCAGTTTCTCATTTTTCCCCATCTTAAATTCAGCTTTTTAGTGTGAACTTCTCCTAACATTTATATTCAGTTTTGACTAATGTACACATTTTTGCAAGCAATGTATTTTAGTATGTTATTTTTCAGTGGTTCACTGAATAAAATCAAAATATAAAACCACAAAATACAGAATCAAAATAAAAACAACAACCCAATAACCCCCCCCCCAAACCCCTCATTTTAAAAGAACATAGGATGTCAATCAAATGCACACTATAGTTAAAATATCAATATATATTTATTGTTCACATTGCTTGGCTAAATTGCAAAATTCGGATAAATGCAAATTTTGAATGATAGCTGTGTTTTGATTCACATATTATTTCAGAAAGTGCAAATTTGGTAGATTTGGGTTTAAATGCATACTGAATCAAATTTCTCCTCCATCGCTAGTCACAACCTATCTAAAGCTTTTTGAAGCAGATACTAAGATAGTCCTCTAGGAGCTGTTGGGTGGGGGGCAGAGTTCTTCTCTCACAACTGCATCATAGGGCAAATTATGGTGCCATGGGCGTACCCAGGGGGGACAGAGGGGGCAGCTGCCCCCCCAGAAGGCAGCCCTAGAAGCAAAAATGATCAGCGTCCATTCAAAGCAAACCTGAACGGCCATGGCTTGCCCCCCCCTAGTTTTGATCCTGGGTACGCCCCTGTATGGTGCCCTGATGTTGGTGATGTTGCCGTTGTGAGTGTCCTGGAAGCAAGCAAGGTGGGGAAAAGCGGGGAGCTCACCCCCACACCCCTTGCTTTGCCACCTAGGCTGTAGTCAGGACATGTTGAGTGAGCGACAGGTTGTCAAACCAGTCTTACTCCCTCCCAACTTTGTAGGTGTGTTGCACTCAAGAAGCAAAAGTGGACAAAGCGACAAATGTAAATTTTACTTTGGTACAGTAGACTAGTTTTACACACACATATATACACACACATCTCTTTATCTTCCATCCAGGGAAGCAAGAGGCAGTATTGGACTACAAGGACACATTACAGCCAGGAAAAACATTCAAGGAGGGTGTGAACAGAGATGATAAAGGGCATGGCCTGGGAAGAGCGGGTGTGGGTAAGAAGATGGTTTAGTCTAAGAGGAGTCCCACATCTGGCCCCCAGGCTTGGTTCCTCACGCCCAATTCAGTCTAACATTGTGGCCTGAAAAGAAAATGCTTAACATTGACAGTATCATTCCCATGGTGTTTTTTTTTTAAAAAATCCTTACTTCAATTTTGTGCTTGCAGGAGTTAAATATATAAATCATGAAATAGTTCAGCATGCACTGGAGGATACTTTTGAAATAACTAAGATAATTAACTTCCATATTTCCTTTTAAAAAAATAAAAACCTTTCCAGTGTTTAGGAATGACTGCCAATGTCTACAGAAGTTGAAGTCATCAAATAAGTAAAAATGTTTGCTTATGACACTGGCGAGAGATCAAGAACTAATGGAAAAACATGGTTATAGGATGTGTAGCAACTAAGGAGGAGGTTAAAACTGAAAATAAATTTAGGATTTTGAATTTTGGAGGGGGCCAGATGAAGACACTTCAGAACAGAGAAGGGAGAGGTGCAGAAAAGTCTGATGGCTCACTCTTGAATAGAAGGAAAATGAAAAGCAGTTGCCTGCTAGAGGCCATTCACATGGAAAGCGCACCTACCGGTAATTCAATTGGAAACAGCATACACAAATGGGTGCCACATGTATGTCCCTCATTTCTGGTTGGTCTAGTTATCAGGACTGTGCACCTTTGCAAAAGCTGATATCCACCCACTAAGCTGTTTGTGAGAGGGCTGGATTTGGTCCAAACATCTCTCTTTCTCTTTCTCTTATACACTCTTAAAATACCCTTGCTCCGTTTATATATAACTATAGCAGTGTTATCGACAGAGGACACCTAAAAAAAGAAAATAAAGAAATTAGCTTTGAATCTATACACTCATTGACTAATAATTTGACTCCAAGCTCCAAGTATGCATGCCAAAGGTGCAATCCCTGCAAGCTTCAGAAAAGCTATTTTCTTTCTTATATTTTTTTTTAGGTGTCCTGTGTTGATAACATTGCTGCACCTAGCTTGAACAAATTATTTCCAAGAATTTTTCCAAGATCTCTTTACAGGGAAGGGAAAATGAGAAGAATTACTGAACTCACTGTGAAAAACTGAAAGCCAATCTTTGTAGAAATCCACATTGTGTACAAATGTTAGTGTTTGCTTAATTTGGCGGCCGGGGGGGGGGGGGATTTGCCAGCTTCTTTACAGAAAGATTTCACCACCATCATCTATATACGTTTCAGGTATTGTGTGAGATGGATTTTCGAGGAGGGGGCTGGACAGTGATCCAGAAGAGAACTGAGGGGTTCGTTGAATTTCAAAGGACATGGTCTGACTATTTGAATGGATTTGGTGACCTTGAAGGTAGCAATTTGTTATTTGTTAGGGCCTTTGTCTAGTTACTCCAGCCCAGCTAGGGACATACAAATCGGTGACACACATGGTTGTCCCCTTCCCATTTTATCCTTTCAACAACCCTGTGAGGTAGATTTGTCTTATCGGGTCGGCCGGGGGCATGGACGACCCCCAGGCAAACAACAGGAATGTTTCCAGCTTGTCCCTTCCATCAGCGTGCAGCTCTAGGGAGTTCTGACAGCCTTCCCCGACGATTTATAGTGACTCATGTCTTGGAGACATTGAGCACACATCCAGAGTCCAGCAGAGATAAAACACAGTCAGAGCTAGGCTGGGGTTGTGAGCACAGAGCTCCTTTATTAAGCATAAGGCAGAACAAAAGAAAACATGTCTCCTCTCTCTGGTCTTCCTCGGAGAGAAGTCAGAAGTGAAAACAAAAACAAACGGAAACAGAGTACTGTAAACATCCGCTCCCATGATTCCAACAGTCGGTGCTGGAATGCATAACACAGACATGTGATGAACCAATCCTACACAATATCTGCACAGTGAGAGGAATAGAAACCCAACACGTCTGAGAGTTAATAAGAGTGGAGGTCCTGAGCTGTATACCTGTGGGAAGTCGGGTATGATTTATAATGGGCGGGAGCCAGGGCTCCAACAGGAATGCCTGTCATATCTGGAAAATCCCCCCCCCCCCAAGCTGCCTGGAAACTCAATGGATCCATTGGCCTCCAAGGGCAGAGCATCCTAATGGAACCATATCAAGCACAATACACTGATATTTCCCACTGTATTTCCCACTTCTGGGGTGACTGAGGAAGCAGATTGATATTCAGCTATACATGAAGTTTCAGATCATTGTTTTGTTATGGTAGAAAAACTAAATAGATCAGAATGATTATGTAGCTAGTTTAATTCTATCAATATATAATTGTTTTTTAATTATTGTTTTAATAATAGTTTTTTCTGTGTTTTTAGCGGTTCTCATTTTTATCTGTATGCTGCCTTGAGTCTGTGTCAGAGGAAAAAGCCGGGGTATAAATCAATAATTAAACATAGCTTCCTTTAGCTGGTTCAGGATTAATAGCAAACAGATTGAAGGTGTGTGTGTGTGTGCGTGTGTGTAGGAATAAATCTTCACTTCTGTTCTTTTAGAATTTTATTTTAATTCTGTTTACAGGGGAATTTTGGCTCGGCCTCCGAAATATTTTCCACATAGCAAACCAGAAAACAGCCAGCTTCATGCTTTATGTGGGCTTGGAGGCTGAAGATGACACGTATGCATACGCATCGTATGACAGTTTTTGGTTAGAGGATGAAGCGTGCTCTTTTAAAATACATTTAGGACGTTACTCTGGAAATGCCGGTAAGACTCGGACGAGAGCAGTGGTCTAGCTTTAAAATGATAGGCTCTGCAAATGTGAAAATAGGGTGGCAATTCCACAAATATAGACAATAAACTATAGAGCATCTGCCAGGAGCTCCTGTGTCTTGGCTGGAGCAAGTATCATGATTTCAGAGGCACATTTTCCAAGCTCTGAGATCACCAACGTTGCCATGGCCAAGGTACTCAGCTCCCATATTACACGTTATGGCTGCTTATGTGAGCTGCCTTGGGAGCCTTTTGCTGAGAGATGGTGTGTGTAAATCTGGGAAGGGAATAATTTAATCAACACTGGGGACACTGGAAGGGATTGCATGAGAACCCCCCCACAGTTTACTGTATGTCTTTCTAGTAATGTAAGACTACATGTGTATATACACAATTGTGAACATCCATAATGTAGGACAGCCTTTGCCAACCTGACGTTATCCAGATGTTTTGGACTACAGCTTTCATCATTCCTGCTGATCGTTGGCCACGTGGCTGGGGCTGATGGGAGTTAGCATTTATAGGGTGCCAGGTTGTGGAAAGCTAATATAGGCCAAGAATTGGGGCAAGCTGTGTTGCAAGCAGTTGCTAAAACTAGGATTCAGCCACCGTTACTAATCCCTTGTTTGTTTCTTAGAGGAAAAGATAACTGATATTTAACTGATAGCACGGAGCTAGGTGGTAAGGCCAGCTATTTCAGAATAATCTGCGTCAAAAGCTTTACACAGAGTTTGGTTAACAGACAGAATGATTTCAAGGCAAGTGAAGAGTTTGCTTAAAGTCTTTGTTAAAGACTCCACTGATGGTGTTTTTTGGCCAGTCTGGAAGCCATAGGTGATGCTGGGAGACTAGAGCAAACAAGTCAAGGCAGTCAAAGTCAAGCTGTGTATATTTTGATACTTAGCCACAGAAAGCCAGCTCATACTACAAAGGTAGCGTGTGAATTCTGGAAGAAGTTCCTGCTTCGGCTGTGGGAGTCCTCCAGTAGAAGAGTATTAGGTAGATGTTTCATAGGCACGAAGAGCTTTTCGGTGACATCACACATACTTGGCTCACAGCAGAAGTAAAAGTCAGTGTTAGATAATTCAACAGGCCACAGAAAAGAAAGTTGCCCTATAAATCTGCTTCCAAATATTGCTGCTAGGAGCAATTCATGAATGAAGCACTTCCTATTGTGTCTATTTAAGTGTAATATAGATTAGCAGAGACTGTTTCCCATCTTCTGCCTGAATCTGTGACGTGCAGAAGAAGTGCAGGAGAATGACAATTTATGTAAGAGCATAACTCAAGATCATCGTAAGAGTGTTCTGGACCGGGCCAGTGGCCCATCTAGTCCAGCATCCTGCTCTCACAGCGGCCAACCAGATGCCCCATTGGGAAACCCCCAAGCAGGACCTGAGCACAACAGCACTCTGCCCACCTGCAGTTTCCAGCAATTGGTATTCAGAAGCATGGTTACCAGCTAGTAAGTATGTAGGGCCCAAGTTAGTCAGGACCTGCACTGTTAAATGCTTAATTCAGATGCGTTTAATTACTTTTCCCTATTTTTTTGTTCCTATAATTTAGGTGATGCATTTCGGGGATACAGAAAACAAGACAACCAGAACACGTTACCTTTTAGTACATTTGATATGGACAATGATGGCTGCAATCCAGCCTGCTCTCTCCAGGAGCAGCCTGTGAAAAGCTGCAGTAACTTTAGTGAGAAAACAGGCTGGTGGTTCAGCCAGTGCGGTCTTGCAAATCTCAATGGTGTTCACCGGGTCACAAGGAGGATGCTGGCAACAGGGATTCGGTGGGAAACCTGGACAGTGAATGACAAACCAGTCAAAATTAGATCGGTTTCAATGAAAGTCAGAAGAACATATTTCAAATAACAGAACAATGCATGACTTTCTGAAATTAGGCTGTCTGGTAGCTCATTTCAGACTGTAGCACGCAAAGTTTTAGTTTAGCAATCAATTTCTAGAAATGTTAGAGGCATTTTGTGCCCCTTACTTTGCAACAGCACTTTCCAGCACAACATAATTATAATCCCACTATGTTGTAGCTTCATTTCTAATATTTTCACTAAATACTTGGATGCCATTATTGGCTTGTTGCATTAACACTTTCATCTCACAAATCGCGATGCCTTAAGCATTTATCTCTACAGTTCCAGCTTGGTCGGCGTTGCCAATTGAGCCTTCTTTATCTTTAAAATGAGTCAACATAACTTAACATCTGGGATGCCATCCTAAGGGAAAAGGTTTAGAAGAAAGGGAGGCAGGAGGAGAGCATCTGCTTTGCATGCAGAAGGTCCCCTGTTCAATCCTTGCCATCTCAGGTGGGGCTGGAAAAGCCTCTGCCTGAAACCCTGGAGAGCTACTGCCAGGAAGTTTAGACAATACTGAACGGCATGGACCAGTGCCCTGACTGGGTTATAATGTGGCTTCCTGTGTTCTTGGTATATCCAAGCATGACTGCTTGCATTTGGGGATCTGATTTGGAAGGGAAAAACTCCACAAATCTTACCCATTGAAGAGTGATATGTGCCTGTTTTTCCCAGGCAGTGAGGCAACATTGAGGTGTGAGTTGGGAAGAAGCCGCTTTTCTTCTGAGATGGCATATCAGGTACATGCATATTTATTCACAGAAAAGAAATCTGTTTGCTGGTACCACACTTGTTTTACCATTGTGCCAGATAGACTCAGATAATAGGAAATGTGCTTTAATTGGCCCCTTTGGGGCTAATTTTAGCCCTGGGAAAGGAAACCAATAAGTCTATTTCTCTCTCCTGGAAAGAAAATAAAAAGGAATCACTTAAGGGTGGTGGAGAGTATTTTTTATTGTGCATCATAAAATTTCCTTCCCAAAGATTTCTGAAGGACTTACTTTTCAAAGATATATGGCTAAAATGGGCACACAGAACATGAATATTATTTCATTGTTTAAAATGCTCAGGTACTTGCTTATATCTATAAAATTATGTCTCTTATCTTCCAAAAGGTAACACCAATTTGTTTAGGATTTTCGCCCCCGAGATATATGAATAAAACAGATGGTTTTAAAAAAATAATCATTGAAGTTAGGAGCACACAGTGCTAACCCACCACACTGTTATTTTATATAATTATGCAAAATGATAGGACTTGCTTTTCACATCATTATTTTCTGAAGTATAAAACAACTTGCTGTGGTTTGATTGAACGTTTTCCAGCAGGAAGGAATATTAACATTGTTCCCAATGTCTTTCTTTAAAAAAATAAATGTTTTGTGTGTGTATGAAACTTCTGTTTTGTGGAAATCTTAATAATAATAATAATAATAATAATAATAATAATAATAATAATAATAATAAAGTAATATAGCATATGTTCCTGTTGCTTCTCTTCCCCCACTCTCTGGGCAGTGTTGAGTCACATAACCCACGTTTGAGCAAAAATTTGTGGGGAAATTTCCTGACTTTCTCTGTGGGTATGGGGTGTTAACGAAGAGGTAGTACCTCTGGTAGGGAACACATTGTGCTCCTTCAGGGGTAGCTTGTTTACCCTTGGTCCCCACCCTGCCACTCAGCTCTCACCTGTATCTCTTAGAAGCTGTCAGCATGAGACAGCAGACACACCCTCTGAAACGGCTTTGGCTGGCCGGCTAAACCAGGTGAGGGTAGCAGATGGATCTCAAACCCTCCATGAGTTAGAGACTTCCCCTGCGTGCAAAGACAGGTGACTTGAGTGGACAAGACCAATAGTGGGTCCAATGGTCAAGAAGGCAGTTTCTGCACATTCTGTAGAGAGAAATGAAGGGCAGATGGGGCTCATCAACCTGGGAAGGTATCCCATCTAGGAGAAGGAAAACTCTGATCCTCAACCTCTGCTGCCTTGTGGGATATATCTTCTGGAGAAGAAAAGGCTATGGAGTAAACTCCAGGGAAAAATATGTACCCTCTGCCTTGCTGGACATCTTTGGGAGAAGAAAAGGTTAAGGAGTAAACCCTACACAATTCCGGAATGCAGTCCTTGACAGTTGGATGGCGCCATGTATGCCTCCTTCTGGCAACTCCAGCCAAGCTGGTGCCAAACGTATTGCTCTGCTTTCTTTTGGACCACATCAGCAAGGCAGAGAGCAGGTTATTTTCGTCTGGGCAGCCCAGGCCCTCCATACACACTGAGTAGGCTTGCACCCCAGAGAGGTCACTTGGGTGCTGTCAATGCAGCAAAAACAATGCAGGAGGTAGAAGTTACAAGGTACCAGTCCCTGCAGCTGCAGGTGCTGTGATTCTCTAGACTTCACCCCCGTAGGTGCACTCCATTGTCCCTCAAGACAGATGGATGCCAACAACCTGCATGGGTGTAGCCACCAGTATAATTTGCTACCATCACAGTGGTGGGTATCCTGGCTTTCTTGTTTAGGGAGATCAGGATCTGTTTTCTTGCTTACACAATCACTTGGTTGTTAGCAGGAACTGTGGGTAATATCCCACATTAGTCATAACTTAAGCTCATTTATATCATTAGTTCTACTCTGAGTATGACGTAGCTGGAGAAATTTATATGCTGCTTGATTACACACACACACACACACACACACACACACACACACCTCTCAAAGTGGTTTACAAGAAGATAAAACAGTAAAACCAAGAAAAATTCACAACTGTATTTTAAAACACACAAAAGTCAAAATACCAAACACATAAAAATTACCCCTTCTTTCATGGCATAGAGGAAGACTGAGGAGAAAGATGACTGGATGTAGGAACAGATAAATCTGTCTGTTGCAGTTTCTCATTTTTTCTAATCATTTCAGTTCTCCACATTTCCACATCAGTTTGTGATTATGATGATGATTATTTTGAAAGGTCCTCACGAAAGTTCACCAGCATTTTTGTGGAACCCCCCCCCCCATACACACATTTTGCAAGTAATTGTCCTTGGTAGAATGCTATTTTATTTTATTTTCAGGAATATATGCATTTCTAGACACTATTTCCCATAACATACACATTTTTTGTGGATTTGCTAGGAGACGTGCATCACAAAAGTCAGATTTTGGAAGTGGAGATTTTGAAGGATGGCTGCATTTGGGGGTCACAAGTCATTTTTGAAAGGGAAAATTGGTATCTTCTTGTAAATAAATATAAATATTCCTGCATCAGTAGCTGGAGTAGAGTGAGCACAGGATCAGAAGTGGGTAATGGGCGACAGAAGGACTGCAAATATGAAATATAATGAAAGTCTTTCATTCCTGCAGCCTCCTTCACGAGTGCCTTTTCTCAGTCCTAACACATGCTAGACTGGAAACTTTGCATGTGAAAAGTCTCGGATACAAGATGTCTTTTAGTGTCACTGAGCAGTGGAAAAAATTGTTTCTGCAGCAAGTGGGAAAGTGTACAGCCAGACTCCATCCGACGTGGCAGCAGACACTCAATGTGTTAAACATCTGGAAAGAACAGAGTCTTTTGGTCCAAGGAGTTTCCTTTTTGCTCCGAAAACCCTTTTGTCTGGGCTGCACAGTCTCTGCAAATGTACTCAAAAGGACTAGTGTTTGTGCCTATCTGCGTTATAAATAGAGTTAGCTGAATTCCTCCCTGTAAAGTGTATTGACATACAGTTAATTGTTTGTGCATTTGCACTGTACCAGGTTAAGGAGCGGATACTTGATATCATAGATCATAGAATTGTTGAGTTGGAAGGAACCTCGTGGGTCATCTAGTCCAGTGTTTCTCAACCTCCTCGGGGCAACGGCACACCTGCCCCATGGAAAAAATCTCGCGGCACACCACCACCACATGCACCCTGCCCCCCCCGCCCCGGGGGGCGGGGTGTCCGCGCGCCCTGGGGGGAGGGAGGGGAAGGACCCAGGCGGGCGAAAACGGAGTGGGAGATCGGCGCCCGCGGCGGGCCAGGCGCCCGCCCCCCCTCCGCCTCCCGCGCCCAGCCCCCCGGCAGCACCTCCACCCGGCCCCGAGCGAGCCCGGTGGCACCGGCACCTCCCGCCCGTCCCCGACCGCGACCGGGGCGGCAGAGGCAGCGGGCGAAGCGCCCGGCAGCCCTGGCGAAGGCGGCGGTCGGCGAGCGGGAAGCGGAGCCGAGGCGACGCCAGCCCGGACCGACCCAGAAGCGGAAGCAGCCCAGGGCGGCACAGCAGCCGGTGTCTTCCCGCGGCACAGCAGCCGGTGTCTTGCGGCACACTACTGTGCCGCGGCACACCGGTTGAAGAACGCTGATCTAGTCCAACCCCCTGCGGTGCAGGAATCTTTTGCCCAGTGTGGGTCTCGAAACCCATGACCCTGAGATGATTAGACATTATGGTGGCTTTTAATTCTGGAAGAAAAAGAAGAAACAGATGCTCCCCCCATAGGAGCCAACTCCTAGGGGCCCCTCCCCTCACAAAAAGGGGGGACACCCTCCATAAAGTTGATGGGCATTGCCATTCAAATGGTGTGTGTGCACTGCATCTTGTGATCAATTATGCAGGATAGGGCATACCCCCCCCCATATTTTATTCAAGTTGGCATCCCTGGCTCCCCCAAATCCAGAATCAGTACATAACCAGGGAGTGATAAAGTATCCTTGAGGACAGTGGTCTACAGGCTTCCTTGGGAGATTCCTGCTCCAAAACCAGAGAGGCATGTGCGCTGGGAATATCAGCATTAGTCAAACCTATGCTGCGGGGATGGGAGACTGTTTTTCAGCCAGAGAGTCACATTCCCTTACACGCAAAAGGGATGAGACTCTTACCTTTGTTCAGTGGGGCATGTTCCAGCCATACAGCAGTAAGGGGCTGCGTGTATGAAATATACTCGGAGTAGAGTATTGATTTCATGCTCTTTATTTCAGCTCATAGTAAACGGCGAATGAATTCCCTCCCCAAACCTCTGGCTACATTATTTACACAATGGGTCCCCCGTGACTGGCTGATTCAACTCCCCTCCTGGAGCTTGATTGGGCAGATACTGCAGGCCAATCAGGTTGCTGCCTTCTGCCTATTGTTCTGGTAATAGGCTGATTCACTTCCTCCTGGAGCCAGATTGGGTGGCTCCTGCAGACCAATCAGGTTGCTGCATTCTAGGATCCTACCTGCCTATTGTTCTAGGCTCAAAGCTCAGTACATAACAGTGTACAAAAGTACATAGGACGCCTCCGTTTTCAATTCATAGAGTCCTTTCTACAGATCAGTTACATTCAATGGGAGACACCCCTGTTATAGGCAGCATGATGCTGGGGGAGAAGAATGGGAGAGAATGGGAGAGAAAAAAGCAGGGGAACAGAAAACTTTCATTCATTTATGTAGTGTATGTGCAGGGTTTTTGTGCCAGCATCGTGTGGATAGATTCTTCACCTATTCATTAAGGATGGCAATATTTTAAAGTCTTGGGCATTTTTAAAAAATAAGAAAGTAAGATGTCTGAGCAATTTTAAATGTTGTCTTAAGCCTGAAGTTCAATGTGCCATAGCTGCCAAAGTAAGTTTTGCCCAGTTACAGCAAAATAAATTGTCTCCATCTATAGCATAGAGTTGGAAGGGGACCCTGAGGATCATCTAGTCCACCCCCCTGCAATGCAGGAATATGCAGTTGTCCCATACAGGGATCAAACCTGCAACCTTGGCATCAGCAGCACTATGCTAGTCTAACCAACTGAGCTCTCCAGGCTGGTTAGCTTTAAGTTGCCACCAGATAGCCATTTCAGTTACAGCAGATAAACTAGAGAACAGGGCAATTTTCTCCCAAGCCTGGTTTGGAGATTAAATCTGGGGGTTTAATCACCTCATATGAGAAGCAAGCTTTTAACATCTCAGTTAGAGTTTGTGGCTTTCCTCTCCAGTTGTTTGCCAAACGCTTGTAATAATTTGAGCCACCAGGTGGCAGCCCAAGCAAAGAAACCAAGTGCTTTATACGAATTGATCACAGGTAAAACTTTACTCTCAACTGCCTTGGTAGAGATGCATCTTCAGCATCACACCGAAAGCTAGACAATGAAGATGCAAGATACACCTGTGTGGGGAGCTCACAATTTAGGGGCTGCTGCTGAGAATCCCCTCTCCTAGTCCGGCTGCCCTTCCATGCACTTCTGAAGTTGGCAGAACTACCAAGCAAACTGATGTCTTATTGCAGCGCTGCAAACTTTGGGGTTACCCTGCGACTTCCCAAACATCCCTGTTGCATATAGATTGGGCTGCCTTGGATAGGGATCTGCACACCTGAGTTCTTATTAGGGTGCAGGGTGGTGCACTATTCAAGAATCCTTTGTAATTGCAATGCAGAGAGCTCTGGATCATTGCTGTTCTTTAGGGGTTTGGATGGAAACCATAATTGGCTGTTCCCAATAACACTAAACATGAAATATCGAAGTTTTGATGGTTAGCTAGCATCCCTACGTTCCGGCGATTTGCATCTAGCACAGCACACTGGGATTGATTTCAAAGTTTTCAGCGACCGAGGGCTTTGCGGGCATACGATGAAGCCGCTTTGCTAATAATAATAATAATAATAATAATAATAATAATAATAATAATTTATTATTTATACCCTGCCCATCTGGCTGGGTTTCCCCAGCCACTCTGGGTGGCTTTCAACAGAGCATTAAAATACAATAATCTATAAAACATTAAAAGCCTCCCTAAACAGGGCTGCCTTCAGATGTCTTCTAAAGGTCTGGTAATTGTTGTTCTCTTTGACATCTGAAGGGAGGGCGTTCCACAGGGTGGGTGCCACTACCGAGAAGGCCCTCTGCCTGGTTCCCTGTAACTTGGCTTCACGCAGCGAGGGAACCGCCAGAAGGCCCTCGGCACTGGACCTCAGTGTCCGGGCTGACCGATGGGGGTGGAGACGCTCCTTCAGGTATACTGGACCGAAGCCATTTAGGGCTTTAAAGGTCAGCACCAACACTTTGAATTGTGCTCGGAAACGTACTGGGAGCCAGTGTAGGTCTTTCAAGACCGGTGTTATGTGGTCTCGGCGGCCGCTCCCAGTCACCAGTCTAGCTGCCGCAAGCTTTGCAGATGAGAGTCTGTTAATACTTTGATTGGTGGGAACATTTCATATGCTGCACTGAGCTGCTCAGAAGGACTGGCTCCAAGTCTGTAATATGTAGGATATTGTTGTGCGTGAAAGAACATTTAAAAAAATCCAAAAAGCAAATTCTTCTACCTTCTTGTGAAATCCAAAAATCTGGGGTTGTGCTGACAGGGGAGAAGGTGGGGTGGGGGGGATGTGCATTTTTTTGTTTCTTGAAAAAACTCTTTCCATCCCATTGGAAGCTGAGAGAGGTTTGCCCCCTGTTTAGGGCTGTGTGTGTGTGTGTGTGTGTGTGTGTAATGGGAGCATCTTGGCTGATGAATGAGATCAGCCTGGTCTCCAGCTTTGTGCAGCTTCTCCTCCTCTGATAGATGAGGCCAGCCTGGTCTTGCCTTCCCTGCAGCTGCTCCTTCTACTTCTACACCAGGGGTCGGCAACCTTTAAGATAAAAAGAGCCACTTGGACCCGTTTCCGAAGGGGAAAAAAAAACCTGGGAGCCGCTTTTCGCGCCCTAGGCGAGGGGGCGGGGCCATGTGACGTCATTGCGCATGACGTACGGTGCCCCGCCCCCTGCCACCCCGCGCCGCTGCGATTTAGGCAAGCGTCCATCAGGAGCCTCCTGCGAGATGGCAGCACGTCTGCCAGCGCTGGCCCAGCTCAAATACAGCTGCACGGGCTTTGTCTGGGGCTCGATGCCTCCTCTCCACACACACACACACACACCAGCTTTTGTGTGCGCGCTGCACGGGCTTTGTCTGGGGCTCGCTGCCTCCTCTCCACACACACACACACACACCAGCTTTTGTGTGCGCGCTGCACGGGCTTTGTCTGGGGCTCGCTGCCTCCTCTCCACACACACACACACACACACACCAGCTTTTGTGTGCGCGCTGCACGGGCTTTGTCTGGGGCTCGCTGCCTCCTCTCCACACACACACACCAGCTTTTGTGTGCGCGTGCGTTTCACTCTCCCTCCCTCCGGCCCTAGACAGGCAGTGAGTGAGCGCAGCATGATAATGAGCTCTGTCAATTGCCCAGCCAGGAAGTGGGAGGAGGAGGAGGAGGAGGCGCTGCTCTCGCTCTCGGGCTCCGCGCTCGGCTCTGGTTTGCCGTCGACGCGCCCGTTGCAGCTCGCCAACTTCTCTTTCTCTCTGCAGCTCGCTCTCCCGCTGCCCCCCGACTACACACACCGACGCGACGGGAGGGAAAGGGGAGCGGGAGAAGACACGCCACCCCGGAGCCGCAGCAAAGGTTTAAAAGAGCCACATGCGGCTCCGGAGCCGCGGGTTGCAGACCCCTGTTCTACACCGTGAAAGATCCCTGAAACGAGATGAACCTATATTTTTATAGTGATACTCAAACAAACAATATGTTTAATGATTCAAGAGCAGAATTGCTCAAGAGCAAAAATACTCAAAAACGTAATAAAGTAAATTCAAAGAAATACGAATAACTCAAGAAAACCTACCAAATAACTCCAAATAACAAAAATTAACTCAAGATAAACTAACAAATAACCTTAATGAGTTGCCGGCTAAGATCCTCGTTTCACTGTTATGATCTATCAGTTTCCTCAGAAGGAAAAAAGTTAATGCATTTATATAACTCAAAATAGCTTGTTTGCTATTAAATCTAGGGGGAGGATTAAAGAAACTTCAGAAAAGAAGAACACTCCCAAACAGTAAGTGGAAATTATCCAAACTAGGAATTCTAATTTTGCTTCATCCAAAAGGTTAAAAACCTAAACTCAAGTTCGAAAACAAGCTCAATGGCTTGTAAAACACGTCGATGGGGGGGGGGGGCTATGGAAGCTCACACGATCTTATTATTACGAAGCTATTGCAAAGCCTGGTCTTGCCTTTCCTGCAGCTGCTCCTTCTACTTCAGCTGATGAATGAGGCTGGTCTGGTCTGCCACTTCACCCAGCTGCTCTTTCTTCTCTGGCCGATGTATGAGGCCAGATTGGTCTTCCCCTTGGCATAACCTTCTTCCAGGGAGTCAGGGAGTGCAACATCTCAGTGACCCTGCTCAGTGACAGAGGCCAGAATGTTCTTCCCTCCAGCACTGCAGTCCCTATCCCATTACTCTCTTGTGTATCAATATCACTTCTGATATTTGTATCCTGAAGTTCTTGCCCACTAGATTTTCAGAGCCACATAACAGTCACTCCAACCATCACATGCATATTTCAGTATCGAGTGAAGAGCAAATACAAAAGGGTAAAGGTAAAGGACCCCTGGATGGTTAAGTTCAGTCAAAGGAGACTATGGGGTTGCGGCGCTCATCTTGCTTTCGGGCTGAGGGAGCCGGCGTTTGTCCACAGACAGCTTTCCAGGTCTTGTTGCCAGCATGACTAAACCGCTTCTGGCACAACCGAACACCGTGGCGGAAACCAGAGCGCATGGAAATGCCATTTACATTCCCGCTGCAGCGGTACCCATTTATCTACTTGCACTTCGTGCTTTTGAACTGCTAGGTTGGCAGGAGCTAGGACAGAGCAATGGGAGCTCACCCCGTCGTGGGGATTCGAACCGCCAACCTTCTTATTGGCAAGCCCAAGAGGCTCAGTGGTTTAGACCGCAACGTCACCCGCGTCCCATTAGCAAATACAACAACCAGCTGACATCCACACAGATGGCTTCCCATGCATATGAAACTGGGATCTCGTCCCCATTTCCCCTTGCCCTGTGGCTAGAAAGCACGAGTCTAGGAAGTTTCCCACTTGATCTGTGCTTTCTAGACACGGGCCCAAGCCTTTGCCTCACTGCTTCCCCCCAGAAAACCCACTCTTTAGTGCTAATACGGAACAAATTGCAACCTGCAGAAAACCCAGTTGCTGTTTGTTCTGATTCAGCTCTAAAATGTGGGTTTCCCTGGGGGAAAGTGGCGAGGCCAACAGAGGGGTGGATGCTTTATTTGAGATTCCTGCCTTGCAAAGGGTTGGACTGGATGACCCTCAGAGTTCCTTCCAACTCTACAATTCTAGGATTCTCTCCATCCTTCCCACAACGACCCCGGACAAAGCCTTGTCGTTCTGATTTGTTTAAAGGGGATTTGCAAGCCATCAGAATTAATTTCAGTTCAGTGATGTCCCGTCAAAAGATGTCCCGTCCCCCCATTAACAGTGCTGAGAAATGTGCAGTTATCCTGCCAAGTAATGTGTACAAAAATGCATATACTGGGGCAAAGTATCAATAAAAATGCAAATATTGGCGACAATAACGTACAAAATGCATTATATCGTGGAATAACTGTTATGCAAAAATATATATACAGTATTAGGACAGAATGCAAACAGACGTGTGTATATTAAGAGATATTTGCACTAAAATGCAGATGAGTTTTCACAAGGACCTTAAAAAATAAAAAAATAAAAATCACAAGCCGATGTGGAAATGTACAGGACTGGACTTAATATTGGAAAAATTAGAAGCTGAGAGAAACCGTAATGGATAGATTCACCCATCCCTACTCAAAAGTCAGTCCATTAGGGGTTTACTCCCAGGTAGGTGAAGCTATGATTGTAGCGTCAATAATCCTGAGTGTTTATTCCTCAAAAAGTCTCATTTAAGGCATTGGCAAGTATTTTTTACTGTAACAGCATATTTCAAAGGATGGCGGTGTTATGGTTTGCGTGTTGTTTCAGAAAGTGCAAGTTAGGTAGGTGTGTTTCCAGCCAAGTCTCAGCAATTCAGGGTATACGGTAACTTTTACAGCGCAATTCACTTCATGTTTGCTAGAAAGTTAGTCTCTTTGCGTTCAGCAAGACGTATGTTCTAGGGAGTTTATTTAGGAGGCACTTCTAGCTGAGGAATGTAGCAAGGGATCCAGAATGAATATAAAGACATTTTAAAAAACAGATAATATTCAGAAGCTATTTATGGTACACTAAAAATAGAAATGTGTTTTGCAATTTGCCATTTTGGATTATGTCAAGTAGTGGAAATCTTTACATCTTAATCTGAGTCACAAGTGTAGATATTTTTATTCTGCAAGGTTGAAAAGGACAGGAGGAAAATTTTTGATTGTGCTTAGATTTTATTCTAAGGGCCAAAGCAAAACTTTAAACGTGATTTGACTTTATAGCAGGCTAAGCCAAATCCCATATGTGCATAAGCACTCAATTGTTCAATTTCCAAATTTCAGGCTGCGAGTCATCTTTCTTAGGTAAAGGTAAAGGGACCCCTGACCATTAGGTCCAGTCATGTCCGACTCTGGGGTGACGGCGCTCATCTCGCTTTATTGGCCGACGGAGCCGGCGTACAGCTTCCGGGTCATGTGGCCAGCATGAATAAGCCGCTTCTGGCGAACCAGAGCAGCGCACGAAAACGCCGTTTACCTTCCTGCCGGAGCAGTACCTATTTATCTACTTGCACTTTGACGTGCTTTCGAACTGCTAGGTTGGCAGGAGCAGGGACCAAGCAACGGGAGCTCACCCCATCGCGGGGATTCGAACCGCCGACCTTCTGATCGGCAAGCCCTAGGCTCTGTGGTTTAGACCACAGTGTCACCCACATCCCTCTTTCTTAATATGTAGCAAAAAGCAGCCTAAGACAATTTTGCAGAAGTGCAAGCATAGCAGAGACCTGGGCGGGTCAGATTCGACTCATCTCTGCCCACCTGGGTTGTCTCAAGTGTGATGTTGGAGGAACCCAGAATTGTGGTTTGGAGTTACTTCAGCATACATGCCGAGGATGTCTCAGGTCTGGCCCGAGAGTTCATGGCCTCTGTGGCAACTGTGGGCCTGTCTCAAATAGTCAGAGCAGGATATAGTTTTTGCTCCTTGCCGGGAGGGGTGGTAGTCTGTAAATGAGGGGTGGGGTTGGTCTGTAAAAGTGGGCATGGCCCGACCACTTCCTGGTGAGGTTTGTACTTGTAGTGCCGATTCTCCCTTGAAAGGCTGAGGGACCAGTTAGGATGGTCATCATATTCTGGAGACTGGAATCAGACGGATCCCTAACTGCTCTGGGGGAGTTTCCAGGGGATGGAGCAAGTGATCCTGTTGAGGCCCCAGGTTCACTATGGAACTGTGGGACCATTGTAAGGCCATTGACAAAATCACTCCAGTGCTGTGGAGTACATTTCGCTCCTTGGTATACTTCATCAAGAGGGCAATGAGATTAAGGGCCACAATTTGAAAGACAACTTGGCATATATGACCAGCCCATGTACCTGAGGCTTATATATGTCACGATCGGCTTACCTCCATAGCTCTGACGAACAAGAGAACCTTACCATCTCCACCAACCATCTCAGGCCGCCAAATTGGGGCATCATTGACCTCTATATGATCTATCAGTACACTTATATACCTCTGTTCCTGACTGGTCATTTTCCAATGTTTTTATCTGTTTTTTCTGTATTTTAGTTGCTACAGCCTGTTGGCTATGTGAATAAAGTCTGATTCTGATTCTGATTCCTTGGTATACTGAGAATCTGTGGTCGGTGGACTGGGCAAGGACTGGGATGTATGTGGTGTATACCTTGCTCAGGAGCCGACTGAGAAGAAGAAGAAGAAGAGGAGGAGGAGGAGGAGGAGGAAGAGTTTGGATTTGATATCCCGCTTTATCACTACCCTAAGGAGTCTCAAAGCGGCTAACATTCTCCTTTCCCTTCCTCCCCCACAACAAACACTCTGAGGTGAGTGGGGCTGAGAGACTTCAAAGAAGTGTGACTAGCCCAATGTCACCCAGCAGCTGCATGTGGAGGAGCGGAGACGCGAACCCGGTTCACCAGATTACGAGTCTACCGCTCTTAACCACTGCACCACACTGGCCGACTGAGTACATGTTCAGGCTCATAACTGGGCGTACCGCATGGCGGTGAGGGCAGAGAAGAGATCCTACTTCACTGCCTCCATTGCATCCTCAGGGAGACCTCTGGCGGAGCTGTTCCGTGCAGAGGCAATTTGGGGGCAGCGCAACCATTTTCACTGGGCACCTAGTGGAGAGGGTACCCAGCTACAGGAAGGAGGCGTGAGGGCTTTGACAGGGTCCCAGAGTCCTCCCTCCTCCTTCCAAAAGCCTAGTTAGCACTTGTCCAGCTTTGGGAAGGAGATAGAATGGGTCTTGGACCTTGTCAGAGCCCTCATGCCACCTTCCCAAAGCCCAGCATAGCACAAGGACTGGTGTGTGTGTGTGTGTGTGTGTGTGTGTGAGAGAGAGAGAGAGAGAGAGAGAGAGAGAGAGAGAGAGAGAGGAGAGAGAGACTGACAAATTTTGGCCTAGCTCAGGTCCCTGTTCCATGTAGTTGAACAATATCCGGATGGCCACAGATTCCCCCATACCTGGCTTAGGACAGCATCAAAATAATAATAAAATCTACCTGTTTTTTTTCTTTTTTAAAAACAACTTTATAAAATCCTTTGGCTATGAGAAGCTCAGTTCCCATAGCATTATCTTCATGCCCTCAATGGATGAACAAGTGAAGGAACATCTTTTCCTTGCAGTACTTGCCAGTGATAAGCCTTAAGCCAGAGATGTCCCCGTTATTTTCTTCCCCTAATTGCCTATGGAAATGAAGTCATAGCATCTTCCAGCCAGACTTTTCTTCTTTCCCCTTCTCTGCAAGATATAAACCCGAGAGACAGACAGCCCAAAGCCTGCAGGTTGACAACGTGTTGAAACCACCTTCCCAGAACGTTGTACACACACACACACACACACACACACACACAGAGAGAGAGAGAGAGAGAGAGAGAGAGAGAGAGAGAGAGAGAGAGACCTTGAATAGGTTTATGAATACAGTGTCTCTGGGACATTAATCAGTCGAAGGTATGACAGGCAGCTTATAAGTTTTGACAAGACAATTTGTGGAGTTTAGGATTTTTATGAAAGACAAGCACATATATCAAGTAGGGTTTCATGAGGGCCAGTCTAACACGCACCTTCATTGAAACCCAAAATAACTGCTCAGGCAAAGGAAAAGAATAAATGTGTAGATTGATTGCACTCGAGGCCAACTCTACAAGCAGCGATGGAGTGTCTTCTTTCTCCAGAATATGAAGGAAAGCTTCAAAGCTTAAAAAAAATATATATGTGTGTGCATAACAAACAACAATCCTAACTGGGGAATGTGTGTGGAGGAAACCTCTTGAAAAAAATTAAAGCTATAAAGAGCTGTAGGTAGGAGGGAAAAACAAGAGAGGGGAGCAGGAGAAAGAAAGGAAAATTTACTATTGTTATTTATTTTATCCTAGTACATTTATCTCCTGCCCTTCCTTCGAAAGAGCTCAGGGCAGCTTGTTTATTTCTGAAAAGATTTATATACCGCCTTACAGGGCAATTGCTCTCACAAGATAGTGTACAAAGCACAGACATCATAACAACATTGTTTTAAATCCCACACGACTCCCCTTTCAAAAAGAGCTGCATAACTTCATCAGGAAGCAAGGCCAGGTCTTGTTCATTCTATGGGGAATGCAATGTTTTGACTCAAAAAGAATATTTATTATTATTATTATTATTATTATTAAGCAGATTGAGAAGGCATCTTTTTTCCTTAGGAGTGCCAAGTGGAAAACTCATTATCACAAGCAATGAAAAATGTATTTCCTTGATAAACAGAGCTTATCCAGGATCCGTAGCATGCCAAGTGTACAGTTTTGCATGCTGAAAGATTTCAATCACATTTGGTTTTCTTAAGCGGAGATTGCCATGTCTAAAATTATCCATGCTGGGAAAATTCATGTTTCTTATTTAGATCTGGGCAGCTAAGGAGAAGTTTCCTGTGTAAACCCAAGGGCTTTGCTTGACCCTTTCCTCCAGCTTTCTGTTGTAAGGGTGAATACGTGTAGCTAAACAATTTATTTTTCTTAAGAAAAGGGTAGATCATGAGAATCAAGAAGAACAATTCTTAGGAAAAGCTCAGAACCACAAGAATGAATAAGAGATTAATGTTCTTATCAAAATGGCCGCCCATGAGATTCACAGAACCTGTATACCCTTTACGCTAGGACTGGAGATAGGGAGAAACAGTATGGTGTAGTGGTTAGAGTATTGGACGAAGACCTGGGTTCAAATCCCCAATCAGCTTTGAAGCTTGCTGGGTGATCTTTGGCTAGCAGCTATATCTCAACCTAACCTACCTCACAGGGTTGTTGCAGGGATAAATTGAGGAGGGGGAGAACCATGTATTCCACCTCAAAACTCCTCTGTGGAAAGATGGGGTATAAATAAATTAAAAATACACCACACGTGCTGTTTTCCTTTCCTTTGGACCACATCACCATGGCCCAGAGGGTTTTTTTTTTCCGTCTGGGCAGCCCAGGACCTCTATACACGCTGCCCGGGCTTGCGCCCCAGAGAGTGCTGCTAACACAGCAAAAACAGCACAAGGAGGCCAGCAGTTATGAGTTATGCACTCAACCTGACTGGCATTGGGTACGAGCACTATGGGTTGCCTTCCTTGGTGGGAGAGTTCATTGTGTCTCCCTGGTCAGCTACCGGCCGCCTTAAGCTGGGCAATGGGCGGCCAGTGAAGGACTGACCAGCTGCTGTCTGCCTGCTTCAATGGGTGCTGCGAACTCAGAGTGCAGTAGTACCTTGGTTGTCAAATGGCTTGGCTCCCGAACAAGTCGGCTCCCGAACGCTGCAAACCCAGAAGTGAGTGTTCCAGTTTGCGAACGATTTATGGAAGCCGAACGTCCGATGCAGCTTCTGCGGCTTCCGATTGAGTGCAGGAAGCTCCTGCAGCCAATCGGAAGCGGCGCCTTGGTTTTCGAACGGACTCCCGGAACGGATTAAGTTTGACAACCAAGGTACCACTGTATCACTCGACAAGCGGACCAAACTACCGCACTCTTCCATTATCTCCCGAGAAAGACGGATGCCAACAAACACTATGAGGATAGCTGCTATGTCCAATACGAGCAACCCTGCCTTATGCACATTCCACTCGTGTGTGACCGCATTTATGTGGATCGCCGTGAAGTAAATCAATCAACCAATTGGCTTTCCCTTGCTTGGGGCTGCTGCCTGGAAGTGAGTGAGGGAAGACCCATGGGCTGCTTTATTGGTTGAATTGTTTATTTGGTTTACCGGTCTACCCCTTTGGGGCTTTATTGATCACCCTGGCTTGGTTTTTCCAGATATACTCAACTAACAAGTGTGCTTTAAAAAAGAATCCAGCAGTTCCCGGCACCGACTCATTCTTTCATAGAATAAGCACCAGCCTGACTTATGGTCTCCATCAATGAGTAAGGAATGTCCAATGGTTTAGGAGCCCTGCCATTGCTGGGATTGGAACCAAGTGGTTTGAGGTGATGTTTGATTAACCTGCTGACATCTATCTCTGAAAGCTCTTTGCTCCTAGGATGAGTGCATACCAGAAAGACACACGCTAGTTCTGGATATTAGCAGACTGACGTCAGATGATGCAGCAGCGTACAGTGTTGTGAAAACGAGGAATTCGCTTCCTTTTCACATGAAAGCTAACACTGTGCAAACTTCAAAAGAAAATGCCGCAATTGTTTATCATGTTGGGGTAATGGGAACATTCCTCCTCCACCGCCAATTCCTATGTCATGTGTGGGCTGTCTTCACATATTTCCCTTGATGATAAAACATCAGCTCGTACCCTTCTCTGGGATCTATTTAAAGAGGTTCTCAGGAATAAAGGTCACAGGTTTTGAAACAGGAAACAGGGAAGCATGCTGTGGGAAATATCTGTACTGTACATGCTTTGAAAATATCAACATGCTATTAAAATAAACCAAACTCGGGAAGCATTGAGAAATGCGCTTAACTTGCTGTAACCATCAAGCAAATGGAGCTTGACTGGCAGACAGAAGAAAGTATTTGCTCACACGAGGTATGTCCAGCTTCTTCTCTGGTTGGGCACAAACAGGCATTAAAAGTTTGGCTATTCCAAGCTGTTTTTCTTACATATATAATAAGCATATAAGAGCGTCGTCATTCTGCAGTTTGCGTGGCCACAGAAAGATGGCGCTGCGAGCTACAGCACAATGAGAGGTGGTGGATGGGCTGTCCAGGCAAGTCATGGAGGGACAGTCAGAACAGGCTGTGGGGACAAGGAAAGCACCCAGAAGTGCAGGCCTGCCTTGGGATCCACAGAAGCAGCGGCATGAGGTGGAAAGCCGCCCCAATGTTGAGGACAGGCAGGACTCTGAGGGTTGTGTAGAGGAGGCAAGGGGGCTGGAGGGGAATCTAGGGGAAGGGGCGAGTGTCTGTGGCATCCACAGGGGCTGGGGGAAGAGGAAGAGTTGGCTGACAGAGGTGGGGGAGGAAGAGTTGCAGGAAGAGGCAGAAGGAGAGAGCCAAGTATTGGGATCTGTCAAACCATTAGGATCTCCTCCTGTCCTCCTCTGCTGTCTCCAAGGACAAGGGGGGGGGGGGCTTAAAGCGCCAGGTCTCAGGCACAGTGGCAACTACAGTGCAGGAAAAGCAACAGTTCCAGGCAGCGTGATGTAGCAGGCAGCAAAAGAATGACTCCATTAGAGCACAGGGCTCTCCTCTCTGTCCACGATGCATTGCTGCCTTGTCTCAGCTGCTCTTGAAGCATGTTAAATGGTGCCTGGAGCAAAGCAAGACACTCCCAGCTGCTCTCTCTCCAGTTCCCTGGTCTGCACAGCACCCCTGGCAGTAGTATTAGTGAGGGTTGCTAACTAACTCTCCCCTCCCCTCACCACAAAGTCTGGATCAATTCCTTTTGGGCCAGTTGCCAGAAAATAAAAGAGATGTCTGGGTTGCTGCTCACCATTCTTGATCATTTTTTTTGTTGTATTTTCAGTCACATATATACCATAAATTTAAACCACATGGCTCTCCTCCCCGCCAAAAAACAATCATGGGAACTGTAGTTTCCCCCACCCACAGAGCTACAATTTCCAGCACGCTTGACAAAATAAGAGTTCCCAGGATTATTTGGGGGAAAGCCATATGCTTTAAATGTGTGCCATGGACACAACCTGGTTTCAAAATCTTCATATCGTAGTAAAGCAATGTTTTGTGTTTGAATAATAGGCTCGTATTAAAATACAGGCTCGTATTAAAATAATGGGCTGAGCCAAATAAGGTGAGCCAAAATGTTTATCAAAGAAATGAGGGATCAACAGGTTGGCAGAAGTACAAATAAATAAATAAATGAGCACTCCCCTAAAAAAAAAAAAAAAAAAAAAAAGCCCAATGAAGACTGAGCATGCTCAGTGGCCATGGAATGCAAAGTCAAGGGTGAATGGAATCCTGAACAGGAGCACTCTATACTGCAACATTTTGTTACAGCTCCCACTTGCCCAGTCTCCTTTGTCCCCCCCAAATTTCAATTGTACATTCATATTGCCATTTGGGGAATTATGCAAAGAAATTCCAAACCATTTGTTACCTGTTGGGAATTTTTTTTGCCTGGACAAAATAATAATAATAATAATAATAATAATAATAATAGTAGTAGTAGTAGTAGTAGTAGTGGCTGGGGAGACCCAGCCAGATGGGTGGGGTACAAATAAATAATAATAATAATAATAATAATAATAATAATAATAATAATAATAATAATAATTACTGATTGGATTGCCCCAGCCACTCTGGACAGCTCCCAACAAAATATGATAAACGCAATAGAACATCACCCATTAAAAACCTACCATATTACCGAGCCTATTTTTTTTACTGCTTTGCATGTCCGGACGGCTAAGCATGAACGCTGAGTCTATTCTGCAGCTTTACTTAGAAATGGCACCTCACCGCTCCTGAAAAATGCTCCCAAGGCGAGACAGCTTTACAACACAAAATTATATATATTTATAAAAAATGCACGGCAATAAAAGACAATTAAAATTCAAAGCTCAATTTAAAGAGCCTAAAGCAGAGAGGTAGAATCACATCGCGCTGTGAACATATCCACAAAGTGTATTCCATAAAAGCAACGGCAGCAAGAAGAGCAGCAGCATAATTAACAGGCGGCTTGAAGCAGGGCTTACCTACTCCATGGGGAAGCAACCTAAGGCCCGGGGGCTGGATCCGGCCCAATCGCCTTCTAAATCCGGCCTGCGGATGGTCTGGGAATCAGCGTGTTTTTAAATGAGTAGAATGTGTCCTTTTATTTAAAATGCATCTCTGGGTTATTTGTGGGGCATAGGAATTCATTCATATTTTTTTCCAAAATATAGTCTGGCCCCCCACAAGGTCTGAGGGACAGTGGACCGGCCCCCTGCTGAACCCTGATACTCCAATGCTCTTTTAAAAGAGGCGTTCATCAGACAGCAGAAGACCAGGAGAGAGGGAGGGGAAAGGTGATCTTCTCCCAGGGAAATCTAGAGGAAACTACCAAAAAGGCTCTTTTCCCTAGTCCCAATTGGTATCAGGTTACAGTTACAGTCCCTGTAACTGGTATCAAGTATTACTCTTGGGGAGCTTCACTCTCTTTCTCCCTCTCCGATAGCACAGTTGGTTAGAGTATGGTGCTGATAATGCCAAGGTTGCAGGTTCAATCCCCATAAGGGATAGCGGCAGATTCTTGCATTGCAGGGAGTTTGAGATGATCCTCAGGGTGCCAGGTCATGTGACTGAGTTGAGCCCACCGGCGTAGCAACCCCCCACGGCACCTGGGGGAGGGTACGCAAGTGTGCCCCCACCACCATGGGAGCGGGACTACTGCAATGCGCTCTACGTGGGGCTACCTTTGAAGGTGACCCGGAAACTGCAATTAATCCAGAATGCAGCAGCTAGACTGGTGACTGGGAGTGGCCGCTGGGACCACATAACACCGGTCCTGAGAGAACTACATTGGCTCCCAGTACGTTTCCGAGCACAATTCAAAGTGTTGGTGCTGACCTTTAAAGCCCTAAACGGCCTCGGTCCTGTATACCTGAAGGAGCGTCTCCACCCCCACTGTTCAGCCCGGACACTGAGATCCAGCGCCGAGGGCCTTCTGGCGGTTCCCTCACTGCAAGAAGCAAAGCTACAGGGAACCAGGCAGAGGGCCTTCTCGGTAGTGGTGCCCGCCCTGTGGAACGCCTTCCCAGCAGAGGTTAAGAAGATGAACAACTATGTGACATTCAGAAGATACCTCAAGGCAGCCCTATTTAGGGAAGTTTTTAACCTGTGATATTTTAATGTATTTTTATATCTGTTGGAGGCCACCCAGAGTGGCTGGGGAGACCCGGCCAGATGGGCAGGGTACAAATAAAAGAATTATTATTATTATTATTAATTGGGCAGGGTGTGCTGCCGAAGCAAATGTGTCCCTCCTGGCCAGCCCTGCGCTGTCGGGAAAAAACATTGCAGGGTGTGCTGCTGAGACTCGGGAGGGGAACCTGCAGGCTAGTGTACACCAGTCGCACCAGTGTCCCTTCCAGGTGCCCTCTTGGAGGCCTGCCTCACACTGCTTTTCCCAGCAGCGTTGGGCCCACTGGAGGGCAGCCGCGGCTGGGAAGATGGCAGCAGCTGGGGCGCCCTGCAGGCCACAGGCCACCAGCATCCCACAGCACGCTCCACACAGCCAGTGTGGTATAGTGGTTAAGAGCGGTGGACTCGTAATCTGGTGAACCGGGTTCGCGTCTCCGCTCCTCCACATGCAGCTGCTGGGTGACCTTGGGCTAGTCACACTTCTTTGAAGTCTCTCAGCCCCACTCACCTCACAGAGTGTTTGTTGTGGGGGAGGAAGGGAAAGGAGGATGTTAGCCGCTTTGAGACTCCTTCGGGTAGTGATAAAGCGGGATATCAAATCCAAACTCTTCTTCTTCTTCTTATCACGCAACGCTGGGCCTGCCCACTAGAGGGTGCCCTGCAGCCAGTGGCCCCCATGGCACTCTTCCCCCTGCCCCTCCCTCCCTTCACTACTGGCTGAGCGGGCTTAGGATCTGGTCCAAACCCCCGCCCTGCTCCTGCACCCACCACACCTCTGAAACACCCTTTCGGTGGGGGGACTTATCTTAGGATCCAACCTCTTGTACGGACTCTAGCGCAGTAGCAGAGGTTCAGTATCTCAAGGGCTGTCACATGGAATATGGAGCAAGCTTGTTTTCAATGGCTTGAAACCAATGGCTTCAAGTCACAAGAAAGGAGATTGCGACTAAACATCATGCAGAACTTTCTGGCAGTAAGAGCTGTTTGACAGTGGAACGGACTCCCTCGGGAGGTTGTGGACTCTCCTTCCTAGGAGGTTTTTAAGCAGAGGTTGGAAGACTCATCCATCATGGATGCTTTGGTTGAGATTCCTGCACTGTATGGTGGAAGATGCTGCCCCATCAAGCAGTGTTGTAGGGCTTTTCGACTGCTAGTCTGGTGCCGACACCAGGCCTTGACTAACTGAGCAGACTCTGACTTCCGTCCACATTTTACTTTGTTTCACTATAGTCAAGAGTTCCGAGGCTTGTAACCTACACAGAATTATGGGCATGAAGATCGACGACCGTATTGGAGACGCAAAGAACAAGGGAATTGAATGCATTAAATTATGGGAAGTGTTATTAATTGCATTGAATGCATTATTAATTTTTGAAAATAGAGGGAGACATCTGTGCTAGAAAACTGCAATTCTGTGCTATGTTCTAGCAAAGGGAAAAATGATTTTGCTCCCAACCATTGCAGTTAAAAAAGAGAGAAGTGCAATGTAGATTTGTTTGATAGAAAAAAATAACAGGAATACAGTTTCTTACCAATGCAACCCTATACATGTCTACTCAGAAGTAGTCCCATTGAGCTTAATGAGACTAACTCCCATGTGAGTTTTTAGAGGGTTGCAGTCTAGGAACTGTCATGGCTAAAAATTGGCCGCTGTTTCTTTAATACTAAAAGAAGAAAGTCAGCATGAGTCAGCAGCCTACGATGACTCATGCTATTTCTCACCAAATTGTACCTGTGTATATATAGTGGATAAATGTTGGTATGGTTGGTGGGTTGGTTGGTTGGTTGGTGAGAGCTGGTAGTGTTGGTGTGTGTAATAGCTGTTAGTCGTGTTTGCAGACAAATACTCTTTTAAGAATAAAAGCAGTACTCTGCAAAGATACTCTGCTCAAAGACTCCTTTGTGCCAGTGAGGGTTCAAGGAACAGGCAAAGGAATAAAAAAGGAGATCAGAACCTTTATTAAAACAACACTGATCATTTCCCATACAGCAAATACGTAAGGGGCATATAACCCAAAGCCAAAAAAATAGTACTTGAATAACATCTCAATGGGACCCAGGTGGCGCTGTGGGTTAAACCACAGAGCCTAGGGCTTGCTGATCAGAAGGTCGGCGGATCGAATCCCTGCGATGGGGTGAGCTCCCGTTGCTCGGTCCCAGCTCCTGCCCACCTAGCAGTTTGAAAGCACGTCAAAGTGCAAGTAGATAAATAGGAACCGCTCTGGCGGGAAGGTAAACGGCGTTTCCGTGCACTGCTCTGGTTCACCAGAAGCGGCTTTGTCATGCTGGCCACATGACCCGGAAGCTGTACGCCGGCTCTCAGCCAATAAAGCGAGATGAGCGCCGCAACCCCAGAGTCAGACACGACTGGACCTAATGGTCAGGGGTCCCTTTACCTTTTACTAACATCTCATTAATAAGCAATAATTCCACTTCAAAAATATCATAGTAGAGGGAGGAATACACAAAACTTATTTTATTCACTGTATTCAACAAATGAAGATCTAAAGGGGTTCTTCATATTCCTGTTGCACTTTTTCATCATGTAAATAAGCCCAGAAACCAGAGCACATGTAAATACTGTGGCACTTCAATGTACTAACTAAAGTTCACAGTGGAATACAATGACCTGTGACTCATTTAATGCTCTTTACAAGTGACCACACAATCTCTTAAAACAGCTTTTTGAATGTAAAAGGTCATGACTTCCAGAATTTGTTGTACTTCAGTTCCCCTTAATCACTGGCCGTTCTGGCTAGTGCTGGTAACAGGTAAAGTCCAAATATATTGGGAATGTATGTCACTGTTTTTTCCATCCCTGCTTTAACTGGTGTTGCAAGATCCTGCCTGACTCAAACAGGAATTTAGATACCAACATGGATGCTTATACTCCTGCCATTTGGAAAGATGGGTAGGTTGCCCTTTTCTGAACTTTTTCTAGCTCTTCGTATCTGTTTCATGCACCTCTCCCACTCCATTATGCCTCACTGTGGGCATATTTAATGGAGGGGGGAAGAGGCTCAGAGAGCTTCCCCTTCCTTTAAACAGCTGACTTAGGATGCCTTCCACACACTGCTTGCTTGCTCATCTACCTGGCTGCTGTTCAGCCTGCTGGAGCTGGCATGGTTGCCTGTTGGCAGCCACACTAATTACAGCGTGATGACAGCCCTCCGTTTTTAATGTACAGTATATAGGAAGATGTGTCCACTGCTGACAGGGCCAAACTTATCCTGCTTTTTAAACCATTTCTTTGCAAAGTCTCAGAGTTTCTACTGAAGATAGGAAAATAAATCTGAGCTGACCTTGAGAGAATATGTAAAGAATCCTGGATCTCTCCTCAGAACTGATAAAGCAGGTGCAGAACTGCTTCTTCTCAATACTCGGTCAAAATTGGATTCCTGTCGAAGGCAAAGTGCCCAGCTGCAGAAGCCAAATTAAAGGAGAGAAAGGATGGCACATAAAGATGTCCAATTCAGTTTGGAGAAATATAATGAAACAGCCCTAAGCCATGCTGATTTCAACAGAAGAGGCGCATGCTGCCGTCTCTTCCCTGTGCATGTCTACTCAGAAGCAAGTCTCCAACATTTCGTTGATGAAAATAGGGACATCCAATTTAATAATAATAACAATAATAGCAATAATAATATTTATATCCCACCCATCTGACTGTTGCCCCAGCCACTCTAGGCGGCTTCCAACATACAGTCATACCTCAGGTTACGGCTGCTTCAGATTGCGCGATTTTGGGTTGCGCACCGTGCTGAACCCGGAACTACCAGAATGGGTTACTTCCGGGTTTCGGCGCTCGTGCATGCGCAGAAATGTTGAATCGCATTCCGCGCGTGCGCAGACGCGGCGCTGCGGGTTGCGAATGTGCCTCCCGCACGGATCACGTTCGCAACCCGAGCATCCACTGTATATAAAAACACAATGAAACATTAAACATTAAAAAAAACTTCCCTGTACATGGCTGCCTTTGGATGTCTTCTAAAGGTTGAATAGTTACTTATCTCCTTGGCTCGGAGGTCACATAACTCCATACCCTCCAACATTTCTCCGATGAAAATTAGGAAAAGTGGGACATTCTGGGATCAAATCAGAAACTGGGATGGTTTTGGTAAATCTGGGTCTAGCCCTGGAAAAGTGGGAAACTTGGAGGGTCTGTTAAACCACAAAGCACTGTTAAAAGCAATACAGAGCCATCATTAAAACGACTAGCTACTCAAGGTAAGTTTAAACAACTGCCTAGGCCTGCCTGAATAAAAAGGTCTTCCAGAGACAAATTCAAGCGCGCCTGCCAAATCTCTGCTGGATGAGAGAGCCCACAATGTGTGACTGTCAACACTTAATGCCTGGCTTGTGGTGGAGGCCAACTGGGTCTCTGTGACATGGGGAACAATTAACAGCACTCCTCTGGATGATCTCAGTGATCATTCTTGGATAGAAGGACTCTGGAAGTCCTCAGTTGCCCCTCAGTCTACAGATAAAAGACTTTAAAAGATTTTTTAAAAATGAATTATTAGACCAATCATGAATTATCTGCCTCATATAAGAGTTCATCCTTCCGATTATCGGTGCTGCTTCCATCCCCCTGCTCCCTTCAATGTTGGTATACTGAAATCCACAACTTGTTTACTTACAGTTGGTCCTATTAAACATCAGTGGAACAGCCCAGGGGTTGAAGATTTCATCTCCAGAGAACGGTCTTGTGATTCTCAGAGCGATTTACTAGCCTCTCTAACAGTTTCTGCGTTGAAGGCCATTAACCGGCTACCTTACAAGGAGAGAATTCCTCGAGCAGTTTTTGGTCCTGCGCTGTCTCACCTCTGCCAAATGGTTTGATTGTTTGTGTGCCAAATTCGGGATGCGTTAAGCCTTATTCACTCATTTTCTTTTGAAAATGGAAACCTTCGTTGCTCAGTCTCCACAAGAGTTCCTCGCTCCTTGGCTGCAGTCCACAAAGACTTAAGGCAGTGGATTTTTATATACTGCATGCAAACTCACTAGGGTCCCAATCCTGAAATTTACAAATGACCAGTTCAGTACCTAATGTCAGTGCTAGTGCATTTGAGAAAATCGTTATGCTTAGGAGGCAGAGGAGGAAAGTATGGCTTAATTGCTCAAAGGATCGCATTTGTTTCCTAACAAAACAATGGGCTGACTTCCCACCCAGCACCATACGCAATGTTTTTTCTCCGTGCTGTTATTTGCCTCTCTAGATGGCATTAAACAAAATGAAGCAACAAATGGGCCCGCAACAAAATGTTACAGCGTATCCTGACTTCTAACATTGTTCCTATCCAGCCATCAGGATAGTTTATGTACCACACAGATATGTTCTTTCCAGTTTCACTTCCCAAAATTCTGTTCCGAAAGTGCTGCATTGGCTCCAAGTAAAATAACAAGTCCAGTTCAAGGTGTTAGTACATTCGAGGTTCTGAAAGACCACCTTCATCAGTATCAAACATACTGGGCTCTGTGATCAGCAGGTGAGGCCTTGTTGGTGGCGCCACCGCTTGGAACTGCCTGGTTGGTGTTGACTCGAGCCAGTGTGGTGTAGTGGTTAAGAGCGGTAGACTCGTAATCTGGGGGACCGGGTTCGCGTCTCCACTCCTCCACATGCAGCTGTTGGGTGACCTTGGGCTAGTCACACTTCTTTGAAGTCTCTCAGCCCCACTCACCTCACAGAGTGAGTTTTGCAACTCACCTTTAATTCCAGTAAGTGATAGAATTTAATCAAGGCATGGCGTGTTCAACTGGGTGCCAGACACTGATCCCTTGGGTTCAGCAAGTGTTAAAATATAAGGTAGGTTAGCTTCCCCAAGAGGTAATTGCTTGGGAGATGAGCCATTAAGAAAATTATGATGGCACCAAAGCTTTCCTAAATCAGGGGAAATAGCCTTTTTCTCCTACACATTTGCAACAGAAGGGACACCGTGGAGGGTGAGGTTCTCCCTGAGGTAAACAGTTGCCTTTCCTTCCTCTCAGTTTTCAGACAGTGATTCAGGAGGAGGAAAAGGTGACTCTGTAAAATATGATTATAATTGCATGGGGATCTTTGAAATGTTACGCTATATTAGGATACATTCATACAATGACGTTTAGGTTTAGGAGATTATAATCAGAATTTCTGTGGTAACGACTTGAGGACAGTTTTAGAAAAGCCTGTGTTTTTCTTTCTCATGGAAGTGGTATAAATGCAGTTCTGATTGTCCAGGAGATAATGTACCCTGTTTCCCCTATTTTAAGACGTAGTCATAAAATAAGCCATAGCAGGATTTTTTTGCATTTGTGAAATATAAGCCGTACCCCGAAAATAAGCCATAGTGATAGGAGCAGTTCTGGAGGGTGCCAAGGAAAATGCGGGGCTGGGCTTATGTAATAAAAATAAGACATCCCCTCAAAATAAGCCATAGTGCGTTTTCTTGAGGGGAAAAAAATATAAGACGGTGTCTTAAAATAGGGGAAACATGGTAGACAATAACAAATCTCTTTTTAAGTGCAGGCAATGTCTTCAGTGTTAAGTGGGCAACCATAGATTAATTAAATCATCCTAGTGAAATGGAAATGAAATCCCCAAGAAACTGATTTCATCAAATTGCACAAAATTGCAATAGCTGTGTTTTGTGATGTAACTGCTAGGCGCTGTGATTCCGCGAGTTCCACAGTTCAGCCTTAGATTTATCTGGTAAATACATTTAGGACAGCAGCCTCAGAGTTAATGTTTAAGTCACCAGCAGCAGAATAACAATTTCTGCCATCCGGCAGTGAGTGGAACACAGAGTTCTCTAGAGAAACAGAGCGACCCGAGAATGACTCAGCTGAGCTGAGTTGTATGTTAAGTGGAATATCCATGAATGGATCTCCAAAGGTCTTTATTTTTACAATGTCTGGCTAGTGCACAGGCAGAGTTGTAAGTTGCCCACGACTCGCTTCCATAAAGCACATGGCAGGACAGAGTTTCAAACCAAGATGTGCTCTCCCAAGCCGACATTCCCAGCATGTTCGTACTCCTGACTCAGCAACCTCTACACTGGCTTGGTCATGTCCGCAGAATGGAAGATGGCAGAGTCCCCAAGGATGTTCTCTCCAGGGAGCTGGCTTCAGGCAGCAGGCCCATTGGCTCTGCATTACAAAGATGTCTGCAAACATGACATGAAAGCTGGCAGCATCAACCCTGCCTTGTGGGAATTCCTTGCAGACGACCGCAGTGCCTGGAGACAGACTGTCAGGTTGTGCATTTGTAGCAGTGACCAGAGGAGGAATGGCCGCTGGGAGGAGCGCAGAGAGAAGAAACGCCATGGTGCATCTGCAATAGCACAACCAGACACCTTTATCTGCCCCAGGTGCAACAAAACATGTCTCTCCTGTATCGGTCTCCACAGCCACAGCAGGTGCTGCAAGCTTCCAACAGCTTGACCTCACCCTTGAAGGCATACTCCGTTGTCTCCCAAGACAGACTGCTGCCAATGATGAGAATGATGAGATGAACCAGACTCTGATTAGGGAACGAAGCTCCGCAGCTTATCACTGCTTACCGATGCTACTTTCAAATGGAGACAATTCATGCATTCAACTGTGAGCCATCAAGTGACGTATTATAATTGCTCTCGATTAATGTATTTGCATGTGAATCAGCGCACATTTCTGAGAGTCTGAAAACTTTACAAATGTTTGGAACCTCCAGCAGATAACCCATTTGCTGCCATAGGTGTTAGAATGGGAAGATATTAGGCTGGCGCAGGTATCTTTGGCCTTTTCAGACCCAGGACCCACTTGCATACATTTGGGGACCAATTTCTTGATCTTTTGCCATATAATTGCATGGTGCTAGTGTTCCTGTGGCAACCCACTTTGTGGATCAGACTGCCACCCATCTGAAGACCAGTGGGCAAGAGTGTAAGTAGGCACAGAGCACTTGGGGTAGATCTACGGACAGGGGGGAAGCACTATAAATAAGTCAGAAATTAGATCGTTATAACAAAAGTTAAAAAAACAACTATGGAAAATTGTGTATAATTTTTCTTTGCTCTTTGGTGCCATCTGGTGTTACATGTTTATAATGCACCCAATTCATTGTTCTTTTGATTAATGTAGCTGAGTCCAATGTACACACTAAGCAAGGGACTCTGGGATATTTCCCCCCAGGGAAGAGTTCACAGCTAAGTCATTAAAAGGTAGCTAGCAGTGGGCTGCACACAAGTAGGAAGGTTCGGCAGGGGCAGAGCCTGGGGCCACTGTGGGTGAAAAGGGTAGCTTGCAAATTGTGGATAATTTCCACAATTTGTGCGATCTTTCACAGAAGCCACTTCTGGAAAACTAGCAGTCAGTAGAGAAAGCCTAGCACTCATTCCCATGTTTTCTGATTCTTATTATATTTCTAAAAAGATGCTGAGCATATGCTTGGACAAGCACATGTCTTATGGAATTATTTGGATGTATCATGGATTTGTTTTTCTACCTGATTTGAAGAAGTTCTGGTTAGTAAAGCTTTGAATCCTATTTAGTGGTCTGGACAATTTTTATTTCAAAAGGAGTCAGTTTTTATGCATCCAGTTGCTTCAAACTGCGCAATATTAATATCTGCAGTAGATACCATGTTTGGCCCCGAGCCGATGTCATGCTCACTGTCTTCTAATTGTGGATAGGAAACTGAGACTGTTATGTCTGCCTCTGCTGTTCCACACTGGTTCTCAAACTGGTACTAATGTCAAGCTAAAAAGACTAATAATATTTGCTGAGTACATCCCAAATATTGACTGTTTTCTTTACTTCATTGTTTATTGGCATTCCCATTTTACAAATACTAGTGTCGCCATTCTGCCCGTGTAGTATATTGTGTCCACATGGGCAATTATCAGATGGCCAAATGAGCTTCAAAGCCTCGCTGGTAATCTGGGCTAAAATCCATCTATATTGTTAAGAGCGTGAATTGGTCTGCTAATGAGCATCACAAACTGGCAAGGGCTGGTTGTCATCATATCGGGAGCACCACTTCAGATCTGAGGAAAGCTCATGCTCTCAGTTTTGTAGTTTGTTTAGAGTCCACCCACCCACCCATTCTGTATATTTTCTAGCTGTTTTCCAGGCTCAATCACCTAGACAGATGCACTCAGCAAAGTGTTGAGCTCTAGAAAGCATCTTGGGGTGCTGAGAACCATCATGTGTGGTAGTGGATACGGTGTTGGGAGTATTTAAACTGTGATCACCTTGTATACAGATTAACTCAACTATTATGCAGATACACCTTAAGTATTGTTCTTCCAAACAATACTAACCCCTTGTGGGCATTAGGGCTGCACACTCCTGCTCCAATCCAGACCTCCCAAATCATGCTGACTCACCCTGGGGACCACCAACCCTACGTCAGATCCAGTCCCACATTAGTTTGGGGGGCAGATTAAATTAGGATTTTAAAAACCCTAAATAGACATATGGCCAGGAGAGGCTAGGGGGAGGGGAGAGGGGAGATACTTCCCTCTCCACCAGAGCAGGGGGATTCAATGTCTGCATGCAGAAAGTTCAATCCTTGGCAGCTCCAGGTAGGCATGAGATCTTGCCTGAAATCCTGGAGGGACACTGCCGGTCAGTGTAGACAGTACTGAGCTAGATGGACCAATGGTTTGACTCAATATGAAGCAGCTGTCTGTGTTTCTTCATTGAAATGAATGAAGTGGCTGTTTCGGGTCGTTGGGGAGAGTTGGGTATGTGACGCAGATCTTCAGACTCTTAACACATCCCTCTCCTCAAAAAAATTGTGAAGTGCTTACGTCCATGTCCATCTCCTATAACAAATTGTTTGAGACAGGTGGTATTACTTGAATTGATTCCCCCCCTCCTCATTTTTTCTCAGAATCTAGGTTGCTGACATACTGAAAAATTACAAGATCGAAATTAATTTCCTGTTTCTGTCCTCTGCTGTTCATTAACTTTTACAATGTCAAGCATTTCATACTCTCCGTTGGGGAAGGAGAATTCTGGGAAACAAACCTGGATGGTTTTTTTATTTATTATTATAACCAATAATATTTGACACACACAAACTTGCCCAGAAATCAGGGACCAGATGCATCTTCTTGGAAGCGCATGGCAACCTCCGCTTTCTGAAATATAGAGATGGTCATGTCAAGTGCCAACAGGTCGCCGCCAGAGCTCAGTCTTTCCATGTCACAATTTAGGTATGTCTGGGTTATTGTGATGTTGCAATTCTACTGAATCATGGCGGAAGTCGGGATTTCAGGTCTCTAAACACATAATATGAAGACGTTATATAAATGATACTGTACCACTCATTTCTCCCCGTTCTGTCTGAAAGCTTTTGAAAACTCTGTCGTGGAATATGCTGCCAGATTGATTTATTCTTAAAGAGAGAGAACTGTGGCATTGTGTGACAACTTTGAAACAAGAAATTACACATCTTCCTATTTAGCTGATTGAGTTTTCAGAGACTTGTTTTTGCAGGACTGATGCCCTGTTTTCAAAATAAACTGCATTCTGGGCATGATGTGTCTGTTATATTCATATAAAATATAAATATAAATATATAATATAAATGTTTATATATAGGTGTGTGTGTGTGTGTGTGTGTGTGTGTGTGTGTGTAGAAGTCTTCTCCTGAGCGGTACAAAACACCCCCTAACATGTTTCAGTGTTCTTCTAACATGTTTCAGTGTTCTTCTTTCAGTGTATCTGAAGAAGTGTGCATGCACACGAAAGCTCATACCAAGAACAAACTTAGTTGGTCTCTAAGGTGCTACTGGAAGGAATTTTTTTATTTTTTATTTTGTTATGTCCATAGCTGTCAACTTTCGGATTTGAAAATAAGGGATTTTTTCAAACTTTCGGATTTGAAAATAAGGGATGCCGCGAGGGCGGTGCAATGGCACCAAGTAGCCTTGCCACCCTGTGCTCCAGAGGCTGCGCATGAACGGGTGAGTGAAAGAGCGAGCATGTAGACGGCAGGCAGGCTGTCTGTCTGGTTGGGCGTGAGGGTCTGACTGCACAAGGCATGCAAGCTCCGCCCCCAGTCGGTCTCAGACGCCTTATTGGCAGCCGAGCAACGCAGCTGAGGAGCCTCCCTGGCCGGCAGGGAGGGAGAGGAGCTGCTTCCTTTGAAATCCAGGAAATTTAAGGGATATCAACAATCCGGGATAGCAGCAGGAAACGGCATTGGAATAAGGGAGTTTCCCGCAAAAAAAGGGAAGGTTGACAGCTATGACATGTCCACTGTAGGAATGTTGTACTTGACTGCAGTTTTACATCCCACAATGTGTTCCCTTTTGCATTCTACCGGTGCAGAGCATTTCACCAGCAAAACATGTATACTGCTAAGTGACTTTAATTCAGTGCTTTGTACAACCCTGAATACTTTTAAAATTAAATATCATTTTATCACGGTCTAAGATTCTTTCACTTTGATTTGATACATAGAAGACACCTCCGTAGCATCAAATTGCCATCACACCATATATGTTTTCTGATTCCGTGAGGGTTTTAAAAATGTTAGCACCCAGTTTTAAATATAAACAGGGAAATAATATCAGACGAATTGCTCTAAAACCTTGTTAATATACAAACACCTCAGAATTTGCCATATGAGGCCAAAAGATATATCTCAGGGAGTAATCGCGAGAGAGGCACAATCTGACCACTTCTATCCATCAAAAGCCACATGGAGTAAGGGAGGGAAGATTTATTTCACTAACAGTAGATATGGTAGGGCCGATATAGCAACTGTTTTTTTGTGATAGCAGAGCTAAAAATAATTTAGGAACAGTTTTGGACTTTTAGATAAATCAAGCTTCTATATAAAAAGAACACAGCAATAGGAAGGGGGGGGGGAAGGAATGTAATCTGAAGCCAAACTATCAGTAGGATTTAAAGCCTTTGACCCTTTGCAGTTCCTAAAACACAGTATCAGTCTTTATCTGTATGATGGAAAGGAGTCAATTAACCCCTGGTCCATCTGATTCTTAAATTCTAAGGCAGGTCTCCCAAAGAGGGTACAACTTGCTTCGGCAACTGAAGATCCACACTGTTCCTTCAAAGCACATCCAACACAGAATCCTGGGAACTGTAGTCTCCCCCTTGCAGAGCTACAACTCCCAGCACCCATAACAAACTATGATTCCCAGGTTGCTTTGGGGAAAGTAATGTGCTTTAAATGTATGGCCCTCCACCCTCCATAGGTGGTTGTGTGATACAGGTTGATCCCATCTGGACACAATCCTGCCTTTTACTTTGTCTACCTGTTGTTGTTGTTGTTGTTGTTGTTGTTGTTGTATTAAATTAAATTAAATTAAATTAAAAATTAAATTAAATTAAATTAAATTAAATTAAATTAAATTAAATTAAATTAAAAATTAAATTAAATTAAATTTGTATATCACCCTACATCTGAAGATCACAGGGTGGTTCATAACATAATAATACAAAATAGGAACACAATATATATAAAAACAACAGCAAGAACAAAAACAAACCAATAACCCCCCCCCCAAAAAAATATTTAAAAGGACATGGAGTGTTAATCAGCCAAAGGTGGGTTTAAAGAGAAACATTTTACCTGGTGTCTAAATATATGTAATGAAGGTGCCAGGCGAGCCTCCCTGGGGAGAGCATTTCACAAACTGGGAGCCACTGCAGAAAAGGCAAATAAATACCTAGCTGCGACTGCTATCTGATTTGTCTAACTAGCTATCTAGCTATCTGCCTTCCTCTCTGGTCCTGAAACACCAAAATTAAATAGGCTTCCAGGCACTAAGGGTTATATTCAATGTTAGTCCTAACTGTTTAGTTAGAACTCTTGCCTTCGGGTATCTATCTATATGATTTTTAAGCAATCTCATCTTAGCCACAAACAAAACCCGAACCAGAGTAAATGAGAAAATGAATAAAACCAATGATAATATGCTGTTACAACAAAATAATTACCATAGATGCAACCACTCCAATAATAAACCCATAACAGGAAAAAGCCTGTCTTCATCACTAAACCTGACAGATTTGTAAAAATTAAAAACACTAGCAGATCAGGGCCTCTAGAATGAAAAACAACAAGCTGATACTCAGCCATGGGCTTTGAGTTTGCATATAAAGCTTAAGAGGGAAAGACATCCATTGTAAACAACTGTCTTGGATAAACAAATGGTTCTTCTTTAATATGACCACCCATGCAAACTTTCCCAGGCCAACTAATGCAGCCTACCACTTCCATACAAATGGATCTTCTTGTTCCAGACTCAAAGCCCATGAGAGCTAAGTGATGCAATGATGAGAAGATTTATGTTCTGTATACAGTGGTACCTCGGGTTAAGAACTTAATTCGTTCCGGAGGTCCATTCTTAACCTGAAACTGTTCTTAACCTGAGGTACCACTTTAGCTAATGGGGCCTCCCGCTGCCAGCGCGTGATTTCTGTTCTCATCCTGAGGTAAAGTTCTTAACCCGAGGTACTATTTCTGGGTTAGCGGAGTCTGTAACCTGAAGCGTCTGTAACCCGAGGTACCACTGTACTTGAAATGTGATATATAGAAGGGCATAGGGGCCAACCCCTAGGGGCTGTGGGGGTTTTGACTCCCACAATAAAATATCTGAGGGAGCTGGGCCCCCAAAAAGTTAATGGGCATTCCCATTCAAGTGGTGTGTTGCATTGCATCATGTGATCGATTATGTGGGGCAGGGCTTATCTAAGCCCCGACAATATTTTATTAAGTTGGCACCCCTGGGTGTCACGGTCCGGGCTGTTAGCAAACAAAGTCCCAGCAAGGCACGTCAGGACCCAGGGCAAGATGGCAGGAACAAGAGTCCGAAGAGCAGGGGTCCGAGGGTCGAGCAGCAAGAGGTACAAAGTCACAGTCCAAGGGTTGAGGAACCAGAAGCACGTAGTCACAGTCTGAGGGTCAAGAAGCCAGAAATACGTAGTCACAGTCCGAGGGTCAAGAAGCCAGAAATACGTAGTCACAGTCCGAGGGTCAAGAAGCCAGAAGCACGGAGTCACGGTCCAGAAGCAAGGAGGCACGCAGCGAGGCAGGGAAGGCGTTGCTGTGGCAAAGAGCTGAGGGGAAATGCTGGCCTTATATCCCCTGCTGGCTCTTGACACCAGGTGCAGCAAGTTACCAATCAACCTCACCAGGTTCAGTAAGTTACCAAGCAGCCTCACCTGTGTGGCCGCGCCCTGCCTCTCCAGAACAAGCCGAAGAGGGCCCCAGTCCTGCAAAGCTCTGCTGGTCCCAGGGCCTGGCTCTTGCACGCACTCCTGACACTGGGTCAGGTGTAAATGCCAAAGTTTGCCAAAGTTTTCAGGTACCACAAAAGAATAAGTGGGTTGACATGCGAAGTTTTATTTCAAGTCCAAATTCGGGAAGTGAGCAACACTTTCTAGACTCCCCTGGCAACCTCTCCTACACAAAACCCTTTGAAACGAATGGGACTTGCGTAAGAGCACAGCGGTACGGTTGCTCAGGTTTGGTCCGTTTCAATGGCTTTTGTGAGGGGGAAGTCCCCGCTGCATTGTTGCATGACCGAAGCTGCCGTTTCCCCAAAGTAAATAAAACGTTTACTTAAGCCGGCTGTGAAAATAGCAGGCTTTCCTGCTCTGACGTGTAACAAAGATTTGGGGCGTTAGAGCAGCGCGCAAATTCTTCCCCTCTAACAGTTCCCCTTTGTTGAGAATTGGGTATTTGTACACCGGATTTCGGCACTATTGCATGGGAAGGTTGTTCCCTGGGACCGAGAACAAGCCAATGTCACAGCACCTGCCATGGCAGAGAAAGATAGAAAATAAAAATTGATTGAATCCTGTCCATATAATTGAGTCATTTTTTCCCTGTCGTAATTATATGGACTTAGTAGCAAAGGAAGGGGGTCTTTGTACATTGGTCTAACTTTTCAGATGCGGAACATAAAGGAAAGTAGTCCTAAATGATTCCAGTTATAGAACCCAATTATAGGGTCGATTGTGAATGAAGGTGAACCCATTGTTTCCCTTGGAGTTAAGTAAATACTTAGGTCATGATTTAAACACACACACACTATGATCTTGTATATAAAGGCATCACATCTTTTTTGTTTAAAAAGAGGCAGGCAGGGAACCCAAATGGGAAAGAATTTATTTTTATTCGTCCCACCAACAAAGCCTCTTTAAAGAAGCTGTTTTAAAATATATTAAGCATTTCAAGAAAATATATAGCAGTTCTAGGCAGTTTTGTTTTCCTAAGCAGTTAGGAAAATCGCCTCGATCCCTGTTTTGTTTGTTGGTTCTTTTGCATGGATGAGCAAGTTTTCCAGACAATTGTCAAAGGCAAACTTGCAAAGAGTATGTAGCAAAAGAATTTGGCCCGAAGCCTGCCGCACATGTTCTTCCAAATAGCAAAAACTCCCTGACTTTATCTAGAGATGATTTGGGGGTAACGGATGGGAGTAATTAAAGGGAGACAGAATGGATCTGGAGCGAGATCTGCTGTGAAATAAATTTTGCATAAACTAATCAAGGAGGAACTGATCTGGGGTGATCTGGGGTGCGATACAAATTGAATTTAATTTGTCTGGAATGATTTGGATTGGGAAATTATTTGGCTTGCCTTCTGCGACATTTGAATTCTAAATTTGCATCTATATACAAAAAAAAATATAGCCCAAGCAAATTTGGATCTATGAGCCCAGGTCCCAAGTGAGTATGCTGGAAGGAGATCTTGGCAGATGCCAGTCTCTGATGCTGGCCCTGGATTCCAGTAATGAGAGCAGTATTCTGTTTCAAACAGAGCCCTAGACTAATGTTTGTTTGCTTGTTTGTATTGTTGTGAGCCACCCCAATCTCTGAACGGTGCGAGATTTCAGGGGTTCCAGGGTTCGTGTTGCCTTTGGAATGAAGGACAGCGGAGACTGTGGTGTCTTCAGAATATATGATTTATTTGCACATATAGAAACTTGAGTCTACGGTGGAGGGGTTCACAGCATTAACATCCCAAGAGGGTCTTGCTTTTCTCACAGCCATAGGCTTAGATGCCAGCAGAAATCAGCCATGGCCCTCTGCTCCAGCTTGCCGCATTTAACAGACTGCAACCTCTTTTACCTAGGTCACATAATCACCACTGCATTCCTCAGGCATGGGTCTCTCTCCCAGCTGCCCAGCCCACAGCCTTGCCAGCTGCCAACTTCTAGCTCACATAACTCTCCACTCTGGCTTTTGTCTTTCTAACTACCAGCAGGTTGAGAGAGGGAGGCCTGCCCATTTGCTATCTGGCACGGAATCACTTCCTTTGTTACCTTAATGGCCCAAGCTTAGAGGGCCATTACCTCATTGGGAAGCTAGCCTGGCTATTCCGGGAATTGGACCCTCAGATTAGAAGGGGGCATCCTCCTCTCCCACCCTCCTAGCAGTATTTATTAAAAGTATTTCTATATGCTCTACCACAAAATATCTGTACAAAAAATACAGATAATTGTTAAGGTGACTGGCTACTAAAAAATTAAACAGTGGCAAAGGCCTATTAGCATTTAAAAAAAGGCATTCCTGAGACACAAAAGTCAAAATTCCCACAAGCAGGGTGTGAATGTGGTGCCTTTGTAAGTTTGTTCTTGTTAACAGTGCCTGGTGCTCAGAAGTAAATTTATTCTGCCTTTGAAAACTTCCCCCTCCTTTGGGTATATATTGGGTTTCCCTTTAAATAATGTAAGCAACTCTTGAAAATTAAAAGCTTTTTGGGGAGTGACTGTCAATGTGATTTACAGGATAGTTACATCTAGGAATTAAAGCCATGCAATTAATTGTCATTCATAGTGCAAAATCTGAGAGCTGTACAATGCTGCCCATTGTTCATTTTGACAGATCAAATGCATGCTTAATCAAGATGCTGGCTATTACTTGACATGCTTTCTCATCCCTCTGCACTCTAAGGGAGTATCCATGATGCTAAATTAATAATCTATATTGCAATGCACTAACGACTGTAGCGGCAGTGATGAGAATTGAACTGATTGACTTAGCACCCTGCCTATCACAAAGGAGTCAGTCAGTCAGAAGGCCTCTGGATTCCGCTGAGCTGAGCTCCTCTCTTCCATTGGCTGAGCTGTCTCACAAGATGAGCCCTTCTGGATCAGATCAAAGGCCTTTCCAGACGAGAATCTTGTTTCCCACAGAGGCCAGCCAAATACCTCTGAGAAGGCTACAAGCAGGACGTGAGCACAGTAGCCCTCAACTGCTGTTGTTCCCCAGCAACTGGTCTTGCAGAGAGGGTCCCTGCCTCTGTCGCAAATGGAGATCCGCAGAATTTAGGGAGAGGCAGAAGGACCAAGGCAAAGAGGCGCAGAGCAAGCAGAGACTTAGGAAAAGAGCAGGCAGCGGGGAGCATGGATCGCATGATAGCAACAGGGAATGGTCCTGAAGAATGCAAGAAAGAGGAGAAAAGAGGGAGAGAGATTAGGAGAGAGAGAAAATGACTAGAAATTTCGGGAAATGATGCAGTTCTCTGGTGGCCAGTGGCGTAGCATGGGTTGCCAGAGCCCGGGGCAAGGCAAGTATTGTACCCATGGTCCGTGTGCTGCACTTGCCCCGTGGAAGGTGTTAAGAGGAGCGGCCAGGAGGAAACCTCTTCACCACCTGAGAAGCGGGTGGGGCTGCTCTGCCTAATAGGCCTCATGACTGCCCTCAAGCACGGCACCATGCACACACAAAAGCTGTCCGTCCTCCCTCCCTCAGGAGATCGCAGCTGCAAAGATAAGAAAATATGTTCTGTTCTCTGGAGAGTTCACTTCCTGGTCTGCATGGAGAAGCCGTTTTCAACAAAGCCCAGCAACGGAAGTGCGCTACTGTATTGAGGTAGCACCGGGTGTCTAAATTTTATGCCCTTAAGAATTTTGCGCCCAGAGAAACTGCCCCTGTGGCCACCCCATGCTACACCACTGCTGGTAGCACATGTTTTGAGTGTAGAAGTTCCCTAGTTTAGTCCTTGACATCTCCAGCTAGGGCTGGGAACGTCCCCCGCCTGAAACCCTAGAGAAGCAGTCAGGACTTTCCCACACCTCCATTTGCCCTGCTGCTTTCCCCTGGGAAAACTCGCAGTTTACTGCTAAATCAGAACAAAAGGCAATCGGGTTTTCTGCAAATTGACATTTGCTCTGATTTACGGGTTTTTTTTGGGGGGAGGGGGAAAGCAGTGGGGAAAAGGCAAAACTGCTCAGACCCATGCCTAGAAAGCATGGGGCAAGTGGGAAACCGCTCGGACTGGTGCTTTCTAGAAGCTGGGTAGCTAAGTTGGTTAGCGTGTGGTGCTGATAATGACAAGGTTGCAGGTTCGATTCCTGTATGGGACAACTGCATATTCCTGCATTGCAGGGGGTTGGACTAGATAATCCTCAGGGTCCCCTTCCAACTCTACAATTCTATGATTTTAGCATTCTAGGACAGGGAGAAGCCCTCGGTGTGGACAATACTGAGTTGGATGGACCAACAGTCTGACTCAATAGGAAGTAAAGTGTATGAATAAATAAACAAATAATAAAGTTGCAGACAAACATATCTGGTATGCCAGCAAAGCAATGACACGACGGAGGAGCACTGTAAATGGTGAATTCACTTAAAAGCAACAAGTTGTCTCCAAAGGACCTTTGTAAGCACAATGGAACTTGCCCCTCCTTTTGGTAAATATCAATTTTGGCTTTAAATAACGTAAGTAATGCTTTAAAATTAGCAGGTTTTGACAGGAAAACATGTTAATGAGATTCAAGATTATTTAGCAGGGGGTGAAGGAATTGCACAATCGACCAGCGGTCTGACTCATTATACTGTATGTGTCTCCCCCCCATTAAACCCACCTCCTTGGAATCAGAAATTCTGCATTTTTAAGGTGCTTGCTGGTTCCCAACCAAGTTTGGTTTTTCCCCCCAAGTGGGAGAAAAGAAATAACTCTGTGGTGTTTGCAATAAGGATGCTTAACCCGATAAGGTCTTTTACATCTTAAAATAGGGTGCCATCAATGGGGAAATGAGTCATTTTCTTAGGCTCTGGGAGGTTGTTTTTGAGCATCATACAAACAGGACATTGAATCATCGAAGGATGTCCCAGCAATGCTGTTTACCATCAGTTTGGCGTGTGCCTTAGCCACAATATTTCAGGAGTATATAAAATGATAATGAAGCTCATCCTCAGGGCTGTGGTAACACCTACAAACAAAATTTTTTAAAAATGATTTGACCTGCTAGATTCTCCACTTGTATTTTCCAATTTTACAAGTTGAGCATTTCAGGGAGCCCCATCAGATGGTGTCCTATGCTATCCAATATCTCTGGCTTCACTTCATCACCCTTTTCTTTGTCCCATCCATTTGCCACTGTCACAGAGAAAATGCCACTTCTGCTTTGTATCTCTTGCCCCGAGGTTGTTTTCCAATATGTCAGATCACATAACCATGCCAGCTTTTTGAAGTTCCTTACGGAACAATATCTATTTGCTGCCGTTAATGTCTAATCTACAAGGTTACAAGATGAGGGATGGGGGAGAAGATCAGTTAAGCTCACATTTTAACATGAGCCTACGCAATTCAGGCTTCCCAAAACAAAGCAAAGTGCAGCTATCCCTAGAAGTTCGCCCTTCGCTGAATTTTGCAATGCGGTTCTCTAACCAAAAAAAGTGCCCCAATATGAATATTCTGGGACAAAATGTGAAAAAAGCAAAAAAACAAATGAGAGTTCTTATTGAGAATGACATACAAAAATGCATATATCAGGAGAAGTTGTTTGCAAAATGTGTATATTAAACAAAATTACATACAGAAATGTGTGTACTAGGGGAAATGTGTGGTAAAATTGTAACAGATTTTTATGAGGATTTTTTTTTTTTTTAGGGAACTGCTGTGGAAATGTGGGGAACCGAATTTAAGAACTGGAGAAAGGAGAAACTGTGAGAAACAAAATTGAGCAGATTCTTCCAGTCCTAGTATAAAAGGTAAAGGTAAAGGGACCCCTGACCATTAGGTCTGGTCGTGACTGACTCTGGGGTTGTGGTGCTCATCTCACTTTATTGGCTGAGGGAGCCGGTGTACAGCTTCCGGGTCATGTGGCCAGCATGACTAAGCTGCTTCTGGTGAACCAGAGCAGTGCATGGAAACACTGTTTACCTTCCCACCGGAGCGGTACCTACAGGTATTTATCTACTTGCACTTTGTGCTTTCGAACTGCTAGGTTGGCAGGAGCAGGGACCGAGTAATGGGAGCTCATCCCATCGCGGGGATTCAAACCACCAACCTTCGGATCGGCAAGCCCTAGGCTCTGTGGTTTAACCCACAGCACCACCCACATCCTTCTAGTCCTAGTATAGATTCATTAAGAAAAAGAGAGAGAGAATGAGTTAACAGGCACTTTGAGAGCTGTGCTTCCTGAACTGCAAAGACTACAAAGTTCAACCAAAGCAGAGTAACACTGAGCATTGTGCTGGGAACAGGGGTGTAACTCACTTATGGTGTGCTGGGGCAGATTTGTCTTTGCTTGCTACACTTCTAGCAACTCATGAGGAGGAGATCCATATTCCCCACGCAGAGCTACAATTCCCAGATTCCTCTAGGACAGTGATGGCTAACCTTGACACCCCAGATGTTTTGGAACTACAACTCCCATCATCCCTAGCTAACAGGATCAGTGGTCAGGGATGATGGGAGTTGTAGTCCCAAAACATCTGGAGTGTCAAGGTTAGCCATCACTGCTCTAGGAAGAGGGATTGATTGTAAAGCCACTCTGAGAATTCCAGCTCTTTGAGGGGACAGGGGTGGTGGTGGTCTCCCAACAACTATTGGCACCCTTAACAAACTACCGGTACATTTCCCAGGATTCCTTGGGGGAAAGCCACGACTGTTTAAAGTGGTATGATACTGCTTTAAATATGTAGTGTAGATGGGGCCAACACCAGGCAGAACCAATTAATCCCAGTGTTTTCTCGATCCTGCAAAACTAAAACTAAGGAGGAAGGAGCTGACGGGTAACACCACCCCCTCAATTGGGTTCTAACAGAGAAGGCAGGAAGGTGGGGGCTGAGTAGGGGCAGAGTGAGGTCAGTGGGAGCCATGGGGATGTGCCCCATTCACCGCAATGGATCAGCCTCCACTGCCTAAGAAACAGAAGCTCTTTTACTAAACAAAAAACAAAACTCCTGACTGTATTACTATGTATGTATCACTATTGCTTTATTGTAATATTATCCAACCCAGGCTATAAAAATATAGTCCAAGGACAATTATATCTGATCTGTATTCACAAACACATCATAAACTGCAAAGGAAGAAAAGGCATTTGTGAAAATAACACTTACCGGTACTCTGGTTGGATAAAGCAGGCAAAAATAGAGAGCTTATTCTCATGGATAATAGGCATAATAAGTAAGGCCAGGGAGGTAAACTGTTACCTTGAAATGCCCTCATGCAAAATATATTCAACTAACATTTCTTCAGTTTCACAATGGTAAGAAGGCGGTACATTTAACGGCATTTGTCTTCCAGGAATCCTTCACAACCATTCATAGATAATTCAACAAAATTATGGACTTTTTGGCATTTGATAATTCCAGGATGTTTAATACTAGAAACAATAATTGCTGGAAATGAGAAGCAGATAGAACAAATTTCTTACCATTGTTGGTGGGAACCTACAGAAGCTAAAATGTACTAGCAACAAATTACAGCAAATATAAGAAGTATTTTGCAATATTCAGTTCAAAATGACCCGATTCTCCCCCCCCCTTACTTATTTGAAAAAGGCAGTAGGTAAAGATGATGGGAATTTGCTATTTCATTTGGTATCAGCTCAAGGATCTTATGCCTTGGTTACCAGATGTCCCCGTTTCCCGGGGACAGTCCCCGGATTTACAAATCAGTCCCCATACAAAATCCATGGAAGTTGAAAAGTGTCCCCGGATTCATTGAAAAAAATCTGGTAACCTTGTCTTATGTGAAAGATACTGGAGAAACAAAGAAACTCCATGACTCAGAGAATGGTAAAATTTACTTGGACCCTTTAAATTTGACAAGGGATAAAGGAAACAAAGAAACAGAGCAAAACTGGCAAGTGTTTAAGTTACTTTGGAACAGAAAACAGGAGACAATCCTATGGCAAGATTCATCGGGATGAGTAGCTTAGGATCTTTAGCTCAGCTGGTTGAATCCTGGCTCAGCTAGGCTCAGCATGTCGCATACTGCAGCTCACCCAGTGATATACCAGTGTAACTTGCTCATCCCAGCTCAGATCAAAGTGTTCTCATGGAAACATGTTGGGTAAGGTTTCCCAAGTTGTTTTGTAAGCTAGAACTAAGCCATTTCGGGCTTTATATACTAATAGGGTAGTAGCACCATGATCTTGGCCCGGTAGGAAACTGACAAACCCATGCAGATATCTGAGTAGAGATGTCATAAGTTGGCGGATTTTCGCTCCCATCAGAAATCATGCTGCTGTATTCTGTATTCTGCTATGTTGTGTGGAGTGCAGAAAATACAGCCTCAGATAAAACAGCATGGTTAGCTCTAGTTAATGCGTGAAGGGGTCTTTTTCCTAGATTCAGCTAGGTCACATTCCCTCACCTCCTGTGACAAATTGTTAGGAAAGTTCTTTATTTGCTCCCCCCCCCCTGTTTGTCCTCTTCCACCATGTGAATCTGACCAGAGAGTTGTTCACGTGTGAGCTGTTCACTCCAAGTTCAGGCTGCATGGTTAGAAAGGTTTTTACCAAGTTCTGTAACTTAAGTTTTTCTGCCTGCGTTTTTCTTGCTGCTGCATGGGAAAGCACATGAATATGGCCTTCAAAAGGTTGTAAGTAAACCATTTTCATAACTTACTAAACTTAAACTATGGCTTAAACTATGCTTCAGACCGGTGGGTTTGGCCCCCCTGATACTGAAGGATAATTTCAAATCACCATGGGAAGGGGAGGTGTTAGAGGAAGTGCAGAAGTGCGGACTGTCCTCCCTTTATATAGAGTCTATGACATATAGTCAGGCCAAAGTGGTGATCACTCAGAGACTGGGGGACATCGCCAGACAAGAAGACATAGCCCACGTGAAACCTGGGATGTTTCTGGGGGAGCAGGTGTACCAGGCCGTACCAGCCCGCTATCTTGCAGATATTAAATATCAGGAATATCGTAGACTTCTCACTGCGGCCAGGCTGAATGTTCTTGACTCGGCGGTATTAAGGGGGAGATTCAGAGGAGTTCCATATAGTCAGAGAACGTGCCATTGTGATCTAGGAGAGGTAGAATCTACGGAACATATCCTACTGAGTTGCCCCTTTTATGCTGAGCTAAGGCAATATCTCATAGCCCCATATTTATCCCATCTTAGTTTTCGATCAAGAGAAAGGCAGGTTGCATATCTGCTGAACAAGCCCTCAGGGAAAATAGCCTTATCGGTGGCTAAATTCCTCTTCCTGGCGCTTAAGTGTCGGAAGCGTAAAATCGAATGCCTCGATGTGGGTTTACCTGTATAATGTTAATAGTGCTGCCCGTGTTTTTTACTTGTGTATCTTTTCGATGTTTTTATTGATGTTTTTCTGACTATCGGTCGAATAAAGGAAATTGAATTGAACTTACTAAACTGTGTATTCTTTTCTATGCTAAAGGGGGAAAGGGGGAAGCTCTTAAAGCAACTTATAAAGGAGATATTTTAAAGCTCTCACAGCCTATGTTCCCACACTTTATTTTTGCTGCATGCTTTGTGGTCTTTAAATCTCTGCTGGGGTTCTCTTACCAGGAAAGTGCTTGCCCACATCTAAATCTAGGGATCCAGGGAAATTCTTCTTTTACTAACCAAAACCAATCATATTGAAACCAACATGGAGGTCTCAAATTTAAGCCTGTCCCCTGCTCTAAGAGTCACTATATATTTTCAGTTGGTCAAGCAGGCTGAGCTCCCCCTCGCCCCCCCCCATTCTACCCCCCACAACAAGTTCCATATATTCCAGAGGCACACCGATTTTTGGCAAACTCTTTGTGTTTTTTAATAATGTTATCTTTTAATTTACAAGCATTAATTAATTTAATTTACAAGCATTAATTAATTTACAAGCATCTATACTCCTGTGTACCATATAATGATTATGGATTTGTATTATACAGAATTGAGTCATGAAAGAACTATCCTGTCTTCTTAATGTTCTCAAAGACATAGAAAATGATTTTTTTTAATTTAAAAAAATCCTTCCTAAAGTGGAAAACTGGTAATAGCGTTACTCTTTTTTTCCTTCTTGATCAAACAGCACCATATGCTCTACATCATTTTTATCGATGGCAAGGAATAAGTCACTGGTGCCGCATCTGTATTCCATTATGATTAGTGTTACAGAGTTGATTAAAGACATCATGTTCCAGATTAGCCATAAAGATTCTGGCACTCTGTAACAGATACTCTCCTAGCATCTTTTACTAGCACATACAGACTTTGCACAGATAAATGAGCAAAGAACTGGTGCACAGGAAATGTTTGAGAAATTTCAGTTGGTCCCCATAATAACACCGAGTGTACATTTCAGCAGTCAGGTCCAGGTCATTCTCCAGCAGAAAACATGTGGGTGAAAAAGTAATGTGTGTATTAGCTGGTCACAGATACAATAAGGTAGCAACATTTCTGGTGGCTATATTTGCATATGAATACATGAGATCAGACTAGCGAACATCTAGGCCAGGCATAGGCCCTCCATCCAGCTGTTTTTGGACTACAACTCCCACCACCCCTAGCTAACGGGACCAGTGGTCAGGGATGATGGGAATTGTAGTCCCAAAACATCTGGAGGGCCGAGTTTGGGGATGCCTGATCTAGGTCGTATTCACATATAGTGTAGTCATGGTTTCTTCCAAAGTCTTCTGGGAGATCCAGAATTATTCCCCTCCCAGAGTTCCCTGGGAAGAGGGATTGGTTGCTAAATCACTCCTGGAATTGTAGCTCTGGGAGGGGAATAAGGGTCTCCTAACAGCCATTGGCAACCTTAACAAACTACACTTCCCAGTATTCTTTGGGGTGGGGGGAAGCCATGACTATTTGAAGTGGTATCATAGTGCTTTGAATGTAAGGTGCGAATATAGACCTAGTTATGGAATCATAGAATTGTAGAGTTAGTTGGAAGGGACAACAAGGATTGGTCATCTAGTCCAACCCCTTGCAACACAGGAATCTTTTTTGCCAAACCTGGGACTCGAACCCATGACCCTGAGGTGAAGAGTCCAGCATTCTGCTTCCAACATTGCTTTTGGGAGGTCCACAAGAAGACAATGAAGGGCAACAACTCTCCCCCTAGTCCCTTTACCCCCCAGAAACTAGTGTTGAGAGCCATTTCCATTTAGTCATCACAACTTGATAGATCAGCCTTCTCCAACCTGGTGCCCTTCAGGCGTTTTGGACTATGATTCCCATCCCTGCCATGCTGGGATATGGGATATGTTATGGATTAATCCACAATCTATTACAGCTTGACTCTGAGTCCTGGAAGACCGGCTCCCTGCCTTGCAGGCCTTTTCCCACCTAGCCTACCGGTAGGAGGGCGGGACCCTGACTGACTCCAGCTACAAAAGCTGAGGCTGCTGAACAGACTCTTGTGCTGAGGTGTTGTCTAGAGGGGTTGTTGCGGTGGGTGGGGGTTGTTGTCATTATTTATATCAATTTTTTTGTATCTTTATTTTAGATCTTATTATATGATTTCTGTAGAAATTGTTTACTTAGGTTGTGTAATTTTTAATGTTTCATTTATTGTATATGACTTCTTTGGTTATGTTGTAATTATGGATTTTTTCATATTGTAAGCCACCTTGAGCATGGTTTGAACTATGGAAAGGCTACATACAAATAAAATTAAGCATATATCTATTACAGATATTTTTTAAAAGTACTAATTGTTTCCCTGTTTGCAAGTACCGCTTGCCTGCCCTCCACAGCATGATAACTCTTGTCCTTCCTGTTTAATATCCCCCAATTTCTCTTTAAAAACAATTAACTTGTTTTATAGTTTGAGGCATGATTTCCTGGCTTTACTGCATATGCTCTGTGCTCCTTCTTCACTGAAAGTGAAAGACACGTTGATGTTGAAATGGCATTTCTGGCAGTTTAAAATAAGAGCATTGGGCTGTATGCAAGGATTTCTCTCCTTGCACAATGGAACATTATCCCCCTCTCCTCCTGTTATAAGAAAAAATGGGGTTGGCTTTTACAGCCCAGCTCCCCAGCAAGGGATTCAGTGTCCTCTAAGTCCATTATAGGTCAGAGAAGAATGAGTGGAGGCAGGAACCAGCCAAAGCAATGCAGATCTTTATTTTTCTGTTGCAACAGAGTTCCAAGTAAGATTGTCTTCATAGAATCATAGAGTTGGAAGAGACCACAAGGGCCATCCAGTCCAACCCCCTGCCAAGCAGGAAACACCATCAGAGCATTCCTGACAGGTGGCCTCTGCTTAAAGACCTCCAAAGAAGGAGACTCCACCACACTCCTTGGCAGCAAATTCCACTGCCTAACAGCTCTTACTGTCAGGACGTTCTTCCTAATGTTTACGTGGAATCTTCTTTCTTGTAGTTTGAATCCATTGCTCCGTGTCCTCTTCTCAGGAGCAGCAGAAAACAACTTTTCTCCCTCCTCTATATGACATCCTTTTATATATCTGAACATGGCTATCATATCACCCCTTAACCTTCTCTTCTCCAGGCTAAACATACCCAACTCCCTAAGCCGTTCCTCATAAGGCATCGTTTCCACGCCTTTGACCATTTTGGTTGCCCTCCTCTGGAAACATTCCAGCTTGTCAGTATCCTTCTTGAACTGTGGTGCCCAGAACTGGACACAGTATTCCAGGGGAGGTCTGACCAGAGTGGAATACAGTGGTACTATTACTTCCCCTGATCTAGATGCTATACTTCTATTGATGCAGCCCAGAACTGTGTCTTCCATAAACACAGTTTTAACAATGAGTCCGTGATTGTGGAGGCTAATTCTGGATCCACACGTCCATCCGCAGTGGGGACATTGGTTTCTGGGTAGGAGTTGATCACGGTGAGGGTTTGCCCAGCGTGCCTTCCCCTTAGCACGTTTCTCCCTTTCATCCTGAGTTTGAGTGTCTTCAAAGCCCATAACACCTTTGGTAAAGGCTGTTCTCCAATTGGAGCACTCGCAGGCCAGTGTTTCCCAGTTGTCGGTGTTGATGCTACATTTTTAAAGATTTGTCTTGAGAGAATCTTCAAACCTCTTTTGTTGGCTACCAGTATTACGCTTTCCATTTTTAAGTTTTTAATAGAGTAGTTGCTTTGGGAGACAATAATCAGGCATCCGCACAACATGACCAGTCCAACAAAATTGATGTTGAAGAATCATCTCCTGTCTGTCAAGATACATGATAATGCTTCCTAATTGCCTTATCCTGGCCAGTCTGGGTCATTCGTTTAAAACGGTAAATACCTTGACTTTTACAATCCATTGTCTTGGACCTCCTCTATTCATACACAAAAGGATTTGAAGGATTTGCAAATGAAAAGAACTATTGGGAAAGGTTTTTCCAAGATACTCCCTTCTACCACAGAGAAAATATTTGGGGTCATTTAGAGAGCCAAGATGGCTTTGGGATTGTTCTGTGTACTCATAAAAGGTAAAGGGACCCCTGACCATTAGGTCCAGTCGCGTCTGACTCTGGGGTTGCGGCACTCATCTCGCTTTATTGGCCGAGAGCCGGCGTACAGCTTCCAGGTCATGTGGCCAGCATGACAAAGCCGCTTCTGGCGAACCAGAGCAGCGCACGGAAACGCCGTTTACCTTCCCGCCAGAGCGGTTCCTATTTATCTACTTGCACTTTGATGTGCTTTCGAACTGCTAGGTGGGCAGGAGCTGGGACCAAGTAACGGGAGCTCACCCCGTAGCAGGGATTTGAACCTCCGACCTTCTGATCAGCAAGCCCTAGGCTCTGTGGTTTAACCCACAGTGCCACCTGGGTCCCATCTCATATACAGTGTCTATTTCTCCCCCCAGGGAATATTTCCTTATTTTGAAGGGTGAAGAATTGCTTTTCTATGGAATGGGGCCCTCTATTTGTGTGTACCTTAAAATTATTATAGCACTCCCCCTCTGTGCCCCCTAAATATGTTCTGGGTTTCTTCCCAACTTTCTGCAGAAAATTTGGGGACACCACAGGGTCCAAAGTGAAGGAAGGAGATGGGAGAAAGTCCCGTTGCACTAGCGCTGATCCTCGCACTTGTGCAATTATTTAGTTGGGTACTGGTCACTGTGTTAAATGTGATGGCTTCAGCAGGTTATTTTGACCAGCAGGCCAGCCAGAAGTCCTCCACCCCCTAGTCCACACTGCCTGGCAGTGACTCTCCAAGGTTTCAGACAGAGGTTTCTCCCAGTCCTACCTGGAAATACTGAAGAATGAACCTGAAACCTTCTGGCTACAGAGGAAATGCCCTGCCGCTGAGTGACACCCCTTCCCAAAGTTGGAAACAACACTTTGAAAATGCAAGCTGGACCTCTCTTAAAAGGTTGTTGTTGTTTAGTCATTTAGTAATGTCTGACTCTTCGTGACCCCATGGACCAGAGCACGCTAGGCACTCCTGTCTTCCACTGCCTCCCGCAGTTTGGTCAGACTCATGTTGGTAGCTTCGAGAACACTGCCCAACCATCTCGTCCTCTGTCGTCCCCTTCTCCTTGTGCCCTCCATCTTTCCCAACATCAGGGTCTTTTCCAGGGAGTTTTCTCTTCTCATGAGGTGGCCAAAGTATTGGAGCCTCAGCTTCAGGATCTGTCCTTCCAGTGAGCACTTTTCTCCCAAGAAGCAGGCGTATTTTAATTTCGTGACTGCTGTCACCACCTGCAGTGATCATGGAACCCAAGAAAGTGAAATCTCTCACTGCCTCCATTTCTTCCCCTTCTATTTGCCAGGAGATGATGGGACCAGTGGCCATGATCTTAGTTTTTTTGATGTTGAGCTTCAGACCATATTTTGCTCTCTCCTCTTTCACCCTCATTAAGAGGTTCTTTAATTCCTCCTCACTTTCTGCCATCAAGGTTGTGTCTTAAAAGGTAGTTCTCACTTAAAGGGAGAATACCACTGGAGGTTTGTCTTGTCCCTTTACGAACTGATTCAACCAGAAGTTGTCAGGAATTATTTCATCCACTGAATTTCATTAAGCTCATCATTCCCTTGTGTGCGTTAGAGAAGTTCTCTGGGCATTTGCAATCGGTGCCAACTACTCTGCTTATTGTGAAGTTTCATCCGTAGGACGACAAAGCAGTCACTTTGTTAAATTCGTCCTGCAAACATATGGCAAGCGTTTTCTTAAGCTTTAATATTCCAGTGCTCGCAGGTACCATTTTGAATTCTCTTTCCCGTGCTACAGCACCACTGCTCCTTTCCCATTTAATAGACTTCAGAGTGAATCACTTTGCCGGACATGCAATTTCTCCTCCTTCGATTGCTCTGAGAGGGAAGCTGTGCGTTTTCAGGGCTGCTTCTGCTCAGCAAACAGGCCTGGAAGACTATCTTATCTTAACTGCTGGGCCCTTAGCGCCATTAATTCATCTTGTACACCATTCTTAGTTATAAAGTGGCATAAAGATAAGAGCTCAGAAGACAGTGAGTTGAATTTATAGCAGCATCTGGTTTCAACCCAGAACTGATAGGAGATGTATGCGCATATCTCGTTGGGAGAAACTGGATGAATAGTTCTCTGTCATGGGTAACATTTTAAAATTTATCATCTGTTATTTTATGTCTTGTTTTCAACTGTTTTTTTTTACTGAATCTTGTACATTGCCTTGAGACATGTCTGTGGAATGTGAATAATAATAATAATAATAATAATAATAATAATAATAATAGAAATTATATCTGCCTTTCCTCTTTTGCCCAGGGTGGCAAAAACATCCACTTTTTTTTTTTTTTAAAGCATTCTAGATGCAGTTTCAATTGAAAACAGTTTCAGTTAAAAACATTCTAAAAACAAAATAAAAAAATTCCTTCCAGTAGCACCTTAGAGACCAACTAAGTTTTTTCTTGGTATGAGCTTTCGTGTGCATGCACACTTCTTCAGATACCCATGCTATCTGAAGAAGTGTGCATGCACACAAAAGCTCATACCAAGAAAAAACTTAGTTGGTCTCTAAGGTGCTACTGGAAGGAATTTTTTTATTTTGTTTCGACTACGGCAGACCAACACGGCTACCTACCTGTAACTGATTCTAAAAACAATTATATTTCTCCAGATGCCCATGGTGAACAAGATGAAGTCATGATGATGCCAAACAGCAAATCATATTCACCTATGTGCCGACATAGGGCAAACATAGCCAGTTCAGAGCAAGGGAAACAGGCTAATAAAACACTTTTGCGGCAACCAGATAAAAATCAACAAAGGGAGTCATCTTTCAACACTGCTGTAAATATTCACCAGTCAGTGCTTTTTCACCAAACTGCAATAACAACCATTCTCCTTCAGTTATACATAGAAGGAAGGAACCAATCTGTTTTAAACACAATATGACAACATCGGTAGCCTTGCCCAAACTGTGAAGTAAACTGTCTCACACATCATGACATGAGAACATTTCAGCCCCTTTGACATTCCGGGCTGTCAGCAGTTGTTACATACAGGAACTCAGTAATAACACAATGTATTTTGTTCAGCCTGGCTTGGCTCCCTAGTTATGCAAAGTTGAGTCAAGACTGAGAAATAACACCCTTGGGGAGGATATATGAAACTGGATTAAACAGACATCCTAAATAAGCTGTAAACTAGGACCAGCTCTCCCAGATTGCAAAGGATCACTTACTAGAAATGTCACAAAGGGTCGATATTATCACATCTGGAATCAGGAGAGTGAGGAGAAGCAGTTAGCAGATTTAAACAATACAAGCCCCATGAGCCTTCAGTGAAATCTATATGTCTGTGCTGTTATTTTCATTATTGTGTAGGAATGCACCACACTTTATCATCCCTGGTACCCCATATTGATTCTGTTCTACGCCTGTGCAAGCCAGTTTGGCCCTGGGTGAACATTCAGTTGGGTAGGAGTGCGCAGCCACCACTAGAATAGGTTCAGATCAAGATATGGCCTGCCTCATCCCAAAGCACTTGGTGGCTTGCCTGATTTGGCTTGAGTCTGCTTCATTTATCTTCCCTTTTGGAAAATTAAGAAGCAGCAGCAGCAGCGGCGGCGGTGGCGGCGGCAGCAGCAGCAGCAGCACCTGTAATTCCCCTCCTTGATGGAAATGGATGGAGTCAAGCTTCTAGAATTTATCTTTTGATGTCCCTGCATTGCAGGGGGTTGGACTTGATGACTCTCAGAGTCCCTCCCAAATCTACAATTCTATGAGTCTATGAAATGGCTGGATCAACTCTTTCACCTGTAATCTGCACTGGACTTCTTTGTAACAGAGCTTTCTTTGGGCTGGGTCTGCACATTCAGGTTCATTCAAGGGTCTGAACTTTTGTGTCTAGAGTTGCAGACTCTCTCTCTCTCTCTCTCTCTCTCTCTCTCTCTCTCTCTCTCTCTCTCTCTCCCTCTCTCTCTCTCTCTCTCTCTCTGGCAAGCAATTTCTCTTCTTCCCTATTCTGTATTTAGAGCTGCTATTGCAACCATTATGTCCCCACCTCTCATTCCGTAGATTACTGCTTGTGAATTATTGTTATGTTGAAAAAGTACTTCAAATAGGCAAAATGGGATTTTGCACATCCTATTTGAAATTCTGATTTTTGAACTGGTTTAAAATTGTACTTTGCAAAAAGAAAGAAAAAGTTCTATGCCTTGAGTGTGAGCATCCTGAATTTATGTAATTTGGCTATACAGAAATATATATATATATATATATATATATATATATATATATATAATAGCTCAGATCCATGGAACTGGGAGTGAGGCAGGAATATTCAGTCCCTTTGTTGAATATGTAGACTCTTCCTCCCTTCCCCTTTACTTCCAAAGCCAGGGCAGTGCAGAGGACAGCATGCCAGACTTCCCCAAGGAATATATGGGTTCCCATCCCTGCTCAAGCCGTGAAGTCCATTAGGACTTCAACTGGTGGGTGGGGACCCAGTACAGGGTTGCGGCCTGATCCAAGATGGGTCACAACAAGAGCATTACCAACAGGCAAATATATGGTAAAATATTAAGAAATCAGTCCCCAAATGCATGCTTGGGTTAAAAGTATGCCCCAGGTCTGAAAAGATTGAAGACGCATCCATTAGGTGACCTCCTGCAAGTCAGTATGATGCGGTTTGTACATGGCTTCCAATTTTGGTTAGGATATTCTATATAGTTTGTCCAAAGTGAACATTGCCCGTTTAAGATGCAATGGCAAACTATGGTTTGATTAAACCAGGAAGGGAGAGAACCGGATTCTGCAAGAGAGGGGAAGGGGAGTGCATGGGAGCCTGATGCTTGGGTGAAAATGGCCAAACAATAGTTTGCAGCACGGCCATCTGTCATAGATGATTTAGCTGAGATTCCTGCATTGCAGGAGGTGGGACCGGGTTGTTCCTTGGCTCCCTTCTAACTCTAATATTCTATGATTCTATATGAGACAAGTGTGGTCCTCAGCCTAAATTGGCCCTTATAGTTGTAGTGAGAATAAAATGCAGAGGTGAAAGCCAGGAGATGGCAGAAAGGACATCATGAGGGTTTGTTACTGAGGATGTGGCTCTCATCTAGCCAGTTTTCCTACACCCTATTGATTGCAACAACTCATTCCTTAGCACTGCATTATTATTTTTAAAAATGTAAAGGTGGTACAGTAACTCTATTTGGGGACTTGCTAGCACCTTTGTATAAAGGCACCTGGACTTCTAACTGGTGAAACAACAACAAAAAATTATGCTAAGATCATTCTCTTAGCAACCTGTTTTTCAAAAACTATGAATTCCCCAAAGTAGTGTATTTATGTTTACAGAATTGAAAGAACTTAAAAGGAACCCTCCTGTTTAACATTGCTACTACATTTGTTAATGACTCTGTAGAACTGAGGAAACAGCTAGTTTTACAAGGGAAATTATAATGAAGGGTAAAAGCAATCGGTTCAGATATAGCTCTTCATAAGAAACACCAAAGGGACCAGTATTGCGCTTGTAAGAATTCTAGTTGAAGAGTCACAGCTCAATCACACACACACACACACACACACACACACACACACACACACACACACTCCGTAGTCACACTTGAGCCAATACAGAACAGCAAAGGAGAACCTGTGACTTCCCAGATTTGGGCTACATCTGCCATCTTCTCTGACCGTTGCCCAGGCTGGCAAGGACTGATGGGAGTTGGAGTCCAGTAATCCTTGAAGGGTCATGGGGGTCTCCATCCAGGATATAGAGATTACTCCCAGGTATGTCTGTACAGTGGTACCTCGGGTTAAGTACGCTTCAGGTTAAGTACGCTTCAGGTTGAGAACTCCGCTAAGAACAGAAATCGTGCTCTGGCGGCGCAGCGGCAGCTGGAGGTCCCATTAGCTAAAGTGGTGCTTCAAGTTAAGTACTCTTCAGGTTAAGAACAGACCTCCGGAACGAATTAAGTACTTAAGCCGAGGTATAGGGTTGCAGCATTAAGAATGAATGTTCTGATGGCGCAGAGGGGAGAAAGACTTCCTCCTCTTTCTCCCCCTCTCCTCTGCGAATGGCAGCAGCAGCAACAGAATCTTAGGATTGAGGCAAGCTGTGAGCAGATGCGGGGAGTTTGGGGCAAACTGTGGGTCTTGATGACAGTAAAAGGGGGGAATATGAAGGCCTGCTGGGGCCACCCATGCGGTTGCCTGTTCACTTGTTCGATCGAACCACCACCCACATGCAGTGCAGCCCTAATTAAACTGCTCCACATATTCTCCTACAGTGAACATGCTTAATAATGCACTCCCTTGTGGACCTTCGGATCACTGACTTTCTCAAAGCCAGAGGGGAGGTATACAGCTGTCCTGTAAAGTTTCAAGTCAGTATAAATGAGCGGTATGTCATACCATCCCTTAAAAATCACACACACAAACACTTTCTATGAGCAAGCAAAGGTCCCTTTTGATCAATGAGAAAATATCCCAGATCAGAAAGAGAGTAGAATCATAGGGTCATCCAGTCCAGCCCCCTGCAATGCCGGAATCTCAACATGCAGTCCCCCATCCAATTTGAAACCATACCGGACTCCGCTTAGCTTTGCAAATGTGCAAATATACTAGCAGGTTTTTTTTTTAATTGCCACACCAAATTCTGGGAAGTAGCTACTTATGCATTTTATGGCATTTGCAAGAGATGGTAAACAACAACCTTCCTGCCCTCTTCTCACATACGAAATAAATGCCAAGGAATGGAATGAGTTTATAAGCTGTCAGAAAAACAATAACAACAACAACTGAAGGTCAAGGAAACAAAAGACCAAACTACCCAGAGGTAGGAGAACACATCAGCATGCATCAAAGTCAGTCGGTCTTTGGAATCAGGTCCATGGGACTTGTTGGCATTGCACGCTTCAGCTGCTCAAAGCTACAGATTTCCTTATGGGGACTCCCCCCCCCAAAAAAAAAACCTTGAAGAAAGGGATCTTTTTAGACAGCAGCTTAGCTTATTGACTTGAGGAAGAGGTACTCTCTTTGTAGGAAGCAAATGCTTAATGGAGAAAACCCCACATTAAAGTTTGATGTGTGGAGGCTTATTTCTCTACTCCAAGCTGTGATTACATTAGATTTCCACTTCACTGCTGTATGAGTTCTCAACCTCTGCGGTTTCTTACTAGGAAGTCAATGGTTGCCATTATTTTTAAATGTTGAATCCGAAGGAGCATTAAGCACTGGAACATACAATAGTAGACTCACAGGTTTCCTTCTCACGTCTGCTATGACATACCAATAATACAGCCAGGACCAGCTCTGTCAATAGGCAGAGTGAGGCAACCGCCTCAGTTGTCACTTGATGGGGGAAGCGGCGGCTGTTCCTCGTGAGTCCTCACGCCCTCTAGTTATATCCTTCCCATAACTACCCAGCTGCTCCTCTCAGGTACCGGTAATTAGCTGCTGCTAGTTGCGAAATAACTGGCAGTCCAGCTCTCCTTGGAAAGGAGGAGGGACACCATCTTGTCCTTCACCTCAGGCAGCTGAATGCCTTAAGTCAAGTCCTAAATATAGCATGCCATTATCTTCATTCTGATTCTATGATGGCCCAAGCCACACCCCACACCCCCATTCAATAGGTCCAGACCTTTCACTTCAAGTAAAGGTAAAGGGACCCCTGACCGTTAGGTCCAGTCACGGACGACTCTGGGGTTGCGGCGCTCATCTGCCATTATTAGCCGAGGGAGCCGGCGTACAGCTTCCGGGTCATGTAGCCAGCATGACTGGTGAACCAGAGCAGCTCACGGAAACGCCATTTACCTTCCCGCCGGAGCGGTACCTATTTATCTACTTGCAATTTGATGTGCTTTCGAACTGCTAGGTGGGCAGGAGGAGGAACCGAGCAACGGGAACTCACCCCATCGCAGGGATTCGAACTGCCGACCTTCTGATCAGCAAGCCCTAGGCTCTGTGGTTTAGACCACAGCACCACCCGCATCCCTTCACTACAAGTACCAGACCTCTAAACAACATTTCTTATTTTGTCATTTCATGGATTGGATTGGCCAAAGTGTCCATGTGACAGACGCCTAGAGAAGTTACCGTAAGGGGAGAAAGCCAACATTAGAAGGGAGCTCATTCTGATAATGATGTCATAAATTTTTCAGACCTTTTAAAACCCATGCCAGCTGGTGTTTGTGTACAACCTCAACGCAGTGAGAATGTGCAAACTGCAGTATAATCTATGCTTGAGTTTGACAGGAGAAGATTCCTTTCCCATCCCTAGTTATAACCAGAAAGGAACTGAATGTATCCAGAAGGCACCAGGTGTAGATCTATACATGGGGCGGGCAGGCACTATAAATAACTCAGAAATTAAATTGTTATAACAAAGGGCAAAAAACTCTATGGAAAACCATATAGATTTTTTTGTTCTCCAGCGCCATCTGGTGTTGCATGTTTATAATGCATTCAAAAGGGACCCAGGTGGCGCTGTGGGTTAAACCACAGAGCCTAGGGCTTGCTGATCAGAAGGTTGGCGGTTCGAATGCCTGCGACAGGGTGAGCTCCCATTGCTCGGTCCCAGCTCCTGCCCACCTAGCAGTTCGAAAGCACGTCAAAGTGCAAGTAGTAGATAAATAGGAACCGCTGCAGCAGGAAGGTAAATGGTGTTTCCGTGCGCTGCTCTGGTTCGCCAGAAGCGGCTTAGTCATGCTGGCCACATGACCCGGAAGCTGTACGCCAGCTCCCTTGGCCAATAAAGCGAGATGAGCGCTGCAACCCCAGAGTCAGACACGACTGGACCTAATGGTCAGGGGTCCCTAATGCATTCAAAACACTGTTTTTTGACTAATGTAGTCCCAGGTTGGGGAAGCCTGGCATAGGTGTTTGTGAGGTCATGACATTGGTGCAGAATGAATGTATAGGTTTGGAATACTGTTGATGTAGGTTGTGAGAAGATCGTTGTCACGGGCGTGGGATCTTGCTTTGAAATAGATCCACACATTGCAGTCTGTGCAAATTCACATTGCGAGCCAGATATTATTGAACTTTACAGCATCACTATTCTTATACTTATTTCTCTTCCCGCTCACGGCTAGATGAAAGCAAAATAGCTTTCTTTTCTTTCTTTCTTTTTTGCTGTGATTCATCAGCTAGTGCTTGGGGACTGGACAAGCTTTCTGTAAAATAAGAGCTAATTGTTGTGGTCTGTGGTTATCTGTTGCACTGGCAACGCGAAGGTCTGGTAATTCTACTTATTGGCATTTCTTTTTTGTGCTGTTTGCAAGACCTTGAAGTGTTGATTTACTGTCTCAGACAAATCTCATCTGGTGGCAGAATTCTTTGGAACTGGACACTTAAATCAGAGAAATAACTTGGTGAGGTGCGTTCTGCAAGGCAGTCGGCTATGATGAACATTGCCACAGGGATGAGAAATGACTGCAAGACTGTAAATGTAAGAAACCATAATGTCAAGAGCTGCTGCTGGCAGGGAGGCAGGGAGAATATTATACTGCCCTGGATTATGGATGGCCTTAATTTAAAGTTCTTTGTAGGTAATCTAGAACACTGGTTCCCAGTCTTATTGGCATGGAGTAACATGGTATGGTGACTAGGGCTGACATTCGTCTGGAGATTCCTGGACGTATCCGGGATTCTGCCCTTAAAAATGGCGTCCAGGGGGACATTTTCACAATTGGCAAAATGTCTAGGAAAACCGGGACGTATGGAACATAGCTGTCAACTTTTGGACTTGAAAATAAGGGATTTTTCCAAACTTTCGGATTTGAAAATAAGGGATGCCGCGAGGGCGGTGCAATGGCACCAAGTAGCCTCACCACCCTGCGCTCCAGAGGCTGCGTGCGAACGGGTGAGCGAAAGAGCGAGCGCGTAGACGGCAGGCTGTCGGCCTGTCTGGTTGGGCGTGAGGGTCTGGCTGCACAAGGCATGCAAGCTCCGCCCCCAGTCGGTCTCAGACTCCTTATTGGCAGCCGAGCAACGCAGCTGAGGAGCCTCCCTGGCCGGCAGGGAGGGAGAGGAGCTGCTTCCTTTGAAATCCGGGAAATTTAAGGGATATGAACAATCCAGGATAGCAGTGGGAAACGGCATTGGAATAAGGGAGTTTCCCGCAAAAAAGTGGAGGGTTGACAGCTATGGTGTGGAAACGGGGGCAGAATACATTGCTGGCACCTGCGGCAGCCCCCACAGTGATGCTGAGCCTGAGGCCAGCCGCATGCTGTCACCCAGAGGCCCGGGCATCCGCACGAGGACCAGAGCACCCCCCCCCGGGACTGGTAAGCCTGCGTTAAGGAAGTGAAAAGGCGGCGGCGGCTTGCAGGCAAGAGCTGGGTGGGCATGGAGAGTGCAGGCGCTGCTTCCATGAGGAGGGTTGGCGGCGGTGGGCCTCTCTCACAAACTAGGTCCGAAGCCTCTTCACTGTATTGCTGTATTGTTTTTAACAATTGATTGGGAGCCGCCCAGAGTGGCTGGGGAAACTCAGCCAGATGGACGGGGTACAAATAATAAATGATTATAAATTATTATTCACGAAGTGGGAGGAAGCAGGGGACAGGCCGAGTAGACCGGGGAGAGAGAGAGATCTTGCATGCGATAGCAAAGGGAGGGTTTCGTGAGGCGGGCAGGTGAGGTGGAGGGACGGCAGAGGCAACGAGGGCAATGGCAGCGAGGGAACAGCCAGGTTTCAGAGGAGGGAAGTGCCCTGTTCTTCTGCAGCCCCGAACAGAAGCAGGCTGCATCTTGATGCTGGAGGTGGAGCGAGCGAGCGGCGGCTGTTTCCGGATCACTTGCGGAGGCCTCCCACTGCCTTTGTTATGTACTGAAGTTCTCACCCTGGCCACCAGGGGTATTGTGTATATAGTTTTCACTCAGGTCCACGTCAGTTAATTTAGGTGGGAAACCCTGGGCTGTTGTTGTTACAATGTCTGCCATGCCAGCCGGCTGCCTATAAAAGCAGGCCGGCTGAGCTGTTCAGTTCAGTTCTGTTCCAGCTTACTAATAAAGAGCTGCTTGGAGAAATCTCTGTGTCGTCTGCTATGTCTACTCACTACTTAATAGTCTTTTCGCTCTCTGCCTTCCCTATCATTGAGAGTCGTCCTTTCCTCCCTCCTGGGTCCCTGGCTCGCCTCTCCATCCCTGGCTTCCCTCCTCCCATGTGTGTACCAAAAAACAAAACACACACACACAAACAAAAAGCGCAACAACTCTATCCAGATTTTCAGTTTTGGAAATATGGCAACCCTAATGGAGACCATTGATTTATTGTCACAGCATCATAATATGCCAACAAAAAACAAAATGTATCGGTTGTTCCAGCTGAGGAATTACAAGCAATAATTATTTTGGTTTTACATATAAAGCCAATGATGTATTGGCATAGGTTTTGTGACCTACTTGAGGGTTGTGTCCCACAGTTTGGGAAGCTTCTGATATAGAAGATGGAATTAGGGTGCAATCCTGATACTAGCCACTGCCTTACAGAGCTTAACAGAGCAGTGCATGCTAGCCAGCCAGGGCTAAAGGGGGACATGGTGGGTAGGCAGATCACTGCAGCAGCCTGGAGCTGGAGTTGTGCTGAGAGCTGGGTTGGATCCAGCACCATTATGGGGCTGTTTAGAAAGCCACTGGTCCACTAAGACCCCTAGATCCTTTTCACATGTACTGCTTGTAAGCCAGGTGTTCCCCATCTGATATTTGAAGAAATCACCATCAAATTATCATATGAGATACTGCAATTAGCCGACTCCTTGAGTGAATAAATGTAAAAGAATATATATTCTTTTTCTCTTGGGAGAAATAATAGTTTGGAAACAAAAAGAACGCCTGCTTTGTTTTTCAGTGAAACGGGTGTGTGTGTCACAGCAGGCATCATTTCAGAAGAGGCTTCTGCGTGAAAGAAAAGTCGAGCGGGGGACACATACTTCTCCAAGATGGCATTTGCCATCTGCTGGTTTTATAAGTAATTGTGCTAAATATAGTTTTTACAAATATGGTGACCAGGTTTAGTAGGGAACATGTTTATATTCAGTCAAGAGGGGTTTTATATGATTAATCCACCTGGCTAACTGATTGAGTCTTTTAGCACTGCATATTAGGATATATGACACCCGGTTTTAGAGGGGGAAAAATAATAAAATTTATTTATTTATTTTTTAAAAAAGGAATGAGAGAAGGGCCTTCCCTGAAGATTTCAAAACCTGGGCAGGTTTGTATGAGGGGATACAGTCTTTCAGATAGCCTGGACCTAAGCTGCACAGGGCTTTCTAGAACTTTATAATTATGCCTGGGAATAGACCGGAGCTAGTGGAGCTGTTTTAACAAGGGGGTCATATGCTTTCTATAACCAACCCTGGTCAATAGTCTGGCTGCAGCTCTTTGAGACACTTGACGTTTCTGAGCACTTTTCAACACAAAACCTTTCCAGAACAGCCTCAGACTGCCATTGGCCCAGCTGTTAAGACAGGGGTCCCAGACATTAGAAAGAACTTCCTGACAGTAAGAGCTGTTCGACAGTGGAATTTGCTGCCAAGGAGTGTGGTGGAGTCTCCTTCTTTGGAGGTCTTTAAGCAGAGGCTTGACAGCCACCTGTCAGGAATGCTTTGATGGTGTTTCCTGCTTGGCAGGGGGTTGGACTGGATGGCCCTTGTGGTCTCTTCCAACTCTATGATTCTATGATTCTATGTAGCAATAGGCAATTGATGCTTTGGGGCCAAATAGAAAACCTTGTATCTGTCCTTCACCCTCTCCTGTAATTATGAAGACACATTATCCCAAGCTGGAAAAGAGGCAGGGGGCGCTTATTATTTATTTTCCTTTATGTTTACTTCCATGACTCACCTCTGCCAAGGGATGGTTGAATCCATTGATTTTGGTTTAAGAAAAAACAGACAGAAGTTTAAGTAAATAACATTCGAGAAACTTGAATAAACATATAAAAAGATAGCACATCTGAGATCTCTGAATAGCAAGACTGTTTTTATTATGAGTTTCACCTAGGATAGTGATTGGGTCCAACTTATGGCCGTTGGGCATAACAGTGAACATTTAATAAGAAGTTTAAAGTTTTGCTCTTTTTACAGAAAGCTGTTAAGGGTTTCTGGCAGCGCTGACGAATCCTGCAAAAAGCTTTTCGAAGTTGCGTTTGAGCAAGCTGTTGAAAAGTAGCTCAAGGCAGACTGAACACCTCAAGTTCTTGGGTCGATGTGGGAAGCAGTATACTGAGATACGCGTTATAAACTATCATGGCGCATAAAGCAAAGTTCTGCAGTGAAACCTGTGAAGACAGTTTTGCTTACGGGTTGCGAGAGCCTTCATAAACATCTCTGAGCCATTTAGCAGATGCATTAAAAATTGCCTTCATTTAACACAGCTGTTGTGACGAGACATGTTCTTTAGAAAGAAGAAAGAAAAAAGTACATGCGTGGCAGTAAACAGATAGTATAAGAAAGGGGACTTAATGTTTTGAAATGCAATGCCATGACACTACAAATCCAGACTATGAGTCGTAACCAAATACAAAACACTACTAAACCTTAGCTTACATAAATGCAATCCTAGTAACAACACACACAACGTAACAGGCTGTTTTTGACTATGTAACTTCTATTTCGCACAATTCAACATATAATATCTCACCATGTGTAATTCCAAAGACCAACACATCATGCCATACCTTCAAGTTTTCCACCTGATCTGATATCTACATACAAGGAACGTTAGAATCCTCAAAGCAGCAACACGTGGAACACCATAAGATAAGCATACCATATTGTGGTTATTGCCAATATGCCAATTTAGGAACTGAATGGACTTTATCTCCTGACCATCCATTGGACTTTAATTTCTCAGGTTATGTTCTGTTTACATGTTGGAATTACACATAGTGAGATATTATATGTTGAACTGTGTTCGAAATAGAAGTTACATAGTCAAAAACAGCCTGTTACGTTGTGTGTGATGTTACTATGAGTCGTAACCACCATTTATTTATTTATAAAATTTATATCCCGACCTTCCCCGCAAAGGAGCCCAGGGCAGCAAACTCAAATGATAGAATAGTTTAAACATCATTAAAAACGTCTTTAATACAATTCTGATGCAGATGCAGAATGAGAAAGATCTCAACTTGAAAGACTTGTTGGGAGAGGAAGATCTTCAGCAGGCAAGAAAAGACAAGAGAAATTATGGCTGTCTAACAGCCCTGCACAGGGAAGTTTATAATGTTTGATTATGTTTTTGGGTGTGCTGGAAGCTGCCCAGAGTGGCTGGGGAAACCCAGCCAGATGGACGGGGTATAAATAATAAAATTATTATTATTATTATTATTATTATTATTATTATTATTATTATTATTATTATTATTAATCAAGGGGAGGGAATTCCAAAGAGTTGGTCCCACAACACCTAAGACCCAGTCTCTATATTGTGTGGAATGGACCTCCTTATAAGATGGTAATTGTAGGAATTTGTTGAGAGGCCAGCAACACCTGGAGGGTCACTGGATCCCCACCCTTTCAAGATTCAGAAGGTGGCTACATACTGTCTCAGACTTACTATCAGATTGGAAACCTACAGACAGCAAACTGCAGCTTTTGCAGGGATTTTTCATAATGGCATCTCCACACATCGAAAAAACACCTCTTTTTTTTTTTTTTTGCAGAGACAAAGTTACAGAGTTCTGTACTTACACCCCATAGTCTTGATATCTATTTGCACTGAGGTCATTTTTGTAGCACTATAGATTAGGTGTTAGTTACATTTACACTCCCTGAAAATTGCCTTTGCTGCAGCGTTGAAAACAGAATGGGAGACGGAACTTCTTTTTGACGTTTTTGGTGGTTGTTGTTTTTTAACCAACAAATTATTCAGCTTGGTAATATTCATAATGCCACAGAATAACAGCTTGCAATTTTCGGGGATGTTGCACTGGTAACAAACAAAATTGGAATGAGACTCGAATCTGAATGCGAAAAGTTCAATTGGGGGGGGGGAGGAGGTTTCTTTTCCCCACAAAAGGAAAAAAGTTTGAGATATTCATCCGTGAGATAGAGAAGAAAAGTATTAGAAATATCCACTTGTAAGAAAAGAGAATATTTAGGAATAGCTCACCAATATCACATTGCTTCCTGTCACGTGGTTTCGTTAGCATGTGTTGTTGTTGATTGTATCATTGTGGTGGTAGAAATAGAATATAATAGCCATATTATATAAGGATTGTTGTTGTTGTTGTTGTTAATTTATTTATCACCTATACAATTGTATCAGAGCAATCTACAATAAAAAATAGTTTAAAAGGTTAGAAACATACAAGGTAAAGAGGTAAAAGGTAAAGGACCCCTGGACAGTTAAGTCCAGTCAAAGGCGACTATGGGGTTGCGGTGCTCATCTCGCTTTCAGGCCGAGGGAGCTGCCGTTTGTCCACAGACAGCTTTCCGGGTCATGTGGCCAGCATGACTAAACTGCTTCTGGTGCAACGGAACACTGTGACGGAAACCAGAGCGCTCGGAAATGCCATTTACCTTCCCGCCACAGCGGTACCTATTTATCTACTTGCATTGGTGTGCTTTTGAACTGTTAGGTTGGCAGGAGCTGGGACAGAGCAACGGGAGTTCACTCCATTGCGGGGATTCGAACCACTGACCTTCCGATCAGCAAGCCCAAGAGGCTCAGTAGTTTAGACCACAGTGCCACCCGCGTCCCTAGAAACATACAACACCTCCCCCCTGCCCAGAAATGGCCATTTATAAGAGGTTATGAATCAACACATGCTAAGACTTTGAACCATCAACCTTTGGGTAAAAATAATACAGTCCACCTCATCCCACTCATTCCTGTTTTATCTTAGGGCAGGAGTCCAAAATGGCCTCCTGGTCTCTCTATCTGTCTTAGATTATGGACCAGTTAGAAAGCCTCAGGGAACTTGGTACTATCAGATAAACAGGCCAGAGAGCCAAGATGCTTGATAATGTGGAGGAACATAATATTTTGTGGGTAGGTGCTGACAAGCGGTTGATAGTTTTTTTAAGAGCATTATTTGTTTTAAGATACCCAAACCTGTTCCAGAATCCCAGCAAAGATAGTAAACAATGCCAGAAAGGGCATTTCAATTGTAATGCACACAGTGTGGAACTCTGTTCATAGACAAAAGTCAGGTCACATCAGTGTCCATCTTACATTGACAGATGGTTTTTTTTTATTAAAAAAAATAATCTACCGGTAAATGCTTATCCGCTTTTTGTGATATCCTGTACTCTGTCAGTGACCTTTTAAAACATTGGTGCTTATTTCAAAACTTGTACTTTTCAAGGTATGTGTAATCTTATATAGCTGTGAGTCAGCAACATTTGCCATAGTGGGACTCATGAATAAACATCCAAGGGCTCAGACCGCATGGCTTTTGCAGTTTTATTTCCTGTGTCTCGGAAGAAGAAGAAGAAGAAGAAGAAGAAGAAGAAGAAGAAGAAGAAGAAGAAGAGGAGGAGGAGGAGTTTGGATTTGATATCCCACTTTATCACTACCCAAAGGAGTCTCAAAGCGGCTAACATTGTCCTTTCACTTCCTCCCCCACAACAAACACTCTGTGAGGTGAGTGGGGCTGAGAGACTTCAGAGAAGTGTGACTAGCCCAAGGTCACCCAGCAGCTGCATGTGGAGGAGCGGAGATGCGAACCCGGTTCACCAGATTACGAGTCTACTGCTCTTAACCACTACACCACACTGGCTCTCGGAGTGTGGCCTGACAGTTGTGTGCTGCAAAACATCTGCTAAATAGGCCGGGACCTGGTCTGCATTTTAGACAGGAGACCATTTGGAAACCCTGCGTTTGGAAGGGTGGTGAAATGTAACTATAATAAGCCAAAATGATATTCTGCTGTGGACATTGGGAAGCCTTGCTGAGTATTGCCAGAGAGGCAGCTCAGAAATGCACGCAAGCATAAATAAAACATTTTAGAAAGCAATATAAAATGTTTTCAAATATAAATGTTAAAAACTCAGTGAACATTGCCCACAGGGTCTAATATTTCTGCAAAAGTGGTAACCTTTTCATAGTTATTGAGTATTTTCCCTGCATAGGAATTCTAATTTATATATTATCATTCAGCTCTTAATTCCCAATGCTTAAAATGGATATCCATCCTATTTCCAAACTCTATATCCTTCAGAAATGTTTTATCTGATTCATTTTGACACTTCTTATTAAAATAGCCCTATTTGGATTGAGTGCAAGGGAATGGAAGAAAGGAGGAAGCAGGGAAGAATTTAGATAAGAAAACAACTTGGTGGGGGGCAGTGCAGTATCAATATTTATAAATCCTCATCTTTGGTTGAAATCTCTAGGTGAATTCATGCCATCAAATGTTACGAACAACTTTTTAAACATTTTCGCCACCATATGCAGCAGTGCTCTTACAGCTGACCTACTAGCAAAAACCTGGCAGTGGAAAATAGTACCCTGGAGACACTATTTTTCATCCAGTCCTTATACTCACCCAAGAAGGTGTTGATCAGATAGCTAGCTAGGGTCTTCTATACATTGGGCTATCTCCAGTATAGACCCACTGAAAGTGCAATGGATAAAGCGTGTTCTCCTTCATGGAGAGCACATGTTGCGGTGGGGGCCGACAAGTCACCCCTCTGTTGCTGGGCGGGTTAGTATACCTGTAGATGGCCACTGCTGTGATTGTGTCCTGGGTGTCGTTGGGGAGATTTCTATGTGCAATTTGCTGATGGACAGCCCAGGGACTATATAGTGCTGGGCACGCAGCGTGATAGCACTCTTTGCTGCGTGCAACGGATCACCCACCCCCTCCCTATTTACTAGGCCTCTGTGTTGACCTTGCTATGCCTGTCATGGCATCATCTGCTTTTGGGGCAGGGGCCTGGTAGGATTTTTTCCATTTGGCTGATTGGCTGGTGCCATTTGGTTTTCGCCTACTGCGTAGCAATTAGTCACAACTTGTAAGGTTGGCGGTTAGGCATTGGTTAATTTAATTGGTTGGTGGAGGGGTCAGGATTGACTGTGGCTGCCCCTCCAATGCTGCTGCTGCGCAGGGAATTCCGTTAAAGGAATCCAGGGGCTCACCATGCTTTTGTCCGTATCCCCCGGTCCGGGGCCAGGGCCACTCAAGAGCCCCTGGGAGCATTTGGGGAGAGGCGAGGGTCAGACCCCCGGCTCCCATTCTCTCCCCAAAGTGTTTTCCCTTTACTGACAAATGTCAGTTCTGTCCCCAGTGGGACAGATAGTCTGAACCAATGCCTAAGCAACCACTCACATATTTTGTATTTTAATAAAGTTGTGGCCAAAATTATGCCAAAAACCTTAAACTTAAAATTCTGTCTGAAGTGTGTTTTATTTGAGGGGTGGTTTGGGGACCTCGACGCGCAACATAATTTTTGGTAGAAGATGGATGTCAGTGGAATGAAAACAGTGGTGTACATGAACAATGAACAATGATGCCTTCTTACACCCCTAGCCTCGAGTACAGGAGAAGCAGTGATCCCCCCCCCCCAGCAAGAGCGTGCCAGAGTTCAGTTTCAGCACCTAGTTGTTGTTGTTTTTCTAGAAAGAAAGCGCTGGTTAAAAGTGTGGCACTTACTGTAACAACTCCGTGGTGAGTTCTGGCACCTTTTTTTTCTAGAAAAAAAAAAGCACTGAGGAGAAGTAACCTTGCATGAGCATCTTCAGTGTGCTCCACAACTCAGGCCCTCAATAGTTGCCCCCCCGTCTTTCAGCCCATGTGGCACCCCACTATGAGGCTCTTAGACATGCCAAGACATGAGCACACGCCAAACTGAACAGTTTGTGTTTCATCCAGGAGGGATGAGATGTTTGATAAAGATCTTCTTCAGTGGCCCAAGAATGCAGATCAAAAAATTGAAGATAAAAGAATCTTGGCTTTTTGTATGGGTTATTCTGAATAATAATAGTAATAGTAATGCAGTGGTACCTCTGGTTACGTACCGTATATACTCGAGTATAAGCCGACCCGAATATAAGCCGAGGCACCCAATTCTACCACAAAAAACCTGGGAAAGCTTCATAGGAGCCACTGCCTGCCTCACTCGAGTATAAGCCGAGGGCGGCTTTTTCATCACAAAAAATGTGCTGAAAAACTAGGCTTATACTCGAGTATATAGGGTACTTAATTCCTTCCGGAGGTCCGTTCTTAACCTGAAAACGTTCTTAACCTGAAGCACCACTTTAGCTAATGGGGCCTCCCGCTGCCGCTGCGCCGCCAGAGCACAATTTCTGTTCTCATCCTGAAGCAAAGTTCTTAACCCGAGGTAATATTTCTGGGTTAGCAGAGTCTGTACCTGAAGCGTCTGTAACCCGAGGTACCACTGTAGTATTATTTATATGTCACCCATCAGACTGGATTGCCCCAGCCACTCTGGGCAGCTACCAACAAATTAATAAAATACAATATTTCATAGTATAAATTAATACTTTGTTGTGGCTTCAGTGTCACAGAAATGTTTTTTTCTTAAGTACATTTCTATATACAGTATATGCGTCTGTCTCTTTCCATATATTGTTTGTCACCCCTAATAGGAAACATCCGTATCATGCTACTGTCAGATTATTATACAGAGTGAAAATGTTATTGTTCATCTCTTAATGGCAGAGCTTTTTCAATCTTCCTGGAAACAATTTAAGCTATACGACAGATGATGGAATGATGCGGGTGTTAATACCACACTCTATATATCTACATATGTATATCTTCAGGTCCTCTAATATTATCCAGATCACTGAGTGCAAAAAAAGATGTCATATTCAGTATGTAAGTAAACAGCTGACCTGCACACACACTTTAGAAACTACAAATCTTCAATTTTGACCAAAAACATGGAGCTACCAGTTGTGAAATATATTCTGAGAAACACTGTCTGCCAGACTTATCAATGATATTTCCTGAGATGCCGGCAGATACAACAATGCTAACTGGATACACTCTCCGTTGAACACAAGCTTGTTTCGTGTGATACCGGTAAAAAGGCCTGGTCTCCTCATGAGCACAGCCTTTGCTCACCTGGCAGCCACAACCGGATGTGTCGACTATAGAGATCACATTATAAAGTGCTTTTAAAGGAATGGCATAAGCATTGTGTTTATATTTTCTTGAAGATTCCTGTATCTTGCCAGCTTGAAATGAACAGGTGACTCATATACGATTGGTGATACATCCTACATCTTGTGAATAAATAAATGTGTGTTTATATGTGTGTGTGTGTGTGTGTGTGTGTGTGTGCGCGCGTGTGTGTGTAGCATGAGGGGGCTGGCACATTTTTAAAGAGGGTTGGGGAGGGGTGGTAGGCTGTATGCCTGAGCCCCTTCCTGGACCCTGTACGGATCCACTTAGCCAGGCTAGCTTCCTGGTGAGGTAATTGCTCTCTTACGTATGGGCCATTAAGGTAACAAAGGAAATGGTTCTGTGCCAGATAAAATGTATGGGCCTCCTACCCTCAACTTGGTGGTATCTGAAGAAGTGTGCATGCACACGAAAGCTCATACCAAGAACAAACTTAGTTGATCTCTAAGGTGCTACTGGAAGGATTTTTTTTATTTTTTATTTTGTTTTGCTGGTAGTTAAAAAGACAAAGGCCAGAGTGGAGAGTTGTGTCTGCAAGCTAGAAGCAAGGCTGGGGGTGGGCAGCTGGGAGAGAGAACCATGCCTGATTTCTGGTGGAATCCAAGGCTGTAGCTATGGAAGAAGCAAGACCTGCTTGGGGTGTTAATGGTGTGAGCCTCTCCATGTAGTCTCAGGTTGTATATATATGTAAAAAAACCACACATCCTAACACACCACAGTCTCTGCTGTCCCTCATTCATTCCAAGGAAAGCGAACCCTGGATCAGCTTGGAACCCCTGGAATCTTGCACCACTCAGAGGTTGAGGTGTATAACAATAGAAACACATTGTTTGCTGAGCTATTTCCCACTGAAGTGTTAAATGTGTATATTTGTATTCTCTGTGTGTGCAATAAACATCTCTGTGTGCATGTGAAATACATGTCTATTGAAGACACTCACTGCAAAAGTTCTTAAGCCTTTTAACCACCCAGGGAAAAATATGTGGGATGGGTAAACTCATGAGAGAATGTTTTCCATTCCAGTGCCAATCTCATCATCATGAACAATCTCTTTTAAAAAATAGAGTTTTGTGCACAAAGATGGAAATTGGACCTCAGTTCGCTTCCAACTTGTATGTATTGACAAGTTGATTTTCGTGATTGCATTATTATTTTTTTGCAGCTGCCGGCTTTTAAAACTGCTTTTAATGATGCAGTTTAAATTGTTGAAACCCACCTGTTACAATAACATTATTATTGTTATTGTTACTAATGCTATATGCGTACAGTCTCACCCAGCAAGATGTGAACCTCTGTAGATGCCCAGTGATATTGCCTCTCCCTCTCTCTCTCTCTCTCTCTCACACACAGCAGTTTAGGCCACAATCCTAACACTACTTACCTGGGAGCAAACACCCTTCAACTTCTCTCTGAGTAGACACGGTTAGCATTGCAGCCTAAATCTCGGTACTCCAGGAATGGGGAAATGGTTTCCCTCCTAATGTTGCCGAACTACAACTCCCATCACCCCAACCATTGACCACAGGGCTGATGGGAGTTGTAGTCCAGTGACATTTGGATGACCACAGGCCCCCCACTCTTATGACTTGTTCCTAAAGTACGAGGAGGCTTTCTTACTCACCCCAAAATCCCCTGTAAAACTTGAGCCGTTAAGTTAGCCGTTGTCAGAATTTACAGCAGTTGCCCAGTTGCCATTTCACAGTTGTGAGATGCCGCAAACACATAAATCTGCTACGAGGCAAAACATGCTGTTGATTAAACCCTCTCAATTTATAGGAGCCATAAAAACGTTGGTTACAGAGAATTAAGCGTTCCTTCCCGCTTCTCCCAAGCTTTGATTTTTGTTGTTGAGATGTTGAGAGTTCCCCGCACCCTGCCTCTGCTGTGCTGGTCATCTTGAACCTTTTCAGTTCCTTGGCCACTTAGGACTTGGGGCTACATTCCTTTGGCTGTTCCTTGTCTTTGTCCTGCCATCCCCCCTGCAGCGATGCAGCACCACTGTCTCAAAACACGGCTCAGATTTACCCAGGCAATCCTAGGAACATTCGGTGACTCCCTTAAACCACTCTGATTTTGCCCTTTCCATAGTGCTTTCTGCCCTTTCTCTCCTCTTTTATTCCAGGTGAGTTTTCGCTTCTCCTCCGTTTCACTGAAAGGGCATGCATGCACCACTTTAATGCGATTCTGTCTCTTTCTGGATGCTTCACTCTGTCAGTTGCTCTGCTGAAGGGCTTGCTTCTGCAGTGTGAGACCCCCATTGCAATCACGACCAAAAGCTGAAACCTTCGTCATACAGTTCCCAGCATTACGTAGTTTCTTTATCTTGGCCTTTGGCATCTGAGATACACATGATCAGGTCCCACTCTATTCCTGTTACTGCGGTTTGTTTTATTATGACTGTTTTGTGTGTGTGCGTTGCATCAGATCGTTATAAGGTGCGTGATCTTTGTCGTTTCTTCAGCTCACAAACCGCCTTGTGTATAGTAATATAGAAAGGCAGCGTGCAAATTAAAAGTAAAATGGGAAAAAAGAAGAAGAAATGAAAACGTCAAGGGGCGATCCTGCAAGGGATGTGTGATTCCCACCCTGGATCCCTACCTCCACTCAACAGCTGTGGGTCAGAGGGGGCAATCCTGCAAAGTATGGGTGATGCTCTGCTAGCAGCTTTACTTTAAGAAACCCCCAGGATTGCCCCCTCTGTCCAACAGTAGGGAGGAGAAGGAGACACGAGAGTACCCTCTCCTGACTGTGTGTTTAAAACACTAATTAAACCCTGGCCCACCCCTGAACATATGCAGGAATCGTCCTACTCACAAGTAGAAGCTTGGCAGAGACACATGCCCGACTGGCATGTTCCCTCCTTCCTGGATGACCGTTCGGGAGCTTCAAAAGCATTCCTTAGCCCGAACATCACAGCGACTGGTGCCGGATGACACCAGTACACTTAGGGATCCGCAGAGTGTGCACAGTTGCGTAACAGACCACAGCAACTCAGCATGTAGGCTAATCTACTTTATTTACATATAAACACACATGGAGCCCTTCATCATGGCTCCCTCTCTTTCTAGCATCAGGCAGCAAAGAGCAAGAACAAAGGACAATAGTCCCACTTCAGGGAACACAGTAAGACAAACATCCTGTCTTCCGTCACTTCCCACTTCCCACTCTGTGGAACGAGAACACATACCCAGTCATGTGATAAACAATAAACCCATGACTGCACACGGGGAATGAATCTCCCAACAATGCATACCACACAAGTGTCTCGTTTTGAGCAGGATATCCCAAATTGACAGAAGGTGCCTCGGCTTCTGGTCCCAATCCTGGGTGTCCTGTTTTGGCTCCTGTGCTCTGTCTGGTTTTGGTCTCACCCTATGGCCCGAGTCAGTTGACTCACACCAGAGTGCAGGACCAAAAAATGGAAGTAAAACTTACTTTGTTCCCGCATGTCACCACCCTCCTTCCTCCTCCTACCGCCAGCTTCTGGAAGTATGTCTGTGGTGTTGTTGGAGAAGGAGGAGGAGGCTGTGGCAAAGTTGCGAGGGTGAGGGAAGGAATGGGTGGGTGACAGCAGCTGGTGAGTGAGCACGCAGGGGTGGGGGTGGGGTGGGTGTGTCCAGATTTGCCCTACCGAAATGTTGAAGGGTATGCTTAGGTGGGAAAAGATCTGCTACTGGGCAGGGTTCCACCTTCCACCTTCAAACAACCCTTCCACTGCTGCAATAGGGAAGGAAATCCCTTCCACTCTAAAAGCAGTGGAAATGCACACTGGGTCAGAGCAAGAGTAATGGAGGAAGGGAAGAGCTTTGCAAACACCCCCACCATCCAGCCCAGACACTGAGGTCCAGCTCCGAGGGCCTTCTGGCAGTTCCCTCGCTGCAAGAAGTGAGGTTACAGGGAACCAGGCAGAGGGCCTTCTCGGTGGTGGCGCCTGCCCTGTGGAACGCCCTCCCAGCAGATGTCAAGGCAATAAGCAACTATTTTACTTTTAAAAGACAACTGAAGGCGGTCCTGTTTAAGAGAAGTTTTTAATGCTTGATGCTGTATTGTTTTTAATATTCGGTTGAAAGCCGCCCAGAGTGGCTGGGGAAACCCACCCAGATGGGCGGGGTATAAATAATAAATCATTATTATTATTATTATTATTATTATTATTATTATTATTATTATTATTAACATAGATGGACAAGGCTCCCTTTTGATCCCACTGACTTGCTGCCAGCGGTGGAGGAAGCCGCTCGGGCGCCTGGGGCGGCACACCCACGGACAGGGCAAGCCGCCCATAGGGGCAGGGCGAGGGTGGGGTGAGCCACCCATAGTGCATCGCGGGGCCTCCGGAGTCTGCCTGCCTCCTCCCACTCAGCCGCCCTACAGCTGGGGGGGAGGTAGTGGGGGGCCATTTGGGCAGCGCGGAGCATGCGCTCGCCCAAGCCACCGTGTCTCTCCCAGGCATTTTGTCACACACCCCAACGGTGACACCCGGGGCGGTCCGCACCCACTGCACCCCCCTTCCTCCACCCCTGCCTGCAGCCAAATAAATTGATGTTCAGCATGTTCATGCGTTCATCCAGCTGAGTTTTGAAACCAAAGAGATTGCCTTCGCAGCTCACGCAGAGGTAAGGCCCTCTCATTTCAGTGGGATTTATATTCCCAGGCAAATGACCGTAGGGTTGTGGCCTTATAGGGACATCCTTAAATGCCAGTCCTGTCATGTTTAGAGATCTTAAGTTGAATTTATAGGGCTAGATAAACAAGCCATCCGAACGTTAATTGTCTCTTACTGTGAAAACTGCCCCAGCTATTTCTTCCAGGCTTCAGATGACCCGTGTCAGATTATTGTTGCAGTCATTGTGTGTGTGTGTGCGTGCTATGGCAATATGAATTCAATCTTATCCTGGATTCCAGCCTGAATTCACTAATTGATGTTTTGCATACTTTTGGACTTATGCAAGCCTTTCTCTCTCTCTCGTTTTACATAAATGGATCTCCTCACTTTATTGTAGTATAACACCACCGAAGCATTGCAATAGCAGCATGCATGGGTAGCTGCAAACTTTGGGGGTTCCTCCAGCTCTGCCAGTGCCACTCTCTTGCACATGGTTTGCACTGTTTCAGCTCCATAGGGCTGTCACTCAGAGAATGAATTAACTGTTAGTACATAGGAGGAGGGTCGTGAAATGTTTTCTTCTGGGTATGTTGTGAAACAGTTAATGCTTCTCACTTTGACACAGGTCTGGCTCCAGTTCGCTATTTCAGGCATGCCCCATGGCTTTTGGCTTAGAACAGGACTTAGAAATTGATGCCTCGTCGATTTCAAAGGAGGATTGTCATATTGCGCAGGGGCTGCAATTTGAGAATCACAAACCTGCTTGTGTACAGAAGTGGTGATACAGTTCTTTGAATCTTGAATTTACTAATTTCATAGAATAGTGTTGGAAGGGAGCCCAAGGGGAATCTAGTCCAACCCCCTGCAATGCAGGAATCCACTTACAGGATATATATGGATGGCAAGCAAGTTGTTCGCCAGATGCTGATGGACTCCATCTCCCACCAACCCTAGCTAACAACCATAGCTAATAGTCAGGGATGATGGGAATTAAGAAGAGAGCTTTTGGATCAGAAGAGAGCTTTTGGATCAGGGAAGACAGACCCATACGTCTGATGGACTTTGCATAACCATCTCCAACACTATATATTGCACTTTGAAGTAGCACTTTAATGTTTGAAAGTATATACAGGCTTTTGCCTCTGAGGAAATACCTATGTATGCTTTATGTATGACATTGCCTGTTTAGTTCATGATTCAATACATTTTCATCTATAGATACTCATGGGAAGCAAGATATATGAGCACGATAGCAAACGCTTGCTCACAACACACTGGGTCTTAGCCCAAAGGCCGAGAAGCGATGCCAAACTACCAATTCAGGCTTCTCGCCCTATGTAACCAGCGACAAAAATATCAGATGGAGAAAAGCCCTTATAGCTCTGTGGCTCCAGTGCCTGCACTCTGCCTTAGTTGAAGGATGCTATCGCTGGAACCCCTATGAAGAGAGAGTTTGCCCAGTGGGGGTGGGGGGTAGTAATGTGCCTAAAGATTTAGCCCACTACTTATTGGTTTGTTGAATCTACAAAGACTTTATGGAACCATAGAGTTGGAAGGGACCACAATGGTCATCTAGTTCAACCGCCTGCAATGCAGGAATCTCAATCTTCTCCCCGTATCTCTCCTTCGCCATCCCCCCTTTGCTTGGCCAAGGAATGCAAGCTCCAAGTTTCTCATTCCTTGACCTAGTAAAGGAGGGAAAGGATTACAGCTTCCCATTCTGCATACCAGACAGATGTGTGAATGTATCATGGAGTGGGGAGGACAGAACACCAGAGATCTGTCTTATAAAAGCTTGAAGGGTTCCCGCCCCCCTTTTAAGTGTCAATAAACGGTGTTTTGAAATCCTGGTTGGGGGGGAAAGGCAACATAATCTCCTCCTCGAAACATTGCACTTGATATTCTGCTGCCATTGTATCTCAAAACCTAATTCTACATTTTCTGATTCCTGCAAGACGTTATAATGATTCATTAACAGGCTTCTGGTTTCCTTCAAACCACAGAGTAATATCTCACATGTGGTCAAATTCTGAGGAATATTATGACCTTTTACACAATGTCTGATATGAAATAAACCTTATACTGTACAACAAAATTCTCAGAGCTTTCATTTTCATACAAATCTAATTGTATTTATCACGGTTCCATTAAAAGAGAAACCCATCATTTTAATAAAACCACAGTCCTCCCATAAGGCAAAGCTTCCAAGTATATTTACCTTATTAGATCTTCCATTATGAAATATGAGTGCTAATGGAGAAACTTTTAGCATTCAAACTGGGTAAATTAGCAGTCCCTGGTCTTTATATTTCATTATAAAATTTAAAATCTGCAACATAGCTCTTAGTGGATCCCAGGATTTTAGCATGCTGCCACAGGGAGCAACCCTATTTACAGAAAGTTGGCATAAAGCAAGCCAGTGTGAATTAAGCTGGTGTAAAGTTACACATTAAATCTGAATCCCTTCATCTATTCCAGATTTGGTGACACCTTGACATCTTTCAATGAGTTGTTTATAAATTTTGGAGAACAACGAAGCAGCAAAAATCTGCTGAAGCTTGTTTATAAGTACTGTGTCAGCAGGCTGAATAATATTTTGATTACCCCCTTCTTTAAGCAATAAAGGAACAATCACAATGTTTTGAATTGTGGGGAGAATTAAAAATAATCATCGCACACAAAACTGCGGTCAGCCCATAGCAGCGTTTTCAACAGGTTCAATAGCTATAATTCAGGGAGAAGCAATTACAGAGTATTTCGGTTGGGTTTTTTAATCCTATGTTTCTGTCTTTCTTAAGCCCCAAAGCAAGTAAACACAACACTAAGTACTTTTAGCCTTTGATAGTCAGCACAATATCCTTAACTCCGTGCACTGATATCAGCTAGTAAAAGAAACTGAAATTGAGCATACTTGCCTAAAAATCTTATGAAAGGTGGGAATTTGACAATAAGGAAGGCAAGCCTAAATGGAATAAATTCAATCTAATTAGTATTTCTTTGCAACAGTGAGTGAGTTTGGAAAATGCTGTATCGTTTTCAAGTATGATTGCAATTACTTGTGAACCTTAAATGTGGTGTCTAATGAACTGGACGTGACGTAGAGATGACTTTTCCCGTTTCCCCAGTGTCACGTTACATCAGTGAGTTAAAACTAGTGTGGTAGATGTGATCTGAGTTTCTTTGTCGTCCCCCCCCCCCTCCACCTAGCTTTTCGGGCACTGAAGCTCTCTACCCTTTAACTCTGCACTCAGCGGAGCTGTGTTGCTTCCAATAATCATTCAGCCAGACCTTCTTGTGCCTTGCCTTGCCTGCTTCCTGCAGGCATCCGGCTGGCCGCTTTGGGAGCAGGATGCTGGATTGGGCCACTGGCCTGATCCAGCAGGCTCTTCTGTGGCCCTTATGTGAAATTTGTGAATTAGATATTTGTCCAGAATAGACAACCAGATGCCTAATTGCAAGGCATGCACCATGCCAAGTATGAAGATGGATGCATCTGTGTTAGATAAACACAATTTCCAGTCAGCCGCCTATCATGAGGCTGAAATACATTTTCGTAATGCAAGCCATCCATTTTATTTACATGAAAGTCATTCTGTAACAAGACCTTGTTATCCTTTGTGCCTCTTCCCTCCCCCTTAAAAAAAAAAAAGACTACAGGCCATTGTGGATTATTATTATTTTTAAAAAGAAATAATAAAAATGAAAGATGAGTAGAACATATTTATCAAATGTATTTCCTGAAAAGACAGATTAATGGCCAGCTATTGTGCCAAAGTGAAAAAGAGATGGATGGCACACTTATAAAGTAAGTCAAAACTTTCCTAAGCGCTGTGCAGATATTAAAAGGATAAGGCAGTCCTTGCCACAGGCTCATTATCTAACAATCGTGATACTGGATTGAAAAAAAAGCAATGAGAGGGTAAGAGGAAGGCAAACACTGGAGCAGCTGCACCTTCTTTGGCTGAGGGTATCATAGAATCGGGACGCGGGTGGCGCTGTGGTCTAAACCACAGAGCCTAGGGCTTGTCGATCGGAAGGTCGGCGGTTCAGTGAGCTCCCATTGCTCGGTCCCTGCTCCTGTCAACCTAGCAGTTCGAAAGCACGTCAAAGTGCAAGTAGATAAATAGGTACCACTCCAGCGGGAAGGTAAACGGTGTTTCCGTGTGCTGCTCTGGTTTAGCCAGAAGAGGCTTAGTCATGCTAGCTACATGACCTGGAAGCTGTACGCTGGCTCCCTCGGACAATAGAGCGAGATAAGCGCCACAACCCCAGAGTCGTCTGGGACTGGACCTAATGGTCAAGAGTCCCTTTACCTTTACCTTTATCATAGAACCATAGTGTTGGAACTTGGAAGGAACCTCGAGGTCATCTAGTTCCATGGTTCCCAACGTGGTGCACATGCCCTACGGGGGGCAATTTGATTTTTAAGGGGGGAAATTCGAGGATGAGTTATTAACAGTGAATGGCATTTAGGCTTCCTCCACGTGAATAGTTCACTTTTTGAATAATAATAATTATATTGGGGACGGGGGACCATCAGGATTTTAGAGATGCTTAGGTGGGGCATGGCCAAAAAAAGTTTGGGAACCACTGATCTAGTCCAACCTACTGTAGCTCAGGAATATTTTTGCCCAACTGTGGGGTGTGAGCCAACGACCCAGAGATTAAGAGCCTCGTGCTCTACTGACGGAGCTACACCTTTTCACGACGCTTGGCGATGGAGAGAGGTGACGAGTCTAAATCAGGAGCGTGACCATCCTAGCTCTTGGGCCGCCTCGATGCCTTCGCATAGGATCGCGCGCAGGAGGAGGAGGAGGAGGAGGAGACCCTTCGGAAGAGCTGCTCCCTCGGGAGGCAGCTTGTAAACTGCTTCCTCCTGATGCGCTAGTTTACAGGGGTGACCAACTCCTAAGTGACTGCGATCTACTCACAGAGTTGAAAACTGGCAGTAACTGGCAGAGTTAAAAACCCTTTTTGGGGGTTCAGGTCAAAGTTGTTGAGTTTTTTTTAGGGAGGATGAAACCCCCGTTTTTTGGGGGTGCAGGGAGAAAATTTTGAGCTTTTTATAGGCGAGCCAAAGTTGTTGAGCTTCTATTGGGGGGGGGCAGCCAGTGATCTACCAGTGATCTACCACAGACGTCCAGTGATCTACCAGCAGATCACGACCTACCTGTGTTGGACGTGGCTGCACGACTACAAGGGGGAAAGCAAGGGAACGTGGACGGCTCCGAGGGGGCGGGCAGGAACCGAGGGGCGTGGCTGACGAGGATGGTGCGCCTCGCATCTCGGCCGGGCGCGCCAGAACTTTTCCTCTTGCGCCATGTGATCTCTCTCTCTCTCTCTCTCTCTCTCTCTCTCTCTCTCTCTCTCTCTCTCTCTCTCTCTCTCTCTCTTCTCCACCCCTTTCCCCCTTCTTTCTTCCTCTTCTTCGTAAACTTTTAAAGCCCCCTCCTTTTTTCTTTTTGGCAAAGGCTGCGGGCAGTGACGACTTTCGGAGGGGTGGCGGCGGCGGATCTCGCTGGTTGACATAGTAACTCCTCTCTCTCTCTCTCTCCTGCTCGCCTCAGTCGGTGTCTGAGGGGCTGCTCGGTTGCCGCCGCCGCCTCCACCGCTACCTTCATGGACTGCAGCGAGCGACCCCGGCAGCAAAGCGAAGGAGAAGGGCTGCTCGGGGCTTCGCTGCCTCCGCTGGAGCTCCGGCGACGCCGGCTCCTTCGCCATGGGGACACCGCGCTGCCCGTAGCTGCGAGCGGGGCGGCGAGGAGTCTCCTCCTCGGCGGCGGGAACCCCGGGGCCACTTTTTCTCCTTATTTCTGAAGGAAAGGCAGCAGCCCCGAGTGCGAGGAGCGCACCACTCTCTCCCCCTTTGTGTGTGTGTCAGGTTGTTGTTGGTTTTTTTTTGGGGGGGTCATCCTTTAAATAATAATTCGAGAAGAAAACGAGGGGCTTTTTCAGGGACGACGACCCCAACCAAGAGCGGGGTGAAGAAGCAGCAGCATCGCCATGAGCCAAATCGGCCAGCCGCCCTTCGGGCCAAACGGCTCTCCGGCGGCGAGCGGGGCGCGGAGGAACGACAGCCGCGACTACCTGCTGATGGACTCGGAGGCGTGTGAGGAGAACTGCACGACGGCGCCCTACGCTTACTACCCCGCGTGAGTGGCTTTTCCCGCCAAAGCGAGGGGGTGGGCGCCGCTTTTTGGAGAGGGGTGGAAAGTCAGGCGCGTCTCTCTCCCTCACGCGACGCCGACGACGGTGTGGGAATGGGACAGAGAGAAGCCAGCTGCTCTCTCTCATTTTCGAAACACAAGAGTTCAAAGGGGGTCGTGTGAAACAGTAGCGGGGCTGCTATGAGGTCGGGCTGACTCGCTTCCCGGATCCAGAGCTTCCTTCAGGGCGCGCGGAGCTTTTTCCCCTCACGGAGCTGCACCTGTGGCTTCCAGCCTCCCCCGCTGGGAAAGGGAAAGGGAAAGCGCGCGCGGAAGATGTGGCAGCAGGGCTGGAGGGGGCGATCCTTATCTAGGGAGCCTTTCCGCCATGGGGTTTGAAGGAAGCATGGGAGCCAACTTCTAGGGGGCGAGGCCCCTTCGTCCCCCACAATAAAATATCTGAGCCCCCCCCCCCCAAGTTGATGAGCATTGCCATTCAAACGGTGTGCCATGTCATGTGATCGATTATGCGTGGCGGGGCTTACCTGCTCCCCCCCTCAATATTTCATTCAAATCGGCACCCGTGGAGGGAAGATAGGGAATAGGTTTGGCCACAGCGAGGCTGGCGCTGGTGGTTTCTCTCGTGTAAGAGTGCAATGGAGTCTGTGTGTTTTTCTCTGCCAGAGGCATCCTCATGAGTGTAGCCAGGATTTTTGTTTGTTTGTGTGTGCAGAATCTCAGATTTGTATTGATGTTGATTGATTTTTTGGGGGGGGGCAGCCCCTCTTTCCATCACAGGGTAGTGGGTAAGATTGAGGGTGGCATTACGGTAGCTACAGGTAAGAATTTAAGATGCGGGCTGCTTGCTGCCCAGCTCTCTAGGTGTGGGAACTGAGGGAATGATGGGATGTAGAAGGTAGCCGATGCCATGCCCAAGCGACAGAGGCTGCCAACCTGTTGTCCACTAGCAGCGGAGAATTCGGGGCACCTCATGCATAGGAATGGAGGCCCCTGTGGGCTGGATGTGGCAGGGGGGGCTCCTGCCTGCCTGGCACCCCAGAACTGTTAGCTGCTGGCTGCTTCCCAACCCAGTTGAATGAATAGGCAAAGGGAAAACCCACACCAACACACTTACGTAGTGCCTATTTACAAGCATAGGAAGCTGCCTTATCCTGCATCCGATCATGGGTTCCACCTGGCTCAGTATTGCCTACACTGGCTGGCAGCAGTTGTCCGGGATTTTAGGCCGGGGGCTTTCCCAGCCCTGCGCAGAGATGAGGGGGAGCTTTCCCATGCAAAGCATGCGCTCTTCTGCTGAGCCACAGCTCTTCTTTTGAGCGCTGCTGCTGCTTCCATCGAGGTTGGCAACCATTTGAGCATGCGCCTTCCTGCCCAGGTTTAGGGATGTGTGTCTGCGGGGAGTATTTTGGTGAGGGCTATAAGTGAGCAGCATATTTGTGTGTGGCAATCAATGGGGAGTGGAATGTGAGGAAGAGAATGTATGTAAAGTGTATGTCGAAGGAGGGAGGTGACACACAGGGATGCAGGTGCTTTCTCTCCTGTGATGAGGAAGCCTGTATGGCCCTCTAGGTGTTGGTGGGCTCCAACTCCCACCAGGCTCTGCCAGCATGTGCAATGGTCACAGACTCCTAATGTCCACAAATGATTGCGAGTACAAGCTAAGGGAACAGGATGCAAAGATGTGAGTTGATCTGCATGCTGGAGGAAGGCTGCAAGGCACAGACCAGGAGTGTGTGATCGGGTTGCTTTTTGCCAGTAGTATGAAGAATGGGATGCGGGTGGTGCTGTGGGTTAAACCACAGAGCCTACGGCTTGCTGATCGGAAGCTTGCCGGTTTGGTGAGCTCCTGTTGCTCGGTCCCTGCTCCTGCTATCCTAGCAGTTTGAAAGCATGTCAAAGTGCAAGTAGATAAATAGGTACCACTCGGGCGGGAAGGTTTTCTGTGCGCTGCTCTGGTTCACCAGAAGAGGCTTAGTCATGTTGGCCACATGACCCGGACCAATAAAGCGAGATGAGCGCCGCAACCCCAGAGTCGGACACGACTGGACCTAATGGTCAGGGGTCCCTTTACCTTTACCTTTATGAAGAATTAATGGCTCACAGAGGGGTGGTGAGAGAAGAGACCATCGCTGCTTTGTGGTGACCTGGGGGAAGCCTGCACTCTGGCCAAGGGAAGCTGGAAGAGAGATCTCTCAGCTGGCATTGTGCTCACCCAGATGCCTCTCTGAAACCTCAAAATATCTGCTTCCCCTCCTCCCACCCCATTATGTCTGCTGGCAATGATGCAGAGATCTCAGTCCCCCCCCCCAGGCTGACAATCAGTGGTCTCTTCCAAAGGAAAAAAAAGGGGGGGAGGGGACCCACCAGGAAGGTGGAAAAGAAAGGAAAGATGCCTCTAGATGCCCAGAAGTACCTTTATTGAGAACTCTGTATTTTCAGTTACTGTATTCTTGAGAGGCACTTTTAGGCACAGCCAACCTGAGTCTTTGGCCTCCCACTCTACTGCAATACACATACTTGAAAAAGATTTGAAGAACTGACAAATTCTCTCCAGATGCAGTGAGTAATGCTATCTCCTGCCTACAGCCCAGTGCAGGAAGTGGAGAGGAAAAAGGAAATGATAGATGCAAAAGAAGAAGTAAAAGAGGCATCTCTTTTCAAGTGTCAGAACCAAGAGTTGCTGCATAACGCTAGTCCATCTTGGACTCGACATATGTGTAGGAAGGCGTTGTGTGTGTGTGTGTGTGTGTGTGTGTAAATGGAGCAGAAATGTGTATTTTGGGGGGTGGGGGTGGGGAAGAGAAGGGAACCAAAAGCATCTGTCAGGTAAGTGAATTATGCTTCAGGGAACGTTAATAAGGGTCTGCTGAGAAGGAGAGATGAGCACTCTCTGGCATGGAATATCTGTGTAGGTCCTTGCCAGAGAGTTCTCATTTCAGCAGACCATTATTAACATCCCCTGAAGCATAATCCAGTTATGCGACAGATGTTTTTGCTCCCCTCCCTTTCCCAACCAACATTTCAACTCTTCCCCCCCCCATAGGAGTAGGGGGTAACATCAGGAGTCCATGCCACACATGAATGGGTCACAACCAGTTGTGCATGCCTTGTATAAGGGAAAGTTGGACACAAACCATTGCCATCTGTAGCAGTAATTTTATTTTGCTAATCTGCATGGCATATTCCCTTACCCTAGTGTGAAGACTTATCCAAAACAAGGTGCAGATGATTTTAGTTGGCTACCCATCCTAACAACACTCTAGTTAGCCAGACATACACACTGATATTTCCAAACAGAATAATCTCCGCATAGGTTAAAGACTGCTGACATCAAGCTGTTGCAGACTGCAGCTCAATATGCAAAATTCCTTGGAAATGTTGACACTTAGTTTGGGATTTAGGTCACATCTTCTCACAAATTTTTGTGTGAAAGAAACTGAGCACAGCACCTCACTTTTCCATGCCTCCTGAGCTGCCAAACCAGGTACATTCTGGGTTAGCCAGGAGAATCAGATTTAATCAATTTTGTCTCTGGATGACTAAATCTGAAAGCACCTTCCAGTGTAGCCATGTTAAACAAACTAGAAATAAATTAATGAAGCTATCGTAAACGGTGCATTTGTGTTTGGTTACCTATTTTATTTTATTATTATTTTTAAATCCAGAAAGTATACATTCAAAATAATGCATAGGATGTATACAGATGTTTAAAGGAATAGAGTTTCTGAGAAATTGCATGAACTTTACATGCTGTGCTTCCTGTTTTTCTGTTTCTTGATTTGATGATGACAACTTTAACTTGTTAATGTGTTTGAGAGGTGCAGTCATTCCTCCGTGCAGAATAAGAACTGATTACACTATGTAACATGACAAGAATCTGAAACGTTCAGTGATGGCTGTAAGAGGCATAGTTTCTTCCTCGCTAATGCTTTGCCTTTGTATCTTAACTACTTAACATGAGTCATTTTGTTATCCACCTCCTCTGATTTATACCACTTAAACTTGCCAAAACCTATTAACACAGCCTGGCACAGAATAGGACTGCTGGTAGGAGGCAGAAGCAATAGGAAAGGATTAAGATTAAAGAGTTCAGTGGCTATAAGTCTACATATTATTATCACTATTATTCATTTCATTTCTATACTACTTTATATTTTTAAGGGGGGGGACAGTTTGCAGCCTACATAAAAAAAATCAATAAAACATTTCTAAATAAAGTCAAATATGAAGTATACATTCAAAACAACATAGGTAACAGGAAACTAAAATATTATCTTGAAGATTTCAAAATTTGCAAAGGAGGTCAAGTACAGAATACATGGCCAACAATTTTTTTTTTTAACTTAAGCGTTTCAAAAGAAAACATGGCTAAAGGAAGTCAAATACAAAATGCACATTTAAAACAGCATAATTAGCAAGCGGATGAAATGTTATAAACACTGAATGTATTTGCTGCTGTCGCTGCCAATCCTGCCAATGGTGGTTCATGGCGGGTGGTGGCTGTGGACACTCAGGCTCGATGACCTGGGTCTGCACTAAGAGGCAGAGGCTTGACAGCCACCTGTCAGGAATGCTTTGATGGTGTTTCCTGCTTGGCAGGGGGTTGGACTGGATGGCCCTTGTGGTCTCTTCCAACTCTATGATTCTAAGAGACAGCCATGATGCGCATACATACATACTTAGCATAAAAGAAACTTGACGAATATGAAAACAAATTCTTTTTTTAAAAAAATTGGAGCTACTAACAATAAAGACACCAACAATAAAAACATAGAATCATAGAAAGGTAGAGATGGAAGGGACCACAAGAGTCCTCTAGTCCAACCCCCTGCAATGCAATAATCTTTTGCCCAATGTGGGGCTCGAACCCACGACCCTGAGATTATTGTGGAGGGTGGTATATAAATCTAATAAATAAAATAGGCACAGGTAGAAGATTTTGCAGGAATGAAAAAGGGTTGTGTTGTTGTTTTTTGCACTTGCTGGAAACAATATGGTGTAGGCACTTGTCTATCGGACATATGCCCCACAGTTTGGGAATTGTAGGCAGCTGCTGTGAAATAAATGGCCTTCAGTAGCCAATAAATTAATTCACCGTAAGGATGTGACTTGAACTCAACAAAACCAACTCTCGGGCCACAAGATCACTGTGATTTGCAACATGCCCTCTTAGATTGTAAAACTGAGCAAAAGTTGACGGAACACATTTTTTACCAGAGTCTCTGGGTGAGCGCCATTGATCATTGTCTGTTGCTAACAGGAGGTTGCTGTGTGCTTGCTTAGAGAAAACCTGAGTCAAAATGACTTGCCTCACTTCATATCCTTTCTTTTTTCCTAATCGGGGAAAACAGCATTCAAGAGGGAAGCGATCCATCCATCCTAGGGCCTGGTTCTCAGAGGCGATATACCTTTAACGTGTCGTGAAATTATTGCGCCTGTTTTGAAATAATAATAATACTACTGGTACATTATTTCAGAGTGAGACGAAAATAAATTTACGTTTGACCCAAATGCTCATCATTTCTCAGATGCAGAATCTTAATGACTTCTCACCAAAGTTGTAGAAATAATAAAAGTTTGTGGGTGTCGAATGATTAGCACTTTAAATGTGTAAAGCAAGCAAATTAATCAGAAGTAAAAGATTACTGGGTCATTCCTCCACCCCAGTTTAGCACATGACATACAAATGTACATTTTCTCTCTTCTGCAGACTTCCTACATAACCATATGTTTCCACATAAATCCATTATAGTTTTCTTATTAAGTCTAAAATAACTGCTTATAAGTTTGTGCACATGTCTCGGGCAGAGATGTGATTGGGCTCCAACTCCAATCACCCCAGACTCACTGGCCATACTGAAAAGTTGCCTCATTCCCTACAGACCACATGTGGCCCTCAAGGTCTTTTTTAGCGGCCCTCTGCAACATCTGAAGCCCTGCCCCCAGCCCTCACTCTGCTGGGGAAGTGAGGCACTGGACTTTGGGAAGAATGTGTAAGGGCTGTGACAGGGTCCTAGAGTCCTCTTCCCTTCTTCCCAAAGCCTAGTTAGCACATTCCCAGCTTTGGGGAAAAGGATGGAGGGTTTGAGGACCCTGCCAGAGTCTTGCATAGCTGTCAACGTTCGGATTTGAAAATAAGGGATTTTTTCAAACTTTTGGATTTGAAAATAAGGGATGCCGCGAGGGCGGTGAAATGGCACCAAGTAGCCTCGCCACCCTGCGCTCCAGAGGCTGCGCGTGAACGGGAGAGCGAAAGAGCGAGCGCATAGACGGCAGGCAGGCTGGCTGTCTGGTTGGGCGTGAGGGTCTGGCTGCACAAGGCATGCAAGCTCCGCCCCCAGTCGGTCTCAGACTCCTTATTGGCAGCCGAGCAACACAGCTGAGGAGCCTCCCTGGCCAGCAGGGAGGGAGAGAGCTGCTTCCTTTGAAATCCGGGAAATTTAAGGGATATCAACAATCCGGGATAGCAGCGGGAAACGGCATTGGAATAAGGGAGTTTCCCGCAAAAAAAGGGAGGGTTGACAGCTATGCCTCCTACCCAAAGCCCAGCTCCTCGCTTAGATAGATATTGACTACCAAATGACCCTAAAATAATATTACTTAAGCATAGAACATATCTGCTGCTGTTGCTGCCAGTCCTGTCAATGGGACAGTTATTTAGTTACACAACCCTTTGGAGGGATCAAGGGAAAAACATTTATGACTTGTACATTCATTTACCATTAACACTTCTATTAAGCTGCCTTAAGACTTCCCCATTTAACATCAGAAACTCACATTATGCTGTGAACTAGTAAGCAATCTGCATGAATGTGGAAGGTATGCTTATTTCTTTAGGTACAGACAAGTGTCCCAGTAAATATACAGTAGCCTGCAGTTCTGCAAGACAAAAATGTTCCTGGCTGCCACACAGCATACACAAACGCTGTTTGCACAATCCAAGGATTGTCAAAATGCACAAAGATGGAGTCTCCATGGAAGTGCAGCTTTTCCCATTTTCAGACTTAAGTTTCTGGCTACATTCACCTTTACAGACACTTCTACACTGCAGCTTCATTCTGTAATGAATGATAAACAGGGTGCTGTTTGCCTGCAAAACATATACTTCCAGTGCCCCAGGCACTGGGGAGGGAGGATGAAAGGATTTGAGGGTGAAGTAGTAATTAGAGGAGGGCAAATCCCGAGGCTTTTTTATACAAATGTGTTTCCTTTATATCTTGTTAAACTAAGATTAAATTCCTTTTTATTTAAGAGCCCAGAGAGCCAGCTGGCCTTTGTATTTAATTACGCCCACCATGCATACAATTTTACCTGTGTTTGCAGACTGCAATTCTATGCTTTATTAAGGCCAAACATATATAATCCCTTGATGGCAACCTGGTGAATGGTGGTACTTTTTAATACTGCATGAAGCAAGAAAGTGGAGAAATTCAAATTCCTACAAATGGAACAGTCTCTGAAGGGGAATAACAGGAGGCATAGGTAGCAAATGAGTTGGGCCAAATGTCCCAGTTGTACTAAACGTGCCGTTTTTGCTAACTTCTCCGGCACAATACCATGAAACCTAGATTAAGCTTGCAATGCCATGCATGCTTACATAGGAGTGAGGCCCAAATATCCTAAATCGGCTTACTTTCAAATTAAGCTACATAGGATTGGGTGGCATAAAGAGCGCACAGGCTTTGCTGAATAAAGCAAAGTTAGACAAGGTGCTTCACTGAATTTTTAAATGGGAAGAGATCCAAGAAACTATCAACCGGTACATGCTCTATGAAGTTTAATCTAGTGCACATTTCCTCTGCATCTTGCAAATTGTGGTTGATGTCCAGGATCTAATTCAGGGATGCTCAGTGGAATCTTTGACTTCCTCCTTCTGAGCAGTCATTCATAGGGATGTAGGAAGCTGCCTAATACCAAGTCAGTCCATTGGTCCCTCTAGCTCACTGGTGGCAGGTCTCCAGGGTTTCTGGAAGGAGCCTCTTGCAGTGCTACCTGGAGATGCCAGGGACTGAACCTGGGACCTGCTGCATGTGGAACAAATGCTCTACCACAGGGCTACAGCTGTTCCTCAAATCTTCTCCATGTCAGAAGAGGTTTGCTATGCAGCATGGGGAACTGCTACACGAAAAACAGTCCTAAAGTTTCCCTGTGTGTGTAAAACTCATAAAAAGGTAAAGGTAAAGGACCCCTGACAGTTAAATCCAGTCGCAGATGACTCTGGGGTTGTGGCGCTCATCTCGCTTTACAGGCCGAGGGAGCCGGCCATTGTCCACAGACAGTTTTTCCAGGTCATGTGGCCAGCATGACTAAGCCACTTCTGGCGCAACAGAACACCAAAACCAGAGCAGCGCATGGAAATGCCATTTACCTTCCCGCCGGAGCGGTACCTATTTATCTACTTGCACTTTTTGGCGTGCTTCGAACTGCTAGGTTGGCAGGAGCTGGGACCGAGCAATGGGTTGCGGGGATTCGAACCGCCAACCTTCTGATCGGCAAGCCCAAGAAGCTCAGTGGTTTAGACCACTGCGCCACCGGTTCTTTAAATCCAGGGCAGTGTTATAGCCAGCCTCCACATTACAGAGGGCTGCTTACGATTGTGGAGAGCACCATGTGTGGAAAGGAGCTCTGTAGAGAGAGCTGCATGGCAAGAGGCTATGTGCTTGCCTATTTGGGAAGGATGAAATGTTGCTTTGGTGCTTGAAAAAAATTGGTTGTGTGGAACTGAACAGAGTCAGTTCCAGGGAATGGAAGGGCCATAGCCCATTGGGAGAACATATGCTATGCACCCTCACCCCCAAAAACAACTGGACAGGAAGGTGGACATTTCAGTGGTCACCAACCTTTACAGAACATCTTCCTTTCTTAAATCTTAAGTGCCAATCTTAAATGTTGGGGAAGACCTCATACACAGAAGTTCCCAGGTTCACATCCCAAGACCGCCAGATAGTAGGAAAGACCTTCTGTCTGGAACCCCAGAGAGCCACTGCACGAGACTCTTAATCTCAGGGTCATGGGTTTGAGCCCCACCTTGGGCAAAAGATTCCTGCATCGCAGGGGGTTGCATGAGATGACCCTCGTGGTCCCTTCCAACTCTACAGTTCTATGATTCTATGATGTGTACAGAATTAGACAGTGCTGAGCTAGATGAACCAATGGTTCCTGTGAGGCTGCTTTTTAGAAGATCGTATTGCTGAATGAGCTGCACGTTGCAGCAATTCACATCCAGTGAAGCTAGGAAATACAGCAAAGGTGTTGTGCCTGATTTAGCAAACAAACCCACGCTGAAAACACACCCTCCCAAAAAACTTTATGAAAGAAAATGAAGCTACCCAAGTGACAGGGGTGCAAATGGAGCAGATTGGCTCCATTTGTGATGCCACCCAGGGGCTGCCAGAGACATTTGCACATCCATAAGGAGAGAGAAAAATAGTGACTGTACACTAATCAGCTGTTTGGAGTCAGGGAGGTTGTTTGCAGCCACACCCACATTCCAGCAGGTGATCAGAGCAGTTAGTGTTTGCAGCTTTGCCATCTGTTTAATGCTGAGACTAAGCTTTAATCTTGGTGTTTTGGTTTTCTTTCAAAAAGAAAAGAAAAAATAGAATGGATACTGTAATTTATGGTAACAGCACAGATGAGTGCATTCTGCAATCACATTCAGCCACAACATAAAATTTGTTAGGGGGGGGGGGAAAAGCTTCCCATTAACTCTGCCATTCTTACGGCTAATTCAAAATTAGCCGTGCTAAAAGGTGGGATCCATGAATGCTACAGTCGCTGCATTCAAAGATACTGAAATCTTTCTTTCCGAGAAATAAATTTGCTGCTGGGATTTGTTTTCAGCATACAGAGGCTAAATTCTCATGTCAATAAACCATACTTTAGCATAGCTTTGCTCAGCCAGTCGGTATTGGACTGAGTGGACGAGACCAATGGTGGATCCAGCGGTCAAGAAGGCAGTTTCTGCACATGTTGTGTAGAGGGAAGTGAAGGGCAGATGGGGCCTGTCAACCTGGGAAGGTAGCCCATCTAGGAGAAGGAAAACTCTGACCCTAAACCTCCACTGCTTTGTGAGATACCTTAGGGAGAAGAAAAAGCTCAGGAGCAAACCCTACATATATCCGGGGTAGAATCCCTAAGACGGTTGGATGTTTGCACACCTCCTTCCGGCAACTCCTGCAGGCAAGCTGGTGCCAAACATGTTGCTTCGCTTTCCTTTGGACCACATCAGCGAGGCCGAGAGGGAGGTTTTGTTGTCTGGGCAGTTCAGGACCTCCAAACACACTGCCCAGCCTTGCACCCTCAGGAGGTCACTTTGGTGCTGCTAACGCAGCGGTTTGACTTCACCGTTGGAAGCATACTCCATTGTCTCTCAAGACAGATGGATGCCAGCAAGAACAATTTCCATCATTCACTGTTGTCTGCTATGACAATTTAAAGAATTAGTCTAGTTTGCAATACAAAACAGTCAGAGTACAGGCCTTCAAACAGGAACCATCTTTACTCTGCAGTCCTATATTCATTCATTCATTCATTCATTCATTCATTCATTCATTCATTCTATGTCCATCAGTCTCAATGTTTAACTTTGGATGGATCGTGCCATGTCAGCATCAGCCCTCCATTTATTGCAATTAACAAATCAGGAGAGAGAAGTGACACCACTGCCTTTCTTTAAATAATTCCATAAATTGTCTTTATTTTCTTATTCCATTTCTTTTTCATTTTCTTGCCAATCAGAAGCTTCAATTCATATAGGAAAATAAGTAAGACTCCCAGCTGAGACTGGTTTAACATTTTTATTAAACACTTTGGCTTCTACGGTAATACAGCTGGGATTTCAAATGAATGCTTGGAGCCAAGGTGATACAAAAATTAGCACAAAAATGTAAACAGAAAGATGTAAACAATCCAGTAGTTATTTTGATGATGAAAACTGCCTGCCATACAATCCCAGTATCCTCTCTCAGTTCATCATTTCACTAAATTGCATAAATTCCCAAAGAATAAAAAAACCTGTAAGTGATTTACTGGCCAACAGCTGTATTATATTATATTATCCTCCAGTACTGAAATTACACTATAGCCTCAGTTGGGAATGAAATAAATCTCTCTCTCTATCTCTGTGCATAATGGGGCAATTCCATAGGATAATGATTGCTAACATATATAATGGATATGTGTGCATATAATCCCAAACTAATGATACTTAATGCATGGTAGGACTTTGCCATGAAACAGATGCTCAAAACCCCCCAAATAACCCCACAACTTCTGCCATTGGCTGATTGCAGATTTTTGCAGCACTGAGCACTATATGCTCTTATGAGTATATTCTGGCATCCTGTTCTAGTTTATGGTATACAGTAGTTCGAGAACAGTTTTACCACGTGCTGGAACTCGTTTGTCCAGAAAGCCTTTGAAACAAGTCTTTGAACCCAGATCTCAGCAGTCCAACCTCCCACACTGCAGGTTTCACCCCTCAATAGCCATTGGTCTGCCTAGAGCAGAAATAGCCAAAATGGTGTCCTGCAGATGTTGTTAGACTATGACTCCCATCATCCGTTGTCCATGTAAGATGAGGTTGATGGGAGTTGTAGTCCCAACAATATCTGGAGGGCACCGCAAACCTCGTCAGGAGGACCTCTCAGCAAACTGAGTGGCTGTGGGCATCTAACTGTTTCTCCACCTGACATAACTCATCCAATTTCATTGTATTGTATTGGTACAATGACAATAAAGAAATCTTAGATCTAAAAAAGGTTGCTGTGAGAACTAAGCTGGTACCTATCAGCATCAACAATACTAGGCTATGTGGCCAATGGTCCTCATAAAAGGCATCTTTTTAGGTTCATCGACAGCGCCAGAAGTCCCATCCCTCCTTAGAGCTGCACCTTCATTACCTGTGCTAGTAGTATGCCTGTCTGAGTGCTGGCCAGAAAGGGGCAGGAGGCTGAGTGCTCCCTGGAGACCCTCAGCTGTGTATGTGTCAGGAATGGATCCAGCTATTAACCTGAAACTCTGCTAAGGGCCACCTTACAGGTTCTTTTTATTCTTAACATGGAAACTATCAGAGACCTGCTTGTGAATACCTAAGAGAGTGAGAAAACGGTCAAGACTGGAGTATTTAGCTATACGGGATAGCTGTTTCTAACTCTTTGTCTTCTTTACCTATAAAATAAGCCCTCAGTTGTACATTACAATATAAGGAGATCGATAGTTAATCAGAAAATAAATAAATGCTGCAATACTTTGAATCTCAGATATTTCGAAAGCGTGTCGCTAATTGCAGTTCCATTCTCTGAATTGTGCCCTGCTAAACTCTGTGGAACATTAATGCACAAATGGTTTATAGCACAACTTGAAAAACTTGTCTGGAGCAACAGTAATTTGTAGTCATATTTCTGCATGGCTGACTTTCATTTCCTCATAAATGCTAAAATAATGAATCAACTTTGAGCAGAAAATGTAATTAGCTTGTTCAGAAAATATGACCAGTGTTCCTTTTCAGTTATCATACAGTGGCCTCTCCCAACTCACCCCTCTGTCTCTGTATATTTTGCTTGACATTTTCACTCAAGCCTGCAATACTTGAATCAGACCCCATTCATTTCAAAAGGGTTTGGTGCAGGAGACCTTATTGAAAGAGCATGTCCGGGATAATAATTCTTCTTCGGGGAGCTGGGTGCTGATGCTGGCTTTCGGTGTCGCAAGTTGTTTGGGTGACCACCCACCCTAATAGAATTTAATAAATCTGGCAAGGCCATTATGGCAAATTTAGCAAGCCTGTTAGGCGTTTTTAATAGTTTTACATAGTAATTGTAATGAACGATGAAATGATACGTTGCAATAAACCCTGCTTGTTGTAATGCATATCCATAGTTCTCATTACGGTATTTCATGTCTGGCTAAGGGGAATGGGTGCAAAGGAGGAATATAAGAGTAATACTGCTGCTTTCTAGTAGTGCCAGGCAGGCGCTGTTGGTTGCCTTCAGTGTCTATTATGCAGAGTTATGCTTCCTCTGGTACTTTTTAAACTCTTCTGCAGATAAGAGGATTTTGGCAGCTGAATGTTCTAATACAGGTGAGAACCAGTGCAGTGTTGTGAGGGTTTTGGACTAGGGACTCAGCTACATTAGTCAAAAAACAGCGTTTTAAATGCATTATACACTTGCAACACTAGATGGCACTGTAGAGCACAAAACTTTTCTATGCGATTTTGTATACAGTTTTTTTCCGTTTGCTATAACGGAATTTATGACTTGTTTATAGCATCCCCCCGTGTGTAGATCCACCCTAGGATCTGGGAGACCAGGGTTCAAATATACACAGGATGGCTAGAGCATGGTACTGATAAAACCAAGGTCACAGGTACGATCCCCATATGGGGCAGCTGTATATTCCTGCATTGCAGATGGTTGAACTAGATGATCCTCAGGGTCCCTTCCAACTCGACAGTTCTACAGTTCTATGCATGGCACTTACTGGGTGACCTTGGGGCTTGCCACTTTCTCTAAGCCCAACCTCCCTCACTGGGTTGTCAGGATGAAATGGTAGCCAGTGTGGTGTAGTGGTTAAGAGCGGTAGACTCGTAATCTGGGGAACCGGGTTTGCGTCTCCGCTCCTCCACATGCAGCTGCTGGGTGACTTGGGCTAGTCACACTTCTCTGAAGTCTCTCAGCCCCACTAACCTCACAGAGTGTTTGTTGTGGGGGAGGAAGTGAAAGGACAATGTTAGCCGCTTTGAGACTCCTTCGGGTAGTGATAAAGCGGGATATCAAATCCAAACTCTTCTTCTCTTCTTCTTCTGTGAAGAACCATGTACACTACCTTGAGCTCCTTGGAGTAAAAGTGAGATATAAAAATTATTAAATACCAACATTTGCTAAAATCCTGCACTGCTGTTAAAGGCACACTCCTGTTGTGATTGGCTCTGAGCTCCTGCCCTTTACATTTCAGTACCTTTTCCTTCTCCTCTGCTCTTGTGGATGCACTTTATAAGCTGCCAAAGCATTGCAGTTAGCTCCCCCCCCCCCCCGGTCTGCAAATGCTTGCACGCTGTTTTCTCAGTGAGGCCCCTGCTGCTGTGCATCTGCTTGCTATTAAGACCACAGCACTGATCGCTTGTTCCATCACTAGTGAAGCAGTGACGGAGAGCACTTTCAACCACATTATTCTAGATTGTTGACTGAGGCATTCCCTTCTTTCCCCAGTATATGCATTTCTTGAGTTTTCTGAACTAGTTTCAATAACGTTGCTTTCCCCACCCCCCTACCCCTAAGTGTTTTTAATTGTTCTTTCATCTCTTTCAAACAGCATTCTAAAACTAGTTGGGGGGGGTGTGTGTTCACAGGGTAAAAACATTTCCAGAAACATTCCAGTCTGTGGAACAGGTCTTTAGAGACCTCATCAGAAAACTGTTGGTAGCATTGTTAAAATGAACAGTTTCAGTTGTGAAGAAGGAAAACATGGATTTCAGGGGGGGGGGGGACCGTGTTGCAACAAAATATTATGAGCAGTGATCCATATACTCTTCTTGCAGTATTCAGTGCTGGATAAGAATCCTGTGCACTTAATCATTGAAAGTCTAGGATTTGGCAGCCTTTCTGAAGCTAAGCAGACTCGAGACTCTGAAGTGCCTAAATGGAAAACAATGCACACCAGCCTTTCCTTCCTTGAAAGAAACCTGTCTCACTGCCAAAGGATTAATTTACAAAGAGCAGGTTCATAAAGGAGAAGATTGCCCCTTGTTTGGGGCTTTACAGGTTAAAACCAATGCTTTCGGTTGTGATGATACTTAATCTAGTGATGGTCTTTTAACACAGGGGATTGGAAATATGACTAAAAGGGTGAGTAGTGATTAACAGCCAAGCACTTGTGCTTGGAACTTACTGCAGCCTTCAAAGAGTCTTCGCAAGTATCCCCACATAAAGTACATTCTAGTAATCTCACCACAACACCACCAAGCTGTGGGATATCCAGCTTCATATAATAATAATAATAATAATAATAATAATAATAATAATAATAATAATAATAATAATTTTTATTTATACCCCGCCCTCCCCAGCCAAGACCGGGCTCAGGGTGGCTAACACCAAGTATAAAAACAATTGATTAAAATACAACTTAAAAACAAGATTAAAATACAACATTAAAGTGCAGCCTCATTTCAGTAGAAACTCAAATAAAAAACTGTTTGGGGAAGAAACCATCAAATCTTCACCAAGGCCAACTATCCAGACTGGTCCCACATGGGCCAGAAAAAGTCCCCAAATAGGAGTTCCATCACAGAAGGAAAAAGGAAAGAGGGGGGAGGGGATCAAGTTGTTTCCAAGCCAAAGGCCAGGCGGAACAGCTCTGTCTTACAGGCCCTGCGGAAAGAAATCAGATCCTGCAGGGCCCTGGTCTCATGAGACAGGGCGTTCCACCAGGTTGGAGCCAGTGTTGAGAAGGCCCTGGCTCTGGTTGAGGCTAATCTAACTTCCTTAGGGCCGGGGACCTCTAGAGTGTTGCTATTTATGAACCTTAAGGTCCTCCGTGGGGCATACGAGGAGAGGCATGCTTAAGTCTAATTAGTGCATGAAGGGGTTAATGCCATAGAGTAAGCTGTCCTGCTAGGCTTAGCTAGGCTACTCCCCCTCACCTTGGGAAGAAGGCAATCAAGGCCTTTGTTCACCTCAGTCTACCAGAGAAGCTCAGCCTGTGAAGAGGCTCAGCTGATTGCTGCAAATTTAGCCACATGGCTCTAACAAGCCTTTCTTCTGTTCCTGTACCAATAATTTAGGAACCTTCATCACTGTAACTAAGCCAGGTTTCACTGCCTGTGTTTTCTGATGGCTATATGGAAATTTATTTATTTATTATTTGTTAAATTTGTATGGTGCCCTTCATCCATAGATTTCACAAGATAAAAATGCAAAACAAAAAACACAAAACACGTAATAAAAGCAAGAACAAAGACAAGACAGTGACACCCCCCCCCCCCAGGAAATGCACATGAACTGGACCCTTGAAGAGTTTGTAAGTAAACCTATGTTTAACTTACCAAATATGTGTCTTTTTCAATGCTAAAGGAAGTGGGGAACTTTGGAAGGAACTTAGAAGAGCACATTTTAAAGGTCTAACAGCCTATATTTCCATGCTTTACTTTGCGACTCTCACCAAAGAGTACTTGCCCCAAACTTGAATCTTGACATCCAGGAATTCATCTTTTATATATATATCTATTTTTTTCCTTGCCACCAACATACCATAGACCAGTGTTTCCCAACCAGTGTGCCTCCAGATGTTTTGGGACTACAATTCCCATCATCCCTGACCACTGGTATTGCTAGCGAGGGATGATGGGAGTTGTAGTCCCAAAACATCTGGAGGCACACTGGTTGGGAAACACTGCCATAGACAGCTATATCAAGGTTAAAGTTGGAAATATGGACGTAGTAGCCACATCATGGGATCGTTTCTTGCCACTTAGATCTCCCAATGCTTCCAGAGCAGAACAGGTCTGGCATAAACTGCAACTGTTCTTCCACTGCTTTTGTATCAGAAAGGTCCACATAAAACTTTAGAAACCACATTTTACACTGCAGTCCTGCCTTCGCAATGAACTGGAAGGATTTTTATTTATTTGTTTCAATTGCTCCTAAAATCTAGTTTCCACTGTCCCTGTAGAAAACACCGCTTCGGTCATTTCGAAAATAAGTCATGCCTTGTAATGCAGTGTGCGCATTAGAACAGTATTACTTAAACCAATAAAGTTCATTTTTGTTCCTACTTATGCAAACTTTGGCATTTTGAGTACGGTAATTGCATTAGTCTGGCGACAGGGAAGCAAGAAACAGGGGCTAATGACTCCTAAGGAGCTTCATTCCCCCCCCCCTTTCCAGGCAAGTCCACAACCTATTGGTCCCTGAGCTCTTGGTTTTTATGGGCATGTGATCTGATTCATATCGAATTGATTTATAGTTAATAGTTTGGAAATTGTGGGATGTGGGTTTTGATTTGTTGCTTATATTCCAGGAACTCCAGGAACAGTGCCATCCTAATCTTGATTTATTCTTGTTGAACAGGGATAGGTTTGCATGTAAATTCCACCCACCAAAACCTGTACCCCCCAAAAAATTAAATAAGAGATTACTTGTCACCGATGCAAATAGAGATAATGAATGTTCAAGCTCCTTATGCTAAGACATTTCTACAAGATAAGGTGGCATGTCCTCCAAGACAGCTTCATTTGTAGCATTCATCCTGTCCAGAGTCCAGCAAAAGGCAAACCCGATTTGGCATCATATGTCCTGCTCACCTGTTCTGGACCTTTGCTTGTCCTGTTAAATCTGATCTCCACCGCTCCCTGTCGTCTTCCTCGTACTCAAGCAATTGTTCCGCCACAAAAGCTGTGTGTAAACCCAAGCGCATACACTTCAGGCTTGCTACAATCTGACCTTCTTCCCATAGCAAAAATTTCCTTCTATGGCTATTGGTTGCTCAACTGGGTGTTTGCCAGTTTTCAAGCCGGCTACACTGTTTGGACCGCTCAGTTACACTTCACCGCAGCTCATTTTGCCTGCTCTTAAATGTGAGAAAAAAAATGAAAATCAAACAATTTTATCAAGTCAATGTATAGATAGGTAGATATGAAGAAGGACAGAAAACTCAAATTCTTGTGGTTTTCTGGAATAAGCTTAAGCATTTCTGGAGCGAGAACATGCCACAACACCCCCCTGCCCTTTGGATCCCTGCTGAATGGAGTTAAGAAGCCTGCAGCCAAATATTTTGGCTGGTTATTTGAAAACTATATGTGAACTTCAGCTTTTCTCACATCTGCGGTTCCTACTGCACCTCTCTGTGTCCATTTTCGCTCTCAGTTTTCCTTCCTCTCTCAGGGACAAAGTACACGTTGTGTGAGAAGTGATAATATACATTTAGCAAAAAGCAAGTGGGAGTTGGTTTCCGACACCACATATTTCCCCCAATGGCTTTGCCCTAAATGTATGTTTTTCCTCTTTCAACCATTTGTGGGGAAAGGGTTAAAGCAAGGATGGGGAACCTCAGGATCTGGCTGGACTCCAGCTTCCATCAGCCCCAGTCAGCATAGCCAATGGCTATGGAAAATGGTGTACAACTGGGGGAACACAGGTTCTCCACTCCTGGGTTGAGTGCTGCGGCTGCCTCTCACTCCCCATCCAAGTCCAGCACTAGTGGTCTATGTCAGGCATGCCCAACAGGTAGATCATGATCTACTGGTAGATCGCTGGGTGTCTGTGGTAGATCACTGGTAGATCACTGGCTCCCCCCAAAGAAGCTCAGCCACTTTGGCTCCCCTAAAAAAAGCTCTACATCTTTGCCTTGAAGGGTAGATCACTGCGAGTTTTTAACTCTGTGAGTAGATCGCAGTCTCTTGGAAGTTGGCCACCCCTGGTCTATGTGATTGGGCTCCTGCTAAGACCAGCCCTGGCAGGTCACCCACTGTCAGTCAAAGCTTCCTGAGCCATTATGGAGGCACACAGAAGCAAGGAGGCTCCCCAAAGCACACACCTTATCAGGGACAACTCCTTGCCCTTCTCTCAGGCTCTAGGTCCTGAGTCCAGGCTCTCTAGTTCCAAAGCCTAGCATGTAAGGGATGAAGTCCTGTACTTCTCTAAACCTTAGGAAAATATCAGTGTGCTTCTTTCTGATATTACAGGCACACAGAAGCCCAACTGAGTAGTCTCCTGTCCTGGGTTGCATGGCAAGCACAGAACATTGTTTGCCAGTTCAGACAAGACAGCAAACACCATGGTCTGGGGAATGAGCAGTGAGGAGCCTCAACATGTAGATTCACCTCTCTCCTTGTATGCAGCCTGTGGCTCCTCACAGTTTTTTCATGACATCATGATATATGAAACATCTCACAATTCTCTCTCCAGGGTCAAGTCCTGGGAAACAACAAGCCTTCCCGTTTTCAGCAGAAGCTGAAAGATGGGAAATGCAGGGCAGAAGTCCTCCTTCACTCAGCACATAATTTAACTGGAATTTGCTGCCACGGGATGTGGCGATGACCATTAATAATAATAATAATAATAATAATAATAATAATAATAATAATAATTTATTATTTATACCCCACCCATCTGGCTGGGTTTCCCCAGCCACTCTGGGCGGCTTTCAACAGAGGATTAAAATACAATAATCTATAAAACATTAAAAGCCTCCCTAAACAGGGCTGCCTTCAGATGTCTTCTAAAGGTCTGGTAATTGTTGTTCTCTTTGACATTTGAAGGGAGGGCGTTCCACAGGGCGGGTGCCACTACCGAGAAGGCCCTCTGCCTGGTTCCCTGTAACTTGGCTTCTCGTAGTGAGGGAACCGCCAGAAGGCCCTCGGCATTGGACCTCAGTGTCCGGGCTGACCGATGGGGGTCAACACAGATGCTTTTATAAGAGAGTTGGGCAAATTCTATTTTATCTATTTTAACCCACACTTTCATAAAAGTATATCAAGGCAGTATACAACATGCAACATTATGAGTAGAAACACCTGTAGAAACACCAGTAAAACCTCTGTAAATATTGGCTAGTTCAGTTGTGGTGGCTGTTTGCTAGCAGGCTAGTCTATTAAGATGGTGTGTGAACAGTGAGGAAACACAGCAAGCTGTTGATGCACAGGAAGAGACAAATCTTGCTCCCTTGCCTGCGTGGCAATGTAACGCAGTGAGGTTGCTTCATGTAGGTGCTTCATGTACTGTAGATCATGTGGGAAAGATAGTAGATGTGGGAGTTTGAAGCCTCCTCTTCTCACAATCCCCTCCCTCATCTGATCCGTGGGAAACTGCTGGAAGGCAGGGGAAATGGGGGACTGCAGGAATGCCTGGAGGTTCCACATCTATGCTCTGCACAATTGTACTGTAAGATTAAAGCTCAACACAAATGTGAACAGATCTATAAAAGTGGCAAACAATACATTTTATCTATGTGGTGGATACAATCAATTCTGACAAAGTTTGAAGACAGCCTTTGAAGACAGCAAGCTCATAAGAAGAGAAGAAGAAGAGTTTGGATTTGATATCCCGCTTTATCACTACCCGAAGGAGTCTCAAAGCGGCTCACATTCTCCTTTCCCTTCCTCCCCCACAACAAGCACTCTGTGAGGTGAGTGGGGCTGAGAGACTTCAGAGAAGTGTGACTAGCCCAAGGTCACCCAGCAGCTGCATGTGGAGGAGCGGGGGCACGAACCCGGTTCACCAGATTACGAGTGTACTGCATGTGGAGGAGCAGGGGCGCGAACCCGGTTCACCAGATTACGAGTCTATCGCTCTTAACCACTATACCACACTGGCTCCCTGGCTAACTGCGTAAGCAGGCTGTTTAGTTTATAAACAGCAACTTGCAGAACAGACAAATGTTAGTTCAAGCTATGAGGATCAGTGCGATAGACATTTGACTTGTGGTAAGCTGCAACTGTTGATAAATTTATGGTGTAAAGTTCAGCAACCCAGGGCTTTGAGAAGTTTGGGCAGTCTGATCATTAAGAAAAGTAAAAGCCTCTCCTCCTTTTTATTGGCGCTTGTGTCAGATTCAGATGATCAAAGGCTACACAGATCAATGCAGAATGTGTAATGCACGGCTACAGACACCAAATAATTCAACACTAATGACGAAAACAGCATCCTAGCTACACAGAGGAGAGTTGCAGTGATTGAGATACAGGATACTGCAGAACTGCTCAGAACCAGGGAAAGGCATGGAGTACATTCACTACTTGTTTATATATTAGATATAAAAGAAATAAGCTCCTCGACAGTGGCCTTGTTCACATATTACGCTTTTCATGGAAATTGGCACCCCCTGTGATTTAGCTCTACCTTGCAACCATAATATCCAGCATAACTCACTGAGTTATTTGCTAACATCAAAAGTTTCCTTGTCCCCACCAGTGACTGCCAGTGACTCAGTGGCCTGCTTTGTTTGTTTTTCTCAGAGGGTTGTATCCATCTTCATTTTCACCCTTCCACCTTTCTTCTTTACCTAATATAGATACCAGTAGTTCCTTTTGTTGTGGAGAGGCTGGAAGCAAGGCAGCAGCAGCAGCAAAATCCTTGAATATAAATAAGTGGGCAGAAACATAGATCGATATATTTAATATTGACCGTAATAGTTTCTCTTTGGAGACTGTGATGACTTCAGTCTGTAGTTCACTTTCTTTATTCATGCACTGTAACATAAGTCTTAACAGCTAATAAAATGTTCACCATCCCTAATTTAATCCAAGGCAATGCTTGTAACTTTTCATGGGCCAGCAAGAGATTTTTATGTTAAACCCTAGATACTATTACAGCAACTTTATCTATCTATCTATCTTTCTTGATTTAATCTCTCCTCCCTCTTAAGGCTGGTGCTCGGATAGCAGCTGTGATAAGGATGAAATGCTTCTATAGCATTCTTTTACTTCGGAGGTTGAGTTTACAGTCGCTGGTGTCGTTGCGAATGGGCTTGAGGGCAGAAGTACAGGACCTTACAGATGAAGGGGCTCCCGGAGTGAATGATGGCAAATAATGAGGACATTGGCAGGAGGCCTCAGAGCAAAGCAGAAGTGGCAGTCGATGTGCCTCCAGCCAGCCGTCACCCTCACTTGCATAGAATGCCTTTGAGCCATGAGGCTCAGAGACATTGTGAGCAAATGAAGATGACAGGGAGCTGGAGGAGCATCTGCCGGTAGGAAACTCCTTGCAGTGAGCTCTTTGCGACCCAGCCTCCCCATCAAAAGAACTCTTTCCCGCTTGCTAAGCATATAGGGGAAGGACCCTTTAAAAGCCATCCTTTCCCATCTAGTAAGCTTATGAGGAGAGCAGAACAAGGATGGCAGGCGAAGAGAGAGCAAAGCAGCCAGTCCAGGACTATGTACGTAGAATAATATAATCATAGAACTGTAGAGTTGGAAGGGGCCCCAGGCGTTGTGTATTCCAGCCCCTGCAGTGCAGGAATCTCAACTAAAGCATCCATGACAGATGGCCATCCAACCACTGCTTATATGGGTGGGGACAGATCAGTAGAAGGTGAGGTGATGCAGCCCCCACCTTGCAAAAAGGCACCCTGCCCAAGCCTGACAGCACTCCTGATCTACAGTATGAGGCAGTATATATTACAATGTGAAAAATCAGTTAGGTTCCCTCTAAGGATTGAAGCTTGCGGAGCATCCTAGGCGGTATAAATTATGAGCATTTTCCATACGACTAATAAAAATGTGTCCTGCTTGAGCAAACACTTTAGGCTTTGTTTCCTGTGAATTGAATAGTGCTTTAAGCAGAGCATGACTTGTATTTTTACCTGCCAACAAAGTGGGATCTTTTCTATTAGCACTTTACTAGGTTTATATTGAATGGGCACAGCGTAATAAAACAGGGTGGCTTCTGAATTAATCAGGTGCCCCTTAGTTAAGCACTGGCAGAAAGCTACCCGGCCTTCCAATATTCCCTTCCTTTCCTTGTACATAGTGCTAGTTTGCAGTCAAGGATGCCTTTGCCTGCTCGTCAGATCATAGAATTATAGAGTTGGAAGGAGGGACCTCAAGGATCATCTAGTCCAACCCCCTGCAATGCAGGAATCTCAACTAAAGCATCCATGGCATTTGGCCATCCTACCTCTGCTTAAAAACTTCTAATGAAGGAGAGTCCACCACCTCCTGAAGGAGTCTGTTCCATTGTTGAACAGCAGTTACTGTCAGAAAGTTCTTCCTGATGTTTAGTTGGAATCTCCTTTCTTGTAACTTGAAGCCATTGGTTTGAGTCCTATGCTCCAGAGCAGGAGAAAACAAGCTTGCTCCTTCTTCCATGCGACAGTCCTTTAGAGCACACAGGAAGAAGGGAGCATACATCTCTAAATGGGTTTTGTCAGACTTTGTTTGTTTAACTCTTTTGCTGCCCATAGTTGGGCCAAAGGCATGGAAGCATCCCTCAGGTTGGTTACAACTCACCTAGCTTTTGAAGGTGTGCCTGCCCAGACAAGGTGATATGAAGTTATTCCTGAGATGTGAAGTGCCCTTTGTAATTACACTTTCACACTGTCTAATTTATGCCTTGATCAAAACAAAATAATAATAATAAAAATTCCTTCCAGTAGCACCTTAGAGACCAACTAAGTTTGTTCTTGGTATGAGCTTTCGTGTGCATGCACACTTCTTCAGATACATGCCTTGATGTTGCAGTTATCCAAGTGATAATAACAGTACATGTGAGAATTTGGGTCTGCTTCTCGTGCTGCTTCATCTAGCAACGTTGGGTCAGTGCACGTACGATGCCCAATTCTGTTGAGGCAGAGCCCACAGAAGGGTCGGGAAAAGCGAGGTTCAGCAAGTTATCTTGAGCTGATGTCAGTGGGTTGTTGATACACAGGGGTCTGAATGTCCTGTGCGAGGTTGGGAATCATGGAGCAGAGAGCAAAGGTGGTCAGGGGCAGCAGGTCTTTCAGCACCCTGGACAGATCACAAAAAGAGATGATTTGTTCCCTAGTTCTAATTGGGCCCTAGTTCTAATTAGAATTCTAGTTCTAATTGTTCCCTAGTTCTAATTAGAATTCTAGTTCTAATTCCTTTCTGCAAACCTGCATCACTGGCTACCCCAACCTTTTACCGGTACTTTGCATCTCTGTTTAGTTTACTGCTTATAACTGGGGTCACTCAGGACACTCACCTTCGTACTTAAAACATGATATGTATCTTCGCTGACATCCATGCGCACGATGCCTTTCATGGTTTATTTTCTACTATCCACCTCAAAAGAAAAATGGAAGGATTGTGGGAAATTGTGGCTAAATAGCACATACAACCTCCCGACTTTTCTCCAGGTTCTTTATTATTATCAGCTGAAAGTGTTATCAAGGCTGAAACATGCAAGCAGATATGCTCAGGGAAGCTCACTTTACACTCCACAGTGTGTTTAGTGGCAGATCCATAGTTTTCCCTCATTGGGATTTACTAATGTCTTCAAGATAAAGTTAATAACATAAAGGCTTTTAGCATAGATCGTCTCCACATCCAATTCCGTCATATTTTTACCATGAAAACAATTTCTGTGCCAGTGATAATGCTGTCCCAAGTCTTAAATGGAAAGCCTTAATGCCCATTTGTCTCTGTGGATGTCTGTCACTAGGGAACTAGTTAAGAGATGTCTTGGGTTAACACCGATATGCTTGCTAATGGTCGTAGGGCAGCACTAAATTTATTTGTTTCTTGCACGGATAGCTTTCTTTTTCACCAAGGAGATCAGAGAAGCATGTTTAGCCACATAATAACTGTCAGTTAGGTTAGACCAGTGTTTCCCAGTTATTTTGGGGCTACAATTCCCATCATCCCTAGCTGGCAAGACCAGTGGTCAGGGATGATGGAATTGTAGCCCCAAAACAGTTGGGAGACCCAAGTTTGGGTTAGACCAAAGCCATACAACTTGCAACCCACAAAGTTGAACCAGGGGCAAAGAGAGCGGGAAGCGATTCACAAAGAAGACATGTTTTTTGGTTTATTCTAGATTTGCTGCAGGGACCCAGGTGGTGCTGTGGGTTAAACCACAGAGCCTAGGGCTTGCTGATCGGAAGGTCGGCGGTTTGAATCCCTGCGATGGGGTGAGCTCCCGTTGCTCGGTCCCAGCTCCTGCCCACCTAGCAGTTCGAAAGCATGTCAAAGTGCAAGTAGATAAATAGGAACCACTCTGGCGGGAAGGTAAACGGCATTTCCGTGCGCTGCTCTGGTTCGCCAGAAGCGGCTTAGTCATGCTGGCCTCATGACCCAGAAGTTGTACGCCGGCTCTCGGCCAATAAAGCGAGATGAGCACCGCAACCCCAGAGTCAGACATGACTGGACCTAATGGTCAGGGGTCCCTTTACCTTTACCTTTAGATTTGCTGCTTTTACTTTTTATGCTTCATAATCATAGATATAGGGGGTTCCTGAGGCGTGAGGTGCAGAGTGGAATGGGACGCCCCTGAAATACTAAACAGAACCTTCCCCTCCAGATTCCCCTTAAAGATGCAAGCTGAAATACTCTGTTGATCTACTATATTTCTTTCACTTTTCACCCTAATTTCAATGGGTGTACTCTGAGTAGCATTATAGGTGCTTGTTGAAGAGTAAGAGGGACTTGATTATACAAATGGGGCCGGTTGACAAACTTGTTGCAGTTTGTGCCTTACCTCACATCAGTCAACATATTCTGACAGTGTTGGAGGTTAACACCACTTGCCCATTTAAATGCACTTCAGAAGAAAAGAAAAGAAAAATGGTAAATATTGATTTTTTTAAGTCAATGTGATCATGGGAACAAAATAAGCTTTTAAGGACAAGATTTTACAAATCCTCACTAAGACTGCAATCCTATACTCACTTAGCTGGTATGAAGCCCCATTGAACTTAAGGGGGCTTGTTGCTAATTAGATATTATATGGCCTTATGGATTCATCCTTAATCTACCAGCATCAGTCTTTGATGTAATTCCAGGAATGGATTTTTCTTCCCCATGAAACTTGCCCGATGGAAACAAAAAACCAAAATCAAGCATTGATCCAAATGCCTTTCTGCTTCGGTTAGCAGTGGTGACTGGCTGCAGCAACGTATTGGTAGCAATTGAGATCTTGCTGTAAAGGTAAAGGGGCTCCTGACCACTAGGTACAGTCGCGGACGACTCTGGGGTTGCGGCGCTCATTTCGCTTTATTGGCCGAGGGAGCCGGCGTATAGCTTCTGGGTCATGTAGCCAGCATGACTAAGCCGCTTCTGGTGAACCAGAGCAGCGCACGGAAACGCCGTTTACCTTCCCGCTGGAGTGGTACCTATTTATCTACTTGCACTTTGACGTGTTTTTGAACTGCTAGGTTGGTAGGAGCAGGGACTGAGCAACAGGAGCTCACCCCGTTGCGGGGATTCAAACCGCCGACCTTCTGATCAGCAAGCCCTGGGCTCTGTGATTTAACCCACAGTGCCATCCGCGTCCCCTAGATTTTGCTGTAGTGTGGGTTTTTTGGGTTTTGATACTGATGTGTTAAGTTACATGCCAGGGTAGCCAATGTGGTTTCCTCCAGATGTTTAGCAGTGTGTGTGTGTCATAAAAATATATCACAGCAGTTTACAACAATATAAAAATGTAAAACCAGGCAATAAAAGCACAAAAAATTAAAAAGAAATTAAAAGCAAACATTAACAAACCATTGTAGGTGGAATGGAAAGGTTTTCAGGAGGCATTTAAAAGTTGGCAGGGTGTTGCACAGGACTGGCTGATGTCAGGGACTGGCTGGATGAAGAAGAGTGGTAGGAGGCACCAGAAGGGAAATCCCCAAGGGAAACACCAGAGGAGGAAGGCTCAGAGCCAGGAGATTGGTGGCGGGACTCTGAGGAGAGGTCAGAGGGAGAAGGGGGGGAGGTGCCAGATGCTGAAGGGGCAACAGGGTTTAGTGAGCAGGAAGAGTCTGTGACAGGGAGCAGTTCAGACTCTGAGGCTGAAGCAGAGGAGGGGAGTCAAGAGGCTGCAGAAGAATCCAGGGAGTCTCCCTCTCCTGCTGCAACAAGCTCCTCTCCACCCTGGTCTCCAAGAACATGCAGAATTATGAGGAGAGCAGAATGGAGGCCAGAGGTGTGCAGATGCAGTTTGAGATTGGTTGGGAAGCATCCAGGGGAGGAGGAACCTTAGAAAGGGTGGATGGCAGATACCTTCAGTCATGGCAACTGCTCCATAAGGGCAAGACCTACTGGAAAGTGTGCTTAGACCACTAGTCAGAGTTGTATGTTTGTTTCCTTGAATAGAGAGTTAACTTAACTGACAACGGAGATCTGCTTCTTTCCTTGCTGACATGTGTCTGACTCCAGTCCTGACAGCCGATGAAGCTAATGGCTCGGTTTCTCATTGTTGTCAAACAAACCCTCACCAATTCGGGAAGAATCAACAGGGTCACACTCCCTGTCTGTGTTGCCCAGCAGAGGTCATCACACAGAGCAACCAAAGGAGTTTCCACGCCAAAACCAGTTCTAAACCCTGATTGAAATGAATCTAGAAAATCTGTCTCATTCAAGAAAAACTGGAACTCTCTTAGGAATGTTTGCATGCATCGTAAGATGCTTGTTTTTATATAAAAACATGAGAGAAGCAGATTATTTTAGTATTTTGGTTCCAAATAATCATTTCTGAGCCTTAGGAGTAGGAAAATATATCAAAATGAGGTCTTCTGCTTCTGGACTTCACTGTCTTCTTGGAAAAATAATTCCAAATGCCACTGTGGGAGTCTTTGCAATTAAAAGTCCTTCATGGCAGTGATTTTTTTATGCTTCTGTGCCTTCATGAGCTCTCTGCTGTGTTCTGATTTATAGTGGATGGTGCAGTGTTTGGAGTAAACATGAAGCTGGTGCTAATGAAATTTTAATAGTTTTCTTCTATTTTCAGACTCAAATGTTGGTGCAGTTGAAGTCTGTGACAGCTTACTCTAGATAATGGTCCCATTCCTTCTTGAGGATTGTCCATAAAATTTCAGATTCAGTATTTTGTAAATAACAACACTAGCAGGGCAATTCTGTGCATGTATCCTCAGAGGTAAGCCTTCTGAATTCAATGGAACTTACTCCTGGGTTACATTCCAAATCAATACTGGACCAATACCTTTATTAGACCAACCAAAGCATCTTAAAATAGTGTGCAAGCTTTGAGTTCTCCAGAACTTTTCATTACGTAGATGCTAAACCAGCAGTGGGGAATGTCTGACCTTCAGCCCTAATTAGGTCCAACAGTTAGCGTCAGCTCTGGTCAGCTCTAACTTCTGAAAAATAAAAAATATATACATAAAAGGTGTGTGTGTGTGTGTGTGTGTGTGTGTGTGTGTGTTAAATGGACTAAGGATATTCTTCAGATTTGTAATCTTTCAACAGTCAGTTCCCCTGCAATAGATAAGTTGCATAACATTGGGGAACTTCAAACACCCATCAATATCTGCTCCCCCTCTCGTACATGCACTTGAAGATACAGACTCTTGTCACATACCACTAACAAGCCACCCATTTTTGTATGTAGTTTATGGACAACTCTTTCAGGTTTGATTTTGAAGTAGCTGATAAGCTTTCTAATTCTCCCAGGACTGCATCCTTGACTTGAGTTCTAAGCATCGTCTTGGAATTTGTGGGATTTCCCTTCTGAAATATATTGAGGAAAGAATTGTAAGCTTCTGTTATTGCATAAATGCATACATCTTGTTTGAAAACTCCAGTAGTAAGCATGCTAATATTGCAAATATTGCAATATTTGCTCTGTGGGACAAAAAACATCATGGATCCTCTGTTGCCCTGTCTTTTATTAGCTCAAAATTCCCATCTCCATTTCCTGTCAGCAATGACTTCAGTGTCAACCCTCCTTTGCTACGTCAGTTGTTTGCTTCTCTTGTTTTCAGGTTTCTACCTCCCTACTTCTTTGAGCTCTCTGCATTTCCATCCCTCTCTCTGCCTTCCCTGCCCTTCTATCACATCAGTCAGAGGCATCATGAACACTACCATAGCCACAAAATCCCTCAATGCATTGCAATATAAATTGCTGCAGCAATGGTTTCTTTCTGGCAGTGGATTAATTGCTCTATCTTGTCTGAAAGACAAATGAAATAGATGAGTGCTTTGGTTTTTTTGTTTTGATTTTTATGGCGAGTTTACCCCTGATATCTGGAGCCAGCACTGGATTTTTTCTTCTTCTCTTCCTTCTGAGTACAAACAGCAATCAACATCAGGCCTCTAAATAATTCTAAGCTAAACACATCCTATCAGATAAATATTTATTAGAAATGCCCAATTAGGCAGAAATAATAGCTAATTTTCCTTGCTACCATTAAAAATGTCGGCCATTTTCTGCTTCAAGAAGTGGAGATGTGAGTTAGGAAACATAAAACAAAATATTGCATCATAAAACAGGACAAGGGCAAGCACATTTCTGTTACATTTTATTTATTTACTTACTTGTTTATTAAATTTGTATACCATCCTCCATCTTGACAGCCACCTGTCAGGAATGCTTTGATGGTGTTTCCTGCTTGGCAGGGGGTTGGACTGGATGGCCCTTGTGGTCTCTTCCAACTCTATGATTCTGTGATTCTGTGAAGATCACAGGGTAGTTCACAACATAAAAATACAAAATGAGAACACAAAATACATAATCATCATAAAAAGCAAACCAATAGCCCCCCACCCACAAACACACTTTAAATGCCTTACAATGTTTAATTACATGAATCTAATTACATGGATTGATTTTACCTAAATTATGTGTTTTGAACTCTGCCACGCCTCTCCTGGCTCCAGGTTGGATACAAACGAAGGCTGCAAACATATAAATTACCTGGGATGTATGCCTCATTCAAGTCAATAAGATACAGATACCGGTAAGAGTTGTACTGTAAGTCAGTTGAACTTCAGCCCCATTGAAATCCATTGGATAATTTATTAATGACTTAAGTCCCCTTGATTTAAATAGCAACTAAGTTCAACTAATGTAGTCTGACTCCAACCATCCATACTTTGTCTATACCCCATTGAATCCTTAGTAGAGCCAGGAGAAAATGGTACTCATTGTCCTTTCTGTATGAGAGCCAGTGTGGTGTAGTGGTTAAGAGCGGTAGACTCGTAATCTGGGGAACCGGGTTCGCGTCTCCGCTCCTCCACATGCAGCTGCTGGGTGACCTTGGGCTAGTCACACTTCTTTGAAGTCTCTCAGCCCCACTCACCTCACAGAGTGTTTGTTGTGGGGGAGGAAGGGAAAGGAGAATGTTAGCCGCTTTGAGACTCCTTCGGGTAGTGATAAAGCGGGATATCAAATCCAAACTCTTCTTCTGTATTTTTTATATGGTAGCCCTATTGGAGCTTTCTTTCTTTCTTTCTTTCTTTCTTTCTTTCTTTCTTTCTTTCTTTCTTTCTTTCTCTCTCTCTCTCTCTCTCTCTCTCTCTGTCTCTCTGTCTCTGTCTCTGTCTCTCTCTCTCCCCATTATTTTTATGAGGACTTTAAAATAGGTGCTACTCAACAAAGTAGATCTGCTAGCACAATACTTTGGGCTGCATAATGGAACTTTGCTTCATTCTCATTTCTCTGTGCACCCCTTGAATCCAGGGTTCCCCCAAGCCCTTCAGAGCAGATTTGGGGAGGGCGAGGAGATGCATAGGAAGAGGGTAGGAAGGGAAAGTTCAATTGCACAAGTGGAAGTATTTCGTCGGATACTGCCCAATGTTATTATTCTTTCTAACTCGGTGAGAAAGCCATGGTAGTGTCCATTATATAATTTCACATAAAGCAAAGGGAATGAGTGTTTAATGTTTTAGCTGGAATGTGTCAAGCTTCCTGTTTACTGCATTGTGTGGAAACACATCCAGTTAAAGGGAATCTCAAGCTGTTGGATCCATTTACTTTGGCTGCTCAAAGCAGAGCACCCAATTTATTCCACCCAGAAGTTAAATTGCATTGCTGACATTTCAAATGGAGATGGATGGTTTCATTTCATACTACCTCGGCATGTTTTGCTGTGCAGCGTCAGAGTTGCACTGTTTCACCAAGAGTGAAAGGAGTAGGAAAATGAGACAAGAGATTTGGTGCACAACCAGCTCTGCTTGTAATGGATCATATATTCTGCATATACTTACAAATGTTATTTACAATTAAGCAGTATATAAATGTTGTTAAATAAAAATTGTGAAATGGGATGACTCATTTTCTTTAATTGATTTCACACAATGCAAACCAGTTAAGCGTAGAGTCAGATCAATGCTAGCCTATTAAGCTCAACTCCTAAAAACAAATTCATTTTATAAATATAATGTAAGACTGTATTGCTTAGAGGGCAAAAACAAATTGATTGCTGGGACCCAAAAACCCAACCCATACCCCAAGGACTTGCTTGCATTCCTTGAGCTGAAAGTTCACCATGCCACATAGCAAACTTGCTTTGAAACACGGGGGACATTCAAAAGCAAGTTGTGTTGTAGTGACATGGGGTGTGTCTGATGTTCAAAGTAAGCAAGACAAAGAAATCTTAACAGGCACACTCAAGTCTTGGGGGATCTAAAGTAGCTCTTGGGATCTTGGCCCATGGCTGCCCTGAATTTAGTAAATTGGCTGTGGGTGAGTTGCATGACATGGATCAGCAGGTAGCTTTGATGTCCAGATCCTACCTTTGTTCCCTAACCCACATTTTTATGGCCTTAAAAACAAACCAGCACCTGGATGAAGTAGCTTGGACTTCCAAAGAAGCATAGCTTCTCAAGAACCAAGTGAGTTGATGTGATTTGGTCTCTAATTACAACTCTGCCACTTCATTCATTGAGAGCCAGTGTTGGTTTAGTGGTTAAGAGCAGTAGACTCGTAATCTGGTGAACTGGGTTCGCGCCCCCGCTCCTCCACATGCAGCTGCTGGGTGACCTTGGGCTAGTCACACTTCTCTGAATTCTCTCAGCCCCACTCACCTCACAGAGTGTTTGTTGTGGGGGAGGAAAGGAAAGGAGATTGTTAGCCGCTCTGAGACTCCTTAGGATAGTGATAAAGCGGGATATCAAATCCAAACTCCTCCTCCTCCTCCTCTTCTTCATTCTCTAATGTAGTCTTTGCCAACCTGGTGCTTTCTGGGTGATTTGGATTATGATTTCCGTCTTCCCCAGCAAGCATGGTAGCTGGGCCTGATGGGAGTTGTAGTCCAAAGCATTCAAAGGGCACCTGGCTGCTGAAGGATGCATGAATAGTATTAATCTCTTAATGTTGGTCCTATTGCAAGGCCAGACTGTGCATGTGGCAGAAAGTTGCATTAAATCACGTATTGAAACAGTTTTGTATAATGTTTCTCAATATCATTCCCCACCATTCCCAACAGGAAAGCCTCTGGCTTTTTCCTAAAAGAGTATTTATAAATCTTTTTCAGTTTGTTATATATGTTTTCCCATAATTTTTTGATCTTGTCACAGTGCCACCACATGTGAATAAAATCACCCTCTTTTATGCCAATTTCCAGCACTTTGTATTGCCGGTCTTATACATTTTTGATAGTTTAACTGGGGTGAGGTACCACCCGAATACCATCTTATATAGATTTTCTTTAAGCTATGTTGATGCCGTAAATTTTAGCCCTGTGTTCCACAATTTATGCCATTCAGCGTAATCTATGTTATGACCTAAGTCAATCGCCCATTTTATCATTGTGCTTTTGATTTCCTCGTCTTTAGTATTCCATTCTAACAAGTATTCATAAATCTTAGACAATTTTTTAATGTTATTACACATCACTGTTTTTTCTAGTACTGTTTTGTTTTGTTCAAACCCTTTGGCGTTCCTGTCTTTCTTAAATATACTATATAGTTGTTGGTATTCCCACCACCCTTGTAGTTTGTCTTTAAGCTCTTCGTACGGTCTTATTTTGAATACATTGTTTTCTTCTACTAATATATCCCTGTATGTAAGCCATTGTTCTTTCGTATTTGTTTTTTTCACCGAGAGGGCTTATTGGGATGACAACCATCCTGGGGTCTTCCTTTCAAACCACTCCTTGTACCTAGTCAAGACTTCATATAATGATCTAATTATTGTGTGGTTTAAGAAGTCTCTATGTACCTGTACCTTATCGTACCATAGGTACGCGTGCCAGCCATATCTGTTTTTAAATCCTTCTAGGTCTAATAGTTCTACATTCTCTAACTTAAACCAATCTCTTAACCATGTAATACAGGCAGATTCATAGTAGATTTAGATTTTAAAGTCAGGCAAAGAAAGGCCTCCCCTTTCCTTTTTATCCGTTAAGGTCTTAAACTTTATTCTTGGCTTCTTCCTTGCTAAATGAGTCTAGAAATGTATTTTTGCCACTCTTTAAATTGATTTTGTCCAGTAATGATCGGAATAGTTTGGAACAAAAAGAGCATCTTGGGTAATATTCAAAACAAAATAAAAAAATTCCTTCCAGTAGCACCTTAGAGACCAACTAAGTTTGTTCTTGGTATGAGCTTTCGTGTGCATGCACACGAAAGCTCATACCAAGAACAAACTTAGTTGGTCTCTAAGGTGCTACTGGAAGGAATTTTTTTATTTTGTTTTGACTATGACAGACCAACACGGCTATCTACCTGTAATTGGGTAATACTGACTGTTTCAATACGCGGCAACAGGGGGGCGAGAATACTCTTAGCTCAGGTGTGGAAGCAAGAACAAATCCCAATGATCGAGGAATGGTGACAAAAAATGGTAGAATATATGAAGATAGCCAGATTACCATCTATAATCCGCCAGCAAGGTAGTGAAACATACGAGAAAGAATGGAAAAAGTTTATGGTTTATATAGAAAAGATTAATGAAAAATAAAATTACCAGCGGAATGAATGAGACCTCACAACTGAAATTACATATCTCTTTATTTGCAATTCAAATGAAATAACAAACAAAATGTATAGACAATTGATAAAAATTAAGACACAAGTAAGACATATGGAAAACACATCGGAACAATACAGAAACGACTGTTTAGGAAAATTCAAGTACTATTAATTAATCTATCTTGATGTATGCTTTATTAAATAAGGATTGTTAAACCGCGGAAAGTTGAAATGTCTCTTCAAAGCAGAAGAAGGAAGTGTGGAAGTCAATTTTGTTTTAGGTTATTTACATATTTTGTTTTATGTTATTTGTATAATTTTGTATAAATTTATTGGCATAAATTATATACCTACATATGATTTTAAATGAGAATGAAGGCCAATTTTTGTTAAAAATAAGCTTATGTAAACTGTTAATAAGGATCATTTAAAAAGGAAAAAGAAAGTTGCATTAAACCTAAACATGTTGAGCCTAGATCCAGGAATTAAGCTGTTCCTACTCATTGCATTTATTCCCTAGAAACTTGGAAGAATAATTAAAAAACTTCCTCTCCCCACCCCCTTTTCTTCATCTCTTTATATAAAAACTAATTCTGGTATTCCATCTTGACTATATGGGACACTTTAAAAGCCTTTTAGCAGGAGGTGGTTGTTAAGAAAAGCAGTCAGTAAGAGGAAAAACAGATTGAGAGCTGATATTCTGAAAAATGCTAAAAGTCTGGAAGCTCAACATAAAAGCTCGAATTCCAGCGGAGTCTACCAAAGATTAATAGCTGCTGCCAGAAGCAAGTTTAAACTCTGGGAAACTTCTAAAGCAGAAGCAGCTCTCATCCACTTTTTAAGCATGTTCATTACACAAGAAGCAACAAAACAGATTCCTAGGAATAGACTAGTATTCCTATTTCTTATATTGACCTGTGGTGGTGATTGGTTTTGAATCTCACTCCCCCCTGTCCAGCCACAAATGCGGTTCTCTCTATATGGTTATTTCAAATAACATTATTAACAGTTGTTGTCAGGGATCTGCCCGCCCCTGCCAGTCCAGCTCTGAGTGTTTATAGAGAGCCGCCACCTGTGTTAACAACAGATTCATCTTCGAGTGAAACTGGCAGTCCCTCAGGGGAGGAGCAGTTAGTGGCTGGGAGCCAGGGAGTGCCAGGTGTCCAGGGAGTTAGTGGGAGACCTGGCACCACCCAGCAGACTCGATCGGAGGGGGAAACGTCAGGTCCGGCACAGATATCACATAGGAGGAGGAGGCAGCAATTTAGGCTGCCGAGATTGTGGTGTTGGCGCCAAAACAGGAGGGAGGCACTTCCGGATTCTGCTAGTGAGTGAGCAGACATGATAAGACTGAGCTCTGCACTGTAAATATCTTGGCACTGAATAAAAAGACTCAAAGACAAACGGCTTTGGCTTTTCTATTGAACAACTGATAAGAGAACCTGACAGTTATGTTTAGAAAAGTAGGCAATATAAAATAAAGCACTGTTCAGCATCTTTAGGCAGGGTCAGTAATTGTTTTATTTTTAAAAATGTCTGGTCAGATGTCTGCAACCTGTAATATACCAACTCCCAGTAAAGTTTTAGGCCGTGTTGATTTAAGACACAAAGATATTTGTCTTTGTTAGCTCATAGAAACGAACTAATCTGGTTTCATACCTGGCCTGAAAATCCTTGAAGGCTGTTCATTAACAGCTCCCGGATGCTAGGAAGTAATGGCAGTACTTAATGGTCACAACTGCTAGGACCCAGTGTGCAGCAGCTGTGAAACAGGTGAATTCCATGCTGCAGATCATTAGGAAAAGAACTGAAAATAAAACCATGAATACCATCATGCCGTTATACAAATTCATGGTGCTACTGCACTTGAAATACAGTGTGCAGTTCTGGTCGCCTCAGGATATTGTAGATTTGGAGAAGGTTCAGAAAAGGGCAGCTAAAATGATCAAGGGGGTGGGGCAACTTACCTATGAGGAAAGGCTGCAGTGTTTGGAACTTTTTTGAGTTTAGAGAAAAGATGAGTAAAGGTGACGTGATGGAAGTTTGCAAAATTATGCATGTCTTGGAAAAAGCAGATAGAGAAACGTCCCCATCCCCCTCTCATAACACTAGAACTCATTGACAACACATGAGCTACACAGTTGGAAGATTCAGGACAGATGAAAGAAAACATTTCATGCACTGGATAGTTAAACTATGGAACTCGTTTCCACAAAAGGCAGTGAAGATGCATTAGCATCTGTTCAGGATTAGGACCCACACTCAAAAGCAGCCACAGCTATTAATGGTCCCTTATCAGCCAGGATGTGGGTGGCGCTGTGGGTTAAACCACAGAGCCTAGGGCTTCCTGATCAGAAGGTCGGCGGTTCGAATCTCCGTGACGAGGTGAGCTCCCGTTGTTCGGTCCCTGCTCATGCCAACCTAGCAGTTTGAAAGCTCGTCAAAGTGCAAGTAGATAAATAGGTACCGCTCCGGCAGGAAGGTAAATGGCGTTTCCGTGCGCTGCTCTGATTCACCAGAAGCGGCTTAGTCATGCTGGCCACATGACCCGGAAGCTGTACGCCGGCTCCCTCGGCCAATAAAGCGAGATGTGTGCCACAACTCCAGAGTCGTTCGCGACTGGACCTAATAGTCAGTTTACCTGTACCTTATCAACCATTAAGGCTAGGGAACAACACACACAAACTCCCTTTTCTGTTCACCACTCGCTGCAGGAAAAATCCTAAGGCACAACCTGAGCAGCTCTTATGTCCTGGTACCTGGGGCCTCCGAATTTACAACAGGCTGCTTAAGAAAGGGTCCTGTTCTTCCCCCCCCCCTTTCCTTGAAGTGGGTAATATCCATGCTCTGACCACCTTTCTTCCCTCTCCAATTTCCTTTCTTGACTCTCTAACTTTGCAAGCAAGCAACACAGCCCACTTCAAGTGATGTGTTTATATTTGATTCCCTTCACAGTTTGGCTTGCGCCTTGTCTTACGAGGCTCCATCTCTGTGTCTTAGCCCTCTCTGCTTCCTACTCTCTCCGTAGACTTAACCAAATAATAGTCTAATCTGAACACTTTCTATATGCTCTATATGCCTATTTTGGTAATAAAGTGCGTAGCTGAGTACAGTGGTACTTCTGGTTACGAACTTAATTCATTCCGGAGGTCCATTCTTAACCTGAAACTGTTCTTAACTTGAGGTACCACTTTAGTTAATGGGGCCTCCCGCTGCCGCTGTACGATTTCTGTTCTCATCCTGAGGTAAAGTTCTCAACCCGAGGTACTACTTCCGGGTTAGCGGAGTCTGTAACCTGACGTGTTTGTAACCCGAGGTACCACTCAAAACTCTTCCTCTCCGCCCCCTCAGAAAACCCAGCTTTTGCTGTGGCACATTGCGTGTTTTGGTTAAAGACCCCAGTGTGTTTTACCTTCTGTGTAGGCGTATGCTCATGTAGACAAGGACACATGGCAACAGGGTGTACATTTACAACAACTGAAGCTTTTATATACTAAATTAGAAGCAGCTGTCATTGTGAATAGTGTGGATGTAGCCTACACGGTGCCTTGATAAGTGGCAGAGGAATGTCTCTTTTTCTACCACTTGCAGTGTTGCTTGAGCTCTTTCTGAAAAAACACATTAGACAAAACACACACAACTAGAAACAATGTCTTGAATCCTTGCATTCCCAGGAGCAGAAGTCTGCTCATAGGGCACTACCACAGGGAGAGGAGGAAGATGGCTTTAGTCAATTCCCTCTTCCTTCTGCACACCCTAATAATCTGCCCTGGGGGTAGGAGGAGCACTGAGGTAGCTCTGGGGACTGCAGAGTGAGGTGGAATAGATCGAAATCACCTTCTTTCAACCAGCAGGAGCCCTTTGATAATAAAATGACACAGGTGGAACAGCTTTGCAGTCCCAATTGGATTTAACTACCGCTGCCACCCTGGCTCCCATTAAACTTTTTTAAAGCCCCTATCTTGAGACCACCTTCTGAGTCCCTTCTCCCAGTGCCACATCCCTTCAGAGACAAGGTAGACGTCAACAAGGGGGAACGTTTCTTGACTGTATACTGTATTTCGGAGTTGTTGTTTTTTAAAAAAAATAATCATTATTTTATGCTGTTGTTCACTTTATTTGAACTGTACTTTTAGAATTGTGATCTTCTAAGCAGCTCCATAAATCAGTTCCAGTGAAGGGTGGCATATAAATATTTTACATTAAATACCGGTAAATACATAAATAACCAGCACCTAAGAGATCTGAACAAGACCTTCCCACCATCATATCTTGTTACTCCTTTGTGCTTTGCTATACGATGTTATGAAATAAATGTCTATCTGTTCCCTAAATTATGGTGTACAAGTTTGCAGCTTTATACAAAGACAGCCCTTCTGCTGCTGGGAGATCACTAATGGAACAACTGATTTAGAACTAGTTTGGATGCATGCTGTAGTCTGGTCAGGAGAGCTCTGTCTAATCCCCCTTCAAGATTGCACACCTTGCTATGTTTCCCATGTTTTTTCAACTCTGGATGATGCTTAAATAAGGTCATACTCTGACTCTTTAAGCATACTTCCGGCTCTCTAACAACCATATTTGGACTGGGTAGTGGTTCCTTAGGTATGCCAAGAAATTTCTTCCCCCTGTGCGCCAAATTCCTTTACTTATTCTTAAATTGGTTTTGTGGAGATCCTCTTCTTTAGAAAAGCAAAACTTTTTCCTGCATGACAGCCTGTCTTTAGCAATATGGTGAACAATTACATTTCCAATTTCTTCATTAATTCCGTATATTTATTAGATTTTCAGAGCTTAAATCTGGATTGATAACTACAGGAAGATGGTGTCAGTTCTTGTTAGCAACAGAGATGAGTTCCCTCTTTCATTTTTCTGTCTTTAGAGAATGCTGTTTGGACACTTTTAATGGCACCGTGGAAGGCCTCATGTCTGAAGAAAGACATGTGCCCTGGTAGCAAACGAGCCTTATAGGAGATAAGAAGCAGGAAGAAAGGTGGTGACGTTTTGGAAGCGAACAGCACCCGTGTTTCTTTCCATTTTCCCACCCCGCTTGCCTTTTCCCAGCAATCCTGTATTTGTCGTCTGTTTCTCTCTGTGTCACTTCCCTGCAAAACTGTGACCAGAGTGGCTTAAAGGTAAAGGGACCCCTGACCATTAGGTCCAGTCGCGGACGACTCTGGGGTTGCAGCGTTCATCTTGCTTTATTGGCCGAGGGAGCCGGCGTACAGCTTCTGGGTCATGTGGCCAGCAGGACTAAGCCGCTTCTGGCGAACCAGAGTAGCGCACGGAAATGCCATTTACCTTCCCGCCAGAGCGGTACCTATTTATCTACTTGCACTTTGACATGCTTTTGAACTGCTAGGTTGGCAGGAGCAGGGACCGAGCAACGGGAGCTCACCCCATCGCGGGGATTCGAACCGCCGACCTTCTGATCGGCAAGCCCTAGGCTCTGTGGTTTAACCCACAGTGCCACCCACATACAGCCTATCAAATTAGCAATAGCAATAATAAAGTATTAGAAGCGCCACGTCCCAGATGATGCACCTGTCTGGATAATTTGGATCTGGGGCTCAATCTGTGAACATCCTGGGACTCCACCCTGCCACTCAGCTGGAGTAATGCAAACACTCCCATCCTGGCTCGCAACTGGAAGGGCTTTCTTTATAGCCACTACCGGTATTAGGGTGAGGCGATTGAACAATCTAACACGTGCAAGAGATCTGTGGGTTTTCAGTGCAATAGAGAGATTCTTGTGAAAGCAAGCTGTTCACTGGGAGCTGTCTGTGGTCCTGTAACTCCTGACCTGCCTGATCGCCTTGAAGCCCAGTGGGATTTGGCATCAGACCTGAACACGATGGATGTCTTTCCTTAAAATATTCTGCTTCCGGCATCAGCCAGAAGCGATTAAATTTGAGGATCGTTACAGAACACAGCAGGAAAGTGGTGATATGACTCTCCCCTTTCCTAGCTTTAAAAAAAAAAAATATTTAAAACAATTGCCAAGCAGAAAGTGTTGTCCTCCAAGACAAATACATGCACAGATGTTAAGTCATCCACATCTTGTATGCAGTCATCCACATGGCATCAAAACAAACTTGGAAAATCTTTTACATTGCAGATTAAGATCACACCCACAGTGTATACTTATGAATCAAATCAATATTAATATTTTGTTGCCCTTGTTTCAACTAGTTACTTGTGTGTTTACTTTGTATTTTTAGTCTTGAGACTAAAAATAAAAACACAAGTAGTCCTGAGATCTTGTGAGGAAAGGTGGTATATACTGTATATTCCTGCGTATAAGACTACTTTTTAACCCAGGAAAATCTTGGGGGTCATCTTATACGCCGGGTCGTATTTCTTATACGGTGAGTATATCCCAAACTCTATATTTTAACTGGAAAAGTTGGGGGTCATCTTATATGCCCAGTCGTCTTATACGCTGGAATATACGGTAAATCTAAATAACAACAACAACAACATACTTCAGTCTGAAGCATTACGATTATTTTTCCATAGTAGCTGCTGTGACTCAGTATGCTACTTTGATTGTGGTGTGTTGCTGTAACCTAGAGTGAAATAGAATATTAAAACGATCTTTATTATTAATGACAGCTATTATTTATTAAAGCTATATGTTGCCTCACACTTCCTTTCGGCATCTATATTGAGGATGTGACAGTATGCAGATTTATTTAAATTTAAACCATTAATAGGCGGATGATTGATATTTCCCAATTTTGTAATTGCTTGACAACCCTAATTAAACCCTTGATACTGCAAGACTGAGATGTCTGAAAGATGGGAATAGATTTGGACTTGTAACATATTTATTTGACAGGGAATCTAACTGAAATGATCAAATGACTTGACTCTCTATCAGTAAAATTTATTTCCGCTTTTAAAATATCAAACCCTTGCTTATGTTCCTGAGGATGTGGAACTTTGTGAAAAATACTCGGTCGCAATTTGTTTCGTTTTTATGAGCAAATCTTAGAAGAAACCATTTTATGGTTTGTCAATAAACGTGAGCATGGAATCACTGGACTGTGCCAAGAAGAGAAAAAACTGCAGAACTGCGGTGTAGTGGACCATTGCAGACTCCAAAGCGGGGTTATTTAATATTATTTCAGTGTTCTTAGCTGCTGCTGCTTTTTCTACTGGTTCAGTGGCCTTAATTTTGTTGTTTTACTGCTTTTTTGGCGTTGCGTTTTTGGTATTTCTGTGTTGAAATCCCGGGGTGCTGAATTGGCGTTCCTGTTCAATAATGAAAATAAATCAAATGCAGTGCCCCCTATCATTTGGTTGAGGTCCTTTTATTCTTCAGTCATCGCAAATCTATACACCCCCGGTTTGTCTCTTATTTGCTTAGGAGATTTGGACAACAGATAGTGAATTCTATCAGATTTTTATCCAGGGTGTGCATGTGTGTGTGTTTGGTGGTGGTGGGTGTTGGTCTCTTTATTGTTGAAAAGCCTTTGCAGTCTTTCTGAAGGTCTTTCAGGGTTTTTCTTTAAAAGCAAGCAGCATTGTTCGGTTTAATGGTTTTCCTTCTGCAGAGGATTTTCTGCAGAGTGCTTTGGCATGAAAGTGTTTTGAAAGGCTGTCTTGCAAGTATACTTTACGCTGCATACATTGTGGTATTAGAAAGATTCGGGGAGTGATAGTAGGTGAAGTAGCACCCTTAGTGACCCGAGTGTGCTGAGTCATGAGAGAAATCGATGGTTCTCACCATGTGAAAAGAGGCCTCTCATGCAAACAGATGTTAAGATAAGCACATGTGTCCTTCCCAGTCCTGGGGGCAGCATAAGGGCACCCTTGGGGAGTTGGTGGAGACCCAGTGGGGCCAACCACTGATGCCTGTCATGGGGACCCCCAAATCAATGGAAGATATCGCAGAATACTGCTAGAGAGGACCCAGCAAAGGGCACATTGCTACACACCCAGCGTTCAGTCAGAATCTGGTCCTGTTTCTTAGCCTGCCAGGCCCGTTTTGGATTTGGGTTTCCTACTGTGGTGTAAATTGAGAGCATCAAAAGCAAGTCCTTTCAAACTTACTCAGGTGATCCAAAGAATTGACTTCTTCTTCTTCTTCTTCCTTTCCTCTTTTCTGCTGGGTTATTGGGAAGGAGGAAGTTTTATGATTTCATCCATCTAATTTTAGTTCCCATTTTATAAACTGTGCTGCTTTGAAGTCTAAGTCTATATCCAAAGATAGCAGGGCCAAAGCGGAATTTGGAGAAAGGGCTTGACCTGTAACTGCAGATTATAATGGAGAATACACGATTCTCCAAAAGTTTTTAACGTAAGGGCATTCCCACCAAACATGAATAAATGAACCAATGAATCCAAGAACTGTTATGATAATTTTTTTTAAAAAACTTTTTTATTGGTTTATAAATACCCCATTTTTCCGTCTATAAAACGCCCCCATGTATAAGACACCCCCTATTTTGGGGGACTCAGATTTAAGAAAATGGGGGGAGATGTATCCATCTATAAGACGCCCCCTAATTTTTGACATTATTTTTTTAGGGGAAAACCTAATCTTATACACGGAAAAATACGGTAAATACAAATACAATAGCCATTAAACACTTACCCAGCAGTACAGCCAATGGTCTTGGATTGAATTCTCTGCTAGTGGGTTTTGTAAGGAGCCGCTCTGGAATCTGCTCCCTGCCACTTGTTGGTAAACGTTTTAACTGTGTGTTTTCATCCAATGAGGTCTTGCTCAGTTTGAAAACTGGTTGATGGCTGAGGTCAACTATGCCTCTGCAGCTAGAAAAGTCCTAAGCCTAAAAAAGAAAAACAGAACAATAATATCAAGTGTTTAATAGGTATTATCAGCTGGGCATGGAACTAAGTTTTGGAACAGTTTCCTGTGAGCATCCAGTGGGGGTGGGTCATAGCGCAGAAAAGCCTCTCATAGGTGACTTGACTTGGATATTGTGATAGGCTAGACCCAACCTCTAGCTGTGGTTCTGCTTTGAACTGTCTTGCTTTTATTAGCCTTACATAAGCTACTCTGGGGAGCTTTTTTTGGCTGAGGAGAAGGAAAGGAAAAGCTTCACATAAACAAATCTTAGCATTATCTCAACATTTGACCCAACACAGGCAAGTCACTGAGGGTAAAGCGAAACAGGATAATTTAGATGTTGCATGGATTCCAGTTATATCAATAAATGTCATGGTTCCACCAGCATCCCAAACAGCACTCCAATAATGAGGATAACAACAACAGAACTCTTTTTATGTTTATTGACAAGTTATTTGATGCAGCAGACATCTTGCTCTTTTCATACACGTTTTTTGTTGTTGTGATTTTATATGCACATTTGTTTTGTGGCATCCAGTGGAATCTTCTAATGTACTTCTACAAAAACAACAAAACAACAAAAAAACCAATCAACAAAATTCTCTTTTAAAAAACAAAAGCCAATTTCAGTTATTGTTTCAGATAATCAAGTTGCTATGAGCTTTGCCAGATGCAATGCAAGGAATACATTTGATTTGCTTGTAATTTGTGATGACTTATGCAAAGGAGAGAGAAGGGGAGCAAGTGAAGCTATATGGATTTGATCTTAATTCAGATTGGGGATGAGGACTAAAGAGCAGGTGTGAATTAAGATTACCTACTGTTATGCTGCTGGGATAAAGGTAAGGCCAGTAGAAACGTTTCTGACAGATTATAGCTTATCGTGGTGCAAGTAACTTTTCAAATGCCATTGGCTGGCCCTGCTCTTCCACATTGGAATTTCCTTCCTTAAACGTTTCTGAGAATCTGGAAGTGAAAGTGCTGCTGGTGCTGAGAGAGGTTCTTTGAGAATAAACAGAGAACAAGCAGAGAGTGAGAAGACAGCCGATTTTCCTACAAATTTCCTGTTTTCTCTGAGCTGAATGAAATCATGAGGTGGGTGGGGTGATGTTGGCCCGTGTCTACTCACAAAGCAGGGTGTACCCATTTCTTCTATCATTTGGAGAGCAGGTTGTTTAAATTATAGTTCCCAAAATGCATATGATTAGCCCACACTGCAGTAGTGAGATGTCAAAGCTTCTTCATGAGGTTAACTGCAGCAGCAACTACATTGGGGCTGTTGTAATGCAGGGAACCACTTGTTACACAGCGATGAGCAACCCAACAAAACAATATGGGTGTTATGTAATGATCAATCTGCTGGTTGCTGGGACCTATCCTCTGCAACCAGGGCAGCTCTGTAACGTTGGCACTTAAGTTGGGAAGGTTAGCGTAGAGATGGTGACTTGTTGCACAAGGGGGAAGCAGGAAAGGAGAAGGGCCCTTAGCTTAGAGGTAGAGCATCTGCTTTGCATGCAGAATGTCCCAGTTTCAATCTGGGAGGTCCCAGAAGGTCCCAGTTTCAATCCCTGGCATCTCCAGGTAGGACTGGGAGGTTCTGTCTGGAACCCTATCACTACACTGCCAATCAGTGTAGATAATACTGAGCCAGATAGACCCAAATGGTCTGATTGACTATAAGGCAGCTTTCTATGAGTTCCGATGAATGTGCCATGCCACTTAGTTGTCCATTGTACCAATTTTTGCTATTTGATTATAGTTGTTAGCCATATTGGGTGCTGCTTTCACCTGTTCTTTCCACAGTTTGTTTTTTAATGTTAAATTAATTTGGTTCTGTTTGTCTATAACTGGAGGTGTTGTTTAGTAATATGTAAGGCTCACAGCAGGGGTGGGGAACCCACAGACGACAAGCCTGCCCATTTGGCCTGTGAAGCTGTTTTCATAGCCTCTAACATTCCTCTGAAGATAATCAGGGCACGTGTCTTTTGGAGCCAGCTGACTCACACGAGAGCACAGCACCACTCCAAGTGCTGGCTGCAAGTGTTGGGTCATCTTCCTCCCCGAGCACAGTGTTAGCGGCACTGGAGGGGGGAAACTGTGCAAATGTGTACGGTAAATCCGGTCTTTGGGTGTTTGATTTTCGTTGTTGTGTATACTGTGTATATACGGACAATGACAATAAATTTATCTAATCTAATCTAAACGGGACATTCTGGTATCAAATCAGAAGCCAGGATGGCTTCTGTAATTCCAGGATTGTCCTGGGAAAATCGGGACACTTGAAGGGTATGCATTTTGTCTAAGCTGCACCCACCTACCCTACACCTGATGCCAGGTAAAACTGGGGCTTGGATGAAAGGGTCTTTGCAGAAACCACTGACCAGCTTATTAGTAGTGCCTGTAAAGCCCCTTGCACACAGATTCTGAAGCATTGACAGTCAGCTGATAATTGGTGCTTGGGAAGCATTGTGCAAAGGGCTTTGCTGATTTCAACCTGCACAGGCAAAAGTAGGTCACTTGGCATCACTTGGGTTGGCCCCATCTGTCTATCAAATTCCGCCCATGGATGTGAATGGAGATAAGGATTCCTCAGCCTTGGCTCAAAGAATCTTCCCTTACACAGGTCTAAGAAATGCATTAAAAAGAAAGCAAAGCAAAGCTGAGAGCCAGTGTGGTGTAGTGGTTAAGAGCGGTAGACTCGTAATCTGGGGAACTGGGTTCGCGTCCCCGCTCCTCCACATGCTGGGTGACCTTGGGCTAGTCACACTTCTCTGAAGTCTCTCAGCCCCACTCACCTCACCGAGTGTTTGTTGTGGGGGAGGAAGGGAAAGGAGAATGTTAGTCGCTTTGAGACTCCTTCGGGTAGTGATAAAGCGGGATATCAAATCCAAACTCTTCTTCTTCTTCTAAATTATTTCTCTCTTTCCCTACAGTAGAGGCGCTGAGAACAGACATGCCCTCCGACAGCAGACTATTGTCCGAGAGAAAGGCAGGAGGCTTGCAAATCGCGGACCGGCATATATGTTTAATGACCACTCAACCAGCCTTTCTATTGAAGAGGAGCGTTTTTTGGAAGCGGCAGAATATGGCAACATTCCTGTGGTCCGCAAGATGCTGGAGGAATGTGCCTCACTCAACGTGAACTGTGTGGACTACATGGGGCAGAATGCTCTGCAGCTCGCCGTCGCGAATGAGCACCTGGAAATCACCGAGCTCTTGCTTAATAAGGAGAACCTGTCACGGGTTGGGGACGCCCTGCTCTTGGCCATTAGCAAAGGTTACGTCCGGATAGTAGAAGCCATCTTGAGTCACCCTGCGTTCGCCGAAGGCAAGAGGCTGGCCACAAGCCCCAGCCAATCGGAGGTGCAGCTTGATGACTTTTATGCCTACGACGAGGACGGCACCCGCTTCTCTCACGATGTGACCCCCATCATCCTAGCTGCTCACTGCCAAGAGTACGAAATCGTGCACACCTTGTTGAGGAAAGGCGCTCGCATCGAGAGGCCTCACGACTACTTCTGTAAATGCAGTGAATGCAACGAGAAGCAAAAGCACGATTCCTTCAGCCATTCCAGGTCCAGGATCAATGCCTACAAAGGTCTGGCCAGCCCTGCTTACCTTTCCTTGTCTAGTGAGGACCCTGTAATGATTGCCTTAGAACTAAGCAATGAGCTGGCTGTGCTTGCTAACATTGAAAAAGAATTCAAGGTAAGTTGTTTTGTTTCCCTCTCTCCTGGGGTTATCTGAAGAAGTGTGCATGCACACGAAAGCTCATACCAAGAACAAACTTAGCTGGCCTCTAAGGTGCTACTGGAAGGATTTTTTTTATTTTTTATTTTGTTTTGACTGGGGTTAGGGGTTAGTTTTATAACAGGAGGCCACTGCTGGATCATCTACTTTAGCCTCCTGTTTCCATTGGTTAACGTAAATAAGATCCTGATGGATCTGGGCAATGGCCCATCTGGCCAACCACTGTTGGGAACCTGCAAGTAGGACCCAAACACAAGAGCACTCTTCCCTCCTGCCAGGATTTTTTTTTTTTTGAGGGGGTATGCGGCTGCTGCCATCTCTGCCGCCACTCCCCCCCCCCGAGGCGTTCTGGCGCCACCTGCCAAAGCTGGTCTACTACAAAGTGAGGGTGGCTAGAGCTTCTTTCTCCTTCCTTTCAATGTCACACGGGTTACCCTAGCCATGCGACTTTGTGGTAGAGAAGGACTGCTTTGCTCTTTCCGCTGATAGCGTTATCCTCCAAATGCCTCTAGGAAGTCCACAAATAGGGATTGAAGTTTTGTCTCCCCAGTGTCCAGCATTCTGAGGTATACTGCCCCAGAGCATGGGGGGGATCAATTTAGTTATGAAAATGTGGAGCTGTCATTGTTTGGCCACAGGGTAAGAAGCCAGGCACAGCTAAGGATGTTATTGATTACTCAGCCTACAGTGGGGAAATATATATATATATATATATATATATATATATATATATATATATAGTCATGCCAGTTTAGGGGGAATCTAATGAACCACCTTTAGATCGCTTACACATTGCCAAAGATGAGGACAAAAGAGGGTGCCAGTTGGCACAAAACATGCTGATGCTAATTTGCGTGTACAGGTGCAAATTGATAAATAATTACTTTCATTTAAACAATGCATCTCACCATAGTGGGGGAGACTGCGGCCTGGTGACCTGTGTGACTGCTTGGTTTGCTGCTGTGCAGGTGATCACTGCTGATGGGAAAATGCAAGCCCTAAAATGGACTTGAAGCGGAAAGGACTTGTGCCAGTCACCTTTGAATAAAGCTAGATGGGTCACTAGTTAAGGTTATGCTTGTTGCTTATTAAAAAATGGCCGATTTCTATGGCTTCTTTTCCTTCACAGAATGATTACAAAAAATTGTCTATGCAGTGCAAAGACTTTGTGGTTGGACTTCTTGATTTATGCAGAAACACAGAAGAAGTAGAAGCTATTTTAAACGGAGATGTTGAGCTGCACCACGGGGAGCACGGACGCCCTAGCCTTAGCCGCCTTAAACTTGCCATAAAGTATGAAGTCAAAAAGGTGAGCTCTGGTTTAAGTAGCTGATTGGGTCGGAGGTGTTTCCATTAATTTCCTTCCCATTTATCTTCCTATCCAAGTACTGGTGATATCGAGCATCAAATAACACACAGAGTCCCATGAACATTTGTCCTTGTCCCAATGAATCAGCACGTGAAGATAAACCTTCATGAACTTTCTGGATAATTTGGAAGTGCTTTTGACATTCAATTTAGCATTTATATATCCTGCAGTACATAAGCAGAAACCTACAGGACATACAGCCCACATGCAGTACATGTTTCAGGGCTATAGCTAAGTAGTTTTACATCCAGCAAATCCCAGGTTCAATCGCTGATATATCCAGGTAGGACTGGGAAAGATCCCTTTCTGAAACCTTGGAGAGTCACTTCCAGTCCGACGGAGCAGTGTTGTGACTTGGTGCAAGGCAGCTTAAAGGCAAATATCAATAATTGGAACTAGTCCTAAATGTTAACAGACTGCCACTGAACTGCTTTCAAAATTGGCATGTTCTGAATAAACCTGGGCCGCACCAGTCAAAATTATAATATAGCCCGATTGCATTACAGTCCCTCCCCCCCAAAAAAACCCCATTTCAATGACATGGAAGCCTTTGAAGGTGTGGAGAGGTCCATGTGAGTATCAACAACATGGGTGGGGGACACCCAACTTTGGAGAAAGTTGCTCTATAACTTCCACGAGGTGCCTGCTGTGCAGATTTTATTTAAATGTAGCTAAAGTGCATCTCACATTTTCAGAGGCACAAGGCCTCTCCTACAAAATGCTGTGATCCAATAAAAGGGGATGGATGCTACCACCGTGCCTAGATTGAAAAATTTCCCAGAGGCATCTTTCAAGCCATGTCTGAACACAATTTACACCATCTGCTTGACCCAACCTGGCAGTTTTTATTTGTAGTAAGAATCTTCTGGGGAAACTTGGAGGGAAAAAACATTTTAAAGGATGAAGTTGCAGAAAACGTAAAACCCAGTGTGTTGTCTTGACAAGGAAACTTCCTGCCTCATATAGCCATGTATTGCACACAGAAGCTTCTTTCATCCACACTGCTGCTCTTCCCTTTGCGATAATCACATGAAGATTACCTGGATCGTTTCTGTTTTAATACCTTCATTAGCAGGCTAATTATGAAATGAGTTCCAGTTCCAGTTACAGGTAGGTAGCCGTGTTGGTCTGCCGTAGTCAAAACAAAATAAAAAAATAAAAAAATTTCCTTCCAGTAGCACCTTAGAGACCAACTAAGTTTGTTCTTGGTATGAGCTTTCGTGTGCATGCACACTTCTTCAGATACCTTTCTTGGTGAGGTTGATGGACTTCCATTTCATGCGGCTTAATGTGGTGCCTTCCATAGTTCCAGTTACAGGTAGGTAGCTGTGTTGGTATCTGAAGAAGTGTGCATGCAAACGAAAGCTCATACCAAGAACAAACTTAGTTGGTCTCTAAGGTGCTACTGGAAGGAATTTTTTTTTGTTTGTTTGTTTTGTTTTGACTATGGCAGACCAACACGCCTACCTACCTGTAACTGGAACTATGGAAGGCACCACATTGAGCCGCATGAAATGGAAGTCCATCAACCTCACCAAGAAACCTGCACAGGTACAGACCGACATCTTCTTTCTGACTAAATGCAAGAACCTGGACATTATACCCAAGGGTCTTAGAAATAAGAACCCTCTGCCATCCACATATCCCACTGATTATGCAAGGAAACTATGCCACAGTTTTTCTAAGAAGAAAGTATCTGAAGAAGTGTGCATGCACACGAAAGCTCATACCAAGAACAAATTTAGTTAGTCTCTAAGGTGCTACTGGAAGGAATTTTTTTATTTTTTATTTTGTTATGAAATGAGTGATGGTAATCTTCTCTTTTACTCCTTTCCTTTGTCATTTAGTTTGTAGCACATCCAAACTGCCAGCAGCAGCTCCTCTCTATCTGGTATGAGAATCTGTCAGGTTTACGACAACAGACGATGGCGGTGAAGTTTTTAGTGGTTCTTGCTGTTGCTGTTGGGCTGCCATTCCTGTCGATGGCTTATTGGATTGCTCCATGCAGTAAGGTACTAGTTGGTGCAAGGTTGCATTTTTAAAACTTTTAAAACAGTATCTGTTCTTCGTTTGCATGCAGATTTGAAAGTGGGCTAAAGTGAAGCATGCACAATAAACAAGAGAGGCACTTAGCAATGCTTTAGTAGCAAGTTATTTATTGTAATGGTGTGAAGGGAGGATCACACACCGTGTTCTCAATAAAAAGCAGCGAAAGCATTATGTTCAATTTAATTTGCTTTTCATTTGTGAAGGTGGCAGGAATGGGGGAGAAAACAGGGACTGAAAGGCATCATTTATGCCTTTTGTGTTCGTGCCTGTGCTGTTTGTTAGCAACACACATGCATATAATCTGTCTCTCTCTCTTTCTCTCTCTGTGTATTTTATCAGTTGAAACCTTAAGCCTTTTAAACTAGTGTACTGGTACTGAAAATGGGACAGCTTGAAGCTAACAAAAAAATCTGATTGCATTATGAAATACCAACATCCAATATCAACATTACATTATGAAATATCAACAGCAATGACAGCATCAACACAAAACAAGAGGCTATGCTGGTGCTGCATTACAGTTACATGAGCAGAGTAGCTAAATGTTTACATTGCTGTGCAATTGCCTTTAAATTGAAGACCCAGGGGAGTAGGCCCAGGGCAGTAAGAAGATAAAGAGATTTGCGACATGTTGAACACTAGCTGCTTTTCAATGGCCCAGTACACATGTAACACTAAGCCAAACTATGGCTGAGCATAAATGAGCAAGTGTCCATGGAGCGAAAATCACGTCTACTTTGCTGCTGGCTGGAGCTAAGTCATGGGTTGGCTTAGTGTTATGTCCAAATCCAGGCTCCCTAAGACAAACCATGAGCGCCAAACCAAACCTTGTGGTTTGTCTAGAGTAAAACAAGCCACTAGCCTGGGTTCAGAAGTAATGCTGAACCAAATCATGGCTTAGCGCTGTGCAGCATGGCAGCAGCAGTGCTGGGTGGAGCTAAACAGCTGTGATTTTTTAATCCATGCACTTGCTCGTTTATGTCACGGCTTGGCTTAGCATTGCATGTGGACCAGGCCATTGCGGCATAAATGTTCCCAGGCAACTGAAACTCTGGAGAGCCACTGCCAGCCATTCTGGCATCTTTTACTGCTACTTATTACGTCCCGCATCTGTCTTCTGCCCGCTCCGACCCGCTTTCCTGGCACCTTCAAGTGACGCTGTTTCCCAGCCTCATCCTCACTTGTGAATGCAGGCAGGTAATCAATTTGAAAGGACACTGCCAAGGTATTTTGTTTATCATTTACAAAGTGTGTTTTAATCATTGCTGTCTTTAACCATCCCCTTGGAAGCTTTAAAAAGGAGTTTGTCGGTATAAACAACAAGCTTTATTAGGGGGAGGGAATAGTCATTTAGCCTCTGAGGGGACTGACAGACTGTTTTGCAAAAGAAAAACAAAACTATTTTTAGGCTGCCGCCCTAAACAAACTTACTGGAGCATTAGTCCCAATGAATTAGACTTGCTTCTGAGTTAAAGTGCGTGTTGCTACTTATTTATTTGGCTGGAGGATGAGGGTGGAATGAAGATTTCCTAAAGAATTTAGCAGACTAGTGTGCCCAGCATTTGGCTTTGCCAACCTTTATTAATATTAGATTCAGCCATACTTAACGTAATCGTAAACAGTTTATTTATCTTTGGGCATTTTCCACTGGCCTTTCACTTCTTCCTAGCTTAAACATGCTTAAGAAAAGAAAGAAAGTAGCTCGAGACTCTTCGTAATGGTGCCTATTAAATAGTTGCTGGGAAAATAAAAAATTGGGAGTATTTGTGGTTGACTCTGTTTTTAAAAATGAAAACCATTTGTCCTCTCTTTACATATAAACCATAGTTATTGCAAATACAGTTTCCCTCATTCAGTGAGATATTATGTTTGCTTCCTTCTCTTCCCAAACTCACCACATCCTGGAAAGTTTCTCCGCACACATCCTGCCTGACGCTTTTGACGTCTTGTGTTCCAACATGTCACGCACCCCTTTCCCCATGTAAACTGACCAGCACCTGCATGCATGCCTCTCAAAAAAATCTGGCTCTGGAGTGCTGACTATGAAAGTATTTCAAAACCTATGGGAAATTCCAATGCCTATTATTTCTAACAGCCTCTAATTTCAATCTAATGGTTATATTTGTTTGCTTTCTAAAAGAAAATTTGCTACCCTCCTATAGAACTGAGCAAACAGGGTGGTTCACGTTTTCCATAGGCCTTACACAGAATCCTGGATCTTCCCCATCTTTTCCACATTTTTTGGTGGCTAGGGAAACAATTTCTAAAGCTGCAGTCCTATGCACACTTACTTGGGATTTGGTTCCATTGAATAGGTTTGGCAAGAGGAGGGAGACAGTCACAGATGCGCTCAGAATACTGAGTTGACCCTCTAATCCTTGGGTGAGAAGTCTTCTTCAGGCTGAAGGCTGCAGTACCTGGTAGAAAGCTGGCAGGAGCCACATTTGAATAGTGGGCAGGGCCACATTCAACCGCACACCTGACCGACACATCCTTAACATACAGGGACATACACCATCATACACAGTCAAGTATACACACAAAACTATTTCCCATAGAAAGAAGCATAGATTTAATTCCTAGTAATTCCACTTACTTGGGTTGTGGGTGGCGCTGTGGGTTAAACCACAGAGCCTAGGGCTTGCCGATCAGAAGGTCGGCGGTTCGAATCCCCACGCCGGGGTGAGCTCCTGTTGCTCGGTCCCTGCTCCTGCTAACCTAGCAGTTCGAAAGCACGTCAAAGTGCAAGTAGATCAATAGGTACCGCTGCAGTGGGAAGGTAAATGGCATTTCCGTGTGCTGCTCTGGTTCACCAGAAGCGGCTTAGTCATGCTGGAGAGGGATGCCCTGTAAGTGGACCACTGCTTGACCACGCTGTGGTCATTGAAAAATAGGAAACTGCTTTTATACCAAGTCAGAACTCTGGCTCATCTAAACCAGTATTGTCCATGCTGGTTGGCAGCAGGTCTCCATGCTTATAGACAGAAGTCTTTGCCAGCCATCCCTGAAGATGCCAGAGATTGCACACAGGACTCATGTGCTTTACCTCTCAGTGATGCCCCTTCCCCAGCTGTGTTTCTTCAATCTGTGGTTCCCACCTTGAAGATGGCAGCAACTATTGTGCCATAGTATCACCTGGCATTTCTACTCCTCTGTCCACTGCACTGCTGTAATCCTGAAATCCCTGGGTAATTTGAGCAATATACAGGGTGTATGGAAGTACAGAAAACTGCAAAAGGCTAATTAGAAATAGCTTTAAGGGGTAATTATTTTATGCAAAGCATTCTCTCCTGTTTCTTCGCTGTGCCTGGCTGTTGTTTCTTTTCGATAGCACCCTTCTCAAGATAAATGTATTTGGGTGGGGGAATGATGTAATCTTTAAAATCTCTCTCTTTTATTTTTGCAGTTGGGTAGAATAATGCGCGGACCCTTTATGAAATTTGTGGCACATGCAGCCTCTTTCACCATTTTCCTTGGTTTGCTGGTCATGAATGCGGCAGACAGGTTTGATGGCACCAAACTGAAGCCCAATGAAAGCAGAACGGATGGAAAACAGCTGTTCAGGATGAAAACTTCATGCTTCTCGTGGATGGAGTTGCTTATTATCTCATGGGTAATAGGTAAAAAACATATCGCAAAGCTGTGTCTTGCAACCATAGCAGAGGACTGTGTGTCTGTTAAGACTCTTTTCTCTTATAGTGGTGAAGTACGAGACACAAAGTGAAGGGTCTTGTTGAATTCCACATTCATTTATGTGTATCCCTTGCGTAGGTTGTGAGTGGAAAATGCCACAGCGTTCTTCCTTCCTTTCCTCTTCGGTGCTTTTCACAAAACACATGCATTTATGTGTTAGCACACCAAACAAGGAACATTTGAGGTGCATTTTCAGAATGCTCTGGTTATATCAGATGATCTACTTATTCATACAAGCAAACACATTCTAAATCAGATCTGTTAAGTCTCTGCCAATTAACCTGATTCCAAAACCCAGCTCCTACTTTCTCGGTTATAGAGAAGACAGTTCACCCCAGAAAACACAGTTGATTGTCACATCTTAAAGCACCTAGCACCGTGCAGATGACATGTTGTTATTAATTCATTTAAAATTTACATTTCAGAAGCCTAGAAAAAGGGGTGCAAGTTTCAATGTGTACACATGTTACTCTTGTTATAGCTAAAAGAAAGGAAGAAAAGTAATACCCCTTCTGTTTCCTTCTTCTAAGCCTTATGCAGAAAAAAGAGGTGGCATGTTACTTTGAAAGTCCCAAAAATTCAGGGAAGTGCTCTATAGAAGTGACAGCATGTTACATCAAATGAAACCAATCATTTCTGGCTGCATTATCTAAAATAAGAATTAAATCTTTTAAAGCCAATTTTAAAAAAGAAAGTTGATAGATAACAGGCAAGACAGAAACTTGATGCTAATGAGTGTATTCAGATATTGTCAGTGAGCACTGGAGATTACTAACATGCAACATCAGAGAAATCCAAATTGGTGGGAGATAGCGTTTCTGGTTGATTAGGTGTTATGCATTAGAAGCGACTATAAAATGTAATAAAAAGTTAATGAACCGAGAACTGTGAGAGACATGAAGGAGCAAGTAGATATCGAAAAGCTATATAAATTGTGAAGGAGAAACGCACACAATCACAAACAGGATAATAATTATAACACACATCCATTCATTGAAATGCCATCTAGAACTCATAGGAAGCTGAAGATCTGTGCAGTAACTTTACACTTCCAGCTGCAGGAGAAAACGGATGCAGCTCATCCCAAATCTTTTTCAACTTTGGTTAAGATATCTTCCTCAAAGGCCTGGAAACGATGCCTTATGAGGAACGGCTTAGGGAGCTGGGTATGTTTAGCCTGGAGAAGAGCAGGTTAAGGGGTGATATGATAGCCATGTTCAAATATATAAAAGGATGTCATATAGAGGAGGGAGAAAGGTTGTTTTCTGCTGCTCCAGAGAAGCGGACACGGAGCAATGGATTCAAACTACAAGAAAGAAGATTCCACCTCAACATTAGGAAGAACTTCCTGACAGTAAGAGCTGTTCGACAGTGGAATTTGCTGCCAAGGAGTGTGGTGGAGTCTCCTTCTTTGGAGCTCTTTAAGCAGAGGCTTGACAGCTACCTGTCAGGAATGCTCTGATGGTGTTTTCTGCTTGGCAGGGGGGGGAGGTTGGACTGGATGGCCCTTGTGGTCTCTTCCAACTCTATGATTCTATGATTCTTTTGCTGTATGGTAACAGCAGGGGGGTGCTTTTAGGGTGCAGTTGCTCAAGGTGGCCCAGTGTTAAGTTAAATATTAAATTCAAAAGGGATCCCAGCTGCACGAAACATGCACTATTCTTAAGTAGTGTAGGGTGGTAGAAGAATGAGAAGCTCATTGTTCAGAGGCTGGCCTCTATGCTCAATTCTCATTCTCTCTCTCCACACTAGCTCTCAGCTCATTTCAGCTTCTGCTTCTGCAGCAAAGCTCTGCTCCCAAGACACAGCAGTCAAAAATGGCGTGGTCAGTTGCTAGGCTCTAAGCATCTCTTCTTTACGAATTCACTACACCAGAAACCTTATTTGAATGATCATCCCTGGGGAGGCACAGCTCACCTTGGTACATCTAGCAGGGAGGGAGGCTGTGACGCCCTCTGCCCATTCCAGGATTGCTAGCAGACTGGCCTGTCTTGCCAGTGTTTGCTGTAGAAAGGGGTACTGATAAAAGCTGTTGGTGTATGAAAACCCATAGCCGCCACATCTCCTGCTGTGCTGGTAAAAATTCAAAGCTAGAGTGCCGATGTCCAGCTTGCAATTTGACAACTCTCCACAAAGCCAATTGCCACCCCACTCCCCACAATTTTTACATAATGAAAAGGGAATCTGAGTAGAATTTGTTGGTATCCATCTGTCTTGAGAGACAATGGAATGAACCTCTGGGGGGTGGGGTGAAGTCAAAGAGCCGCAGGATCACAGCGCCTGCAGCAGCCGGGAACTCATAAGTGCTGCCTCCCGCGTTGTTTTTGCTGCGTTAGCAGCACTGAACTGACCTCCCTGCGCAGAAGCCTAGGTAGTGTGTATGGTAGTCCTGGGCTGCCCAGATGACAAGACCCCACTCTTCAGCCTTGCTAATGTGGTCCAAAGGAAAGCAGAGCAATATGTTTGGTACCAGCTTAGCTGTAGGAGTTGCCGGAAGGAGGCATACAAAGGCACCACCCAACCATCTTAGGGACTCCACTCCAGATTTGCGTAGGGTTTACTCCTTAGGCTTTTCTTCTCCCGAAGATGTCCCACAAAGCAGTGGGTGGAATATTTCTTGTATAAATAAAATAAGAGCTTGGCTTTCATTTTTTAAAGCAGGTATCTCTACTTTTCAAGACACGGAACTCAAACAGATATATTTGATATTTTTCTGTGACATTTTGTGGAAAGCTAATGCTGTGTGTGCTCTCTTCTTTCCTCCACTAGGTATGATATGGTCCGAGTGTAAAGAGATTTGGTCCCAAGGTCCCAAGGAATACCTGTTCGAGTTGTGGAATATGCTGGATTTCGGGATGCTAGCTATTTTTGCAGCTTCGTTCATTGCAAGGTTCATGGCATTTTGGCATGCTTCCAGAGCCCAGAGCATGGTTGATGCGGATGTGGATATGAAGGACTTGAAAACGGCGACATTGCATCCCAATATAAGATACTACACTTTGGGTGAGGTTATAAACCATTGAGATTTGTGTTGGCTGAGCAAAGGAGAACTGTTCTAGTTTGGGTCCTACCCTCCAGATCAGGAGAAAACAGGCTTGCTCCATCTTCCATGTGACAGCCCTTGAGATATTTGAAGATGGCTGTCATATCTCCTCTCATGTCTCCTCTTATCCAGGCAAAACATACCCAACCCCCTCAACCATTCCTCATAAGGCTTGGTTTCCAGACCCTTGATAATCTTGGTCACCCTCTTCTGCACACGTTCCAACTCGTCAATATCCTTCTGAAATTGTGGCACCCAGAACTAGGTGTTATCTGACCAGGGCAGGATAGAGTAGTACTATTACTTCCCTAGACTTCTGTTGATGCAGCCAAGAATAGCATTACCTCTTTTTGCTACTGCATCACACCGTTGACTCATGTTAAGTTTGTGGTCTATTATCATCCCATGAGACGCGGGTGGCGCTGTGGGTTAAACCACAGAGCCTAGGGCTTGCCGATCAGAAGGTCGGCGGTTCGAATCCCCGCGACGGGGTGAGCTCCTGTTGCTCGGTCCCAGCTCCTGCCAACCTAGCAGTTCGAAAACACGAAGTGCAAGTAGATAAATAGGTACCGCTCTGGTGGGAAGGTAAACGGCATTTCCGTGCGTTGCTCTGGTTCACCAGAAGTGGCTTAGTCATGCTGGCCACATGATCTGGAAGCTGTATGCTGGCTCCTTCGGCCAGTAAAGCGAGATGAGCGCCGCAACCCCAGAGTCGTCCGCAACTGGACCTAATGGTCAGGGGCCCCTTTACCTTTACCTTTAAGACCCCATGATCCTTTTCACATGTAAGGCCATTGTGGGATAAAATGTTTTCATCTAGAGCTTATAATACAATAGTCTTTTTTTCTCCTGAAGGACCTCTCACATGGTTGAGCCTTATAGGCTTTCCACCATGAGTTCTTGTATGCGTATAATCTGGCTGGGGAACTCATTAATACTGAGTGGGGCTGCATGTCCTCTTCTTTTCACAACCCATGCAAGTAGTGGAGATTTTCAGTGACTTTCAGTGAGCTTACAACTCCTGCTGCTTGAAGAAAATGCCCTGATAGGAATGACGATATCCTCTGGATGGCTTTATGGACTGATGTAGTTGTGATACATAAACACATCAGTTTTTTTAATGTTTACAACATCATTACTTTTTAAAAAAAATTATTTAGCTTTTTTTATCCTTAGACCATTTGATTTCTTTATATTGTGAACCCTTTGGGAACATAACTATTAATATGTAGAAAGAGTGCTGTAAGTTGCTCTGGGCTTATAGAGAGCAGGTTGTAATTCAAACGAAGAAATGGGAATGTTCATTTTTAGCTGCAATTTATACACCCCCTTACTGTATAACTACCGGTAGTTTCTTCACATAAAATCGAGAGGTTACGAACAATCAGGAGTTGTTATAGTGAGATAAAGTGATGTGTGCTGGACAGAAAAGCAATAGCCAGAGGAGTCCTCTGCATGTCTACTCAGAAGTAAGCCTCACAAGGTTCAGCAGGACTTTCTCTCAGATAAGCGTGTATAGGATTGCAGGCTGCACCACCAGTTTCTAGGGAGCAATGGCAGAACAATAGGATTCAGAATGCAGCAGTCTGATTGGTCCTAGAACAATAGGATTCAGACTGCTGCATTCTGAATCCTATTGTTCTAGGACCAATCAGACTGCTGCAATTTGGATCCTATTCAACTCAGTACATAACAGTGGAGGATCTGCACTTCACTTCCTAAACAACATAATTCTGAACCCACTGCAGTTGCAGTTGTTGAGTTTGAGAGTTGTTTGGTTTTTAATTTCATTGGAGGTTTTTAAGCAGAGGTTGGATGGCCATCTGTCATGGATGCTTTAGTTGAGATTCCTGCATTGCAGGGGGTTGGACTAGATGACTCTTGGGGTCCCTCCCTATTCTACAATTCTATGATTCTATCTTTCACAATGCAGTTTGTATGGTGTTCTTTGTTTTTGTAAAAACTTATAAGCCGAATTTGCATATAGTCAAAACGCATTGGCTTCAATTACTGGCTTCAAAGTCTTGTTTCCTGGATGACCACCCACTTTCCACTCCCTTTTTATTTATTTATTCTTATTTTGCCAAGTTACCTGTATTTCAAAATGAAGAAAGAATAATTAATAAAAAGATAACTGTGAACAGAATTGTTCATTTGTTTATTTCATCTCTCTCCTATTTTTTTATTATTACTCTTAATGTAAAGCAAGGTAACTGCATAGTCATAAAATTAAATGAAACAAAACATTTTTTAAAAATAAGAAGAATGAAACACTGAAATGTCAAAATCCAGAGGGGAAAATACAACTGTATTCAAAACCATTACTAGGAGTGGGCCTGGGCAATGATGTTATCAATACATTGCTCAGGACTGGTTTGAAGGCCAGAGCGTGATGGCGCCTTCTCCTGAGTCTTGTTTTTCCCTCGGTGCGCCAGGCACTGACAGCAGAGGGACTCCCTCCAGTGCTTGGCGCATGGAGGAACGAGCTGGCATTCACCCTGGCCAGGGTGAATCCACTGCCACTCCCACTGAGGGAGCTGAGGCGATTTCACCCCGGTGCCTCACGGGACCAGGCCCGATGCAGCTTGTTCCTCCCTCCGCTTTTCAACATCGTGATGTATCACTATATCACAATGTTCGACTGGTGATACATTGCAATGTTGAAAAGCTGATATTGCCCAGCCCTAACTAGGGGCTGCAGTTCATACATTAATAGCCACAGAAATGGCATGTGGGTAATGTCACAAATTTGCCTGAAAAGAAGCAGCCATTTTGTCGTTGGCTCTGTGTTTTGACATCCCTCTGAAAGGTGCTTCTCTCTCTTGTTCACAAGCGCTTTACTTCTGATAGCAAGGGGGTAAAATCTCCAGACATTGGCTTAAAGTTTGGGCAGCTAAATATGGAACATATATCAAAACATTAAACAGATGTTCTTGTGGGTTTTCTTTTGTTTTTTTACAGCAAGAATAGACTGGGATCCATCCGACCCTCAAATCATATCTGAAGGCCTGTATGCAATCGCTGTGGTCTTAAGCTTCTCAAGAATCGCCTATATTCTGCCAGCCAATGAAAGCTTTGGACCTCTACAGATATCGCTTGGCAGAACTGTGAAAGACATATTCAAGTTCATGGTCATATTTATCATGGTTTTTGTGGCCTTCATGATAGGAATGTTTAATCTCTACTCTTACTACCTGGGTGCAAAGCAAAACGAAGCCTTCACTACGTAAGTAAATGTTGAAATCTACTTTTGCTGTAGTAAGTGTAGATGATTTTGTTGGAAGGCAATCAGTCGGATTTAAGCGCATTCGCTGTTGTAATGTTAAGTATCCAAACTATGGCCATGGTTAGCTATGGTCTGCAATTCCTAAATATTGATTTGCCAACCATTTTTCCTAAGCTAGCAGTAGTGATGCATCTAAATGCCAAGCACATTTACTATGAAGTAATTCTAAAGGCACTTCCATGTTAATGGATTCATGGTGATTGGCACATTCAATGAAAGTGCTGGTTACCCCTTTGGGGCAATCCTTCGATTTCTGCTAGTCCAGACGGACTACCAGGATCAGTTCAGATGTCACCCCCAAAGCAGCGGCTATGGTAGCTCTGAACAGCCGCAACAACCAGCAGATAGAAGCACCTGCTTTGCATTATAGATTAGGTCCTCTTTTATATTATTTAGTTTGCATAAATACATAATGCACTCCTCCTATACGAGATGCATTAGGACAAGGTCCATTTGTGCATAACAAGAGTGTGATGTAGACATCTTTAGTCAGTGCTGCATAGTTTAGTTGCTAGTGTCCATATATGTCACTATGTGCATTAAAATTTAAATTATGCTCGTGCATGCTAAAATATATATCGACTGCATCTACTTCCATTGCACGTTCTCCCCGATGGTTTTTGCGCAAAAGCAGAGGTTGATCATGCCCTGTTTGAACATTTAAAATGTGGACATTTTTAACATTATCATGACATACCCGATTTTCCTGCGCCATTAACATGTGCAGAGGAGGGCAACCAAGATGATAAAGGGTCTAGTAACCAAGCCTTATGAGGAATGGTTGATGGAGCTGGTGTGTTTAGCCAGGAAATGAGGAGAGTGAGAGGAGATATGATAGCCATCTTAAAGGGCTGTCACATGGATGTTGGAGCAAGCTTCTTTTCTCTTGCTCTGGAGGGTAGGATCCATACCAATGGATTCAAGTTACAAGAAAGGAGATTCCAACTAAACATCAGGAAGAACTTTCTGACAGTAAGAGCTGTTTGACAGTGGAACAGTCTCCCTCGGGAGGTTGTGGACTCTCAATTTTTGAAGGTTTTTAAGAAGAGGTTGGATGGCCATCTGTCATGGATGCTTTAGCTGAGATTCCTGCATTGCAGGGGGTTGGACTAGATGACCTAGAGGGTCCTTCCAACTTTGATTCTATGATCATGAATTGGAGGCAAGTTGGTGCCGACATAGGGCTTGTCCCATGCCTAGAAAGCATGGGTCTGAGGTTTTCCGCTTCTCTTGCGCTTTCTAGGCATGGGTCTGAGTGGTCTTGCCCTTGCCCTGCTTCTTTCTCCAGGAAAACCCGGTCTTAAGTGATATATCAGAGCAAACAGCAATCTGGAGAAAACCCGATTGACTTTTGCTCTGACTCAGCGGTAAAAGTCAGGTTTCCCCGGGGGGGGGGGAAGTGGGGCAAGGGCAAGCCTGGATGGTCCCATACTCAGCTTCTACAGATCTTTCACTCCACTGTATGTTCATGTTTCTGGGATTTATTTTTCTTTCTTTCAGAGTGGAAGAAAGCTTCAAGACTTTGTTCTGGGCAATATTTGGACTCTCAGAAGTGAAATCAGTTGTCATAAACTATAGGCACAAATTTATTGAGAACATTGGTTATGTCCTTTATGGGGTTTATAACGTCACCATGGTTATTGTTCTGTTGAACATGCTTATCGCGATGATCAACAGCTCATTCCAAGAGATTGAGGTAATAATGCTCTTCTGAACTACCTTTAGCTTACTCAGTCATCATTGAGTAATGATGTGGTCAGGTTCCCAGCTCCCCTCAGCCCCAGCCAGCATGAGCAGTGGTCAAAGTATATCAGGAATTATAGTCCAGTGGCATCTGGAGGGCCACAGGTATTCCATCCCTGCTTTATTAAATCAGTACAATTTTTCAGAACAAATATAAATTCATGATCAAAAAACAAACTCTCAGTAGGACTAGCACTGGTTACAACCCCGAGTTGCTTAAAAGTGCTGTTATTTCAACAGGACTTGAGCTAAGTCAGTATTAATTTGTCCTACAGATTTCAATGGAACCTAAGTTCAACTACATTAGACTGCGTCCAAGTCAAATTCCTTAGAATCATGACCTGCCAGTGAGCTTCTTCCAACCACCTAGCTGATCACAGTCAGAAACAGGCTGAACACAGGTAGAACCTCAATCCTCCCCTTATCTGATCCAGGCGAGTTCTTCCTATGAAGGAGTGCTACTGTTATTTCCTGCAGTTTAGTTCAGAGCAGTGCAACCCAAACTGGAGTCTGAGCATCCAGCAAAACAAACTGTGCATATCATTTCAAATGACCGCTGCTTAACTCTTAACTCATCCTCTGCCTTCCAGGATGATGCTGATGTGGAATGGAAGTTTGCAAGAGCAAAACTGTGGTTCTCCTATTTTGAGGAGGGCAGAACACTCCCGGTGCCGTTCAACCTAGTGCCTAGCCCCAAATCTCTGATTTATTTCTCGCTCAGAATAAAGAAGTGGATTTTTAAGTTGTTGTTTTGCAATAGAAAAGGTTTCCAGGAAGACGCTGAGATGAATAAGGTAACTTTGCAATGGAGTAAACCCGCCGCATTCTGGAATTGTAAACAATTTTATGCAATGCATTTCTTCACTGGAGGAGGGCAATTCATGCCAGACCTGCACCACTAAATAAAATGGTTGTTTTCTTTCAAGGGTTTCTGGTAGAAATTCCCTAACCGACAATTATGGCTGCAATTTTAGAAACAGGCAGAGCAATCCAAATTCCGGATCTGCTGTGCTGGAGGGAGTGTGGAGGTGTCCAAACGCCTAGCCCAGCCTGGCTCTGCTGGCCACAGGGTTTCTAAATGCAGTCTTGAGTTTGCAAATGCTGCCGGGGGGGGGGGGACTCTTGATAGAGAGAAAAGCATCCTTCATTTCTCTTGATTACTGTTTTGAAGTCTGGAGAGTGAATTGCCTCTGATTCGGTGTCCATTGTGGTGGAAATGTGGAACCTAAACCAATGGTCATATGTGTAGGAAGGAAAGTCCGTGGGCTTAGCTTTGAACACACAAACAGATATCCCAGAGAGCAGCACTGCATGCTGACTAGTTTTACTAGTTATGGATTGGAATGTGCATATTACCCAAGAGTAAGGTAAAGGTAAAGGACCCCTGGACGGTTAAGTCCAGTCAAAGGCGACTATGGGGTTGCGGCACTCGTCTCGCTTTCAGGCCGAGGGAGCCGGCGTTTGTCCACAGACAGCTTTCTGGGTCATGTGGCCAGAATGACTAAACTGCTACTGGCGCACGGAGGACCGTGACAAGTGCCAGAGTGCACGGAAACGCCGTTTAGCTTCCCGCCACTGTGGTACCTATTTATCTACTTGCACTGGCGTGCTTTCGAACTGCTAGGTTGGCAGGAACTGGGACAGAGCAATAGGAGCTCAGCCCGTCATGGGGATTCGAACTGCCGACCTTGCGATTGGCAAACCCAAGAGGCTCAGTGGTTTAGACCACAGCGCCACCCGTATCGCAGGGCTGACAGGAGATCTGCACTTGACGGCCTGCATTCATATCTGTATGGACATATGCATTTAACCTCTAGATCCCTCCCCCCAACTAACTTGAAGAGGAGTTTATCTGTGCAACTTTCCATCATTTCTGCTGCTAAGTGGAAAGTAAAATTATGTAGAATGCTGAAGGTTCAGGATTATTGTCCACTTCAGCAGGATAGCAATTTCTGCTAAGAAAATCTTAAATCGAGTGACCAGGGCATCCTTTTTGCCCATGTTAACATATATCTATTTCATACCTGCAACTTATACAATTGGGAGGAAATGCCTAATTAGGTAGGGTGGCCATGTGTGCATCACCAAAAACACAGAAATCAGAAGGTGGTATCAGTTTGCGTAAAATTTGCGTGTATACATGCAATTTTGGAAATACCGGTAATGACTATAAGGGAAATAGAATGCAAAACGTATCACCATAGATGGAAGTTGGCTGCCCAGGCCCCACATTTTTAATGGGCCAATTTCTGATGCTGCATTTCGAACCCTGGCAGGATTGGCAGGATTGACGTGGCGTGCCAGCGCCAATCCAGTTATAATTCCCACAGAGAAGGGCAAGGGATGTGAAATATACTCGGAGTCGAGTGTGGATTTCATGCTCTTTATTCAGCTCATAGTAGCGAGGAATGAAGGTTTCCCCAGAACATCTGCTTTATATACATTATTTACATAATGGGCCCCACGTGATTGGCTAATTCCCAGATACTCCTGTAGGCCAATCAGGTTGCGGATTCACTTCCACCTGGAGCTGGATTGGGTGGCTCCTGCGGACCAATCAGACTGCTGCATTCTGGATCCTATTGTTCTAGGACCAATCAGACTGCTGCATTTTGGATCCTATTCAACTCAGTACATAACAGGATGAGAGCCAGAGGAAGATAAGCTCCATAAAAACTCTTATTCTCTGCTGTCTGATTCCCCCTCCCCCCCCCTTTTCAGGAGAAAAGGCTAAAGTCAATAGTTAGGATGTGTAGATGTTCTAATAAGAGCTCAGCCTGAGTGTTTCTGCATCGTCACAGAGAATGTTTATCAGCTCCCCAAATTCGATGATTCACTCCTGCGGGTAAAATGAATGGCTATTACTTACCCGTCCAATTCTGCTGATATAAACCTTCACGGCAGCCTTCCAACTCCTGTGAGAGAATAAAAGGCTTCTTCTTTAGAATCTGAGCATCGCTTGCCGCCAAGTGGTCACATTCTGAAATGCAACGTAACGTTATCTTGGTATGGCTTGCTTACACAACTGAAATCCAGGAATCAGTCCAGACATTGCTGTAACAAGTCTTTACCGGTCCAAGCAAATATTTTGTGAGAACTGCCTGCTCATGTTAGTAGTGTAATTAAAAAAGAAGATTTCCCACAATTAGAAGAAATGAATTCTTGCATATGGTCCACAGGCACTTGGCTTCCTGAAAGCTGCACTGCAAAAATCTCAAGGCAGCCTTGTAAATAAACCCACAAAAGGTGCTAGCCCTCAAGAAACATTTTACTAGGTAACTTTGCTCCAAGGGATCTGTGTTTATGGGATGCTGCAGAAGAAAGGATGTCCCCACCCTCCTCCATGACCTGCATGATTCCATCTTCATTGTAGGCTAGTTATAAAATTTAAAAGCTTTCTTCCAGTGAATTGGTGGCGGAGGGGTTGAGCAATCCTTTCCCTTCCACCTTAACCAGCCCTTTGGATTTCCATGTTGATTTTGGAGCAATGGGATTTCTGTAATGCCTGCTGCTGAAGCATGCAGTTGGGCCCCATTCACACCACACATTTAAATCACTATAGCCCACTCAGGACTTCCTCCAAAGAATTATGGGGGCTGTAGTTCCCTGTGGAGACGGACCGATTGTTTAAACCACTCTGGAAATCGTAGCTCTGTGAGGAGAACAACTCTCAGCACCTTTAACAAACCATACCTCCCAGAATTCTTTGGGGCAAGCCATGATTGTTTATAGTGTCTCAAGTAGATGGTGTGAATGTGGCCTTAAACAAACTTGAAGGCATTCATTTCTTCAGCAAACATTTACATTTCATTTTCTCCCCAGCAGTTTCCCCCATTAAGAGTTATTTTATCCGAAATATCTCCAAATCTTGTGCATAGGAGTGATGCCGCTTAAGGAGTACAGTATTCTAATGAAATATGTGGTAAGAAGGGAAAGGGAGGAGAAGAGATTTATTAAACAAGCCTCAGTACTTTTTTCTTTCTGTTTTTCAGCTAGGTCAAAGTAAGGAATCAAGTATAAGAAGCTCAGATGACCTCAACTTAAACAGCTTAAGGAACCCTCAAAGGAAGTATCAGGTAGGAGGATTTAGATGCTAACAGAGTACAGTAACTGTAAAGAACTTGACAGCCAAACAGAGAAGGATTATCCACAGCCCTCTTCAGAGCCAGTGTGGTGTAGTGGTTAAGAGCGGTAGACTCGTAATCTGGGGAACCGGGTTCGCATCTCCGCTCCTCCACATGCAGCTGCTGGGTGACCTTGGGCTAGTCACACTTCTCTGAAGTCTCTCAGCCCCACTCACCTCACAGAGTGTTTGTTGTAGGGGAGGAAGGGAAGGGGGATTGTTAGCCGCTTTGAGACTCCTTCGGGTAGTGATAAAGGGGGATATAAAATCCAAACTCTTCTTCTTCTCTCTTCCTCTCTCTCTCTCTCACTCACTCAAGCCTGTTGCTTGTTCAGCATCCAACCATTCTGCCCACTCCTTTCATCCTCTGACCTGTCTCCTGTCTCTCACCACCACACCCCTGGCTCTGAGCCTTCCTCTTCTGAGGCTTCCCTAGGGGATTCTCTAGCTGGAGCCCCCCACCACTGACACATGGATGCACCAGTGCTGCCTCCCCTGTTCTGCCCTCATCTGGGTAAGCTGCCTCAGTGCCAGTGATAAGGCTGCCATATGTCCTCTTTTTCCAGGACATGTCCTCTTTTTCATGGGTATGTAAAACGAGAGTCGTCCTAGATGTCCCCCACAGAAGTCAGCAAATGTGTCCTCTTTTTTTGCTTTTCAAAACACGGCAACCCTATGGGTCTATGTCAGACACAGCTGTGCCTCGCCCCATGTGCCACTACTGCTGTCTAGGATCAGGATGCACAAGCCGATACTTGAAAGGCTTTTCTGCTTCTCTTTCCCAGAAAATTATGAAACGTCTTATAAAGCGATATGTCCTGAAAGCTCAAGTGGACAAAGAAAGTGACGAAGTCAATGAAGGTAGGCTTCCAAAATGGATGTACCATATTTTTCGCTCTATAAGGCACACCTGACCATAGGATGCACCTAGTTTTTAGAGGGGAAAAGACCCATTTTTTGAGGATCTGCTCAAATTTCTGCAGCTTCTTTTGCAAAGGAGAAAAGCCCCATTTTTTGAGGATCAGCTCAAATTTCTGCAGCTTCTTTTGCAAAGGAGAAAAGCCCCATTTTTGAGGATCAGCTCAAATCTCTGCAGCTTCTTTTGCAAAGGAGAAAAGCCCCATTTTTTGAGGATCAGCTCAAAGTTGTTGAGCTTACTTTGCAAAGGGAAAAAAATCCTATTTTATGGGGTTTAATTCACAGTTCAGCAGCTTCAGGAATGGGAGCCATTTCTACAGTTTCCAGACAGATAATCTAATCAGCCAGTCACATGTCGCTGGGGAAACAGCCTCCCTCTGCAAGGAGGCGGGGCTGGAATCTCTCTCCCTTATCTCTCTCCCCGATCGTTTGCTGAGCAGCTGCTCAACGGGCATCCTTTCAACACCCCCTTCCCTCTTTTTTTTAAAAAAAGCAAGATCTGCTTTTGCCCCTGGGCAGTTCAGCTCCAGGGACCGCACATTCGCTCCATAAGACACACAGACATTTCCCCATACTTTTTTGGAGGGAAAAAGTGCGTCTTATGGAGCGAAAAATACGGTAGTTTGGAATATCGGGTAGCAGAATTAAAAGGCTAGCAAATGTTGCTGGGTTCCCCCACCCCATACTTAAATGGCACCTTTGCTACAATGCTTCTGTTTTGATTTGCAGCATACCCTAGCACATGGGTAGGCAAAATAAGGCCCGGGGGCCGGATCTAGCCCAATCGCCTTCTAAATCCGGCCCGCGGACGGTCCAGGAATCAGCGTGTTTTTACATGAGTAGAATGTGTCCTTTTATTTAAAATGCATCTCTGGGTTATTTGTGAGGCATAGGAATTCGTTCACCCCCCTCCAATATAGTCCGGCCCCCCACAAGGTTTGAGGGACAGTGGACCGGCCTCCTGCTGAAAAAGTTTGCTGACCCCTGCCCTAGCATAACAGCTGCCATGGTTTCTGGGTTATAACTCTCCCAAGAACAAAAAAATATAATCGTTGGCGTGCTGAGGGGGAGCTAGAGGTAATGGTGGCAGAACCCTGTTTGAAGCCAGCCAATTCCCTATGTTCCAGGGGGGTTGTAAGGTTTCATTTGCCAGACCAAATGGGCCTTTGGGTCTGATTCATCAGGGCTCTTCGTAACGCCGCCCCTCCCTCCCTCCCTCCCCAAACATCCTCGACTTCTCCTTTTTCTTCTCGTAAGCCCTTGATCTTCTCACACACACTCCCTCTCTCTTATAGGTGAGCTGAAAGAAATTAAACAGGACATCTCAAGCCTCCGTTACGAGCTCCTTGAAGAAAAATCACAGAACACAGAAGACCTGGCAGAACTCATCCGGAAACTTGGGGAGAAACTGTGTATTGAGCCAAAACAGGAACAAAGGACTTCTCTCTGAAAAAGAAAGTTGGGGGGGGGGGAAGGAGGGGACACTCTCCTCCTCCAAGCTGGCAGTCCAGTGAAAGCCATATCAGTTCTATCTACACCCCCACTCCCCCCGCAATTCTTCTTCAATCGTAATTGACACTTTTCCAGCAGCTACAAAAGTAGATACATCTTGACGAATTCTTTTTCTTTTTGGTTGACTGGGGGAAACCGGCATTTTGGGCAGATGTTATTTAACCCCATCCACGGAGGCCAACTCAACCACTGAAAGGAAAAGACATAAAATATGGTTTGAGAAGCCGCACAATTAAAGACTTTAATTACTGGTTCTACTGGTGCCAGGGAGCTCTCTTGTTCTCTCACTCTCTTTCACATTCCCACTAACGTGCACACACATTTTGACACTTCAAACGTAGGCACACTTAGAAGTAAATTCCACTGAGATGAATGAGGTTTACAAATTAAGCATTTAGGAATAAGGTTCTGATCACTTTCTTTTCTTTCTTTTTTTTTTAAAAAATGAACTGGTCTTTCTTTAAATAAACAACAACAAAAATACAATTACATTGCTTTAATTAAAGTGAAAAGAAATAATTTCTATTCCGTTAACTAAGCGCTTGGGATGGACAAGAGGAAGGCTCAACAGAACACATCCAAAAGCAACGATGTTACTGTGACATTACAGTGTTTTCTTCAAATCCCTCGATTGCAAGAAGGCATTCTAGTACATTTCTTTGGGAGTGCATCTACAATACAAACCCATATTGGCTTAATCGCCGTGGGTTTCTCCAAAGAATCCTAGGTGAGGGTGCTAAGATCAGTAGTCCTCTTCCTCTTCAGAGAACTACAATCCCCAGCAATCATTGGGGAGAAATGTTAAAATGCTTTAAGTCTCTATTGCAGATATGTCCAAGGACCAAGGTACCAGGAGTCTTGATATCCATCCCATGAAAGGCGGTCCACTGCCAAGCAGCAATTCCTACTATCTGCCTTGTCAACGTTTAGAATTTTTCCTTGGCGAATGTTTATATGTTGAGATATACAATATGAGTTGCGTTGAACTAAGTCATAGAGTTGGTACACTACAATCAGTGGGCATTTATTTCAGTGGGTCTACTCTGAAAAAAAAATCAGTCCATTTGTTTCATTGGGTTTCCTCTGAGAATAATGCAATGGGATGCAACACAATATATTTAAAGCTCTTGTGTCTAGGAGCAAATGACTGGAACCATAAGTGTTCTTAGGGAGGTACGCTGTATGCCTGGTCTATGACTGCCTTACTCCCTTCTTGGCCCTGATCCGTTGTGCAGCCCTGTGATAAATAACTGATAACCAAAAGCCAGCCCTACCTTGTCTCATTTCACATGTTTGCATTGCTACCGTACCACCTTTCATCTAGTAACCTCAGCACCACTGAAAGAACTACCGGTACCCACAAGCAAACCTTCCATTAGCCACAGCCAGGTATTTGATGGCGGTTGCACTTTGAGTCTACACAAGTTGGATACAGATAACCCTTTTGCCCAGTGTGGCCCTTCGAGATGTTGTTGGGCTCTTAACTCCCATCAACCTCAGCTAGCATGTCCAAAAGTCAGGAATGATGGGAGTTGTAGTCTAGCAATACATGGAGGACCTTGCCCTATGCCTGCACCCAAAGTATGTGCAAAATTCCTATTTGGCAGATTTATCTTGGGGTTGTTTGATCATTTTAACTGGCATCCAAGCCTTGAAGGCAGGACCTCAGGACCAATACCACCCACTCCTTTATCCCTTTTCTCTTATATCTGCCTAATCTGCAGATTAGTATGGGTTGGCCTAATCATGCAAGTGCCTATGCAAGTCCCCTTTAAACCAGGCACCACAAATAAAAAACAAATTTGCTTAATAATTAGTGGTATGTGGGCCAAATGGATAACAAGCACTATCATGGATGCTTTAGCTGAAATTCCTGCATTGCAGGGGGTTAGACTAAATGACCCTTGGGTCCCTTCCATGATTCTATGAACTTTTCCCATGGCACCAGGTAGATTATTCTCCCCAGGAACCCGTATTCAGTCTGGTATGGAGCAAACCCCCCCCGCTTATGTCCTGGAAGGGCATCCAGGGGTATTCTCTGATGACACAACCATCCATCCATAAGTGTAGAATTGCAGCAGTTTAATGCTGACCTGAGTCAGTTAGCAGAAGGTGGGAATTATGGAAACAATACAAAGCAGATATCAGGTCTGTGGCCACATTTGTAGTTTTGAGTGAAGGCCATAAGTCTTGGTCACTTTCCCCCCTATTTCCCCAGATCTGATCAGCCCCACAAAAAGAGAAGGCACACCCAAAACTTACTTTTCCAAGGGATCCAGATGAAAGCTGGTTTGAGTATAATTAATCTGAGCCTTGAAAAGGGCATAGAGCTGAAAGAGGAAGTGGGAAAGACTGTCACTTTTCCAACTTCTTCCTTCAGCTCTATGTACTTTTCGAGGGAGTGAAATGGTAGCCACCCTCACCGCCTCAAGGGGGCAATGGGGGGGGGGTGCTCAGAGGCTTTGTAGCAGCCAGGGGAAGCCCTCAAGGGTGCTACTGCAGCTGTGAGTGCCGTGTTCGCAATCCCTGATACAAACATTTACATAAGAAGTACAAAACATCCTCAATTTGCTTCCAGGATGCAATGGGGAAGATGAAGAATGTTTACCTTTTTCCTTAGCATTTCCATTTGTACCATCATCCCACTCCCATCTTGTATGAATAACCACCAACAAACAGAGTTTCAAGAAAGCAGCAGTTCTTTGGAGACATGAAGCATTCGGTTGGCCTTCCTTGACCGGTTGCCTTCTCTGTTTAGAATACATTGTACCCACAGTATATCGCTTCAATTTCTCTGATTTGATAATGGAGGTTTAAACAAAGGCCGTCGATGAAGTGCTGCGGGTTTTTTATATATCCACGCACATGACCTAATGCATACCTGGAAGCTATTAACATCAACATGACCATTTTATTATCTTGGTCAGGTCCTAGTTCAAGCTGCAAGTCGATGTGCTTGATATTTTACTGCTTTTTGCGGTTTAAGAATAGGCAGCATACTCTGAGAGCTTACATTGTATAAACAGCTTGCATAAACCAAGACTTGAGCTGGGATTTTTTAAAAACCGATTAAAAGCCGCTCTAGTGGCCTTTAAGCTGTAAAATAAACAGAACCAAGACAGACACGACATTAAATGCATCTTCACGATTGATGCACATTTTAAAAATGGACATAAAAGCCATTGGAGCTTGGCAGACAATTATCATGATCTCAAGGATGTGCAGAGGGAGAATTTTGTCTTTTTCTCCCCTGCAAGTGCCTCCGTGAAAAATCACTCCTTCGAAGGCGCCATTACCATTGAAAGTTGCATTGGCACCAGTGGGGGAGTTTCCCTCCAATGCAAATAGCAGCTTCAGAGGAGTTAGTTGTTTTTTTGGTCACAACTGTAGCAGAGGAAGAAAGAGTTAAATTGTCTTTGCCTCCTGCTATGCCTGGGACTTTGGAGTGAAGGATGGGTAATAAATTACTAAATAACTAATTATCAGCCCCCACCCTGCCTCCAATGGCTGCACTTTTTAAAAATGTGCACATTAAATGCAAAGACAAATTTAGGATCCTGTCTAGTTTGGCCCACTGGCTAAAGGACAATTTTCCTGGTGAAAAGCCGGTTGCTTTTCTGAACATGTTTTTAACAAGCAGTGCATAGTTTTAATATGTGGCAAGGCTACATTTGGTCTCTCTGCCCCACTTGCGATAATATAATCATTATAGAGCTCACAATGTTTTGGAGCTAGTCGTCTTGTGGATTCTCAGTCGAGAAGCATTCTGTACTTAAATGCATTCGCCTCACCTCCTCAGTCAATTAATAGGAGAAACAGACTCATCCACTGTGAGCCTTAAGATCAGTGAACTCAGGGTGTATAGAAGCTTTAAAGGCCTCTCTAAGGCGGAGGAAGCCCACAGAATATATATCTTATTTTGTAAGATATATGAAAGGACAGTGGTAAAACTTGCAAAATTGATCTGAGTTATGGCCATCCTAAAAAAAACACCAAAAAAACCAAAAACAAAACTTGCCTCATATCAGTTGTTCCTTTATCTGGGGGCAACAGAGCAGCAGGAAGAGCATGTTCTTATGTTCTTGATCAGAATCTCAGAGGAAATTTTCCATTAAGGGGGAAAAAAAAACCTATGAGGAAGAAATTGTACAACCAATAATCAGATGGAGCCTGCTGCGAAGGGAACATAGAGCATGAGCATAGCTGTCAACTTTCGGATTTGAAAATAAGGGATGCCGTGAGGGCGGTGCAATGGCACCAAGTAGCCTCGCCACCCTGCGCTCCAGAGGCTGCGCGCGAATGGGTGAGCGAAAGAGCGAGCACGTAGACGGCAGGCAGGCTGTCTGTCTGGTTGGGCATGAGGGTCTGGCTGCACAAGGCATGCAAGCTCCGCCCCCAGTCGGTCTCAGACTCCTTATTGGCAGCCGAGCAACGCAGCTGAGGAGCCTCCTTGGCCAGCAGGGAGGGAGAGGAGCTGCTTCCTTTGAAATCCGGGAAATTTAAGGGATATCAACAATCCAGGATAGCAGCGGGAAACGGCATTGGAATAAGGGAGTTTCCCACAATAAAAGGGAGGGTTGACAGCTATGGGCATGAGGCTTAAACCTAAGAGAACTCTGTGTGCAGCCCGTAATAGTGAAGGAGGAGAAGTTGGATTCAGTTTGCATTTAAATCTGCACTTTCCAGAGCAATACACAAAGCAAAGCATTCTTCAAAGTGAGCACTTCTCCAAATTCTTTGCAGTGCAGTTCTCCAGCCAATTAGTGTGTGCAAAAATACATACACCAGACTAAAGTGTGCACTAAACTGCATATAAATGTACATACAAAAAATGCATTAGGGAAAACAGCTTTGCAAAAAGTGTGTGTATAAGGCAAAACTGTATACAAAAAAAATGTGTATAAGGATAAATTTGCACTAAAATACTGGTGAATTTTTACGAGGCCTTTTTTAATAAAATAAAATTGCAAACTGATGTGGAAAAGTGAGGAACTGAATTGAAGACTGGAAAAATGAAGAAACAGATAAATCTCATGGCAGATGCTGTTCAGGTTTTCTTTTTCTTATTCACCAAACAAGTCAGTCTGGAAAGTGTTCCCTAGTGATAGAAAGTTTGGTAGCCACGGCCTTAGATCCTTTTTGTCAGCAAATCATTGGGTAAAAGAAATTGCATCCCTATAAGCATTGCTTGATGCCACAGGCATTCTCTGCAGCCCTACAGCTCACTGGCTAGAAATGGCATTCCCAGATGTCACCTCACACCAGGGATAATGGGGCATGTAGTTCAGTATCAAAAGCCCCAGCAAGAAAATCTGTGGTGTGTCTTTTTCCTGTGCAATGGGACGGCCTGTCACCAGTGGCAGCTCCTGCTGGGAGCATGTTTCTGCTTCTGCCTCTTGATCCTGCCCATCACTGCCAAGTGATTCCTGGAAGGCTGAACAGAAGAGAATGTGGCCCCTGGGCTCAACCCTAGGCTGATTCCCAAGGACTGTGGGGCCCTTGGGGGAAGGGAAAAGACTCCCTTTGGGGTTTAAAGCCGTGGGACTTGGGGAGCAGCAGGGCTGTCTTAAGCATATGCGGCGCCAGGGTGCAAAGATCCGCCCGGCGCCCCCCCAAGTTGCCCAGTCCCAGGCGCGCAGGAGGGCGGAGCCAGCCGGCCGCCTCAGCATCTCGCTGGCTCGGTTGCCCCCAAACTTGCGGCGCAGAGCTGTCCGCAGCAGAAGACACCTCCGCGGTGCTCCAACCAACGGGCAGGCTCTTCCCCGGACTCAACTCTTGGGCCCCGGACTCTTGGCCTGGTGCCCCTGAGAGCCCGGCGCCCGGGTGTCCTGCACCCCTAGCGCCTATAGGTAAGACGGCCCTGGGAGGCAGTGAATCGGGAGAGCCCCCCTCCCTGCACATAAAGGCCTTGGCTTTGGAAGGAGGCAAGTAACATACCGCCCAAAGCCCAGGGCATGATAGGTTCAGCCTTTCAAATAGACATAAGCAGCTCCAGCAATTCTGGCAAAGCTAGAGTACTGCAGATCTCCTTTTGTATGTTCAAATAAAGTTACGGTCCTAGCTATCCAACTACTGGTGTCTTGCTTCTTTCTTCCAGGTATGGGAACAAGGGGTGCATATTCTGTGTACGGGCTCAGAGACGTTTGCTTTTCCTGCTCAGTCCTTCTTTACACCAGCCCAGCCTCTTCATTTTATGTTCATGTCACCTTTTCCGCCTTTTTAAATGCAGCCGCCCCGTGTGTTATGCCACACCCGCCATGGCAGCCATTTTTGTGACTGGCACCCGCAAGCACCTCAAAATTATACCTGTGCCTTCTAGTCTCTGCCAAGGTTGGTGACCGACACAGCAGCATGATTGTTGGGCTCTGGGGAAACTGCTAGCCAGGTACCCACAGGTACCGAATGAAGACTGTGGCAGCAAGGAACTGAACCACCAGTCGGTGGAGACTCCTTGGGGGTGCAATTGCGCAAAGACTATATCTTGTATATAATATATATCATGATAGATAGATATAGATAGATAGATAGATAGATAGATAGATAGATAGATAGATGATAGATAGATAGATGATAGATAGATAGATATAGATAGATAGATAGATAGATAGATAGATAGATAGATAGATAGATAGATGATAGATAGATATAGATAGATGGATATAGATGATAGATTAGATAGATGATAGATGATAGATAGATAGATAGATGATAGATAGATAGATAGATAGATAGATGATAGATAGATAGATAGATAGATAGATAGATAGATAGATGATAGATAGATAGATAGATGTTTGTAGGTGCTAGAATTTAATTAAGGCTTAGTGTAGTGAAACCAGGAAAAAGCCAGACTCATGTGAACTCAGGATAGACCCAGTGCGTATTTGAACCGTGTGCTAGACCTTGCTAAGCCAAGTGGCAAAAGCCAACGATGTCAGGACTAGCCTCCCGCATGAGCGAGACAGATGATGAGAGGGCAAATCTCGTTTGCACATGGGTGAGTTTCCTCCCTCCCTCAACCTGGAGTTTAGTTTAAAAGGGCAATGCCAGTGTTTTAGGGATGATTAGAGTTCAAAACGGCAGGTAAGAGGAAGATGGGATGTGCCTTGAGGGAGCAAGGGGAGCTGCAGTGCAAGGATGCTATTTTGGCTCTGGGGGAAGCAGAGGAATGCTGTTGGTCTGAACCCCTCCATGGCAGGCTCAGGTTGTATATATTTGTAAATAAACCATATATCATAGAGCAGTGTTTCCCAACCAGTGTGCCTCCAGATGTTTTGGGACTACAATTCCCATCATCCCTGACCACTGGTATTGCTAGCGAGGGATGATGGGAGTTGTAGTCCCAAAACATCTGGAGGCACACTGGTTGGGAAACCCTGTCATAGAGACACCATGTACCATAGAGACATATTTACTGTGTCTGGAACTCCCTGGAATCTCACACTGCTGTGGAGCTTGGGAGGTGGCGTATAACACACCTCCTTGTCAGGAGAAACCTCAGTTGTGGGTGTCAGGTTGCAGTTAAAGGCCTAGCAACCAGACGAGGGAAAACAGGTAGTAACCGTAGCAGCAGGTAACCACCTGATTCAAGAGCCCAGTCCTTCTCATAAACTTTTCATCTCCACCAGCAGCTGTTTTTCTCCCTGGATGAATCATGCTCTGGTGACTCACACCCAGAGTAAGCACCGGGCAGATTATTCAGCCGTGTATTTTAAGCTTTGACCTTTCGAAAAGAGATTTCCCTGCTCGGTACTTGAATGCATTTAACCCCGTGACGTAGCTTCAAAAAAAAGAGAGCAGTTATGCAGGCAGAGGAACACACTGGTTTGAAGACAAATTTGGATACGTATTTCATGCATTTGTTCACCTGTGCAATCCCTCCCTATCCTGGATACTCACGGTGGGTAACAACAACAACATGGTCTTTACAATTAAAACATGAACTGACTATGCTATTATTATTATAGGCGGTGCTTAATCACAATTGCCACTACCTGTCTGGTCAAAAGATGGGTGAGCTTTTCCTGGTCATATACACCAATAACAAACTCAGTGTTTATATATGCAGTCGTTTTTATATCTGTTTGCATTGTGAAACCACTTCAAGATGCTGCAGGGGAAGTGATTCATAAATGAAAGAAAATGATAATAATTATCCAAGTCTTTTAAAAAAAAATATCTTTTCTTTGTTGTGTTATAACTTTTAAAAATGCTTTTTTTTCTTTAATAGAAAGGAAATAAACACCATAATTCTTCAAGTGCTATATGTAGTCATATCAGCAGATTTGGGGGGAAACCTGAGATTTGAGGATGTGCAAAGATCTTCTGGGCAGGGTGGGGACTCTTAAGAGAGAAATCTCCTCTAAGACATCCCAGTGCTCAGTGGCCACATAATGTTGACTGACTATAGGGAAGGGAGGAGCACAATATGCTACAACCTTTTGTTGCAGGTACCGCTTGTTTCTTCTAAAACTGCAGTGCCCAACCGAGTCATGACTTCTGCCAGGTGTGACTGAGCCATGGACATCAGGTTTTGGAACTCCCTTCAAACTCCTTATTCTCTTGAGCATGCAAGCAGGCCTTAACATCCCTGCAAGGAAACGTTCTTGTTCAATGTCGGCCCCGCTTGCTTGGACTTTTGTTTTGCATTTTTCTTATGTTAGTGCAGTTTGCCAATCGTTTGGCGTTCCTTTTTCAGTCAGAAGAGTCGCCCAGAAAGTCTGAAGGAATCTCCTTTCTCAGTTCAGCTCATCCCTCGGTGAGCTCCCATGTGGTAATAAAACACCTCACCCCTTTCATTTCTTCTTTTATACACTACAGCTTTTATAACTACTGGTCAAATGAAAATAAAGTAGAACTGTATACAGAGAATCATTCTGTCTCATGACTCTTCAGCCATCTGGCCAGAGTAACAGCCTTCACACAACACAACAAACAAACCTCTCCTCTAGAACCTGCCTTATAAAGAAGCCTGTTGCTAAGGGAAACCTTGTTGCTGGGGGATACCTGTTGCTAGGGGCAAACTTGTTGCCAGAGGCAAATCTTTTCAAGGTTCGTTTCAAGTCATTGTTTAGACTGCACTAAAACCTCAGCTAGCAATTTCTAGGAACAAGGAAAGGAAATTTCATGAGGAACAAGGAAAGATGTTATATTAATGACTGAGGGAGTCATCCAAACCAGAGATCCACTGGGATGAGTGAGATTGGATCTAGCAGATTTCCAGATCAAATGCATGATACCCAGCGCATGCAGCCTATGCTGGAGTAACCCCCTCATTCAGTGCTACTTTTATAGAAAACAAAGTGCCGGAACTCACCATGAACCAGGAGTGTCAACTTGAATTAAATATGGGGGGGGCGGGTAATCCTCACCTGACATAATTGATCACATGATGCGGTGCATGGACATCATTTGAATGGCAATGCACATCAACTTTGGGGGGGGGCAACCCCCTCAGATATTTTATTGGGGGGCGAAGGGATCTCGGCCCCTCAGAACTGGCTGCTAAGCCATGAACATCTCCCTCATTCTCCTAGAATGGCAATGGCGCCCATCTGAGAGGTGTTAGAACTGAGTTCTGGTCAGTTCTGGCTGAAGCAAAGCCCTGTTCTCATTGCAGCTGAGCAGGGGCTCAATTGGCTGAGCCAGCACCAGCAGATCTTACGCCAGCATAAGCCCTGAAAAATGGGCTTTCCAGAGGATTGGTGGGAGAGTAACGGGAACAGTCTAACAGTCAATCCCTCTTTGCAGGGAACTCTGGGAATTTTCACTCTCCTAATAATTCTCAGCACCTTAACAAACTTCAGCAGTTCCCAAGATGCATTGGGAGAAGCCATGTCTGCTTAAAGTTATATGATGCCTTTAACTGTCTAGTGCACCTGAGCATCTGTGAAATGGGATGATTACTCTGTCAATGGCCAGTTTTGGAATTGTGCAATTACAGGTAGCTTGTCATGAAGGGCTGATAAAAAAAGCGAAAGCTTTATCTTCTGCATCACCCTTGCATTTGTATTGTAGTCATACCGCCATCTTGTAAAACATCAGGGTGGGGTGTGACAGTTTGTATACAATAAAAAAAAAGGACAACTATTAAAAACAGTACAAAGTAGTCATTAAATTGACTGGCTAATTTTTTAAAAAATGTTTTAAGCAGCTGCATAAGCCTGTCACCATAAAAAGGTCTTCAAGAGTCAACCCAAAGTCAACAGCGAAGGTGCCTGATGAATCTGCTGCAGAGTGTGAGACTGGCAACAGTAAATAGCCAACTTCTAGTTTGAGGCCAGTCAGGTGTCTGTAACATGGGAGGCAACTAACAGTATTCCTCCAGATATAAGGGCTCAGAAAGTATCCATGTTGCTCAGAAGACTTGAACCCAGCCTAGTTTCATATAGGCAGCTGGTGCAGCTGTTTTAGCAGAGCTATCATATGCTGCTAGTTACCTACACCCAAGGGACGCAGGTGGCACTGTGGTCTAAACCACTGAGCCTCTTGGCCTTGCCGATCAGAAGGTCGGTGCTTCAAATCCGTGCAACGGGGTGAGCTCCCATTGCTCTGTCCCAGCTCCTGCCAACCTAGCAGTTTGAAAGCACACCAGTGCAAGTAGATAAATAGGTACTGCTGTGGCAGGAAGGTAAACAGCGTTTCCATGCGCTCTGGTTTCCAGGCCACAGAAAGCTGTCTGTGGACAAACACCAGCTCCCTCGGGCTGAAAGCGAGATGGGTGCCGCAACCCTATAGTCACCTTTGACTGGACTTAACCGTCCAGGGGTCCTTTACCTTTTTTATCTTTTATCTCAGTTCATAAGAGAGGGGAGGGGAGGTCATATAGGCCTAGTTGGTCCTTTGCAGGGCCTAAGTCCTCTAGAACACTTCCCAGAATCCTTTGCAATGCAGAGCAGTTCTGTTGCAAGGGCAGTGGATCTTCTCAGCAGGCGAATTAGTGCAGAAAGCTGACCTTTAACCACCCCCTTAAATAAATTCAGACAAGACTCAAATTTTTGGTTTGGTTTTTGGCAGAATTTAGGCCACAACTTTATTGATTACAGCAAGTGAGTGGTTGCATAGGATCTGGTTTGACTAGCTCCCTACACCGTTGCAGGTAGCGCTGACCCAGGGCACCAGCATAGGTCAGCCTAGGGTGAACACCTGGAACAGCGGAAAGCCAGGTTCAGGCTAGTCCACCACCCAGATGTCCCCCTGGACTCGGGCACGGGCACAACCCCTCTCAGGGTTGACCAAACCATTAAGTCCCTGGATTCCTTTAATGGAATACCCTTCGCATAGGGATGGCGAGAGCCTTCTGACACCCCTATCACCTGAACCAGAGCCTATCCGCAACCTTACAAGTTGTGATGATTTGCTACGCAGCAGGCGAAACCCAAATGGCAACAGCCAATCAGCCAAGTGGGGAAAATTCCTGCCGTGCCCCTGTCCCAACGACAGACGACACACGACGGCATAGCAAGGTCAAGCGCAAGCTTGTTCCGATGCCCTGCCCCAAAGAGGAAACTCAGGGACACGTGCATGGGCTTTATGTAGGTCTCTCGATCCGTTTGACTAGCGTCCCATTGGTCTGATTGCACCCAGCAGTGAGGGACCTACCAATAGGCTGTTGTGGCTATCCAATCGAACCCACCCACAACACTGGGTTTGGTTGCCAGGTCGCACCGCAACACATGCGCTCTTTGAGGGAGGACACGATAAAGCATGGAAACCGCAGACTTGGATAAACTTCATAGTAGAAACATAAAATACCGCAATCCATAGAACTAATATGGTATTTATTTGTATATTAGCAATTTGTTGGTCTGGTCAGGACCTGAACACTTCTTACATGGAAGAGACCTATAGGTTTGCTGTTTGTTTTGACTAATGCTTTCTTTGTAATGGAGCCATTTCCCAGGCGGATCTGTAAAGTTACCATGCAGGCTCAATGTGTGCGGCGAAGGGACAATGTGACATATTACAGCTAGCCATTGCCAGAACAAACATTTGGCAAAGCCTATCGAGATGGGCAGGTATGAAAATAAACAAGAGTGTGCTGACCCTCTCTCTATTAGATAGCCTTCCTGGAAATTCTGACCTACAGAAAAGGCCCGTGTATTTCTGGGAATGAAGATGCAGCCTCCAGCGCAGCATTGCTTGGAGCTAAGGATGGAGAACAAATGTGATTTGGTTCTCATTTAAAGATGGACTATCCTTCGGGTAGTGATAAAGCGGGATATCAAATCCAAACTCTTCTTCTTGCATAGTAAGGAACAATTTGGACTCTGGAGCAGCAAACCAGACTTCCAGTGGACGTCTGGAAAGATAATTTGGGTACGTCTGATTTGGCTTCCGGATTGCAACTAGTGAGGCTCATCCATCATCACGAACTGAGACAAAATATTTCATATTTCAGCAGTAAGAGTTTTCTTGTTCATTTGGAAACATTTTCAGAAGGCCGCTCATCCCCTGGAACTTTAACAAGTCAAGGAATTGAACACACCACACGGGGGCAGTCGTGCCTCACTTTCCTTTTCAATAGCTGCCAAAAGCCCTGATCCTCGAAGGATTTCCTGGCTTAGAATCTTTTAATATAGTTTTCTGGACCCCAGATCCCGTGCCTCTTGGATGCATAACTGTATGCAGATCACAGCTGCTGCCTTGTAATATACATAAATAATTAGGTATGTGGTTTTTTTAATTGCTTGTTTTTCACGTTTGCTTTTATCTTTCTTTCTTTTTTAAATGAATATTTAAATTCTTTCTTTGGAAACTGCTTACAGGTCTTCTGTCAAGTCAGTGGCACATGAATGTTTTTAAATAAATAAGTAAAACGTGACATATGTGACTCCTGGGAACAATGGCAAAGAGCTTCTGCATCCTTCTGCAGACCAAGGCAAATGTGTACTAGATAAAGATGGAAGGCGTCAACATGGACTCTCACCAGGTTGGATTCTTCTTACTCAAGGATGTGAAACGTAGCATTTAGAAAGCAAAACTGCCTTATGGGAGAGCTGATTCCCCCAAATATCTATGCATAAGTGCATCTTTGATAATGAAATCACATGGTGGTATTCAACTATGCTTTACTAAGAGTAGACCTATTGACGTTAATGTACCTTTCTGGGGAAACCCAGCCAGATGGGCGGGGTATAAATAATAAATTATTATTATTATTATTATTATTATTATTATTATTATTATTACCTAACTTAGGCCACATCTGCATTATACATTTAAAGCAGTATGTTGCCACTTCAGACAGTCGTGGCTATGGCTTCCCCCAAAGGATTCTGGGAAGTGTAGTTAGTTAAGGGAACTGAGAGCTGTTAGGAGACCCCATCCCCCCTCACACAGCTACAATTTCCCAGAGTTCCCTGGGAAGAGTGATTGGTTCCTAAGCCACTCAGAGAATTACAGCTGTGTGAGGGGAATTGAGGCCTCCTAACAACTCTCAGTACCAGGGCTTTTTTCCAACCAGAATTCGCCGGAAGGTTCCGGCACCTCTTAGGTGGACGCCACTGCCATTCTAAGAGAACAAGGGAGGTGTTCGTGGTGAGTTCTGGCACCTCTTTTTCTATAAAAATAGCACTGCACAGCACCCTTAACAAATCCAGGATGATGATGATGATGATGATAATGATGATGATGATTACTACTACTACTACAGAGGGGGTGGGGGTGGAGCCAAGACTGCTTAAAGTGAAATTATCATGCTTTATATGCATAGTGCAGATGGGGCCATAGTCATGCTCATTCATTTCACTGGGTCAACCGTGAGTAAAACTTACTTCCCAAAGAATTAGAAGGGACCTCAAAAGTCATCTAGTCCAACCCCTGTTAGAGCAGGAAACGATAATGTCCACACCGTTTTTGAAAGCTCTTTCTGTGGTACTCTATAATGATTTACTAGACTGCTCTAACAGTAATTTCCCAGAGTCTGTTTTGTGAGGCGTGTGAAGGAGGTCAGGAAATTCTTGACACCAGTACTAAACTACAGTTCCCAGAATTATCAGGAAGCAGCCATTTCTGTCAAACTGGTGCGATGGTTGTATTATAACAACAACAACAACAACAACAACAACAACAACAACAACAACAACAACAACAACTATTATTATTATTATTTATTATTTATACCCCGCCCATCTGGCTGGGTTTCCCCAGCCATTCTGGGCAGCTCCCAACAGAATATTAAAAACAAGATAAAACCTCAAACATTAAAAACTTCCCTAAACAGGGCTGCCTTCAGATGTATTCTAAAAGTCAGATAGTTGTTTATTTCCTTGACATCTGATGGGAGGGTGTTCCACAGGGAGGGCGCCACTACTGAGAAGGCCCTCTGCCTTGTAAATATGCAGCATCAAAGCTGCAGGCTTTGCACACTTGCAGCTTACTTCTGGGTAAGCATGTTTAGGACAGGAGTACAAAAAAGATTCTGTCTCTGACATTTACATCCTTCTACCGGTAGCACTTACTGTGAATGTTATACATCAGTCTCCCCCATCCCAGTGCCTGCCAGATGTTCTGAACTAAAATTCCCATCTTCCCTGACCACTGGCCATGGGCTGATGGCAGTTGGAGTCCAGCAATCTCTGGAGGGCTACAGATTCCCCACCTCTCGTGTAAATGATGTTGGTTGCTTGGTGTGCAAATAGGCCTGAGGTGCAAGTGGCAATTCGAGATTTGGTTGCTGATGTCACAAGCATATCGATTTGATTCCTTAAGCAGGGGAAAGCAACATGTCATTAAGGTAGGAGAAAGTTGTCATCCAAAACATACCTAAGGGACCGCCTCTCCTGGTATGCCCCGTGTAGGATCTTAAGGTCTTCAAATAATAACATTTTGGAGGTCCCGAGCCATAAGGATGCTAGGCTGGCCGCAACTAGGGCCAGGGCCTTCTCAGTACTGGCCCCGACTTGGTGGAACGGTCTGTCACAAGAGACCAGGGCCCTGCGGGATTTGGCATCTTTCCGCAGGGCCTGCAAGACGGAGCTGTTCCGCCTGGCCTTTGGGTTGGTCTTAGTTTAACCCTGATGTTTCATTCCTTTATGGTTTGATTGGTGGGCTACTTAAAAATGAGGCTGCATTTTAAACGTTAAATCGTATTTTAACTTGCATTTTTTTTATTGTTTTGTATGTTTTGTTGTGATGTTATGGGTGTTAGCTGCTCTGAGCCCGGTCTTGGCTGGGAAGACCTGGGTATAAATAAAAATTTATTATTATCTTGAGGGCATTGGGTTCAGAAAGGCTGTTATATATACTTACAGTGCAATCTTGCCTAGTAAACATTGTAAAGCCTCTTATATTCCGGCAGGATAATTTTATTACAATATGCTTAAGTTCCTCGCATTGAAACCATAGTTCTTTTGGAGTGATGTTGAGGAAGAACTTGTAAACAAACCAAAGTAAGCTTCAAATCTATATGAAACAGCCAGCGGACAGATTTCAAGTCATGGGTAACCGGATCCTGCTGACCTCGCTCTAGGCAGAGAACAGCTGGCATATTGCAGTGGGTGTCTTTGTGCAGCAGAATCTAGAAACAGCTCTAAAATCATAATATACAATAATGTGTTCTTCCTTTGGATTATTTATTCAGCTAACATTGAGAGGTGCAAAAAGCAAACAGTTACCTGCCTAACACCAGATTCAGGTTTTAAAAAAATATGTGATATTATTAACCTTGTGTAGTGGGCTTTTTTCCTTCTTCATTTCTTGTCCACGCTGAAGTCAGAACTACGAAACTGTAAACCCTGAAGGAACAGTGTTTCAGATTTTATTAGAAGTCTTTTTGGTTTCTTTGGTTTCTCATTAGAAGTCTTTTTGGTGTCTGGTTTCTTTCCTGACCTTACTGGGAGGAAATTCAATTGAGATTCATCCCCCATTTCCTCTCGGCAGAATCAAGGACTATGCCTTCCAGCTGTTGTGCACTACAGCTTCCACCAAACCTGGTTTTTCTCCATGCTGGTCAATCCGTCAGGTATCTGTCAGTTTGGGTTTCTTTCCATTTTCATTTACTATATTTCTGTGCTGCTTTTCCCTCCACGAGTCACAAAGCGGCTTACATAAATAAATAATAACATGGTCAATCGTCACAATTGCAACGTGAGTTGTATAAAATAATGGAACAAATTAAACAACCGCCTTCTATAAAACACTATCAACTAAACAAAAATCGATTAAACAGCACAGCTATAAGAAAAGTCATATGATAAAGTTCACAAAGCATTCCAGCACTCATAAACTGCAAAACATTGTTAACAAACTAACAAGCAAAAAACAAACTAAGCACTGCTGATTTCACATACACACTCTACCCACTCCCATGACTCATAGTCAGTTCATAAAAGAAGAAGAAGAAGAAGAGTTTGGATTTGATATATAGGATTCTCTGAATCCATTGACTTCCCACCACCCTCTTCCGGTTTCCATTGTCACTCCTTTTTTCATTCCACTTATCCAATTTTTTTCTTATTTGTTAGTAATGTTGTTACCTTTTCCTTTATATTTTTTATATTACAAGTATTACTCTAATCCTGCCAAAGTTTTTAATTCTTTTACAGTGTTCTCTTAAATAACTTACAATTTTTCCCCAAAACAAAATAAAAAAATTCCTTCCAGTAGCACCTTAGAGACCAACTAAGTTTGTTCTTGGTATGAGCTTTCGTGTGCATGCACACTTCTTCAGATACCTTCTTCAGATACTTTTCGTGTGCATGCACACGAAAGCTCATACCAAGAACAAACTTAGTTGGTCTCTAAGGTGCTACAGGAAGGAATTTTTTAATTTTGTTTTGACTATGACAGACCAACACGGCTATCTACCTGTAACTGGAATTTCCCCCCAATCTTTCTTAAACTTCTTCTCATCCTGGTCCCTGAGCCTCCCGGTTAGCTTTGCCATTTCGGCAATAGTCCATCATCTTTGTCAGCCACTCCTCTCTAATTGGAACTTTGTCTTATTTCCATCTCTGGGCGAATAGTACTCTCGCTGCTGTTGTCGCGTGCATAAAAAGTCTTTCCTGCTCTTTTGGAATTTCTGTATCTAAAATGCCTAACGATAAAACCTCTGGTTTTTTTTCCACAAGGGCTCGCAGTTTTTTTAATTGGCCCAAATCCATATGAACATTTTGGGGGCACGTTTTCCTTATTATATATGCATCTTGCACCCATTTCTGGGTTGGACAACTGCAGCGCAAAATTCAGAGGTGTGAATTTCAAACAACAGGTTGTGTCAGTCAACCTGTTGGTTTGGGAAGTGCAGATTATGTAGGCTTGCATTAAAAAGGTGAAGCAAATGAACTGCTCTCCCATCCCCAGCTGGGGCTGATGCAAGTTAAGAGTCCAACAACATCTGGAGGGCACCAGGTTGGTGGTCCCTGGCCTAACCCAATTGTGCTGGGGAAAGTGACCAGGTGTTCTGCAGCTTTGTCAAAGAAACCATCAAATTAGCTGTGAGAATGTGATGTTAATGTGATGCAGGGATTCTATTACAATACTAGGTGACCCGGCCACACCTTGCTGTGGCTGATTTGGTGAAATGCAAAAGTAAGATACAGTATGAAAGAGAAAGCGTATGTTTACTTACAGCTTATCTCGTTGAAGTTCAGTCTATGTGTTCTCCGTTTGCCCCTCCCGTTTTTGTCTTAGTTTCTACAACTGTTTATTGTGCTGTGCTGTTTAACGTCCACTGGAGGGCGCTATTTTTTTGCAGAAAATCACATTTTTACCTGGGAAAGGTGTGGTATTTGTGCAATGTAAGTACATATGATCACTCCCATATGGGCATGGAACGTTGTGTCCAAATTTGAACAGAATTGATCAAGGGGTTACGGAGAAAGGCGATTGTTAACAAACATCCAACTTGAACGATTTTATATATATAGATATTCAGATTACTCCCTTGCTGCCCATTCTACAACAAGTATTGTATGCACAGTGGTTGGGGAAGAGAGATGCATAGTCTCTAGCGCAGCCTCCACTCACCTGGTGTCCTTTGAGATGCTTTGGACTACAATTCCCACCAGCACTTCCTGTGCTGTAGAAGGGGGGACCCAGTTGGTGAGGGCTGTTCTAGCCATTGCAAGTTGCTTTGGGGGTTTTCTTCTTCTTCTCAGAACAAGAATGACTGATCTTAGTAATTTGACCCTGCCAAGAATGGCGTTAGGACAGGTTCCAGAGTACAAATTCCTCACGAGATATATTTAGAAAACGAAGGGTAATAGGCCAGGAGGATGAGACTTAACGCAAGCTGCTGCAAAGTCTCCTAAGTTAGAGAGTTGTCCTTTTCAATCCACACCGCCATGTATGTCCTGCTGAAATCAGCAAGACAAGTAACTTGCAGCTATTCTAGGTGGTTATTTATTCAAATGGGACTTAAAAGCTTTCCCTGGTGCGATGCATTTTTGCACTAGTATATGCATTCACATGCACACATTTCCCTTGCAAATGCATTTTTGCACACATTACTCAGCCGGAGAATGGCACTGCAAAAATTCGGAGAAGTGTGAATTTTGCAGGACTGCTGTGTTTTGGTTTGCAACTTGTGAATTGGGTTAGGTTCACCTTTAAATCTGAACTGAATCAAGTTTCTCTCCTGGCCTCACCAGGCAAGCCATACTGCATAGTTGGGGCGGAGGCAGGCAGCAACCCACCCACCCCCTGCAATGTGCCACTGTAGCCATTAGATGATGTACTGCTGAGCAGGGAGATTGTGGCATTGCACAGAACCAATGAGCACCTGACTGATTTACCTACTGTGGTACAATTATAGGACAAGAGAAGAATCTGCGCCCAGAGAGATTGTGGTGCCTTTCACATTCATTGGTATAGGAGCAACTCTCCCATGGTCAAATCTAGAAGTAAAGTAACTACACAGTGTGTGTGTGTGTGTGTGTGTGTGTGTGTGTGTGTGTGTGTGTTTCCAGCCCAATTGTAGTACTTCCTCTTGGTTGGGCAACAACTGGGTATGAAAGGCTTGTGCGATTTCCCTGGCTCATGTGGTTGATATATTTATACACACATACCTTATTGGCATGGGATGTACTACAAGGAAATGGATACTACACTGCTTAGCGAGGAGTTTAGCCTCACTGCCATTTTAAGCATGCTCCTTGGGCTTTAGGCAGCCCTTTCTGAATTCAGTTCACAGGACTGGGTTGAAATAGTTAATACCTGCATTTTCTTCCTTTTAGGTCATCAATTCCACCCCTCCCTTCTCACTTTACATCACTACACACCCTGGCTCCCCAGAAGCATTTTTTCCTGGCCTTCCCAAGACCCCACCAACTTTGGCAGGGGCCACACCCACTGCTGGCATGTGACCCCCCCCAAGGGCTGGCCAAGATACCTGTGCCGTCTCCCAGGTAGGTACCTTCCAGCTTAGGTACCCAGCATGGTGACATCCATATGTTGTTGGACTGCAACTTCCATCAACTTTGACCATTGGCTGGGCTAACTGGGGCTGATGGGAGATGGGGTCCAGGAGCATCTGAACAACCATGTTGGTTACCCCTGCTTCTACCTCCTCCTTCTAACCCTGCTGGGCTTCTCTCAATGCCAACCTTTTTGAGGAAACAAGGTGAGTTACTACGGAATGCTTAAAATTCTTATCTCCCTTTCCTTCCGCAAAGCTCGTGGTTTGATTTCCCAAGGTGAAAAATGTGGACTCTCTACATCTGACCTTCAATCTTCTTCGAGATTCACTCTCTCCTGCGAGGTGCTGGGTTTTATTTAGCACATCGGCAGGTGGAACTATGAATCACATCTCTGCCTTCATGAGTTCTTCCTAGTTCCTAGACTTTGCTTTTCCATCTGAATACAGGTAACTATTCATAGCTGGTTTAATTTTAGAGGGCCTCACTGAAGCAGCATCAAGGTAACATATACTGAGCATTTTAGGACACAAAGCCTGAGAGAAAGCGCCACTGTTTGTGGCTGCTCGAATTTCAATTTGCACATGGCAGTCATTCCGGAAGGAACAAGATATTACTAAGTAACTACGGTAACACTTATTTGCTTCAAAGGCTTTCTACATCTGTGTTCAACACAATATATTTCCACATTTCTTCTACTACTTTGGCCTGCAGGGCCTATCATCCCTGACCATTGACCATGCTGGCTGAGGTTGAAGAATGTTGATAATATGTTTGTATCCACGGCTTCCCGCCCCCAGCTGTAACTCACCAGAACTCAGTTCCAGCACCTCTCAGGTGGGCACCATTGCTGTTCTAAGAGAATGAGTTCCAGCACCTCTTTCTCTAGAAAAATAGCACTGTTTGTATTTATTGTTACTGTTGTTGCTACAGAACTACTTTAAAACTGTTAATCAAATGACATGATGAATACAATTACAGTCGTATCTCTGTTTATGAATCCCTCTGGATACGTAATCTTCGGGTTACGGCCGTGGCAAACCCGGAAGTGTATACTTCTGGGTTTCACCGGGCGCGCATGCGCAGAAGCGCTCAATCGTGCCATGTGCGTGAGCAGAAGCACACCTCTATTTACGTTATTTTTGGGGTGCGAATGGATTAAGTTCGTATCCAGAGGGTCCACTGTAAATGTGAGTTTAAGATGTTTTGTTTAAAGGTGGCTTTTGTGTGTGTTTAGAACAGTGGTGGCTAACCTGGCACTCCAGATGTTTTGGAACTACAACTCCCATCATCCCTAGCTAACAGGACCAGTGGTCAGGGATGATGGGAGTTGTAGTCCCAAAACATCTGGAGTGCCAAGGTTAGCCACCACTGGTTTAGAATAAAGCTTTGTGAGTGATAGAATTAACTTTGAATGGCTCAGCATCACATCCAGCAAGGTTCATTAGGATGTATTTGTGTGAGATGCAAGTCTATCACAAATGGAATTACGTTTTGCCCTCGGGAGCCGTAAAGTCTAAAAGTGATGGCTGCAGCTATTTTCCTGAGAGATATGTATTTATGATGTATAAAGATATTGGACTAAAATTCCTGTTGAATTATGAAAATGAAAAGCAACACACCCTTTTGGATTAATGAATCAAACCAAATAGATTTTCTGTCCTTCTCTCTCTCTCTTTAGCTTCCATAAATAAAAAAAGCAAAATTGTAAACAGTATACATAGATGTGGATTAGGTAAATGTCAAGCCTTTATTTATAGAGATATTTATTTATTATAAAAGTATGTTCCCTCCCCAAAAACCACTTGCAACAGTTTAATCATAAAACAGTTGTATGTATAGAACAGAATACACAGCATAACTGTGTTATGCAAATGCCCTGCAAAAGAATGTTGCCATATGGAGTGCTTTCATGTTCAGATTTCCAGCCAGCCAGTCATAACCTTTCCCAGGATATTCCATTCCATTCCATTCCATTACTTCTCCAACAGCAACAACAGTCAACTAAGTATGTAAAGTTGACTCTAAGGTATAACTGGGGAAATTAATCTTAGGTTGGGACGGATCTTCATGTATAGGATGCAATGATAACAAGATTTTATTATATAAAGAATGTCGAATTGAGGTGGAGGGAAGTCACACAGGTGTGATTTATGTTTATATCTTTTTTATTTAATTTTGTTTACTCTTCGTTTGCTTTTTCCTTCTTTGTCCTTTTTCTCTTTCGTGGAAAATAATAAAAATTTAAACGACAACCGTAAATCAACATGCTATGGCCACCAAACTCAGTTCTCAGTTTGGCCAGCATCTCTTCATGTCATGAGGAAATCTTCCAGTAAGAGAAGTTCGGTGTGCTATATTTACGTAGAGCTCTAGTCAAAACCAGGTCAGAAGCTGGATTGAAATTAATCCAGATCTTCTGCGTCAACCTGGAATGCTTGGCATCAGACCACCATCTCCCACTTGAGCACCTTGGCCAGAAAATGGAGATCAGTAACTAGTTAGCTGTCATTGCAGTCAAATGAGGTTCAAGGAGTTTCTTTAGGAGTGGCCTAATAACTGCCTCCACAAAGGTGGCCAGGATCCCTCCTCCATTCAGTCTTACTTTCACAACTGCTTTCATCCAGCTGGCCATTCCTCTCTGACAAGGTGTTATTTCAGCCAAGATAGCATCTCATGAGAAATGGAGAAATAGTTCACACCTGCTTGCAATCAGCTACAAACTTTTCCCACAGGCTGAGTGAATACAAATGAAATGTTGCTAGCTTCACTGTTCTGGACTGGGAATGTCTTCTCCAAAGGTGATGAGCTGAACTTTGGTTGGTGGACAAGTAATTTTCCATTGGGCCTAATGAGATCGATTTTCAAAGAAACCACTTGTGAAATAACTACAGAGGGCTTCTCGACAAAACAATTTCTCCAGCTTAGTTAATGAACACTTGTGTTGAATTCTATTTGATTTTCTTCCACTTCATAAATATTTACAATGTTTCCCAGATGTTGGCTTTCCACATAGATTACAGCGATCTGGTGTGCGCCTGGCACATTGATTCAGGATGCTGGATGCGGCAAATCAGAGAGTGACTGTGGCAATACCCATGTTGATCATTGCTCAACTAAATGTTCTGGCACAGTGGAAAGTCTCCCATCAGGCCTGATCCTGCTTAGCTTCCAAGATCAGATGAGATTAGGCGTGTTTAGGGTAGTATGGCCATAGACTGGCACAGTGGTAGGTAATGTTCTTTGGACTGCAACTCCCAACAGACCCAGCCAACATAACCAAAGGTCAGGGATGGTGGGAGCTGTATCTGAATGAGACCACAGTGGCTACCCTTGTTCTAGCAGAATCAATCCAGGAGGAACATCAATCACTTTACTTCCCTGGCACTTCGATGAAGTCTAAGTACTATAGTTCTCCTTGTGTTCAGCATGGGATAGAGAAATACTATGGTAGTCACCATGGTGTGAAATTAATTCTTCTCTTGAATACATCATCTTGAACTTTGGTAGATTATCCTTGGTCCATCTAGCTCAGGGGTCCCCAAAATAAGGCCTGGGGGCCAGATGCAGCCCAAGGGGCTCGTTTATCCACCCCTGGCAACCCCTGGTGACCCCCGCCGCCCGCTGCCGCCGCCTGCTCTTACCGGCACGGTGCGGTGCGGCTGCCCATCTCCGGGTCGATGTGGCACTGGAAATAGCGTTTGTGCATGTGCATGGGCAAAATGTCATTTCCGGGTCCGCGGATGGCCGTGCGCACGTGCACAGCTATTTCCGGTGCCGCGCCGCGCAGGAAATGACATTTGCGCATGTGCAAACGCTATTTCCAGTGCCACGCCGTGCTGGTAAAAGCGAGTGTGCGCACGTATGGGTGCGCACTCTCCTGCCCTCCGGCCCGCTGTCCGATCATCACCAGAGGAACCGGCCCACCTCGCGGTGAGTCTGGGAACCCCTGATCTAGCTCAGGGTTGCCCAAATTTTTTTCAAAGAGGGCCGGATTTGATGAGGTGAACATGCGTGAGGGCCGACCAAAGTTGTTGACCTTTTTTAGGATTGAAGGCCCCCAAAACGGACTTTGGATATGCCTGATCTAAACTGACTGGCAGAGGCTCTTTGGAATTCAAGACAAGGGGCATTCCCAGCCCTGCCTGGGGATTGAACCTGGGACCTTCTGCACACAAAGCAGATACTCTGTCACTGAGCTACAGACCTTCTCTCAAGCTGCACACTCATAGGATTCCATTGACCAGGACATGCCCCTGCAAGGAATTCCACAAACTTCTGGTTTGGAGCAATAGCACTAAAGCAGAAATGTGGGAACCAGTAGCAAAAAAAGATAGCTCACCTGCTTGCCATGCAGGAGGGAAGAGGGGGAGGAAGGCAGAGATACAGGCAGCCAGGCACATGGCCAGGCAGCCCAGGTGAGCTGTAAAGGAATAGCCACAACAGGTTGTGGCATCTCCTTAGCAACCGGCCTGCTCTGCCTCCACCTGATGCTTCTCTCCTCCTCACTGCTGAGGCCAAAATGGCGTTGTTGGTGTGAGGTTGGCAGTATAAGCAGGGGGCAGAGGGGAAACCTAAGGGCAAGGTTTCTTGCAAGTTGTAAGAGTGGGAGTTCATGAAATGCAATAGGGGGTTGTGGTGAGTTGTAAGGGGTGAGGTTTTTTTTGTCAAGGGATAAATGGTGAGGTCTAAGAGGGTGGGGGGGGGTCAGTGAGCAATGGGAGCAGGGCACAGCCCCGGGTACTGTGCATCTTTTATAAACAAGTAACATTTGCAGTGGGAAAGGACTACATTATCTCTATAAATTGCGTTGAAAGTCTTGACTAATTGTAACCTGCACGCCGGAGCTGCACTTTGAAATTCCTCTGTTCAGATATGGAGATCTTAAGATCACTGGCAAAGCAGTCTGATAGCTAGAAATGTCCGCTGTCTGGCGTACAAATGTTGTCATTTCAGATGTCAGATTTGCGTGATGCGATTCAATTGCAAGAATTTGCATTGCAATATATCCACTCCCCACCCCCGCTCCAAGTTAAGTGAAGGGAATCTTATCTTAAAGAAAAACATCTGGGATTACCTTCTATTCCAAGGGTTCAGATTTACGAACGAGACTTTCAGCACTTATCGCTGCTTCTCCCCTCTCCCTGTCTCAACAGTGGCTTGTAACCAGGGTGATGAAATACTTGGCCTGCATCAAGCTGTCTTCCAAGTCGTCATCAGCTACTAAGGCAAAGGAGAGTGTTTACATTTCTGCGGTTTTATCAGTTCGCTTTTTATTAGCCGTTAGAGATTCTAAAGAGGATTCAGAACTCAAGCACTACGCCTGCGTTAGGAGAAATTCACACCAAAATGCAAATGAATTTCCAGGAGGCGTTTTAATAAATAAAGGAATAAATAAACAGATCACATACGGATGCGGAAATGTGGGAGACTGAATTTAAGTTTGGAGCCTGAAATTAATGGCATCTTTTTATTTTTAAAAATTCAGATGGCAACCTCAGTGGGGCCTGATACAGCTGTAAAGATACACCCCCGACACACTAGGGTCCAAATCTGGATTAGGGGGTCCCACATTGACAATTTGTGGGGAGCGGGTGGCAGAAAAATCTCTTGCAATCAAGGAAAGAACTTCGTGGCTAAGGTCACATGTAGCTTGGCTCCAACTACAGTTTTCTGTCTGTAAAAAAGCAAACAAATGTCCACGACATAAAATATCCCAGATATCTTTTTTATTCCCAGTCAGTGTAAAGTATTGGGATAAAGATATGTCCCAGGGGTTCTTAAAATTAAATGCTAAACCAGGGAAGCAGACTTAAGTGCCCTACTTCTGGACATTTTACTACCCCAAAATCATTGGAATTTGGCTACAGGTAGGAAAATGGAAGAGAAGAGAAGACTCCCTGGAAAAGACCCTGATGTTGGGAAAGATTGAGGGCACAAGGAGAACGGGACGACAGAGGACGAGATGGTTGGACAGTGTTCTCGAAGCTACTAACATGAGTCTGACCAAACTGCGGGAGGCAGTGGAAGACAGGAGTGCCTGGTGTGCTCTGGTCCATGGGGTCACAAAGAGTCAGACACGACTAAACGACTAAACAACAACAACAACAAAGGAAAATGGACACACCCTGCAAAAAATGTCTGCACTTGTTGGGCTTTCTGGGATAGGGCTGGTGTCTCCTCCTCCCTCCCCCTTATGTTAAAGCTATTCTATCCTCCTCCTCTTCAGATATACAGAGATGGAGCTTACACACACACACACACACACACACACACACACACACACACACACACACACACATGTCCTGGCCCTCACATGGCAAAGTCATCTAATGTTATCCTGTCACACGTTGCAGCAATTGAACCAACTCTCCCTGTCCTGCAGTCCTGCTTTCCTTGTGGAAAGGATTGGTACTGATTGCCCCCACCCATTATGAAACTCCTTGTCTTCCATTCATTTCTTACTCTTTCCCACTGCTTATTGACTCCTTCCATTGGGGTGGGCTATGGAATGATTATTCCCTGTGCTCCCAAATGATTTTCCAAGCATCCAGCAGGAAGTCACATTTTTCTGTCTAGCTTTCTCCTCCTCCTCCTCCTCCTCCTCCCCCTCCCTCTCTCTCTCTCTCTCTCACAGCATCACAAACTGCTCTTGAAATTCCCTGCCATTTCAAAAGCAGTTGGGCACTTGGGGAAGGGAAGATCCTGCTTTTTAAGAAACAGAAGCCCAACACTCTTCTGCCCTCGTGAAACAAGGTCTCTGCACCCTCGTCTGCAAGAGAGGTAGTGCCTAGCAGTGAACATTAAGATTTCCTACCCTGCTCTTCCTTTCCCCTCTCTTCCACTTTCCACGCTCCTTGCCTGCATGAATCACTCTGCTGAAATCTGTTGGAATGTTATCGCTTTTGCCCTCTTTCGGTTTTGCCCTCTTCAAAATACTTCATTTGCAGGGCAGCAGAGCAATGCCCTGCCAACACATAGGAAACGAGGGGTCAGAGGCGTGAGTGGCCACTTATGTGTTGCTAAAGAGAAAAAGGGGGAAGGGAAATGAATCACCAGGAATGGATGGGCAAATCTGTCAGTTTCAGTTTCTCTCAGTTTCTCTATTCCCCAGTCTTAAATTCAGATCTCCACATTTCCATCTCACTTTGCCTTTTTTTAAAAAGTCCTCATAAAAATTTATCAGCATGTTAGTGCAATTTTCTCATAATATACATAATTCAATAGGCAATTTCGCCTAATACACACGTTTTGGCAAAACAATTTCCACTTGGTATAATGCACTTTTGCATGTTATTTTCATATATCCATTCTTAGGCACACTTACCCAATAACATGCATTTTTCTACTTGGCTGGAGAACTGCATTCCAAAATCTGGTGGAGTGTGATTTTCAAAAGACGGCTTTGTTTCAATCCGCAGAAGTTGTGAATTAGATGAATTGGCTCATGTCTGGACAAGTGAATTTTCGCATGGCGAACTTTTGTAAAGCAGGACCTGTGTGTAAATTCTATACTTTGAATTGCAGAGGGATTCATACAAACACATGCCCTGTGATGTTCACCTAAAGATTAACAGCATCTGAGCATGCTAAGTTTTCCTCATGTTTTGTTTTGCCTCCCGAAGCAATCTCCAGACAGTGCATGTTAGCAGCTGGTCTACTCTACTGTCTTGAGTTTGGCTTCATTTCTCCTACTGCTTTTTGGGTAGCCTTGCTCTAGCGATTTGAAAACCTTTGCTGGTTGGCGGGTGGAGGATGCTATTTGTTCCAGGAGACTGTATTGTTCAGCCTTAAGAAGAATGATAGCAATGTGCCTTTGGTTTCTTGGAAATGCTTTCTTGGGCTTTGCAGAAACGAAGTGTTTCTTCCGTTAAGACTAGTAAGACTCTTTTGTGTTATATAATGCTCACAAGCTGACGAATGACTGGGTTGGAAGTCTCGTGCAAGAGAAGTTCGTAGCCATCAGTCAGCCAAACAGGGTGATGCCAATGTCATCTTGTGCACATTTATTGCTGCAGGAAAGAGAGGTCCAGGCTATGCAAAAACCTGCTCTTTGGATAATAGTTTATATGTATCCAGCCTTTGAATTGCCAGTTGATCAAGCCAAGTGCCCAGCACACAGGCCGTTGAAAGTCTGGTTATCATGCCAAGCCAATGTCATGTTGGGGATTTTTAGGGAATTGGGGAGTGAAAGTCAAGTATTACTAGATCAAAGTTCTTGGCTGATGAGCAAAAGGATAAGCTTAGAATGATTTGGTGTGATTCTATAACTCTCCCTTCTTCTGCAGAAGTTCTTTTTCGACCAGGAGTGGAGATCCTCGGGCCTGCGGCTACAATGTGGCTCCCAAGCCTTCTCTCTGGCCCCCAGGGCCCTCCCCAGGCCACACCTCCTTCCTCAGGTCACACTCCTCACTGATCCTGCTCCACAACCTTGAGTGCTTCTGCCCTGTTGGAATGTGTGTTTGAACTGTTACATTGTGTGTTGCTTGCTTGGCTTAAGGCTGATGGAGACTTGGGTGTGAGTCTGTAGAAACCTCTGACTTTTGAATGGCTGGAATGTAGCCTAAAGTACAAAGAGAAAAGCCACACCTGTTCCTCACCATTTGTCAGAAACGACCAGCAGTAAATCACAACATGCAAGCTGGAGTTAACTCTTTACTAGCAAAAACACAAGCTGCACAGGAGCTAATGAGCGCAGCAACTCATCCCTGGTACGTCTTGCCCCCTGGAAGCAGTTGCTGAATCTGAAGCCTTCCAACAGCTGCCTATGTCCCATCTTATCCAGGGTCTCCCCCCCTCAGCAATTGGAGGCTGCATCTGCACATCACCCATATCCCCTCCACCCTTTTCATGGCTCTCTGCTTCTGGGAGACAACTGGGGAGGAGAGCTTGTCGCAGCAGGAGGGGAGACTCACGGGAGTCTCCACCAGCCTGACTCATCTCTGCCTCTTGGCTTCCCTCCTTCCACCTTCCTGCTTCAGCTTCTGCCTCTGATTCTGGACTTCTCTCTGTCACAGACTCTCCCAGCACACTAGGCCCTATTACCTCCTCAGCTTCCGACACCTCCTCTTCTCTGCCTTCTCCCTCTTCTCCCTCTGACCACTCACTGTTGTTCCACCACCACTCCCCGGGCTCTGAGCCTTCTTCCCTTCGGCGGTTCTCCAGCTGGTTCCTCCCACCATTCCTCTGCGCCCAACAAGCCCATGGCACCAATTGTGCCTCTGATCACACCCACCATTGGCATGTGGCCCTTGGAAGGTTGGCCATGATAGAATGTGGCCCTCAGGCTGAAAAAGATCCCCCCACCTCTGGCCTAGAGAGAGAGAGATTGGCCATATCAAGGACATCCTTCCAGTAAGATGAATCATTATCGGATTGTTGCTGCAATGGGAAATTGTTGATCGCAGATGCCATCTTCACTGCATACAGAGGAACCTGTTTACTAGACACTCTTTTCCTGCTTTTTATGTCCCTGATAAACCAGATAAATGGGACGCCACTATGAAAACAAATGAACCCTATAACATTAATGATGTCATTAAAACAGGCTTTAATGTCAGAAATGGCACACAACAGTCTTTAAAAAGGGTATTTAAATCTGAGAGGCTTGACCCTCAGAAACATTGCGTCTAAGATCATTTTCTGGCTTGCCTGTATTTGCACAATTTTCCTCATCCACAAGGGCTGGTTATTAATGAAGCAAAACACCATTACTCTGAGACCACAGGGCACTGATGTCTATGAATGAACAGTGGTGTTAACTGGCTGAAATAATGTCTTTTATACATAACAGTTTGTATAATATTTTAACTGTTTTAGCATGCTTTTTTGTATTATGACTAATGCAAACTAATGACGACAGCAACGTTTTGTATTGCCCATTCTTCGAAATGTACAAATGCTTCAACAATTACGTAATGGTCTTGCAGATAACGGGTAACGGTCTTGCAGATAATGCAAACATAAAACAGGAATCTTTTTTTTTAAAAAAGTATCAAAACAAATTTATCAGAAGGTGGTCTGTGCTCAGACAATTCTGGAACAACAAAGTAGCAGATGATATAGCTCCATATAACATATTTACATTCATTTAATTTTATATTGCAATATGTTATTTCTGTCTGGTCTTTCCCCTCTCTTCCTAATACGACTTTGCTACTCATTTCCCCCTATCCATTTTATTATTACATAGCTATACTAAAACGAATAAACATTATTAATTTTAAAAAGAATGGTGGTGGTTTTTTGTTTTTTTTATGTGCATGTGTTTGCTGACCCGGACTACTTTGGAAGGAGGGCAGAATGCAAATTTGATAAATCCATTCAATCAGTAAAATCAATCAATCAATCAGTTAATAATGCTGGGCATGCAGAATAATGCAATTTTAGGGAGACCAACAGGCCATCAAATCCAACTGTCTGCCCTGCCCTGTGATTTGAGCACTGGACTATATACAATCCAGGGATTTACATCTCTTTTAAAGGTAGTGTCAGGAATGTGGTCCCCCAGAGCACAGGGGAAGTTAGACTCAGAGATTGAACTAAGTCAGTGAGGGACCAGCTCTGCAGATGAGAACTGGCTGACAGAATCACGAAAAGGCAGTTCAAACCCCCTCCCCGGGGAAGACTCTATTAGCTCTCAAGAAGAGGAAGAGTTGGAAGGCAGCCAGAGCGTTGCTAGGCAATCAGCAGATAAGCAGAGGTCTGAGTCTGGGTCGAGTGAGAATGAGGAGGAGGGGGGAAGGCCAGCCTCTCAGTCCCCATTCTAGGTGTCTGGATAAAATCAGGGGGCAACAGAAGGGCAAGAGGGGAAAAGGCGGGAGTCTGGTGTCCTTCCTGCTGTGGGAGGGGCGAAACTTCAGACTGACCAACAAATGTAAATGCGAGCAGGCGAGAAGCCGGGCTCTGGATGTGTCTTTTTGAAAATAAACCTGCACAAATTGCCAGAGAGTCATTACTTCTTATCAGGGCTTGCTTGCTTGCCGGAGATCATTCCAGCTAGGAACGTTCAATCATGTCAGTGCCACCCCTCCCCTGCTGTCCATCCGAGTTGGAACCATGCCCCTCATCATTCCTCTGATGAAAATCAAGGCGTGTGTCTTCTGGTGCTGTGCTGCTTTGTGAACCAGCTGACTCGCACGGCACCAAAAGACGTGCATATTTTGGTGCCGCATGAGTCAGCTGCCTCATCTGGGCATCTGGGCTGGCAGCTCATCCCCAGGACATTCCAAGATCAAGTCAGAAGTTGTACTGGGGAAATAGGGCATGGTTGAACAGACCACTAAATTGCAAACTGCTGTAGAAATTCAGGGCACTTAACATAAGATTGGAAAAATGAGAAACTGTGAGCAGTCGCGATTGACAGCTTTGTCCATTCTTACCTGGGAAGGTATCTGTGATGAGCCCTAGCAGGCCTCTAGACTCCTGGCAGCTGCATGAGTAGAGCTTGTGGGAACAACAAGCCTGGCTGTGAAGGTTTTGGGAGACAGAGGTGTTTGTTTGCCTTGTGGCCTGGCCAGTGTCTCCTAAGCAAGCAGTTTATACCTCACCCACGCAACCCAAAAAGAAAGAAGGAATTGTGTCAGTAAAGCAAAATCAGAAAGCACACAGAACTTTCATCCGGTAGTTTATATGTATAGATGCAAAATCAGAAATAACTAATGTAATTTGCAAAGCTAAACAGGGTTCGGTATGGTTAAAGGTAGATAGCCGTGTTGGTCTGTCATAGTCAAAGCAAAAAAAAAAAAAATTCCTTCCAGTAGCACCTTAGAGACCAACTAAGTTTGTTCTTGGTATGAGCTTTCGTGTGCATGCACACTTCTTCAGATACTTCAGTGTTCTTCAGGGTTTGGTATGGTTTAAAATAGGATGGGAGTTAATAAATGAATTTGAACAATAGGGAAAGAAAAGGGGGGAAATGTAATTGGTTGTCTTGTTGAAAATTTGTATGGGTTTTAAGCTTTTCAATAAAATTTTATAATGAGGGGAAAAATAGGATGGGAGTTTGCCTGCTGAGATTCCTGCATTGCAGGGGGTTGGACTAGAGGACCTTTGGGGTCCCTTTCAACTCTACAATTCTGTGATTCTATGAATTTAAACTTCTCTTTATAGTGGAGAAGAAGGGCATAATTTTCATTTCCCTACTAGAAATAAACAGATTTCTCATTGCTTTCTTCTGTTAACCACACTTTTAATGAGCTTGTTTATTATTTATTTATTAAATTTGAATTCCTCCCTTACTCATTTTTTTAAAAAATAAATAAATGCATGGATTGTCTGCCTTCTACTCTTTGTTTTAAATTCAGTGGAATGGATTGAACAGAGCAAGTTTCAAAATGCAAAAGACCGGAGTTTTAAGGAGGTTCTCTGCTGGTTTCTAAAAATGAGCATGGCTTTTTAGGAAGCTATATGAAGAGCTGGCTACAAATGACCAGCATGTGATTCCCAGAGGAAACGCATGGAACAACATGACCTTAAAGTTTATAGCCATAATTCAGTTAGCAATAAAATCAGGTACAAATACCCTGTATTGTAAATAGACAGCCACTGGCACTATAACTTTCCCCTCCCAGCAATAAAACATTGGCTGCTGCTTATAGATAAACAATCTGGATCGGATCCTATTCCTGCAACTTTTATGAGTATTTTGCAGGGAACTCTTCCCGTGTCTCTTCCGTTCTCAGACGTGTGTGTATGTGCATGTGCGCACACACGTTTGACATGCCACATTCTCAGGATGCAGAAATTAGAACTAACAAACACGGTATATTGGGCAAATGCAAATGTAAAGCACTCTCTGAGAGTCTTCGGAGCTCTCGAAATCCTTCATCAGAAGCACATCTTTGGAGCAAAAACGTACTTATTTTGTTTAAAATGCCCTTCAGTAGGCAGCTTACAGTACTATATTAATTAATTAATTAGTTAATTAATTACATTTGTATACTGCCCTATATCTGTAGATCTCAGGGCAGTCCACAATATAAAATTACAATAGAAACACACCCACACCCACACCCACACACCGATGCATAATAAAAACAAAAACAAAGACAAGCCGATAATCCCTCCTTCCGTAACACAATTTAAAAGGGCATTAGACGTCCATCGGCCAAAGGCCTGGTTAAAGAGGAACGTCTTCACATGGCGCATAAAGATGCACAATGAAGGCGCCAGCCGAACCCCCTTGGGGAGGGGGAGCATTCCACATATGGAATAATAAAATATGCATTAATGTTTTAAAATAATGTATTAAAATAATACATAGGCAAAGGCCCCCTACAATGTCCTTTTCATATTGCATTCGTGACAACTTGTGCTCATGATGGTATCGGGGAAGCTTTCAATGTTTTTTATGCCTGCAAGAGTCTTGGGGTGATTTGTTTCCATTTGGCCCATGTCCTATAGTTTCCTGCTGAAATCCTGTACCTTTTTATATCCAAATGTACTGGGTCTTTCTTTTTCTTTTTTGGGGGGTCCTGCTTTTCTTCTGCTATAGGACAAGAGTGACCCTCCAGAAGGCAATTAAACAAAAACGTTGGAGAAGCATTGCAGAACCCACAAAGTGGGATGACTTGTGAAATGGCCCAGCAGAAATCCACCACAAATGCACCATTATTGCACTAGCGACATGTTCCTGAATGCTGCCACACACACAAAACCCAACCACCAGTCTGGAGGCCCCCCCAAAAAAACAAAAGCAGTGGAAGAACAACAACCCTATGCACGAGTTCAGTGGGAAAGTTGCTTCTAGGCTCGCAGCCTAAATTCTCAAGCTGTCATTTTAAAGGCTGTTGAATGCATGAGAAGGGCATGGAGCAGGGGTCAGCAACCTTTTTCAGCTGTGGGCCGGTCCACCACCCCTCAGACCATGTGGTGGGCCAGACTATATTGGGGGGGGGGAGATGAACGAATTCCTATGCCCCACAAACAACCCAGAGATGCATTTTATATAAAAGCACACATTCTACTCATGTAAAAACACGCTGATTCCTAGATCGTCTGTGGGCCGGATTTACCGGTAGAAGCCGATTGGGCCGCATCCAGCCCACGGGCCTTAGGTTGCCTACCCCTGGCATGGAGGAAAGGGCTATCAAAGGCTAACCATGATGACTATGCTCCACAGTTGGAGGCAACAATGCTTCTGAATACCAGTTGCTGGAAACCGCAGGAGGGGAGAGGGCTCTTGTGCTTATAATAATAATAATAATAATTTATTATTTATACCCCGCCCATCTGGCTGGGTTTCCCCAGCCACTCTGGGCAGCTTCCAACAGAACATTAAAATACAATACAATAATGTTGCATTGAAAGCTTGAAAACTGCTTGCAGATTACACACAAGCATTGTAAAGAGCAGCATAGTGGACTCAATGGACCTGATCCAGAAGGCTCTTCTTCTTTTCTTACTTTCTTAAGCAAGACATCTTCTTACCTGGCATCTGAGGGCATTAAGAGCACTGGATGAAAAGGTTCTGTTTGGCTGCAATGTCACATCAATTGCAGGGGGTGTGTTTGTGTGAATCAATGGAAATTTAAGTGGAGACCTGAATCTAGACACATGTGGATTGAACTTCTACATTGAGAGCATTGGTAAGAGTTCTATAAATTCCAAGCTCATAAAAAGTCACAGGAGGGGTGTCCCTCCCCCTTTTAAAATAAAAAAGTGCCTCTTTTGTGAGGTTATGATCACCCAGTTAAAACAGATCTACAATATGCACACTAAGAGCTGTTTGGAAAAGTATTAAGAAGGCAAGAAGAGCCCTTATCCTTTCATATGTAGTGGACCTGTAAAAGAGTATTGGGAAATAATTTATAATGAATTGAAAAAAATGTTTAAAAGTACCTTTTAAACACACACACACACACACACACACACACACACACACACACACCCCCCAAAAAACCAGAGTCCTTTTTGTTGGGGATAATTCAGCTGGAAATTCCCAGATGTCAAAAAGGGTTGTTTATGTATGCCACCATGGCGGACCATGTTTTGTTAGACCAAAAATGGAAAACGTGCAAGGTCCCAACCAAAGAAGAATGGCAACTTAAACTGATGGAATATGCGCAGCTTGCGGATCTAATTTATAGAATAAGAGAACAATAAGAACATACGATGAGAGAAGATTGGAAAACGTTTCTTGAATATATGGGGGGGGGGAAGAATTGTGTACACTTGAAAACGTGGCCAGCATTAAGGTAAATTCAACAGTGTAAATAAGTTTTGATGGAAGTAATAATGAAATACTGAATGCTGTAGTTTATATAAAATATGCAGGGATTTATGCTATTTAAAATGAATCACGGAAAGAGGAGAAGGGAATTGATACTTTAAGGTTGTTTAAATGAATACTCTAAATTGTAAAACAGAATGTGTGTGTGTGTGTGTGTGTGTGTGTGTGTGTGTGTGTGTGTGTGTGTGTGTAAGAAGAGCCCTTATGGATCAGGCCAAAGGCCCATCGTCTCCAACTTCCTGTTCACACAGTGGCTAACCAGAGATGCCTATGAGAAACCTTCAAGCAGAGTGCAACATCACTCTCTTAGCCTGCAATTTCCAGCAACTTGTATTCCGATGCAGACTGCCACCGACAGTGGAGGTTGTTGGCATCTCGAGAGACAATGGTGTGCGCTTCCAGGTTAGCCTTTAAGGCGCAATTACCTAGGAGTAAGTCTCACTGAACTCAATAGAATCACTTCTCAGCATAATTACTTTTGAGTAGAAATATACCGTATAAAAAAATAAATTGTCCAGTAGCACCTTAGAGACCAACTAAGTTTGTTCTTGGTATAAACTTTCGTGTGCATGCACACTTCTTCACACTTGGTTCGACTGCGCCAGACCAACACGGCTACCTACCTGAATCTACTTCTGAGTAGATGTCTCTATTTTTGCTCCAGTAGTTAAAAATCACAGCCCTTCTGGAATTTATATGGGTGGAAGACCAGAGGACAATAGCAATTCAGCCAGAGTTTCCAGCATTAAACAATTTGCGCTGGGGTTATAAAAAGACTTCGATGAGATTCCAGGAATTTCCTCTCTTAAGTGCTTCAGAAAAGAGGAAAAATTGGCTGGCAGTGAACAGCCAAGGGGTGCCCCTTTCTCAACCCTTCTGTGTGGGTGTCGAGTAGTCTAACCCTGGAGATATTAGTTTCCAAGCAGAACAATCCAGTAGCCAAGCGAGTGGAACATAAATGTCAATGCATTTGGGCTGATCCCAGCTACTCGCGGAAGCAAGGTCAGCAAATGGTTCGCTAAGGATTAATTCTCAAGGCCTATGAGAAAGAAAAGCAGTTCATCGTCATCCAAACACCTTGTTTTCCACGATAAGAAGAGCACAGCTTGTACAAATAACGCAAAGGTGACTGCCGTCAGCGTTGCTGACGTATGCAGCTCTATGCTTTTAAGAAATTAAATATGAGCGCAGGGGTGTCGTGGCAAATTTTTATTTTATTTATTTATCCATACATTTCTACACTGTTAATCAAGGGGGGGGGGATATTCACAAAGTGGTGTGCATAAACATTCACTTTGGAAGTGTGGGAGCTAGTCATGGCAGCCCCTTACCCTTAAGGCAAGTCCAAAGATACAGACAGATGTGTTGAGAAATTATAATACTGTTATAAAAGCCTGGCACCTGTCCCTCTCTCAACCAAGCCGTGGCAAGAGCGCATGGGATCTCAGGAGCCCACACAGGATCTGTGTCCCTTTTGAGAATAGAAGTCGTGGCGGAGACTGTCATGCTTTAAGAAATAGGGTTTATTTGCCTATTTACCCCATGGAAGGGGTCCAGATCTTACAGCATGGCCCAAAACATTGCAGGCAGTCTTTCTTTCTCCCTTGCCAAGACGGATCTCGGCCTTTCTTCCCCTTCCCAGAAGCCCCAGAGCAGTTACCCTGTCAACCTTTCAATTCTCCAGGCTCTGGTCATGCCTGGGACAAGAAGTTCCATTGTCTTGTTAACGACCCACAATGACTCTCTTAATGGCCTTAGTTTGGCCAAACTACCCAGGAATTCCTTTGCAGCTTATATTCTCCCTTCATATCACAAATAACCCCAGATCCTGGAATTTCTCATTTTTTTGTGTTTAGGGGGACACCCCACCCCCAGTTATGTAACGAGAGAGAGGGGGGAGGGAGGGAGGGAGGGAGGGAGGGAGGGAGGGAGGGAGGAAGGAAGGAAGGAAGGAAGGAAGGAAGGAAGGAAGGAAGGAAGGAAGACAATGTTATTTTTCTAGAAAAGGAAGTGTCAGAACTCACCATGAACTCACCTTGTTTTCTTATAATGGCAATGGTGCCCACTTGAGAGGTGCCAGAACTGAGTTCTGGTGATTTCCGGCTGGAAAAAAGCCCTGGAAATAGCACATAGCACAATGCTTCATTCATTAGGATCAGCGGAACCTCGATTTTTGAATGTCTTGGCTGCCGAACAATTCGGAAGCCAAATGCCGAAAACCTGGAAGTAAATGCTTCCGTTTTCGAATGTGCCTCAGAAGTCAAACGGCTTCCGCTGCACGTTTTTCCGTTTTCACCATTCACTTTGCCAACAGCCCTTTGATTTCCGGTTTTCGAACATTTCGGAAGTCGAATAGACTTCCGGAATGAATTACGTTCGAAAACCGAGGTTCCACTGAAACTGCAAACCTAGGCATGGTTTCCTGGGAGTAAGCTTCATTTAAGCCAGTGGTTCTTACTTCTGGCTGCAAACATTCGAGTTTTAAAACACACTGAGCTTTGACAAAAGATCTGAAATGCAGCCTTTGGCCTCTAATAGGAAATGCAAACTATATGGTCAAAAAGTGTTACTATGTAAATTGTTAGCTTGACATAGGTACCCCATTTTAAAAAATGGAAAGAAGTACCTAGCCTCCTTTATAATAACTTGCCACAGACAAACCCCTGAGTCTGATTCACTTGCCAAGCAAATTAGGTCCCTTAATAACTTTGGTGCTCTGACAGATGATGCCATTGCTCCTGCTTTTTTGGGGGGGGGAGGAGAAAGAAAGTTCTGGAATTCTGCACCACTGGTGGTAATTCATTGGAGATGACACTCACCATGGACTCCTCCGATGGCTTGACAATGGTGATCAGACAAAAGGCTAGTAGTCATGAAGACTGTATGGAGCTTCCCGTTTCAGAGGCTGAATAATACCACTGAATACCAGCTGCTATGGACAGCAGGGAATGGTTACTGCCTTCATGACCTGCTTGTCAGAGGCCTCTGATTGGCTAACACAAGAAGCAGGATTCTGGGATGGGTGTAGCCTTAGTCTGATGATCCGGGAGGGCTCTCCTTGTGCTTCTTTCTTTTCATTGTTCTTAAGAACAATCCAAAGAATACGTCATCATTTTTATAGCTGTCCCACTTTAAATGTTATAGTCTTGTTAACCCATTTGCCTTGCAGCACAAACACGAGCTATTGAGAAACACTTATTAAACTGACTTGCAAATATGAGTACGCAGGGTCAATAAGCTGCAGTATAAAAACGGCGCACTGCCTTCTGGAAATGCAGGTCCAGCTGTTGCGTCTCCTGCCCTATTCTTGCATGGACGGCCACCTCCTCTGATACATGATGTGAGGCAGTATTGGGGCCTGCTTGCAACTCAAGCCTAGTTTGGAATGGGAGGCCACATTTGGCCATATTTAGAAAGCCAAGCCATAACAACAGCATCTTCCATTCTCCCAAGGAGCACAATATTAATAATAATAATAATTTTATTTGTACCCCGCCCATCTGGCCGGGTCTCCCCAGCCACTCTGGGTGGCCTCCAACAGATATTAAAATACATTAAAATATCACAGGTTAAAAACTTCCCTAAATAGGGCTGCCTTCGGGTATTTTCTGAATGTCAGATAGTTGTTTAACCTCTGCTGGGAGGGCGTTCCACAGGGCGGGCGCCACTACCGAGAAGGCCCTCTGCCTGGTTCCCTGTAGCTTTGCTTCTCGCAGTGAGGGAACCGCCAGAAGGCCCTCGGCGCTGCATCTCAGTGTCCGGGCTGAACGATGGGGGTGGAGACGCTCCGTCAGGTATACAGGACCGAGGCCGACCCTGGGTAAGCTCCTGGAACCCCCTGGAATCTTGCTACCACTCAGTAGAGAGTGGGGTCAACACCCAACTTCTCTAACAATATGTAGAGGTATCTTAGAAACTCACTGACACGCTGTGGCCTTAGCAGGCACTAGCCCAGGGGCAATGAAGGTGGCATTTCTTCATACTTAAACTATGGAACTTGCTCCCCAAGGAGGCATTGATGGCCACCAACTTGGATGGCTTTAAAAGAGAATTAGACAAGTTCTTGGAGGAGAGGGCTATTGAAGGTTACTAGCCACAATGGTTAGGCTCTGTCTCCATGGTAAGAGGCATTATGCCTCCGAATACCAGCTGCTGGGAATCATGGGTAAACAGAGTGCTGTTGTCCTTATGTACAGCTTGCAGGTTTCTCACAGGAATCTGTTTGGTTGGATGAGGATTCTGGATTAGATGGTCCTGATCCAGCAGGCTTGTCTTATATTCTTATGTTCTCCAGATGTTCTTGGGACCAACTCCCATCAGTGTGGTCAATAGTCAGGAGGATGGTAGCCACATTCAAAGGCTTGCCATATTTCAAAAAGTAAAAACCAGGACACCTCAAAAGTTGTTGATCCAGGATGAAACGCCAGCTTTCGGAAATTCCCCGCTGGACATCAATTCCACCTTTGAAGTCCCAGTAATGTCCAAGAAAATTCGGACGTACGGCAGCCCTACATTCCAGCAATTTCTGTAGAGCACCACACTGGCTACTCCCTCACCAGCCTACTTCATTGTGTGCAATAAGGGACCCATGGGCCATTTCACAAGTTACACATTTCCTGCTCTCGTGATTCTTGTAACTGCCTGTATTTCATAGAATCGTAAAGTTGGCAGGGAGCCACCCTGGTGGTCACCGAGCTCAACCCTTCTTCAGTGCAGGATGCAACCGTGTAGCATCGCTGGCATATGGGCTTCCACCCTCTGCTTAAACATCTCCCATGAAAACAGTCCATCACTTCCGAAGGCAATCTGTTCTGCTGCCAGACATCTCTTCCCACCAGGCAGTTCCCTGTAATCTTTAGCCAAAATCTGCTTCCTGCAATTTCCTGCTCTCTGGGAGCAACAGAGAACGAGCCTGCTGCACCTTCTGCATGGGGAATCCTTTAGATATTTTAAGTCAGCTGTCATGCTCCCCCTAACTTCCTCTTCTCTGGGCCAAACTCCGGGCCAGCTCTTTCAACTATCCTTCATAGGTCTTGGTTCCCAGATGCTTCACCATCCTGGTAAGTTGCCTCTGTACTCACTCTATGCCATTCTTAAAATGTGGTGCTTTGTAATATTTCACAGTGCACACAGATGTGCAAAGTACATGAATGTGCAATTCTCATATCTTGCAACCCACACATAATTTCACTTTACAGGTAGGTAGCCATGTTGGTCTGCCATAGTCAAAACAAAATAAAAAAATAAATAAATTCCTTCCAGTAGCACCTTAGAGACCAACTAAGTTTGTTCTTGGTATGAGCTTTCATGTGCATGCACACTTCTTCAGATACATGCATGCACACGAAAGCTCATACCAAGAATAAACTTAGTTGGTCTCTAAGGTGCTACTGGAAGGAATTTTTTTATTTTTTATTTTGTTTTGATAATTTCACTTTGTTTTCTACATGGGAGTGCTTTCTTGCATAGGGAATGTGTAACATGTGATGTGGCCTTGAGAAGTAATGGATGGCGAGGTCAAGAAGATGTGAACTAAACCCCCCTGTAGTTTTAAAACACACAGATAAGCCAGGGTGGAGGCAAAAGTAGATGGTGGTCATCACCCAGTTAGCAGTTGTGCCATTCATTCAAATAAAGTAGACAGCAGCTGCAAGGTGAAGTGATTTGGATCAGGACTGAAGCAGGAGCAAAATGATTAAACTCCCTTCTGCAGATCAAACTCACCCCTTCCATGGCTGCTATTTACTTTTCAAAAAACAACCATACGTCTACTTCCTGCTGAGACAGGAAGTCTGAGACAATGGTCTAGAAAGGATAGGGAAGGAGGAGTGTTGCACATGCATGATGATATTGCATAATGGCGATTGGTGCTTTCCTTGATCAATTGATAAAACTATCTCTCTTGTGGATGAAGCAGGATTTGCCCAGTTGCTACAGTCTCTATAGTATGAACGTCAGCGTTCTGCGTTTCAAGTTCTTTTGACATTTGACATTGTTGTGGTGCTTATCTCTCTGACGGCTAAACAAAGATAACTCCTCAGCTTGCAACAAGCTAAGCAAATGGATTAGCTGCATCAAGGAATGAAACGGCAAGACTGGAGAGATATACGAGCCCTGCCCAGACATGAGCCTCTTCAACAGTTCTGGTGTGCTCACAAAGCTAAATAACAACAGTGATTCATAATAACAAGATATAGTCAACTCCTCATTTACGTTCTGAGGCACCATGCATTTAAGTTAAATCATGTATATTGGAAACCACATCGAAAAGCACCACAATCACTCCCTCCAAATCTCCTTGCTCAAACTCCAACTTTCCACAGTGGTTGGTTGCAAGAGCTTCTGGGATTGTACTTGCAAAGGCTTGTGGGATTGCCAGTCACTGTTTTTGCCCTTTCTGTGCTCTCTTAGGGCCGTTTCTGCCCTTGGTCACTTCCAGGTTTGCGGTTGAGCACATATTGAACATGCGTTGCCTGTGTAGCATAAAACATAGGATTTATTGCATTTTTAAACAAACACAATTAAAATACGGTTTTAAAAAACCCCTCTGTTTAAAACTGAGAGGCCCCGAATGCGATGTGTAAATTGTTTAAAAGGTCAAGAAAGGCCCAAAACAAAATAAAACCCCCACACCATTTGGGTGGTACCAGTTGAAGCTCTCTGGCAAGGCTATTCCATAATGTGATGTCACTAGGGGAAAGGTCCAGTCTCTTGTGGTTACCTGCTTTGCTTCATTTGGCAGGGGCTCTCAGAACAGGGCCTTTGATGAGGATCTTAAGGTTCAGGTAGGTGCATCTGAGCAAAGGATGCAGCAGGAGGAGGAGCCAGCCATTGAAGCTACGCCATGCCTGGCTCTGTGCTCAGTCTCCTCTCCACCCTTGTTCTGAACATTGGGGGGCCAGGGGAGCAAGAGAGTTCAGCCCCTAGGAGTTGACACTCCTGGGTTAAGGAGGGTTACCGGTATTTCCTTCCTTCCAACTTATTGAAAGGGTTGTTATACTTGACTCCCAACAATTCGTGGTCCAGCAGCCCCTTTAATTGTTTTGCACCTGACCATTGTAGGCTCAAGTTTGCTGTACAGTCTGAAAAAGTGGCTTCCCTGTCCCATGTCCAACCACCTTCCAGGTTTCTGGCCAGTTCAACAAATACTGTACTTAAATTTCACGAGGTGATCCAGCAGGGTGGGGTGGGGGAGGCTGTGTGGAAGAACGAGATCAAGCAGTATCAACACTAATGGAAATGAAATGTGCTTGATTTGTGCGGATAAGGTCATTATATGATTTAGACACTAGGATGGCAGTTGGCTTAGCTGCATCTAGGTGGAACTGAGAATTTCCCGGTTTAAACTTGTCTGTCTTGTTTCAAAGAGGCAATAAAATTCCCAACAGTTTTGTGCGCTAAACCTTCCGTGACAGAGTCTATATTTCATTTATTCCCTTAGGCTGCACTAGTCTCTGAACTCCGCAGGGAAGGCCAGCAGACTTAATTGGAAGAAAAAAGAGCATTCCAGCCTGGTGACTTCTCAACATGGTGAAGATATATTTGTCTCATCCCTCCTCCTCAGAAATGTACAAAATTGTACGTTTTGTACAATTTTCATGCACAAATTTGGAAGCATGCTGTGTAGGGGGATTTTAGATTCCGTTACTGGAGGTCAATAATAACAAAGCATGAGCTAGTCCCCTTCCATTGGACTAGGAAGCGGGAGACTAGGGTTCAAATCCTACATAGTCTGCTCTGCCTGCCTTTTGGCTTTACATGAAAAATGTATAAAATTAAGGTTTGAACTAGCATGTCTGCAATATTCTGGGGGCTGCCTGGTTGGCATCGACCCATGACAGGGCCATTTCAGTGGTGGCCCCTATTTGTGGAATGTCCTGCCTGATGTGATGCATCTATCACCCTCTGACTTTCAGGATAAATTTCATAACGTTCCTGTTTACCCGGGCATTTGACAGCTGAAAGACACTTTTCCTGGCAACACTGAGATCATTGTTTTCAGAAGAACTGTTTTTAGGAGCTTTAAAAAAAATGGTTCATTTTTTATGCACTTGCCACATCCACAGTTTTCAATTTATGCTTCCCCCTTACAGTCAAATTAC